>CM054813.1:27399040-28105269 GCA_028984105.1 Lavandula angustifolia
GTTGTTACTTTTGTGATTTAGCTTCGTGTTTCCATTAGAACAGGGGACTATCCGATGAGTAACGAGGGAGATATGACAAAAATTGGGAAACCGCGCAAGTTGGGCCCGACGTCCTTACGCCTTTCGGGTAGGCGTACGCATTTTCACCATATCTTTCTCGTTTCTCATCCATTTGACCTCATTTTTACTTCATCACGAAGCTAACACGAGAGGGCAACAACTACATCTTTGGCTGTGTCCGCCGGATTGTGCGTTTACCCATTCGAAATGGCACTACTAGAAGAGCTATAACATGACATGCGGATGCCTCGCATTCATCGCCGAATATACCATGCCAAAAGCCTGATTTCCTCAGGTTTCACCGATAGAAGTTGTTAAGTCTACAAGTTAGGTTCACGTTGCCATCAGACAGGGGTCAATCCGATGAGTAACGAGGGAGATATGACCAAAATTGGGAAACCGCGCAAGTTGGGCCCGATGTCCTTACGCCTTCCAGGTAGGCGTCTTTATTTTCACCATATATCCCTCGTTTCTCATCCATTTGACCCCATTTTGCATCATCGCAAAGCTAACTCTAGAGGAGCTATGACTACATGCATACGTGTGCCGTCGGATTGCCCGTTTACCCTTTCAAAGCAGCACAACTAGAAGCGCTATAACGCGTCACGCGGATACCTTGCATTCATCAGCTGAATCTACCTACGCCAAAAGCCCGATTTCCTCGGTTTCATAAATACAAGTTGTTAAGTCTGCGATTTAGCTTTGCATTTCCATCAGAATGGGGACTATCCGATGAGTAACGAGGGAGATATAACAAAAATCGGGGAAACCGCACAAGTTGGGCCCGACGTCCCTTACGCTTTTCGGTAGGCGTCCGCATTTTCACCATATCTCCCTCGTTTCTCATCCATTTGACCCGTTTTTGCTTCGTTATGAAGCTAACAAAGAGGCTACCACTACATGCTGGTTGTCTCCGTCGGATTGTGCATTTACCCTTTCGAAAAGCACTGGCTAGAAGCACTATAATGCATCACGCGGATGCCTCGCATTCATATTCTAAAAGCAAGATTTCCTCGGTTTCACTTGAAGAAGTTGTTACGTGCTGCGAGTTAGATTGGGTTGCCATCAAAACGAAGTCATCCGATGAGTAACGAGGGAGATATGACTAAAATCGGGAAACCGCACAAGTTGGGCATGGCCGATCCCTTACGCCTTTTCGGTAGGCGTACGCATTTTGCACCATATCTCCCTCATTTCTCATCCATTTGACACCGTTTTTGCATCGTCGTGAAGCTAACTCGAGAGGGCGCGACTACATACGGTTGTGTACGTCGGATTGCGCATTTACCCTTTTAAAATAGTAGAGCTAGAAGTATTGTAACGCGTCACGCGGATGCCTTGCATTCATCGCTAAATCTACCTCGCCAAAAGCCTAATTTCCTCGGTTTCACCGATAGGAAGTGGTTACGTCCGGGAGTTAGCATTAGGTTGCCATCAAAACGAGGTCATTCCAATGAGTAACGAGGGAAATATGACCAAAATCGGGAAACCGCGCAAGTTGGGTTCGGCGATCCTTACGCCTTTCCGATAGGGCGTACGCATTTTGCAACATATCTCCCTCGTTTTCGATCCATTTGACCCCGTTTTTGCATCGTCGCGAAGCTAACTCGAAGGGAAACGACTACATGCTGGTTGTGTACGTGATTACGCATTTACCCTTTCAAAACAGCACATCTAAATGCTGCTATAACTCATCAAGCGAGATACCTCGCATTCATCATCGAATCTACCTCGTCAAAAGCCCGATTTCCTCGGTTTGCCTAATGAAAGTTGTTACGTCTGCGAGTTAGCTTCGGGTTTCCCATCAAAATGGGGTCAATCCGATGAGTAACGAGGGAGATATGACCAAAATCGGGAAACCCGCGCTAGTTGGGCACGACGTCCTTACGCCTTTTCGGTAGGCGTTTGCATTTTGCACCATATCTCCCTCATTTCTCATCCATTTGACACCATTTTTGCATCGTCGTGAAGCTACTCGAGGAGGCAACGACTACATACGGCTATGTACGTCGGTTTGCAGCGTTTATGCTTTTGAAACTGAGTACATCTAAATGCTGTTATAACTCGCCACGCGAGATACCTCACGTTGATCATGAATCTACGGCCAAAAGCCCGATTTCCTCGGTTTCCCTAATAGAAGTTGTTACGTCTATGAGTTAGCTTTGTATTTCCATTAGAAAGGGGTCAATCCGATGAGTAACGAGGGAGATATGACCAAAATGGGGAAACCACGCAAGTTGGGCCCGACGTCCTTACGCCTTTCCGGTACGATCTCGCTTTTTCTCCATATCTCCCTCGTTTCTCATCCATTTGACCTCGTTTTTACATCATTGCGAAGCTAACTCAAAGGGGCTACGACTACATGCTTGGTCGTGTCAAGTCGGATTACGTATTTACCCTTTCGAAATAGCACAGCTAGAAGAGCTATAATGCGTGCCTGAGATGCCTTGCATTCATCACCGAGTCTACCTCGCCAAAAGCCTTATTTCCTCGGTTTCACCGATACAAGTTGTTACGTCCGTGATTTAGCTTCGTGTTTCCATCGAACGGGGTCAATCCTAATGAGTAACGAGGGAGACATGAAAAAATAGGGAAACCGCGCAAGTTGGGCCCGATGTCCTTACGCCTTTCCGGTAGGCGTCTGTATTTTACACCATATCTTCCTCGTTTCTCATCCATTTGACCCCATTTTTACATCATCGCGAAGCTAACTTAGAGGGCTATGACTACATCCTAAGCGTGTATGTCGGATTGCACGTTTACCCTTTCGAAAGCAGCACAACTAGAAGCACTATAACGCGTCACATAGATACCTTGCATTCATATTTGAATCTACCTTACCAAAAGCCACGATTTCCTCGGTTTCACATATACAAGTTGTTACTTCGTGATTAAGCTTCGTGTTTCCATCGGAACGGGGACTATCCGATGAGTAACGAGGGAGATATGACCAAAATCGAGAAATCCACGCAAGTTGGGCCCGACGTCCTTACGCCTTTACGGTAGGCGTTTGCATTTTCACCATATCTCTCTCGTTTCTCATCTATTTGACCTCGTTTTTGCTTCATCGCGAAGCTAACTCCGAGAGCAACAACTACATGCTTGGCTTTGTCCGTCGGATTACATATTTACCCTTTCGAAATAGCACCGCAAGAAGAGCCGATAACGCGACACGCAGATGCCTCGCATTCATCGCTTAATATACCTTGCTAAAAGCCTGATTTCCTCGGTTTCAACGATAGAAGTTGTTACGTCTACAAGTTAGCTTCACGTTGCCATCGAGAACAAGGTCAATCCGATTAGTAACGAGAGGAGATATGACCAAAATAGGGAAACCGCGCAACTTGGGCCCGACGTCCTTACGCCTTTCCGGTAGGCGTCTACATTTTTCACCATATCTCCCTCGTTTCTCATCCATTTGACCCGTTTTTGCATCATCATGAAGCTAACTAAGAGGGCTACCACTACATGCTGGTTGTGTCCGTCGGATTGTGCATTTACCCTTTCGAAACAGCACAGCTAGAAGCACTATAACGTGTCATGCAGATGCCTCGCATTCATTTCCAAATCTACCTCGCTAAAAGCAAGATTTCCTCGGTTTCATTGATAGAAGTTGTTACGTCTTTGAGTTAGCTTCGCGTTGCCATCAAAACGGGGTTAATCCGATGAGTAACGAGGGAGATATGACCAAAATAGGGAAACCGCGCAAGTTGGGCCCGATGTCCTTACGCCTTTCCGGTAGGCATCTGCATTTTGCACCATATCTCCCTCGTTTCTCATCCATTTGATCCTATTTTTACATCATCGCGAAGCTAACTTAGAGGGCTATGATTACATGCTAAGCGTATGCGTTGGATTGCCCGTTTACCCTTTCGAAACAACGACTAGAAGCGCTATAACGCATCACGCGAGATACCTTGCATTCATCGCGAATCTACACGACCAAAAGCCCGATTTCCTCGGTTTCATAGAGACAAGTTGTTACGTCTGCGATTTCACTTTGCATTTCCATCAGAACGGAGACTATCCGATGAGTAACGAGGGAGATATGACCAAAATCGGGAAACCACACAAGTTGGGCTCGACGTCCTTACGCCTTCCGGTAGGCATCCGCATTTTGCACCATATCTCCCTCGTTTCTCATCCATTTGACCTCGTTCTTGCATCATCGCGAAGCTAACTCGAGAGGGCAAGGACTACATGTTGGCTGTGTCTTTCGGATTGCGTGTTTACCCTTTCAAAATAGCACATCTAAATGCGCTATTACTCATCAAGTAGATACCTCGCATTCATCATCGAATCTACCTCGCCAAAAGCCCAATTTCCTCGGTTTCCCCAATAGATATGTTACGTATGCGAGTTAGCTTCGCGTTTCCATCAAAATAGGGTCAATTCGATGAGTAACGAGGGAGATATGACCAAAATCGGGAAACCATGCAACTTGGGCCCGATGTCCTTACGCCATTCCTGTAGGCGTCTGCATTTTTCACCATATCTCTCTTGTTTCTCATCCATTTGACCTCGGTGTTTACATCATCGCGAAGCTTACTCAGAGGGCTACAACTACATGTTGGCTGTGTCCGTCGGATTACGCATTTACCCTTTCGAAATAGCACAGCTAGAAGAGCAATAACGTGTCACGCAGATGCCTCGCATTCATCGCTGAATATACCATGCCAAAAGCCTGATTTCCTCAGTTTCACTGATAGAAGTTATTACGTCTACAAGTTAGCTTCGCGTTGCCATCAGAACGGGGTCAATCCGATGGGTAACGAGGGAGATATGACCAAAATAGGGAAACCGCGCAAGTTGGGCCCGATGTCCATACGCCTTTCCGGTAGCTTCAGCATTTTGCACCATATCTCCCTCGTTTCTCATCCATTTGAGCTCCTTTTTGCATCGTCCCGGAAGCTAACTCGGATGCCTCGCATTCATTTGCCTCACATTTGCCGAATCTACGTAGCCAAAAGCCTGATTTCCTCAGTTTCAATGAGCGAAATTATTACGTCTGTGAGTTAGATTCGGGTTGCCATTAGAACGGGGACAATCCGAAGAGTAACGAGGGAGATATGAACAAAATTAGGAAACCGCGCAAGTTGGGCTCGATGTCCTTATGCCTTTCCGGTGGGCGTACGCATTTTGCGCCATGTCTCCCTCGTTTCTCATCCATTTGACCCCATTTTTGCATCATCATGATGCTAACTAAGAGGGGCGATGACTACATGCTTGTTGTGTCTATCGGATTCCGCATTTACCTTTTCAAAATAGCACATCTAAATGCGCTATAACTCATCACGCATATACCCGATTTCATTATCGAATCTTCCACACCAAAAGCCCGATTTCCTTCACGTTTCCATTAGAGCGGGGTCAATCCGATGAGTAACGAGGAGATATGACCAAAATTGGGAAACCGCGCAAGTTGGGCACGATGCCTTTTTGGTAGGCGTTTACATTTTGCACCATATATACCTCATTTCTCATCTATTTGGCCCCCGTTTTTTGCATTATCGCGAAGCTAAATCGAGAAGGGCAACGACTACATGCTGGTTGTGTTACGTCGGATTGTGCGTTTACCATTTCGAAACAACACGGTTAGAAGCGCTATAACGCGTCACGCAGATGCCTCGCATTCATCGGCCCGAATCTACCTCGCCAAAATCCCGATTTCCTTGGTTTCACGAGAGAAGTTGTTACGTCTGCGAGTTAGCTTTGGGTTGCCATTAGAATGGGGACAATCCGATGAGTAGCAAGGGAGATATGACCAATATCGGGAAACCGCGCAAGTTGGGACCCAAAGCCTTACGTCTTTCCGGTGGCGTCCGTATTTTGCACCATATCTCCCTCGTTTCCCATCCATTTGACCCCAATTTTACATCTTCGCGAAGATAACTTAGAGGGCTACCACTACATGCTGTTTGTATCCGTCGGATTACGTGTTTACCCTTTCGAAACAACACAGCTAGAAGCATTATAACGTGTCACGCAGATACCTCGCATTATTCGCCGAATCTACCTCGCCAAAAGCCCGATTTCCTCGGTTTCCCTAATAGAAGTTTTTACGTATGCGAGTTAGCTTCTTGTTTCCATCGAATGGGGTCAATCAGATGAGTAACGAGTGAGATATGACCAAAATTGGGAAACCGCGCAAGTTGGGCCCGATGTCCTTCCGCCTTTACGGTATACGTCCGCATTTTGCACCATATCTCCCTCGTTTCTCATCCATTTGACCTTGTTTATGCATCATCGCAAAGCTAACTCGAGAGGATAACGACTACATGCTGGTTGTGTGTGTCGGATTGTGTGTTTACCCTAACAAAACCGCATAGCTAGAAGCACTATAACGCGTCACTTAGATGCCTAACATTCATCGCCGAATCTACCGACCAAAAGCCTGATTTCCTCGGTCTCAATGAGAGAAATTGTTACGTCTATGAGTTAGCTTCGCGTTTCCATCAGAACGGAGTCAATCCGATGAGTAACGAGGGAGATACGACCAAAATCGGAAAACCGCACAAGTTGGGTCCGATGTCCTTACGCCTTTCCGGTAGGCGTCCGCATTTTCACCATATCTCCCTCGTTTCTCATCCATTTGAGTCCGTTTTAGCATCATTGCGAAGCTAACTCGAGAGGAAAGCGACTACATGCTTGGCTGTTTTACGTCGGATTGTGCGTTTACCCTTTCGAAACAGCACAGCTCAAAGAACTATAACGCATCACACAGATGCCTCGCATTCATAGCTGAATCTACCCCGCCAAAAGCCTAATTTCCTCGATTTCACTAAGAGAAGTTGTTACATATGCGAGTTAGCTTCGGGTTGCCATTAGAATGGGGACAATCCGATAAGTAATGAGGGAGATATGACCAAAATCGGGAAACGGCGCAAGTTGGGCCCAATGTCCTTACGCCTTTCCAGTAGGCGTCTGCATTTTGCACCATATCTACCTTATTTCTCATCCATTTGACCATGTTTTTACATCGTCGCGAAACTAACTCAGAGGGCAACGACTACATGCTTGGCTGCGTCTATCGGATTGCGCGTTTACCCTTTCAAACAGCAGCCGCTAGAAGCACTTTAATACGTCATGCAGATGCCTCTCATTCATCGCCGAATGTACCTCGTCAAAAGCCTGATTTCCTTAGTTTTACTGAGAGAAGTTGTTACGTCTGCGAGTTAGCTTCGGGTTGCCATCAGAACGGGATAATCCGATGAGTAACGAGGGAGGTATGATCAAAATCGGGAAACCGCGCAAGTTGGGCCCGAAAGCCTTACTCCTTTCCAGTAGGCGTCTGCATTTTTCACCATATCTCCCTCGTTTCTCATCCATTTGGCCCCATTTTTGCATCGTCGCGAAGCTAACTAAGAGGGATACCACTACATGCTGGTTGTGTCTGTCGGATTTCCCGTTTTCTCTTTCGAAACAGCATAGTTACGAGCGCTATAAAGCGTCACGCAGGTACCTTGCATTCATCGCTGAATCTACCTCACCAAAAGCACGATTTCCTCAGTTTCACAGATACAAGTTGTTACCTCTGCAATTTAGCTTTGCGTTTCCATTAGAACGGGGACTATCCGATGAGTAACGATGGAGATATAACCAAAATCGGGAAACCGCGCAAGTTGGGGTCGACGATCCTTACGCCTTTCCGGTATGCGCTCGCATTTTGCACCATATCTCCCTCGTTTCTGATCCATTTGACCCCGTTTTTACATCATCGTGAAGCTAACTCAGAGGACAAGGACTACACTCTAGCTGTCTCTGTCGAATTGCGCGTTTACCCTTTCGAAACAGCACATCTAAATACGATATAACTCATCAAGCGAGATACCTCGTGTTCATCATCGAATCTACCACGCCAAAAGCCCGATTTCCTCGGTTTTCCTAATAGAAGTTGTTACACTTGTGAGTTAGCTTTGGGTTGCCATTAGAACGGGGTCAATCCGATGAGTAACGAGGGAGATCTGACCAAAATCGGGAAACCGCACAAGTTGGGCTTGACGTCCTTACGCCTTTCCGGTAGGCGTCTGCATTTTCCACCATATCTCCCTCGTTTCTCATCCATTTGACACCGTTTTTGCATCGTCGTGAAGATAATTTAGAGGGAAACGACTACATACTGGCTGTGTCTATCGGATTGCGCATTTACCTTTTCGAAATAGCACATCTAAATGCACTTTAGCTCATCACACAGATACCTCACATTCATCATCGAATGTACCTCGCCAAAAGCCCGATTTCCTCAGTTTCCATAATAGAAGTTGTTATGTCTGCGAGTTAGCTTCACGTTTCCATCGGAACGGGGTCAATCCGATGAGCAACGAGGGAGATATGACCAAAATAGGAAAACCGTGCAAGCTGGGCCCGATGTCCTTACGCCTTTTCGATAGGCGTCTGCATTTTGCACCATATCTCCCTCGTTTCTCATCCATTTGACCCCATTTTTGCATCATCGCGAAGATAACTTAGCGGGCTATGACTACGTGCTTACCGTGTCTGTCGGATTGCCCGTTTACCCTTTCGAAACAATATAGCTAGAAGCGCTATAACGCGTCACGCAAATACCTTGCATTCATCGCTGAATCTACCTCACCAAAAGCACGATTTCCTCAGTTTCACAGATACAAGTTGTTACATCTGCGATTTAGCTTCGCGTTTCCATCAGAACGGGGACTATCCGATGAGTAACGAGGGAGATATGACCAAAATCAAGAAACCGCGCAAGTTGGGCTCGACGTCCTTACGCCTTGCCGGTAGTTGTCTGCATTTTCCACCATATCTCCCTCGCTTCTCATCCATTTGACACCATTTTTGCATCGTCACAAAACTAATTTAGAGGACAACGACTACATACTGGCTGTGTCTGTCGGATTGCGCATTTACCTTTTCGAAACAGCACATCTAAATGCACTATAGCTCGTCACGCAGATACCTCACGTTCATCATCAAATCTCCCTCGCAAAAAGCCCAATTTTCTCAGTTTCCCCAATAGAAGTTGTTACGTCTGCGAGTTAGCTTCATGATTCCATGAGAACGGGGTCAATTCGATGAGTAACGAGGCAGATGTGACCAAAATCGGGAAACCGCGCGACGTTGGGCCCGATGTCCTTAGGCCTTTCCGGTGGCGTCCGCATTTTGCACCATATCACCCTCGTTTCTCATCCATTTGACCCCATTTTTGCATCGCCGCGAAGCTAATGCAAAGGGCAATGACTACATCCTGGCTGCTTCTGTCGGATTGCGCATTTACCCTTTTGAAATAGCATAGCTAGAAGCACTATAACGCGTCATGCAGATGCCTCGCATTCATCACCAAATCTACCTCGGCAAAAGCCTAATTTCCTCGGTTTCACTGATAGAAGTTGTTACGTCTGTAATTTAGCTTTGGGTTGCCATCAAAACGGGGTCAATTCGATGAGTAACAATGGAGATATGACCAAAATCGGGAAACCGCGCAAGTTGGGCCTAAAAACCTGACGCCTTTTCGGTAGGCGTCTGCATTTTGCACCATATTTCACTCGCTTCTCATCCATTTGACACCGTTTTTGCATCGTCACGAAGCTAACGCAGAGGGCAACAACTACATACTTGTTTTGTCTGTCGGATTGCATGTTTACCCTTTTGAAACAACATATCTAAATGCGCTATAACTCGTCACGCAGATACCTCGCGTTCATCATCAAGTCTACCTCGCCAAAAGCCTGATTTCCTCGGTTTCCCCAATAGAAATTGTTACGTCTGCGAGTTAGCTTCATGTTTCCATCAAAATGGGGTCAATCTGATGAGTAACGAGGGAGATATGCCAAAATCGGGAAACTGCGCAAGTTGGGCCCGATGTCCATATGCCTTTCCGGTAGGCGTCTACATTTTGCATCATATCTCCCTCGTTTCTCATCCTTTTGACCCCATTTTTGAATCATCACGAAGCTAACTCAGAGGGAAACGACTACATGCTAGCTGTGTCTGTCGGATTACGCATTTACCCTTTTGAAACAGCACATCTAAATGCACTATAATGCATCATGCAGATGCCTTGCATTCGTCGCCGAATGTACCTTGCCAAAAGCCTCATTTCCACAGTTTCACTGAGAGTTGTCTTTACATTTGTGAGTTAGCTTCGGGTTGTCATCAGAAAGGGGACAATCCGAAGAGTAACGAGGGAGATATGATCAAAATCGGGAAACCGCGCAAGTTGGGCCCGAAAGCCTTACGCCTTTACGGTAGGTGTCTCCATTTTGCACCATATCTCCCTCATTTCTCATCCATTTGATCCCGTTTTTGCATCGTCGCGAAGCTAATTCAGAGGGCAACGACTACACGCTGGTTATATCTGTCGGATTGTGCATTTACCCTTTCGAAATAGCACATCTAAATGCGCTATAACTTATCATGCAGATACCTCACGTTCATCATCGAAACAACCTCGCCAAAAGTCTAATTTCCTCCGTTTCCCCAATAGAAGTTGTTACGTCTGCGAGTTAGCTTCACGTTTCCATCAGAACGGGGTCAATCCGATGAGTAACGAGGCAGATATGACCAAAATCAGGAAACCGCGCAAGTTGGGCCCGATGTCCTTACGCCTTTCCGGTAGGCGTCTTCATTTTTGCAACATATCTCCCTCGTTTCTCATCTATTTGACCCCTTTTTTGCTTCATCGTGAAGCTAACTCAGAGGGCAACGACTACATGCTGGCTGTGTCTGTCGGATTGTGCATTTACCCTTTCAAAACATCACAGCTAGAAGCACTATAACTCATCACGTAGATGCCTCACATTCATCGCCGAATGTACCTCGCCAAAAGCCTGATTTCCTCAGTTTCACTGAGAGTAGTTTTTACACATCTGTGAGTTAGCTTCGAGTTGCCATCAGAACGGGATAATCCGATGAGTAACGAGGCAGATATAACTAAAATCAGGAAACCTCGCAAGTTGGGACCGATGTCCTTACGCCTTTCCGGTAGGCGTCTGCATTTTGCAACATATCTCCCTCGTTTCTCATCATTTTTGACCCCGTTTTTACGTCATCGTAAAGCTAACTCAAAGGGCAACGACTACATGCCGGCTGTGTCTATCGGATTATGCATTTACCCTTTTGAAACAGCACAGCTAGAAGCACTATAAGGCGACATGTAGATGCCTCACATTCATCGCCGAATGTACCTCCCCAAAAGCCTGATTTCCTCGGTTTCACAGAGAGTAGTTCTTACGTCTGTGAGTTAGCTTCGGGTTGCCATAAGAACGGGGATAATCCGATGAGTAACGAGGGATATATGATCAAAATCGAAAAACCGTGCAAGTTGGGCCCGAAAGCCTTACGCCTTTCCGGTAGGCGTAAGCATTTCGCACCCTATCTCCCTCTTTCTCATCCATTTGACCCCATTTTTGCATCGTCGCGAAGCTAACTAAGAGGGCTACCACTACATGCTGGCTATATCCATCGGATTGCACGTTTACCCTTTCAAAACATCATAGCTATATGTACTATAACGCATCACGCAGATGCCTCGCATTCATCACCGAATCTACTTTGCCAAAAGCCTGATTTCCTCGGTTTCACTATGAGAATTTGTTACGTCTTTGAGTTAGCCTTGGGTTGCCATCAAAACGGGGTCAATCCGATGAGTAACGAGGGAGATAAGACCAAAATTTGGAAGCCGCGCAAGTTGGGCCTGAAAACCAGACGACTTTCCTGTAGGCGTCTGAATTTTGCACCATATCTCCCTCATTCTCATCCATTAGACACAATTTTTGAATCGTCGCGAAGCTTACTCAGAGGGCAACGACTGCATACTGGTTGTTTCTATCGGATTGCGCGTTTACCCTTTCGAAACAGCACATCTAAATGTGCTATAACTCGTCACGCAGATACCTAATGTTCATCATCAAATCTACCTTGCCAAAAGCCCGATTTCCTCTATTTCCCCAATAGAAGTTGTTGCATCTGCGAGTTAGCTTCGCGTTTCCATCAGAACGGGGTCAATCTGATGAGTAACGAGGGAGATATGACCAAATTCGGGAAACCGCACAAGTTGGGCCCGATGTCCTTACGCCTTTCCGGTAGGCATGCATTTTGCACCATATCGCCCCCGTTTCTCATCCATTTGACCCCGCTTTTGCATCGTCGAAAGGCTAACTCAGAGGGCAACGACTGCATGCTGGCTGTGTCTGTCGGATTGCGCGTTTACCCTTTCGAAACAGCACATCTAAATACGCTATAACTCGTCACGCAGATAACTCGTCATGCAGATACCTCGCGTTCATCATCAAATCTACCTTACGAAAGGCCCGATTTCGTCGGTTTCCCTAGTAGAAGTTGTTACTTCTACGAGTTAGCTTCACGTTTCTATCTGAACGGGGTCAATCTGATGAGTAACGAGGCAGATATGACCAAAATCGGGAAACCGCGCAAGTTGGGCCTGATGTCCTTACGCCTTTCCGGTAGGCGTCTGCATTTTGCAACATATATCCCTCGTTTCTCATCCATTTGACCCTGTTTTTGCATCGTCGCAAAGCTAACTCGAAGAGGGCAACGACTACATGCCGGCTTGTGTCTATCGGATTGCACATTTACCCTTTCGAAACAACACAGCTAGAAGCACTATAACGCATCACGCAGATGCCTTGCATTCATCGCCGAATGTACTTCGCCAAAAGTCTGATTTCCTCGGTTTCACTGAGAGTAGTTTTTACGTCTGTGAGTTAGCTTCGGGTTGCCATAGAATGGGGACAATCCGATGAGTAACGAGGGAGATATGATCAAAATCGGGAAACCGTGTCTAGGTTGGGCCCGAAAGCCTTACGCCTTTCCGGTAGGCGTCGCATTTTACACCATATCTCCCTCGTTTCTCATCTATTTGACCCTATTTTTCATCGTCGCGAAGCTAACTAAGAGGGCTACCACTACATGTTGGCTATGTCCATCGGATTGCGCGTTTAACCTTTCAAAACGGCATATCTATAAGCACTATAATGCGTCACGCAGATGCCTCGCATTCATCGCCGAATCTACCTCGCCAAAAGGATGATTTCCTCAGTTTCACTGAAAGAAGTTGTTACGTCTGTAAGTTAGCTTTAGTTTGCCATCAAAACGGGGTCAATCCGATGAGTAATGAGGGCCATATGACCAAAATTGGGAAACCGCGCAAGTTGGACCCGAACACCAGACGCCTTTCCGTTAGGCATCTGCATTTTGAAACATATCTCCCTCGTTTCTCATCCATTTGATATCGTTTTTGCTTCGTCGCGACGCTAACTCAGAGGGTAACGACTACATATGCGCTATGTTTCGCCGGATTGCGCGTTTATCCTTTCGAAACAAAGACATCTAAATACACTATAACTCGTCACGTAGATACCCCGTGTTCATCATCAAATCTAGCTCGCCAAAAGCCCGATTTCCTAGGTGTCCCCAATAGAAGTTGTTATGTCTGCGAGTAAGCTTCGCATTTCCATCAGAACGGGGTCAATTTGATGAGTAACGAGGGAGATATGACCAAAATCGGGAAACCTCGCAAGTTGGGCCCAATGTCCTTGTGCCTTTCCGGTAGGCGTCTGCATTTTGCAACATATCTCCCTAGTTTCTTATCCATTTGACCCCGTTTTTACATCGTAGCGAAGCTAACTCAAAGGGCAACGACTACATGCTGCCTGTGTCTATCGGATTGTGTATTTACCCTTTCGAAACAACACAGCTAGAAGAACTATAACGCATCATGCAGATGCCTCGCATTCATGGCTGAATGTACCTTGCCAAAAGCCTGATTTCCTCGGTTTCACTAAGAGTAGTTTTTACATCCGTGAGTTAGCTTCGGGTTGCCATCAGAACGGGGACAATCCGATGTGTAACGTGGGAGATATGATCAAAATCGGGAAACCGTGCAGGTTGGGCCCGAAAGCCTTACGCCTTTCCGGTAGGTGTCTGTATTTTGCGCCATATCTCCCTCGTTCCTCATCTATTTGACCCCGTTTTTTCATCGTCGCGAAGCTAACTAAGAGGGCTACCACTACATGCTGGCTGTGTCCATCAGATTGCGCATTTAACCTTTCGAAACGGCATATCTATAAGCATTATAATGTGTCATGCAGATGTCTCGTATTCATCGCCGAATCTACCTCGCCAAAAGCCTGATTTCCTCGGTTTCACTAACAGAAGTTGTTACGTCTATGAGTTAGCTTTGGGTTGCCATCAAAACGGGGTTAATCCGATGAGTAACGAGGGACATATGACCAAAATTGGGAAACCGCGCAAGTTGGGCCCGAAAACCCGGACGCCTTTCCGGTAGGGCGTCCGCATTTTGCACCATATCTCCCTCGTTTCTCATCCATTTGATACCGTTTTTGCTTCGTTACAAAGCTAACTCAGAGTGTAACGACTACATACTGGCTGTGTCTGTCGGATTCCATGTTTACCCTTTCGAAACAGCACATCTAAATGTGTTATAACTTGTCACGCAGATACATCACGTTCATCATCCAATCTAGCTTGCCAAAAGCCTAATTTCCTCGGTGTCCCCAATAGAAGTTGTTACGTCTATGAGTTGGCTTCGCGATTCCATCAGAATGGTGTCAATCTGATAAGTAACGAGGGAGATATGACCAAAATTGGGAAACCGCGCAAGTTGGGCCAGATGTCCTTACGCCTTTCCGGTAGGCGTCTGCATTTTGCACCATATCTCCCTTGTTTCTCATCCATTTGACCCCATTTTTATATCGTCACAAAGCTAACTCAGAGGCCAACGACTAAATGATGGTTGTGTTTGTCGGATTGCGCATTTACCCTTTTGAAACAGCATAGCTAGAAGCACTATAACGTGTCACGCAGATGCCTCACATTCATCGCCGAATGTACCTCGCCAAAAGCATGATTTCCTCAGTTTTAGTGTGAGTAGTTTTTACGTTTGTGAGTTAGCTTTGGGTTGCCATCAGAACGGGGACAATCCGATGAGTAACGAGGGAGATATGATCAAAATCGAGAAACCGTGCAAGTTGGGCCCGAAAGCCTTACGCCTTTTCAGTAGGCGTCTGCATTTTGCACCATATCTCCCTCGTTTCTCATCCATTTGACCCCTTTTTTACATTATCAGGAAGCTAACTGAGAGGGCTACCACTACATGCTGTCTGTGTCCATCGGATTGCGCGTTTACCCTTTCGAAACAGCATAGCTATAAGCAGTATAACGCGTCACACAGATGCCTCGTATTCATCGCCGAAACTACCTTGCCAAAAGCCTGATTTTCTCGGTTTCACTGATAGAAGTTGTTACGTTTGCGAGTGAGCTTCAGGTTGCCATCAAAACGGGGTCAATCCGATGAGTAACGAGGGATATATGACCAAAATTAGGAAACCGCGCAAGTTGGGCCCGAAAACCATACGCCTTTCCGGTAGGCGTCTGCATTTTGCACCATATCTCCCTCGTTTCTCATCCATTTAACACCATTTTTACATCGTCGCGAAGCTAACTCAGAGGGAAACGACTACATACTGGCTGTGTCTGTCGGATTGAGCTTTTACCCTTTCGAAACAGCACATCTAAATGTGCTATAACTCGTCACGTAGATACCTCGCGTTCATCATCAAATCTACCTCGCCAAAAGCCCGATTTCCTCGGTTTCCCCAATTGAAGTTGTTACGTCTGCGAGTTAGCTTTGCATTTCCATCAGAACAGGGTGAATCTGATGAGTAACAAGGGAGATATGACCAAAATCGGGAAACCGCGTAAGTTGGGCCCGAAAACCTAACGCCTTTCCGCTAGGCGTCAGCATTTTGCACCATATCTCCCTCATTTCTCATCCATTTGACCCTGTTTTTATATCGTCACGAAGCTAACTCAGAGGGCAAAGACTACATGATGGCTATGTCTGTCGGATTACGCGTTTACACTTTCGAAATAGCACATCAAAATGCGTTATAACTCGTCACGCACATACCTCACGTTGGACACTTGGTAAAAAAAGCCCGCCATGCTTGTCAGAATCTGAGTGACTATAAAAGCCAATGCTCTATACTTAGGCAACATGGAGTTTTTTGGGAAAAGCCTGATTTTGTCGGTTTCCCCAGTATACTTAGGCGTCGGCATTTTGCACCATATCTTAGGCGTCTGCATTTTGCACCATATCTCCCTCATTTGCACCATATCTTAGGAGTCTGCATTTTGCACCATATGCTCTATACTTAGGCGTCTCGCATTTTGCACAATATCTCCCTCATTTCTCATCCATTTGACCCCGTTTTTTGCATCGTCGCGAAACTAACTCGAGGCCAACGACCGCATGTTGGTCGTGTATCGTCGGATTGTGCATTTACCCTTTGAAAATGGCACAACTAGACGCACTATAATGCTCCGGAGAAGATATCTCGCATTCATCGCCGATTGTACCTCTCCAAAAGCCTAATTTCCTCAATTTCACTAAGAGTTGTTTTTACGTCGTGAGTTAGCTTTGGGTTGCCATCGAACGGGGACAATCCAATGAGTAACGAGGGAGATATGATCAAAATCGGAAACCGCGCAAGTTGGGCCCGAAAGCCTTACGCCTTTATGGTAGGCGTCCGCATTTTGCACCATATCTCTCTCATTTCTCATCCATTTGACGCCGTTTTTTGTATCGTCGCGAAGCAAACTCGGAGGGCAACGACTACATTCCGGTTGGGTCTATCGGATTGTACGTTTACCCTTTCGGAATAGCACATCCAAATACGCTATAACTCGTCATGCAGATACCTCGCGTTCATCATCGAATCTACTTCGCCAAAAGCCCGATCCTCCGTTTCCCCAATAGAAGTTGTTACGTCTGCGAGTTAGCTTCACGTTTCCATCAGAAGAGGGTCAATCCGATAGGTAACAAGGCATATATGACCAAAATTGGGAAACCGTGCAAGTTGGGCCTGATGTCCTTACGCCTTTTCGGTAGGCGTCTGCATTTTGCACCATATCATTCTCTCTTCTCATCCATTTGACCACATTTTTGCATCGTCGCGATGCTAACTCAGAGGGTAATGACTACATGTTGGCTGCGTCTGTCGGATTGCGCGTTTACCCTTTCGAAAGAGCACAGCTAGAGTCACTATAATGCTTCATGTAGATGCCTCGCATTCATCGCCAAATGTAGCTCACCAAAAGCCTCATTTCTTCGGTTTCACTGAGAGAAGTTGTTATGTCTGCGAGTTAGCTTCGTGTTGCCATCAGAACGGGGACAATCCGATGAGTAACGAGGGAGATATGATCAAAATTAGGAAACCGCGCAAGTTGGGCCCGAAAGCCTTACGCCTTTCCGGTAGGCGTCTGCATTTTGCACCATATCTCCATCGTTTCTAATCTATTTGACCCCGTTATTGCATCGTCGCGAAGCTAACTAAGAGGGCTACCACTACAGGCTGGCTCTGAATGTCGGATTGCGTGTTTACCCTTTCGAAACATCACAACTAGAAGCACTATAACGCGTCCCGCAGATGCCTCGCATTCATCGCCGAATCTACCTCGCCAAAAGCCTGATTTCCTCGGTTTCACTAATAGACGTTGTTACGTCTGCGATTTAGCTTTGGGTTGCCATCAAAACGGGGTCAATCCGATAAGTAACAAGGGAGATATGACAAAAATTGGGAAACCGTGCAAGTTGGGCCAAAAAACCTGACGCGTTTCCGGTTGGCGTCTGCATTTTGCACCAAATCTCCCTCGTTTCTCATCCATTTGACACCGTTTTTGCATTGCCGCGAAGCTAACTCAGAGGGAAACAACTACATTCTGGCTGTGTCTATCGGATTGCGCTTTTACCCTTTCGAAACAGCATATCTAAATGCACTATAACTCGTCACGCAGATACCTCACGTTCATCTTCGAATTTACCTTACCAAAAGCCTGATTTCCTCGGTTTCCCTAATAGAAGTTGTTACATCTACGAGTTAGCTTCACGTTTCCATCAAAACGGGGTCAATCCGATGAGTAACGAGGTCGAGATGACCAAAATCGGGAAACCACGCAAGTTGGGCCCCATGTCCTTACGCCTTTTCGGTAGGCGTCTGCATTTTGCAACATATCTCCTCGTTTCTCATCCATTTGACCCCATTTTTGCATCGTCGTGAAGCTAACTCAGAGGGCAATGACTACATGTTGGCTGTGTCTGTCGGATTACGTGTTTACCCTTTTAAAACAGCACACCTAAATGTGCTATAACTTGTCACGTAGAAACCTCGCGTTCAGCATCGAATCTACCGCACCAAAAGCCCGATTTCCTCAATTTCCCCATTATAGGTTATTACGTCTCTGAGTTAGCTTAACGTTTCCTTTAGAACGGGGTCAATCTGATGAGTAACGAGGCAGATATGACCAAAATTGGGAAACCGCGCAAGTTTGGCCCGACGTCCTTACGCCTTCCCGGTAGGCGTCTGCATTTTGCAACTTATCTTCCTCGTTTCTCATCTATTTGACCCCATTTTTGCATCGTCGCGAAGCTAACTATGAGGGCTACCACTACATGCTTGGTTTGTGTCCATCGGATTGCGCCTTTACCCTTTCGAAGTAGCATAGCTATGAGCACTATAACGCGTCATGCAGATGCCTCACATTCATCGCCGAATCTACCTCGCCAAAAGCCTGATTTCCTCGGTTTCACTGATAGAAGTTGTTACGTTTGCAAGTTAGCTTTGGGTTGCCATCAAAACGGGGTCAATCCGATGAGCAACGAAGGAGATATGACCAAAATTAGGAAACCGCGTGAGTTGGGCCCGAAAACCAGATGCCTTTTCGGTAGGCGTCTGCATTTTGCACCATATCTCCCTCGTTTCTCATCCATTTGACACCATTTTGACATCGTTGTGAAGCTAACTCAGAGGGCAACGACTACATAGTGGCTGTGTCTGTCGGATTGCGCGTTTACCCTTTCGAAACAGCACATCTAAATGTGTTATAACTCGTCACGCAGATACCTCGTGTTCATCATCAATCTACCTCGCCAAAACCCCGATTTCCTCGATATCCCCAGTAGAAGTTGTTACATCTGTGAGTTAGCTTCGTATTTCCTTCAGAACGGGGTCAATCTGATGAGTGACGAGGGAGATATGACCAAAATCGGGAAACCTCGCAAGTTGGGCCCGATGTCCTTATGCGTTTCCGGTAGGCGTCTGCATTTTGCAACATATCTCCCCCATTTCTCATCCATTTGACCCCATTTTTTCATCGTCGCGAAGCTAACTAAGAGGGCTACCACTACATGCTGGCTGTGCTGTCGGATTGTGTATTTAGCCTTTCGAAACAGCATGGCTAGAAGCACTAAAACACGTCACGCAGATGCCTCGCATTCATTGCCGAATCTACCTCGCCAAAAGCCTGATTTCCTCAGTTTCACTGTGAGAATTTGTTACGTATGTGACTTAGCCTTGGGTTGCCATCAAAACGGGGTCAATCCGATGAGTAACGAGGGTCATATGACCAAAATTGGGAAACCGCGCAAGTTGGGCCCGAAAACCAGACGCCTTTCCGGTTAGCGTCTGCATTTTGCCCCATATCTCCCTCGTTTCTCATCCATTTGACACCATTTTTTCATTATCGCGAAGCTAACTCAGAGGGTAACGACTATATACTGGCTGTGTCTGTCGGATAGCGCGTTTACCGTTTCGAAACAACACATCTAAATGCGCTATAACTCGTCATGCAGATACCTCGAGTTCATCTTCAAAACTAGCTCGCCAAAAGCCCGATTTCCTCAGTGTCCCTAATAGAAGTTGTTACGTCTGCGAGTTAGCTTCGCGTTTCCATCAGAATGGGGTCAATCTGAAGAGTAACGAGGGAGATATGACCAAAATCGGGAAACCTCGCAAGTTGGGCTCGATGTCCTTGCACCTTTCCGGGAGGCGTCTGCATTTTGCAACATATCTCCCTAGTTTATTATCCATTTGACCCCATTTTTGCATCGTCACGAAGCTAACTCAGAGGGCAACGACTACATGGTTCCTGTGTTTGTCGGATTGTGCATTTACCCTTTCGAAACAACACAGCTAGAAGCACTATAAGGCGTCACACAGATGCCTCGCATTCATCGCCGAATATACCTTGCCAAAAGCCTGATTTCCTCGGTTTCACTGAGAGTAGTTTTTACATCTGTGAATTAGCTTCGGGTTTCCATCAGAATGGGGACAATCCTATGAGTAACGAGGGAGATATGATCAAAATCGGGAAACCGTGTAAGTTGGGCCCGAAAGCCTTACGCCATTCCGGTAGGCGTCTGCATTTTGCACCATATCTCTCTCGTTTCTCATCTATTTAACCCCGTTTTTTCATCGTCGCGAAGCTAACTAAGAAGGCTACCGCATGTGCTGTGTGTCCATCGGATTGCGCGTTTACCCTATCGAAAAGCATAAGCTATAAGCACATTAACGCATCACGCAGATGCCTCGCATTCATCGCCGAATCTACCTCACCAAAAGCCTGATTTCCTCGGTTTCACCGATATAAGTTGTTACGTCTATGAGTTAGCTTTGGGTTGCCATCAAAACGGGGTCAATCCGATGAGTAACGAGGGATATATGACCAAAATTGGGAAACCTAGGCAAGTTGGGCCCGAAAACCGGACGCCTTTCCGGTAGGGCGTCCGCATTTTTGCACCATATCTCCCTCGTTTCTAATCCCTTTGACACCGTTTTTGCATCGTCGCGAAGCTAACTCGAGAAGGCAACGACTACATATTGGTAGAGTCTATCGGATTGCATGTTTACCCTTTCAAAGACACATCTAAATGCGCTTATAACTTGTCACGCAGATACCTCGCGTTCATCATCAAATCAACCGCACCAAAAGCCCGATTTCCTCGGTTTCCCCAATAGAAGTTTTTTACGTCTACGAGTTAGCTTCGCGTTTCCTTCAGAACGGGTCAATCAATCGATGAGTAACGAGGGAGATATGACCAAAATTGGGAAATCGCGCAAGTTGGGCCCGATGTCCTTACGCCTTTCCGGTAGGCATCTGCATTTTGCACCATATCTCCCTCGTTTCTCATCCATTTGACCCCATTTTTGTATCGTCACGAAGCTTACTCAGAGGCCAACGACTACATGATGGTTGTGTTTGTCGGATTGCACGTTTACCCTTTCGAAACAGCACCGTTAGAAGCACTATAACGCATCACGCAGATGCCTCGCATTCATCACCGAATGTACTTTGCCAAAAGCATGATTTCCTCGGTTTCACTTGTGAGTAGTTTTTACGTTTGTGAGTTAGCTTCAGGTTGCCATCAGAACGGGGATAATCCGATGAGTAACGAGGGAGATATGATCAAAATCGAGAAACCGTGCAAGTTGGGCCCGAAAGCCTTATGCCTTTCCGGTAGGCGTCTGCATTTTGCACCATATCTCCCTCGTTTCTCATCCATTTGACCCCATTTTTACATTGTCGGGAAGCTAATCGAGAGGGCTACCACTAAATGCTGGTTGTGTACTTGGGTGCGCGTTTACCCATTTGAAACAGCATAGCTATAAGCACTATAACGCGTCACAGAGATGCCTCGCATTCATCGCCGAATCTACCTTGCCAAAAGAATGATTTTCTCGGTTTCACTGATAGAAGTTGTTACGTTTGTGAGTTAGCTTTGGGTTGCCATCAAAATAGGGTCAAACCGATGAGTAACGAGGGACATATGACCAAAATTGGGAAACCACGCAAGTTGGGCGGAAAACCGGATGCCTTTCCGGTGGGCGTCGCATTTTGCACCGTATCTCCCTCGTTTCTCATCCATTTGACACCGTTTTTTATCATCGCGAAGCTAACTTAGAGGGCAACGATAATACTGGTGTGTCGTCGGTTAGCGTTTACCTTTTGAAACAGCACATCTCAATGCGCTAAAACTCGTCACGCAGATACCTCACATTCATCATCAAATCTACCTCGCCAAAACCCGATTTCCTCAATTTCCCCATAGAAGTTGTTACGTCTAGAGTTAGTTCATGTTTGCTTAAAATGGGGTCAATCTGATGAGTAACGAGGGAGATATGACCAAAATCAGGAAACCTCGCAAGTTGAGCCCGATGTCCTTATGCCTTTCCGGTCGGCGTCTGCATTTTGCAACATGTCTCCCTCGTTTCTCATCCATTTGACCCCCTGTTTGCATCATCGTGAAGCTAACTCAGAGGGCAACGACAACATGCTGGTTGTGCTGTCGGATTGTGCATTTACCCTTTTGAAACAGCATAGCTAGAAGCACAATAACACGTCACGCAGATGCCTCCAATTCATCGCCGAATGTACCTCGCCAAAAGCCTGATTTCCTCAGTCTGTGAGTTAGCTTCGGGTTGCTATCAGAACGGGGACAATCTGATGAGTAAGGATGGAGATATGATCAAAATCGGGAAATTGTGCAAGTTGGGCCGGAAAGCCTCACGCCTTTCCGGTAGGCGTCTGCATTTTGCACCATATCTCCCTCGTTTCTCATCCATTTGACCCAATTTTTACATCGTCGCGAAGCTAACTAAGAGGGCTACCACTACATGCTGGCTGTATCCATCGGATTGTGCGTTTACTATTTCGAAACAGAATAGCTATAAGTACTGTAACGCGTCACACAGATGCCTCGCATTCATTGCCGAATCTACCTCGCCAAAAGCCTGATTTCCTCAGTTTCACTGTGAGAATTTGTTACGTCTGTGAGTTAGCCTTGGGTTGCCATCAAAACGGGGTTAATCCGATGAGTAACGAGGGTCATACGACCAAAATTGGGAAACCGCACAAGTTGGGCCGGAAAACCAGACGCCTTTCCGGTAGGCGTCTGCATTTTACCCCATATCTCCCTTGTTTCTCATCCATTTGATATTGTTTTTGCATCATCGCGAAGCTAACTCATATACTGGCTGTGTCTATCGGATAGCGCGTTTACAGTTTCGAAACAGCACATCTAAATGCGCTATAACTCGTCACGCAGATACCTCGCGTTCATCATCAAAACTAGCTCGCCAAAAGCCCGATTTCCTCAGTGTCCCCAATAGAAGTTGTTACGTCTACGAGTGAGCTTCGCGTTTCCATCAGAACAGGGTCAATCTGATGAGTAACAAGGGAGATATGGCAAAAATCGGGAAACCTCGCAAGTTGGGCCCGATGTCCTTGCGCCTTTCCGGTAGGCGTCTGCATTTTGCAACATATCTCCCTAGTTTCTTATCCATTTAACCCCATTTTTACATCGTCGCGAAGCTAACTCAGAGGGCAACGACTACATGCTGCCTGTGTCTGTCGGATTGTGCATTTACCCTTTCGAAACAGCATAGCTATAAGCACTATAGCGCGTCACAGAGATGCCTCACATTCATCGCCGAATCTACCTTGCCAAAATCCTAATTTTCTTGGTTTCACTGATAGAAGTTGTTACGTTTGCGAGTTAGCTTTGGGTTGCCATCAAAACAGGGTCAAACCGATGAGTAACGAGGGACATATGACCAAAATTGGGAAACCGCGCAAGTTGGGCCGGAAATCCAGATTCCTTTCCGGTAGGCGTCTGCATTTTGCACCGTATCTTCCTCGTTTCTCATCCATTTGACACCGTTTTTACATCATCGCGAAGCTAACTCAGAGGGCAACGACTACATACTGGTTGTGTCTATCAGATTGCGTGTTTACCCTTTCGAAACAACACATCTCAATGCGCAATAACTCGTCACGTAGATACCTCGCTTTCATCATCAAATCTACCAGACCAAAAGCCCGATTTCTTCGGTTTCCCCAATAGAAGTTGTTACGTCTGCGAGTAGCTTCGCGTTTCCATCAGAACGGGGTCAATTTGATGAGTAACGAGGGAGATATGACCAAAATTGGGAAGCTGCGCAAGTTGGGCCCGATGTCCTTACGCCTTTCCGGTAGGCGTCTGCATTTTGCACCATATCTCCCTCGTTTCTCATCCACTTGACCCCATTTTTATATCGTCGCGAACCTAACTCAGAGGGAAAAGACTACATACTGGCTATGTCTGTCGGATTGCGCGTTTACACTTTCGAAATAGCACATCTAAATGCGCTATAACTCGTCACGCAGATACCTCGCGTTGGACACTTTGTCAAAAAAGTCCGCCTGGCTTGTCAGAATCTGAGTGACTCCAAAAGCCAATGCTCTATACTTAGGCAACATGGATTTTTTTGGGAAAGGCCTGATTTCGTCGGTTTCCCCAGTATACTTAGGCGTCTGCATTTTGCACCATATCTTAGGCGTCTGCATTTTGCACCATATCTCCCTCGTTTGCACCATATCTTAGGCGTTTGCATTTTGCACCATATGCTCTATACTTAGGCGTCTGCATTTTGCACCATATCTCCCTCGCTTCTCATCCATTTGACCCCATTTTTGCATCGTCGCGAAACTAACTCTGAGGGCAACGACTACATGTTGGTTGTGTCTGTCGGATTGCGTATTTATCCTTTCAAAACAAAATAGCTAGCAGCACTATAACGCGTCATGCAGATGTCTCGCATTCATCGCCGAATGTACCTCTCCAAAAGCCTAATTTCCTCAGTTTCACTGAGAGTTGTTTTTACCTCTGTGAGTTAGCTTCGGGTTGCCATCAGAACGGGGTCAATCTGATGAGTAACGAGGGAGATATGATCAAAATCGTGAAACCGCGCAAGTTGGGCCTGAAAGCCTTACGCCTTTCCGGTAGGCGTCTGCATTTTGCACCATATCTCCCTCATTTCTCATCCATTTGACCCCTTTTTGCATCATCGCGAAGCTAACTCAGAGGGCAACGACTACATGCTGGTTGTGTCTGTCGGATTGTGCGTTTACCCTTTCGAAATAGCACATCCAAATATGTTAACTAGTCATGCAGATACCTCGCGTTCATCATCGAATCTACCTCGCCAAAAGCCTGATTTCCTCCGTTTCCCCAATAGAAGTTGTTACGTCTGCGAGTTAGCTTCACTTTTCAATCAAAACAGGGTCAATCCGATGAGTAACAAGGCAGATATGACCAAAATCGGGAAACCGTGCATGTTGGGCCCGATGTCCTTACGCCTTTTCGGTAGGCGTCTGCATTTTGCACCATATCACTCTCTCTTCTCATGCATTTGACCACGTTTTTGCATCATCGCGAAGCTAACTCAGAGGGTACTGACTACATGTTGGCTGCGTCTGTCGGATTGCGCGTTTACCCTTTCGAAAGAGCACAACTAGAAGCACTATAACGCATCACGTAGATGCCTCGCATTCATCGTAGAATGTACCTCACCAAAAGTCTCATTTCCTTAGATTCACTGAGAGAAGTTGTTATGTCTGGGACTTAGCTTCGGGTTGCCATCAGAACGGGAACAATCCGATGAGTAACGAGGGAGATATGATCAAAATCAGGAAACCGCGCAAGTCGGGCCCGAAAGCCTTACGCCTTTCCGGTAGGCGTCTGCATTTTGCACCATATCTCCATCGTTTCTCATCCATTTGACCCCATTTTTGCATCGTCACGAAGCTAACTAAGAGGGTTACCACTACATGCTGGCTCTGAATGTCGGATTGCGCGTTTACCCTTTCGAAACAGCACATCTAAATGCGCTATAACTCGTCACGTAGATACCTCGCTTTCATCATTAAATCTACCTCACCAAAAGCCCGATTTCCTCGGTTTCCCAGAAGAAGTTGTTACGTTTGTGAGTATCTTCGCGTTTCCATCAGAACGGGGTCAATCTGATGAGTAACGAGGGAGATATGACCAAAATCGGGAAACCGCGCAAGTTGGGCCCGATGTCCTTACGCCTTTCCGGTAGGCGTCTGCATTTTGCACCATATCTCCCTCGTTTCTCATCCATTTGACCCCATTTTTGCATCGTCGCGAAGCTAACTCAGAGGGCAACGACTAAACGCTTGCTGTAACTGTTGGATTGCGCATTTACCCTTTCGAAACAGCACACCTAAATGCGCTATAACTCGTCACGCACATCCCTCGCGTTCATCATCGAATCTACCTCACCAAAAGCCCGATTTCCTCAATTTCCCCATTAGAAGTTGTTATGTCTGCGAGTTAGCTTCACGTCTCCATCAGAACAGGGTCCATCCGATGAGTAACGAGGCAGATATGACCAAAATCGGAAAACCGCGCAAGTTGGGCCCGATGTCCTTACGCCTTTCCTGTAGGCGTTTGCATTTTGCAACATATCTCCCTTGTTTCTCATCCATTTGACCCCATTTTTGCATCGTCGCGAAGCTAACTAAGAGGTCTACCACTATATGCTGGTTGTGTCCATCGGATTGCGCGTTTACCTTTTCGAAATAGCATAGCTATAAGCACTATCACGCGTCACGCAGATGCCTCACATTCATCGCCGAATCTACCTCGCCAAAAGCCTGATTTCCTCGGTGTCACTGCCAGAAGTTGTTTCGTCTGTAAGTTAGCTTTGGGTTGCTATCAAAATGGGGTCAATCCGATGAGTAACGAGGGAGATATGACCAAAATTGGGAAACCGCGCAAGTTGGGCCCGAAAACCAGACGCCTTTCCGGTAGGCGTCTGCATTTTACACCATATCTCCCTCGTTTCTCATCCATTTGACACCATTTTTGCATCGTCGCGAAGCTAACTCAGAGGGCAACGACTACACACTGGTTTTTTCTATCGGATTGCGTGTTCACCCTTTTGAAACAGCACATCTAAATGCGCTATAACTCATCACGCCGATACCTCACGTTCATCAACAAATCTACCTCGCCAAAAGCCCGATTCCCTCTGTTTCCCCAATAGAAGTTGTTGTTAGCTTCACGTTTCCATCAGAACGGGGTCAATAGGCGTTTGCATTTTGCAACATATCTCCCTTGTTCTCATCCATTTGACCCCATTTTTGCATCGTCGCGAAGCTAACTAAGAGGTCTACCACTATATGCTAGTTGTGTCCATCGGATTGCGCGTTTACCTTTTCGAAATAGCATAGCTATAAGCACTATCACGCGTCACGCAAATGCCTCACATTCATCGCCGAATCTACCTCGCCAAAAGCCTGATTTCCTCGGTTTCACTGACAGAAGTTTTTTCGTCTGTAAGTTAGCTTTGGGTTGCTATCAAAACGGGGTCAATCCGATGAGTAACGAGGGAGATATGACAAAAATTGGGAAACCGCGCAAGTTGGGCCCAAAAACCAGACGCCTTTCCGGTAGGCTTCTGTATTTTGCACATATCTCCCTTGTTTCTCATCCATTTGATACCGTTTTTGCATCGTCGCGAAGCTAACTCAGAGGGTTACGACTACATACTGGTTATGTCTGTCGGATTGTGCATTTACCATTTTGAAACAGCACATCTAAATGCGCTATAACTCGTCACGCAGATACCTCGAGTTCATCATCAAATCTACCTCGCCAAAAGCCCGATTTCCTCAGTTTCCCTAATAGAAGTTGTTACGTCTGCTAGTTAGCTTCGCATTTCAATCAGAACTGGGTCAATCTGATGAGTAACGAGGGAGACATGACCAAAATTGGGAAACCTCGCAAGTTGGGCCTGATGTCCTTACGACTTTCCGGTAGGCGTCTACATTTTGCAACATATCTCCCTCGTTTCTCATCCATTTGACCCCATTTTTACATCATCGTGAAGCTAACTCAGAGGGCAATGACTACATGCTGGTTATGTCTGTCGGATTGTGCATTTACCCTTTCAAAATAGCACAGCTAGAGGTACTGTAACGCGTCACGCAGACGCCTCGCATTCATCGCCGAAAGTACCTCGCCAAAAGCCTGATTTCCTCAGTTTCACTGAGAGTAATTTTTACGTCTGTGAGTTAGCTTTAGGTCGCTATCAGAACGGGGACAATCCGATGAGTAACGAGGGACATATGATCAAAATCGAGAAATCGTGCAAGTTGGGCCCGAAAGCCTTACGCCTTTCCGGTAGGTGTCTGCATTTTGCACCATATCTCCATTGTTTCTCATCCATTTGACCCCGTTTTTGCATCATCGTGAAGCTAACTAAGAGGGCTACCATTACATACTGGCATTGTCCATTGGATTGAGCGTTTACCCTTTCAAAACTGCATAGCAATAAGTACTATTGCTATGAGTTCATCATCATCAAATCTACCTCGCCAAAACCTGATTTCCTCGGTTTCATCAATAGATGTTGTTACGTTTACGAGTTAGCTTTGGGTTGCCATCAAAGCGGGGTCAATCCGATGAGTAATAAGGGAGATATGACCAAAATTGGGAAACCGCGCAAGTTGGGCCAAAATTGGGAAACTGCGCAAGTTGGGCCAAAATTGGGAAACTGCGCAAGTTGGGCCCGAAAACCAGACGCCTTTCCGGTAGGCTTCTGCATTTTGCACCATATCTCCCTTGTTTCTCATCCATTTAACCCTATTTTTGCATCGTCGTGAAGCTAACTCAGAGGGCAACAACTACATGCTGGTTGTGTCAGTCGGATTGTGCATTTACCCTTTCCAAACAACACAGGTAGAAGCACTATAACGCGTCACGCAGATGCCTCGCATTCATCGCCGAATGTACCTCGCCAAAAGCTTAATTTCCTCGATTTCACTGAGAGTAGTTTTTACGTTTGTGATTTAGTTTCGGGTTGCTATCAGAACGGGGACAATCTGATGAGTAACGAGGGAGATATGATCAAAATCGGGAAACCGTGCAAGTTGGGCCTAAAAGCCTGACGCCTTTCCGGTAGGCGAAGCTAACTCAGAGGGCAACGACAACATACTGGTTGTTTCTGTCGGATTGCGCATTTACTCTTTCGAAACAGCACATCTAAATACGCTATAACTCGTCACGCAGATACATCGCGTTCATCATTAAATCTACCTCGCCAAAAGCTTGATTTCCTCTGTTTCCCTAATAGAAGTTGTTATGTCTGCGAGTTAGTTTCATATTTCCAACAGAACGGGGTCAATCTCATGAGTAAGGAGGGAGGTATGACCAAAATCAGGAAACCGAACAAGTTGGGCCCGATGTCCTTTTGCTTTTCCGATAGGCGTCTGCATTTTGCACCATATCTCCCTCGTTTCTCATCCATTTGACCCCGTTTTAGCATCATTGTGAAGCTAACTCAGAGGGCAACGACTACATGCTGGCTGTGTCTATTGGATTGCGCGCTTACCCTTTCAAAACAGCACACCTAAATGCGCTATAACTCGTCTCGCGGATACCTCGCGTTCATCATCGAATCTACCTCCCCAAAAGCCCAATTTCCTCAGTTTCCCCATTAGAAGTTGTTATGTCTATGAGTTAGCTTCACGTTTCCATCAGAACAGGGTCAATCCGTTGAGTAATGAGGCAGATATGACCAAAATCGGGAAACCGCGCAAGTTGGGCCCGATGTCCTTACGCCTTTCCGGTAGACGCCTGCATTTTCACATCTATCGACCCCGTTTTTGCATCGTCGCGAAGCTAACTAAGAAGGCTACCACTACATGCTGGCTTTGTCCATCGGATTGCACATTTAGCCTTTCGAAACAGCATAGCTATAAGTACTATAATGCTTCATGCAGATGCCTCGCATTCATCGCCGAATCTTTCTCACCAAAAGCTTGATTTCCTCGGTTTCACTGAGAGAAGTTTATACCTCTGCGAGTTAGCTTTGGGTTTCCATCAAAATGAGGTCAATCCGATGAGTAACGAGGGAGATATTACCAAAATTGGGAAACCGCGCAAGTTCAGCCCAAAAGTCAGACGCCTTTCCGGTAGGCGTCTGCATTTTGCACCATATCTCCCTCGTTTCTCATCCATTTGACACCGTTTTTACATCGCCGCGAAGCTAACTCTGAGGGCAACTACTAAATACTGGTTGTTTCTACCGGATTGCGCATTTACCATTTCGAAACAACACATCTAAATGCACTATAACTCATTATGCAGATACATCGCATTCATTATCCAATCTACCTCGCCAAAAGCCCGATTTCCTATATTTCCCCAATAGAAGTTGTTACATCTGTGAGTTAGCTTCATGTTTCCATCAGAACGGGGTCAATCTGATGAGTAACGAGGGAGATATGACCAAAATTGGGAAACCGCGCAAGTTGGGCCCGATGTCCTTACGCCTTTCCGGTAGGCGTCTACATTTTGCACCATATCTCCTTCGTTTCTCATCCATTTGACCCCGTTTTTGCACCATCGCGAAGCTAACTCTGAGGACAATGACTACATGCTGGCTGTGTCTGTTGGATTGCGCGCTTACCCTTTCAAAACAGCACACCTAAATGCGCTATAACTCGTCTCGCGGATACCGTGCGTTCATCATCGAATCTACCTCACCAAAAGCCCGATTTCCTTGGTTTCCCCATTAGAAGTTGTTACGTCTGCGAGTTAGCTTCACTTTTCCATCAGAACGGGGTCAATCCGATGAGTAACGAGGCAGATATGACCAAAATCGGGAAACCGAGCAAATTGGGCCCAATGTCCTTACGCCTTTCCGATAGACGTCTGCATTTTCTCGTCCATTTGATCCCATTTTTGCATTCATCGCCGAATCTACCTCGCCAGAAGCCTAACTAAGAAGGCTACCACTACATGCTGGCTTTGTCCATCGGATTGCGCGTTTACCCTTTTGAAACAACATAGCTAAAAGTACTATAACGCGTCACGTAGATGCCTCGCATTCATCGCCGAATCTACCTCGCTAGAAGCCTAATTTCCCCGGTTTCACTAAGAGTAGTTTTTACGTCTGTGATTTAGCTTTGGGTTTCCATCAAAACGAGGTCAATCCGATGAGTAACGAGGGAGATATTACCAAAATTGGGAAAACGCACAAGTTGGGCCCGAAAACCAGACTCCTTTCCGGTAGGCATCTGCATTTTGCACCATATCTCCCTTGTTTATCATCCATTTGACACCATTTTTGCATCGTCGCGAAGCTAACTCAGAGGGTAACGACTATTTATTGGTTGTTTCTGTCGGATTGCACGTTTACCCTTTCGAAACAGCACATCTAAATGCACTATAACTCATCACGAAGATACCTCGCATTCATCAACAAATCTACCTCACCAAAAGCCCGATTTCCTCGGTTTCCCCAATAGAAGTTATTACGTCTACGAGTTAGCTTCGCATTTCCATCAGAACGGGGTCAATCTGATGAGTAACGAGGGAGATATGACCAAAATCGAGAAACCTCGCAAGTTGGGCCCGATGTCCTTACGCCTTTCCGGTAGGCGTCTGCATTTTGCAATATATCTCCCTCATTTCTCATCCATTTAACCCAGTTTTTGCTTCGTCATAAAGCTAACTCAGAAGGCAATGACTACATGCTAGTTGTGTCTGTCGGATTGTGCATTTACACTTTCGAAACAGCACAGCTTGAAGCACTATAACGCGTCACGCAGATGCCCCGCATTCATCGCCGAATGTACCTCGCCAAAAGCCTGATTTCCTCGGTTTCACTGAGAGTAGTTTTTACCTCTGTGATTTAGCTTCGGGTTGACATCAGAACGGGGACAATCCGATGAGTAACGAGGGAGATATGATCAAAATAGGGAAACCGTGTAAGTTGGGCCCGAAAGCCTGACGCCTTTCCGATAGGCGTCTGCATTTTGCACCATATCTCCCTCGTTTCGCATCCATTTGACCCCGTTTTCGCATCGTTGTGAAGCTAACTAATAGGGCTACCACTACAAGGTGGCTGTGTCCATCGGATTGCGCGTTTACCCTTTTGAAACAGCATAGCTATAAGTACTATAACGCGTCACGCAGATGCCTCGCATTCATCGCCGAATCTACCTCGCCAAAAGCCTAATTTCCTCGGTTTCACTGAGAGAATTTGTTACCTCTGCGAGTTAGCTTTAGGTTTCCATCTAAACGGGGTCAATCCGATGAGTAACGAGGGTGATATTACCAAAATTGGGAAACCGCGTAAGTTCGGCCCGAAAGTCAGATGCCTTTCCGGTAGGCGTCTGCATTTTGCACCATATCTCCCTCGTTTCTCATCCATTTGACACCGTTTTTACATCGCCGCGAAGCTAACTCAGAGGGAAACGACTACATACTGGTAGTTTCTGCCGGATTGCGTGTTTACCCTTTCGAAACAGCACATCTAAATGCACTATAACTCGTCATGAAGATACATCGCATTCATCATCAAATCTACCTCGCCAAAAGCCGATTTCCTGTGTTTCCCCAATAGAAGTTGTTATGTCTGTGAGTTAGCTTCACTTTTCCATCAGAACGGGGTCAATCTGATGAGTAACGAGGGAGATATGACCAAAATCGGGAAACCGCGCAAGTTAGGCCCGATGTCCTTACGTCTTTCCGGTAGGTATCTACATTTTGCAATATATCTCCCTCTTTTCTCATCCATTTAACCCCGTTTTTGCATCATCGTGAAGCTAACTCAGAGGGCAACGACTACATGCTAGTTGTGTCTGTCGGATTGTGCATTTACCCTTTCGAAATAGCACAGCTAGAAGCACTATAACGCGTCACGCAGATGCCCCGCATTCATCGCCAAATGTACCTCGCCAAAAGCCTGATTTCCTCGGTTTCACTAAGAGTATTTTTTACGTCTGCAAGTTAGCTTTGGGTTGCCATCAGAACGGGGTCAATCTGATGAGTAACGAGGGAGATATGACCAAAATCGGGAAACCGCGCAAGTTGGGCCTGATGTCCTTACGCCTTTCCGGTAGGCGCCTGCATTTTGCACCATATCTCCCTCGTTTCTCATCCATTTGACCCCGTTTTTGCACCATCGCGAAGCTAACTCAGAGGGCAATGACTACATGCTGGCTGTGTGTGTCGGATTACGCGTTTACCCTTTTAAAACAGCACACCTAAATGCGCTATAACTTGTTATGCAGATACCATGCGTTCATCATCAAATCTACCTCACCAAAAGCCCGATTTCCTCGGTTTCCCCAATAGAAGTTGTTAGGTCTGCGAGTTAGCTTCAAGTTTCCATCAGAACGGGGTTAATCCGATGAGTAACGAGGCAGATATGACCAAAATCGAGAAACCGCGCAAGTTGGGCCCGATGTCCTTACGCCTTTCCGGTAGGCGTCTGTGTTTTGCAACATATCTCCCTCGTTTCTCATCCATTTGACCCATTTTTTGCATCGTCGCGAAGCTAACTCAGAGGACAACGACTACATGCTTCCTGTGTCTGTCGGATTGCGCATTTACCCTTCCGAAACAGCACAGCTAGAAGTAGTATAAGGCAACACACAGATACCTCGCATTCATCGCCGAATGTATCTCGCCAAAAGCCTGATTTCCTCAGTTTCAGTGAGAGTAGTTTTTACGTCTATGAGTTAGCTTCGGGTTGCTATCAAAATGGGGACAATTCGATGAGTAACGAGAGAGATACGATCAAAATCGGGAAACTGTGCAAGTTGGGCCCGAAAGCCTTACGCCTTTCTTGTAGGCGTCTGCATTTTGCACCATATCTCCCTCGTTACTCTTCTATTTGACCTCGTTTTTGCATCGTCGCGAAGCTAACTAAAAGGGCTACCACTACATGTTCTACGTGTCCATCGGATTGCGCGTTTACCCTTTCGAAATAGTATAGCTATAAGCACTATAACGCGTCACGCAGATGCCTCGCATTCATCGCCGAATCTACCTCGCCAAAAGCCTGATTTCCTCGGTTTCACTTATAGAAGTTGTTACGTCTGCGAGTTAGCTTTGGGTTGCTATCAAAGCGGGGTCAATCCAAAGAGTAACGAGGGTGATATGACCAAAATTGGGAAATTGCGCAAGTTGAGCCCGAAAACCATCTTTCCGGTAGTCGTTTGCATTTTGCATCATATCTCCCTCGTTTCTCATCCATTTGACCCTATTTTTACATCGTTGCGTAGCTAACTCAGAGGGGAATGACTACATACTGGTTGTTTCTGTCGGATTGCGCATTTACCATTTCGAAACAGCACCTCTAAATGCGTTATAACTCATCATGCAGATACCTCGCGTTCATCATCAAATCTACCTCGCCAAAAGCCTGATTTCCTCTGTTTCCCCAATAGAAGTTGTTACGTCTACGAGTTAGCTTCACATTTCCATCAGAATAGGGTGAATCCGAGGGGCAACGAGGCAGATATGACCCAAATCGGGAAACCGCGCAAGTTGGGCCTGATGTCCTTACGCCTTTCCGGTAGGTGTCTGCATTTTACAACATATCTCCCTCGTTTCTCATCCATTTTACCCCGTTTTTGCATCGTCGCGAAGCTAATTAAGAGGGCTACCACTACATGCTGGTTGTGTCCATTGGATTGTGCGTTTACCCTTTCGAAATAGCATAGCCATAAGCACTATAATGCGTCACGCAGATGCCTCACCCTCATCGCCGAATCTACCACGCCAAAAGCCTGATTTCCTCGGTTTCACTGATAGAAGTTGTTATGCCTGCAAGTTAGCTTTGGGTTGCCATCAAAACGGGGTCAATCCGATGAGTAACGAGGGAGATATTACCATCAAAACCAGACGCCTTTCCGGTAGGCGTCTGTATTTTGCAACATATCTCCCTCGTTTCTCATCCATTTAACCCCATTTTTGCGTCGTCGTGAAGCTAACTCAAAGGACAACGACTACATGCTGGTTGTGTCTGTCGGATTGTGTATTTATCCTTTTGAAACAGCAGAGCTAGAAGCACTATAATGCATCACGCAGATAACTCGCATTCATCGCCGAATGTACCTCACCAAAAGCCTAATTTCCTCGGTTTCACTGAGAGTAGTTTTTACATCTATGATTTTGCTTCGGGTTGCCATCAGAACGGGGACAATCCGATGAGTAACGAGGGAGATATGATCAAAATCGAGAAACCGTGCAATTTGGGCCCGAAAGCCTGACGCCTTTCCGGTAGGCGTTTGCATTTTGCACCATATCTCCCTCGTTTCTCATCCATTTGACCCCATTCTTGCATCGTCGTGAAGCTAACTAAGAGGGCTACCACTACATGCTAGCTGTGTCCATCGGATTGCGCGTTTACCCTTTCGAAATAATATAGCTATAAGTACTATAACGCGTCACGCAGATGCTTCGCCTTCATCGCCGAATCTACCACACCAAAAGCCTGATTTCCTCGGTTTCACTGAGAGAAGTTGATACCTCTGCGAGTTAGCTTTGGGTTTCCATCAAAACGGGGTCAATCCAATGAGTAACGAGGGAGATATTACCAAAATTGGGAAAACGCGCAAGTTGGGCCCGAAAACCAGACGCCTTTCCGGTAGGCTTCTGCATTTTGCACCATATCCCCCTTGTTTATCATCCATTTGACACCATTTTTGCATCATCGCGAAGCTAACTCAGAGGGTAACGACTATTTACTGGTTATGTTTGTCGGATTGCGCGTTTACCTTTTCGAAACAGCACATCTATATGCGCTATAACTCATCACGAAGATACCTCGCATTCATCATCAAATCTACCTTGCCAAAAGCCCGATTTCCTCAGTTTCCCCAATAGAAGTTGTTACGTCTACGAGTTAGCTTCGCATTTCCATCAGAATGGGGTCAATCTGATGAGTAACGAGGGAGATATGACCAAAATCGGGAAACCTCGCAAGTTGGGCCCGATGTCCTTATGCCTTTCCGGTAGGCATCTGCATTTTGCAACATATCTCCCTCATTTCTCATCCATTTAACCCCGTTTTTGCATCATCGTGAAGCTAACTCAGAGGGCAACGACTACATGCTAGATGTGTCTATCGGATTGGGCATTTACCCTTTCGAAATAGCACAGCTAGAAGCAGTATAACGCGTCACGCAGATGCCTCGCATTCATCGCCGAATGTACCTCGCCAAAAGCCTAATTTCCTCGGTTTCACTGAGATTAGTTTTTACGTCTGTGATTTAGCTTTGGGTTGCCATCATAACGGGGACAATCCGATGAGTAATGAGGGAGATATGATCAAAATCGGGAAACCGTGCAAGTTGGGCCCAAAAACCTGACGCCTTTCCGATAGGCGTCTGCATTTTGCACCATATCTCCCTCGTTTCGCATCCATTTGACCCCATTTTCGCAATGTCGTGAAGCTAACTAAGAGGTCTACCACTACAAGGTGGCTGTGTGCATCGGATTGCGCATTTACCCTTTCGAAATAGCATAGCTATAAGTACTATAACGCGTCACGCAAATGCCTCGCATTCATCACCGAATCTACCTGGCCAAAAGCCTGATTTCCTCGGTTTCAATGACAGAAGTTGTTACCTCTGCGAGTTAGCTTTGGGTTTCCATCAAAACGGGGTCAATCCAATAAGTAACGAGGGAGATATTACCAAAATAGGGAAACCGCACATGTTGGGCCCGAAAACTAGGCGCCTTTCCGGTAGGCTTCTGCATTTTGCACCATATCTCCCTTGTTTCTCATCCATTTGACACCATTTTTGCATCATCGCGAAGCTAACTCAGAGGGTAACGACTACATACTTGTTGTGTCTGTCGGATTGCGCATTTACCCTTTCGAAACAGCACATCTAAATGCGCTATAACTCGTCACGCAGATACCTCGCATTCATCATCAAATCTACCTCGCCAAAAGCCCGATTTCCTCAGTTTCCCCAATAGAAGTTGTTACGTCTGCGAGTTAGCTTCGTATTTCCATCAGAACGGAGTCAATTCGATGAGTAACGAGGGAGATATGACCAAAATTGGGAAACCGCGCAAGTTGGGCCCGATGTCCTTACGCCTTTTCGGTAGGCGCCTGCATTTTGCACCATATCTCCCTCGTTTCTCATCCATTTGACCCCATTTTTACACCACCGCGAAGCTAACTCAGAGGGTAACGACTACATACTGGCTATGTCTGTCGGATTGCACGTTTAACCTTTTGAAACAGCATAGCTATAAGTACTAAAATGCGTCACGCAGATGCCTCACATTTATCGCCGAATTTACCTCGCCAAAAGCCTAATTTCCTCGGTTTCAATGAAAGAAGTTGTTACCTCTGCGAGTTAGCTTTGGGTTTCCATCAAAACGGGGTCAATCCGATGAGTAACGAGGGAGATATTACCAAAATAGCGAAACCGCACATGTTGGGCCCGAAAACCAGACGCCTTTTCGGTAGGCTTCTGCATTTTGCACCATATCTCCCTTGTTTCTCATCCATTTGACACCGTTTTTGCATCGTCGCGAAGCTAACTCAGAGGGTAACGACTACATACTTGTTGTGTCTGTCGGATTGCGCATTTACCCTTTCGAAACAGCACATCTAAATGCGCTATAACTCGTCACGCAGATACCTCGCATTCATCATCAAATCTACCTCGCCAAAAGCCCGATTTCCTCAGTTTTCCCAATAGAAGTTGTTACGTCTGCGAGTTAGCTTCGCATTTCCATCAGAACGGGGTCAATCCGATGAGTAACGAGGGAGATATGACCAAAATCGGGAAACCGCGCAAGTTGGGCTCGATGTCCTTACGCCTTTCCAGTAGGCGCCTGCATTTTGCACCATATCTCCCTCATTTCTCATCCATTTGACCCCGTTTTTGCACCACCGCGAAGCTAACTCAGAGGGTAACGACTACATACCAGCTATGTCTGTCAGATTGCAAGTTTACCCTTTCGAAACAACATAGCTATAAGTACTATAACGCGTCACGCAGATGCCTCGCATTCCTCGCCGAATTTACCTCGCCAAAAGCCTAATTTCCTCGGTTTCACTGATAGAAGTTGTTACCTCTGCGAGTTAGCTTTGGGTTTCCATCAAAACGGGGTCAATCCGATGAGTAACGAGGGAGATATTACCAAAATTGGAAAACCGCGCAAGTTCGGCCCGAAAGTCAGACGCCTTTCCGGTAGGCATCTGCATTTTGTACCATATCTCCCTTGTTTCTCATCCATTTAACATTGTTTTTACATCGCCGCAAAGCTAACTCAAAGGGCAACGACTAAATACTGGTTGTTTCTGCCGGGTTGCGCGTTTACCCTTTCGAAACAGCACATCTAAAGGCACTATAACTCGTCATGTAGATACATTGCATTCATCATCAAATCTACCTTGCCAAAAGCCCGATTTCCCATGTTTCCCCAATAGAAGTTGTTAAGTCTGTGAGTTAGCTTCACGTTTCTATCAGAACGGGGTCAATCTGATGAGTAACGAGTGAGATATGACCAAAATCGAGAAACCGCGCAAGTTGGGCCCGATGTCCTTACGCCTTTCCGCTAGGCGCCTGCATTTTGCACCATATCTCCCTCGTTTCTCATCCATTTGACCCCGTTTTTGCACCATCACGAAGCTAACTCAGAGGGCAATGACTACATCCTGGCTGTGTCTATCGGATTGCGCGTTTACCCTTTTGAAACAGCACACCTAAATGCGCTATAACTCATCACGCATATACCGTGCGTTCATCATCGAATCTACCTCACCAAAAGCCCGATTTCCTCGATTTCCCCAATAGAAGTTGTTACATCTGCTAGTTAGCTTCATGTTTCCATTAGAACAGGGTCAATCCGATGAGTAACGAGGCAGATATGACCAAAATTGGGAAACTGCACAAGTTGGGCCCGATGTCTTTACGCCTTTCCGGTAGGCGTCTGCATTTTGCACCATATCTCCCTCGTTTCTCATCCATTTGACCCCGTTTTTACATCGTCGTGAAGCTAACTAAGAGGGCTACCACTACAAGTTGGATGTGTCCATCGGATTGCATATTTACCCTTTCGAAATAGCATAGCTATAAGCACTATAACGCGTCATTCAGATGCCTCACATTCATCCCCGAATCTGCCTTGCCAAAAGCCCGATTTCCTTTGTTTCACTGATAGAAGTTGTTACGTCTACAAGTTAGCTTTGGGTTGCCATCAAAACGGGGTCAATCCGATGAGTAACGAGGGAGATATGACCAAAATCAGGAAACAGCGCAAGTTGGGCTCGATGTCCTTACGCCTTTCCGGTAGGCGTCTGCATTTTGCACCATATCTCCCTCGTTTCTCACCCATTTGACCCCATTTTTGCATCGTCGCGAAGCTAACTCAGAGGGCAACGACTACATGCTGGTTGTGTCTGTCGGATTGCGCGGTTACCCTTTCGAAAAAGCACACCTAAATGCGCTATAACTTGTCACGCAGATACCTCACGTTCATCATCAAATCTAACATGCCAAAGGCCCGATTTCCTCGGTTTCCCCAATAGAAGTTGTTACGTCTATGAGTTAGTTTCGCGTTTCAATCAGAACGGGGTCAATCTGATGAGTAACGAGGGGGATATGACCAAAATCGTAAAACCATGCAAGTTGGGCCCGATGTCCTTATGCCTTTCCGGTAGGCGTCTGCATTTTGCAATATATCTCCCTAGTTTCTCATCCATTTGACCCCAATTTTTGCACCGTCGCGAAGCTAACTCAGAGGGCAATGACTACTTGCTGGCTGTGTCTATCGGATTGTGCGTTTACCCTTTCGAAACAGCAATTCTAAATACGCTGTAACTCATCACGTAGACACCTCGCATTCATCATCTAATCTACCTCACCAAAATCCCGATTTCCTCGGTTTCCCCTATAGAAGTTGTTACGTCTATGAGTTAGCTTCACGTTTCCATCAGAACGGGTCAATCCGATGAGTAACGAGGCATATATGACCAAAATTGGGAAACCGCGCAAGTTGGGCCCGATGTCCTTACGCCTTTCCGGTAGGCGTCTGTGTTTTGCAACATATCTCCCTCGTTTCTCATCCATTTGACCCCTTTTTAGCATCGTCGCGAAGCTAACTCAGAGGACAATGACTACATGCTTGCTGTGTCTGTCGGATTGCACATTTACCCTTCCGAAACAGCACAGCTAGAAGTACTATAACGCAACACATAGATACCTCGCATTCAGTGCCGAATGTATCTCGCCAAAAGCCTGATTTCCTGAGTTTCAGTGAGAGTAGTTTTTACGTCTGTAAGTTAGCTTCGGGTTGCTATCAAAATGGGGACAATTCGATGAGTAACGAGGGAGATATGATCAAAATCGGGAAACCGTGCAAGTTGGGCCCGAAAGCCTTACGCCTTTCTGGTAGGCGTCTGCATTTTGCACCATATCTCCCTCGTTTCTCTTCTATTTGACCTCGTTTTTGCATCATCACGAAGCTAACTAAAAGGGCTACCACTACATGTTGGATGTGTCCATCGGATTGCGCGTTTATCCTTTCGAAATAGTATAGCTATAAGCACTATAACGTGTCACGCAGATGCCTCGCATTCATCGCCAAATCCACCTCGCCAAAAGCCTGATTTCCTCGGTTTCACTGATAGAAGTTGTTACGTCTGTGAGTTAGCTTTGGGTCGCTATCAAAGCGGGGTCAATCCAAAGAGTAACGAGGGACATATGACCAAAACTGGGAAACTGCGCAAGTTGAGCCCGAAAACCGTCTTTCCGGTAGGCATCTGTATTTTGCATCATATCTCCCTCATTTCTCAACCATTTGACCCCGTTTTTGCATAGTTGCGAAGCTAACTCAGAGGGCAACGACTACATACTGGTTGTTTCTGTCGGATTGTGCATTTACCATTTCGAAACAACACATCTAAATACGCTATAACTCGTCACGCAGATACCTCGTGTTCATCATCAAATCTACCTCGCCAAAAGGCCGATTTCCTCTGTTTCCCCAATAGAAGTTGTTACGTCTACGAGTTAGCTTCACGTTTCCATCAGAACGGGGTCAATCCAAGGGATAACGAGGCAGATATGACCAAAATTGGGAAACCGCACAAGTTGGGCCCGATTTCCTTACGCCTTTCCGGTAGGTGCCTGCATTTTGCAACATATCTCCCTCGTTTCTCGTCCATTTTACCCCGTTTTTGCATCGTCGCGAAGCTAACTAAGAGGGCTACCACTACATGCTGGCTGTGTCCATCGGATTGCGCGTTTACCCTTTCGAAATAGCATAGCCATAAGCACTATAATGCATCACGCAGATTCCTCACACTCATCGCCAAATCTACCACGCCAAAAGCCTGATTTCCTCGGTTTCACTGATAGAAGTTGTTATGCCTGCAAGTTAGCTTTAGGTTGCCATCAAAACGGGGTCAATTCGATGAGTAACGAGGGAGATATTACCATCAAAACCAGACGCCTTTCCGGTAGGCTTCTGTATTTTATACCATTTCTCCCTGTTTCTCATCCATTTGACACCGTTTTTTACATCGTCGCGAAGCTAACTCAGAGGGTAACGACTACATACTGGCTGTGTCTGTCGGATTACGCGTTTACCTTTTCGAAACAGCACATCTAAATGTGTTATAACTCGTCACGTAGATACCTCGCATTCATCATCAAATCTACCTCGCCAAAAGCCCGATTTTCTCAGTTTACCCAATAGAAGTTGTTACGTCTACAAGTTAGCTTCGCATTTCCATCAGAACGGGGTCAATCTGATGAGTAACGAGGGACATATGAAAAAAATTAGGAAACCTTGCAACTTGGGCCCGATGTCCTTACGCCTTTCCGGTAGGCGTCTGCATTTTGCAATATATCTCCCTCGTTTCTCATCCATTTAAACCCATTTTTGCATCGTCGTGAAGCTAACTCAGAGGACAACAACTACATGCTGGTTGTCTCTGTCGGATTGTGCATTTACCCTTTTGAAACAGCACAGCTAGAAGCACTATAACGCGTCATGCAGATAACTCGCATTCATCGCCGAATGTACCTCGCCAAAAGCCTGATTTCGGTTTCACTGAGAGTAGTTTTTACGTATATGATTTAGCTTCGGGTTGCCATCAGAACGGGGACAATCCGATGAGTAACGAGGGAGATATGATCAAAATCGGGAAATCGTGCAAGTTGGGCCCGAAAGCCTGACGCCTTTCCGGTAGGCGTCTGCATTTTGCACCATATCTCCCTCGTTTCTCATCCATTTGACCCCGTTTTCACATCGTCATGAAGCTAACTAAGAGGGCTACCACTACATGCTGGCTGTGTCCATCGGATTGCGCGTTTACCCTTTCGAAATAATATAGCTATAAGTACTATAACGCATCACGCAGATGCCTTGCATTCATTGCCGAATCTACCTCACCAAAAGCCTGATTTCCTCGGTTTCACTGAGAGAAGTTGTTACGTCTGCGAGTTAGCTTTGGGTTACCATCAAAGCGGGGTCAATCCGATGAGTAACGAGGGAGATATTACCAAAATTGGGAAACCGCGCAAGTTGGGCCCGAAAATCAGATGCTTTTCCGGTAGGCGTCTGCATTTTGCACCATATCTCCCTCGTTTCTCATCCATTTGACCCCGTTTTCACATCGTCGTGAAGCTAACTAAGAGGGCTACCACTACATGCTGGCTGTGTCCATCGGATTGCGCGTTTACGCTTTCGAAATAATATAGCTATAAGTACTATAACGCATCACGCAGATGCCTCGCATTCATTGCCGAATCTACCTCACCAAAAGCCTGATTTCCTCGGTTTCACTGAGAGAAGCTGTTACGTCTGCGAGTTAGCTTTGGGTTGCCATGAAAGCGGGGTCAATCCGATGAGTAACGAGAAAGATATTACCAAAATTGGGAAACCGCGCAAGTTGGGCCCGAAAATCAGATGCCTTTCCGGTAGGCGTCTGCATTTTGCACCATATATCCCTCGTTTCTCATCCATTTGACACCGTTTTTACATTGTCGTGAAGCTAACTCAGAGGGCAACAACTACATACTAAATGTCGGATTGCGCGTTTACCCTTTCGAAACAACACATCTAAATGCGTTATAACTCGTCACGCAGATACATCGCGTTCATCAACAAATCTACCTCGCCAAAAAAGCCCGATTTCCATTGTTTCCCCAATAGAAGTTGTTACATCTGCGAGTTAGTTTCACATTTCCATCAGAACGGGGTCAATCTGATGAGTAACGAGGGAGAAATTACCAAAATCGGGAAACAGCGCAAGTTGGGCCCAATGTCCTTGCGCCTTTCCGGTAGGCGTCTGCATTTTGCACCATATCTCCCTCGTTTCTCATCCATTTGACCCCGTTTTTGCATCGTTGTGAAGCTAACTCAGAGGGAAACGACTACATGCTAGCTGTGTCTATCGGATTGAGCATTTACCCTTTCGAAAAAGCACACATAAATGCGCTATAATTCGTCACGCAGATTCCTCGCATTCATCATCGAATCTACCTCACCAAAAGCCCGATTTCCTCAGGTTCTCCAATAGAAGTTGTTACGTCGGTGAGTTAGCTTCACATTTCCATCAAAACGGGGTCAATCCGATGAGTAACGAGGCAGATATGACCAAAATCGGGAAACCATGCAAGTTGGGCCCGATGTCCTTACGCCTTTCTGGTAGGCGTCTGCATTTTGCAACATATCTCCCTTGTTTCTCATCCATTTGACCCCGTTTTTACATCGCCGCGAAGCAAACTAAGAGGGCTACCCCTATATGCTGGTTGTGTTCATCGGATTGCGCGTTTACCCTTTTGAAATAGCATAGCTATAAGCACTATAACGCGTCACGCAAATGCCTCACATTTATCGCCGAATCTACCTCGCCAAAAATTCGATTTCCTCGGTTTCACTGATTGAAGTTGTTATGTCTGCAAGTTAGCTTTGGGTTGCCATCAAAATGGGGGTCAATCCGATGAGTAACGAGGGAGATATGACCAAAATTTGGAAACCGCGCAAGTTTGCCCAAAATTGGGAAACCGCACAAGTTGGGCCCGAAAACCAGGTGCCTTTCCGGTTGGCTTCTGCATTTTACACCATATCTCCCTTGTTTCTCCTCCATTTGACACCGTTTTTGCATCGTCGCGAAGCTAACTCAGAGGGCAACGACTACATGCTGGCTGTGTCTGTCAGATTGCGCATTTACCCTTTTGAAAAAGAACACCTAAATGCGCTATAACTCGTCATGCAGATACCTCGCATTCATCATCGAATCTACCTCACCAAAGGCCCGATTTCCTTGATTTCCCCAATAGAAGTTGTTACGTCTGCGAGTTATCTTCACATTTCCATGAGAACGGGGTCAATCCGATGAGTAACGAGGGAGATATGACCAAAATCGGGAAACCATGCAAGTTGGGCTCGATGTCCCTATGCCTTTCCGGTAGGCGTCTGCATTTTGCAACATATCTCCCTCGTTTCTCATCCATTTGACCCCGTTTTTGCATCATCGCGAAGCTAACTAAGAGGGTTACCACTACATGCTGGCTGTGTCCATCGGATTGCGTGTTTACCCTTTTGAAATAGCATAGCTATAAGCACTATAACGCGTCACGCAGATACCTCACATTCATCGTCGAATCTACCTCGCAAAAAGCCTGATTTCCTCACTTTCACTGATAGAAGTTGTTATGTCTGCAAGTTAGCTTTGGGTTGCCATCAAAATAGGGTCAATCCGATGAGTAACGAGGGAGATATGACCAAAATTGGGAAACCGCACAAGTTGGGCCCGAAAACCAGACGCCTTTCCGGTAGGCTTCTGCATTTTGCACCATATCGCCCTTGTTTCTCATGCATTTGACGCCGTTTTTGTATCATCACGAAGCTAACTCAGAGGTTAACGACTACATACTGGTTGTGTCTGTCGGATTGCGCGTTTACCCTTTTGAAATAGCACATCTAAATGCGCTATAACTCGTCACGTAAATACCTCGCATTCATCATCAAATCTACCTCGCCAAAACCTGATTTCCTCGGTTTCCCAAGTAGAAGTTGTTACGTCTACTAGTTAGCTTCGCGTTTCCATCAGAACGGGGTCAATCTGATGAGTAACGAGGGAGATATGACCAAAATTGGGAAACTGCGCAAGTTAGGCCCGATGTCCTTACGCCTTTCCGGTAGGCGTCTGCATTTTGCAAGATATCTCCCTCGTTTCTCATCCATTTGACCCTTTTTTGCATTGTCGCGAAGCTAACTCAGAGGGCAACGACTACATGCTGGCTGTGTCTGTCGAATTGCGCATTTACCCTTCCGAAATAGCACAGCTAGAAGCACTATAACGCATCACACAGATGCCTCGCATTCATCGCCGAATGTATCTCACCAAAAGCCTAATTTCCTCAGTTTTAGTGCGAGTAGTTTTTACGTCTGTGAGTTAGCTTCGGGTTGCTATCAAAACGAGGACAATCCGATGAGTAACGAGGGAGATATGATCAAAATCGGGAAACCGTGCAAGTTGGGCCCGAAAGCCTTACGCCTTTCTGGTAGGCGTCTGCATTTTGCACCATATCTCCCTCATTTCTCATCTATTTGACCCCGTTTTTACATCGTCGCGAAGCTAACTCAGAGGGCAACTACTACATATTGGTTGTTTATGTCGGATTACTCGTTTACCCTTTTAAAATAGCACATCTAAATGCATTATAACTCGTCACGTAGATACCTCGCGTTCATCAACAAATCTACCTCGCCAAAAAAGCCCGATTGCCTCTGTTTCCCCCATAGAAGTTATTACGTCTGCGAGTTACTTTCATGTTTCCATCAGAACGGGGTCAATCTGATGAGTAACGAAGGAGATATGACCAAAATTGGGAAACAGCGCAAGTTGGGCCCGATGTCCTTACGCCTTTCTGGTAGGCATCTGCATTTTGCACCATATCTCCCTCGTTTCTCATCCATTTGACCCATTTTTTGCATCGTCGCAAAGCTAACTCAGAGGGCAACGACTACACGCTGGCTGTATCTGTTGGATTGCACGTTTACCTTTTCGAAAAGTAATACCTAAATACGTTATAACTCATCACGCAGATACCTCGCATTCATCATTGAATCTACCTCACCAAAAGCCCGATTTCCTCAATTTCCCCAATAGAAGTTGTTACGTCTGCGAGTTAGCTTCACGTTTCCATCAGAATGGGGTCAATCCGATGAGTAACGAGGCAGATATGACCAAAATTGGGAAACCGCGCAAGTTGGGCCCGATGTCCTTACGCCTTTCCGGTAGGCGTCTGCATTTTGCAACATATCTCCCTCGTTTCTCATCCATTTGACCCCGTTTTTGCATTATCGCGAAGATAACTAAGAGGGCTACCACTACATGTTGGCTGTGTCCATCGGATTGTGCTTTTACCCTTTCGAAATAGCATAGCTATAAGCACTATAAAGCGTCACGTAGATACGTCGCATTCATCGCCGAATCTACCTCGCCAAAAGCCAGATTTCCTCGGTTCCACTGAGAGAAGTTGTTACGTCTGCGAGTTAGCTTTGGGTTGCCATTAAAGCAGGGTCAATGCGATGAGTAACGAGGGACATATGACCAAAATTGGGAAACCGCGCACGTTGGGCCCGAAAACCGCCTTTTCGGTAGGCGTCTGCATTTTGCAACATATCTCCCTCGTTTCTCATCCATTTGACACCATTTTTGCATTGTCGCAAAGCTAACTCAGAGGACAATGACTACATACTAGCTGTGTCTGTCGGATTGCACGTTTACCCTTTCGAAACAACACATCTAAATGCGCTATAACTCATCACACAGATACCTCGTGTTCATCATCAAATCTACCTCGCCAAAAGCCTAATTTCCTCGGTTACCCCAATTGAAGTTGTTACCTCTGTGAGTTAGCTTCACGTTTCCATCAGAACGGGGTTAATCTGATGAGTAACGAGGGAGATATGACCAAAATCGAGAAACAGCGCAAGTTGGGCCCGATGTCCTTACGCCTTTCCGGTAGGCGTCTGCATTTTGCAACATATCACCCTCATTTCTCATCCATTTGACCCCGTTTTTGCATCGTCGCAAATCTAACTAAGAGGGCTACCACTACATGCTAGCTGTGTCATCGGATTGCGCGTTTACCCTTTCGAAATAGCATAGCTATAAACACTATAACGCGTCACGCAGACACCTCACATTCATCACCGAATCTACCTCGCCAAAAGCTAGATTTCCTTGCTTTTAGTTATAGAAGTTGTTATGTCTGAAAGTTAGCTTTGGGTTGCCATCAAAACGGGGTCAATCCGATGAGTAACGAGGGAAATATGACCAAAATTGGGAAACCGCCAAAGTTGGGCCCGAAAACCAAACGCCTTTCCGGTAGGCTTCTGCATTTTGCACCATATCTCCCTTGTTTCTCATCCATTTGACACCATTTTTGCATCGTCGCGAAGCTAACTCAGAGGGTAACGACTACATACTGGCTGTGTCTGTCGGATTACGCGTTTACCCTTTCGAAACAACACATCTAAATGCGCTATAACTCGTCACGCAAATACCTCGCGTTCATCATCAAATCTACCTTGCCAAAACCTGATTTCCTCAGTTTCCCCAATAGAAGTTGTTACATTTATGAGTTAGCTTCGTGTTTCCATTAGAACGGGGTCAATCTGATGAGTAACGAGGGAGATATGACCAAAATCGGGAAACCACACAAGTTGGGCCCAATGTCCTTATGCCTTTTCGGTAGGCGTCTGCATTTTGCAACATATCTCCCTAGTTTCTCATCCATTTGACCCTATTTTTGCATCGTCGCGAAACTAAATCAGAGGGCAACGACTACATGCTGGTTGTGTCTGTCGGATTGCGCGTTTACCCTTTTGAAACAGCAAATCTAAATGCTTTATAACTCATCACGAAAATACCTCGCGTTCATCATCGAATTTACCTCACCAAAATCCCAATTTCCTCGATTTCCCCAATAGAAGTTGTTACGTCTGCGAGTTAGCTTCACGTTTCCATCAGAATGGGGTCAATCCGATGAGTAACGAGGCAGATATGACCAAAATCAGGGAACCGCGCAAGTTGGGCCCGACGTCCTTTTGCCTTTCCGGTAGGCGTCTGCATTTTGCATCATATCTCCCTCGTTTCTCATCCATTTGACCCCTTTTTTGCATCGTCGCCAAGCTAACTCAGAGGGCAACGACTACATGCTGGTTGTGTCTGTTGGATAGCGTATTTACCCTTCTGAAATAGCACAGCTAGAAGTACTGTACTGCATCACGTAGATGCCTCGCATTCATCGCTGAATGTATCTCACCAAAAGCCTGAATTCCTCAGTTTTAGTGAGAGTAGTTCTTACGTCTGTGAGTTAGCTTGGGGTTGCTATCAAAACGGGGACAATCCGATTAGTAACGAGGGAGATATGATCAAATTCGGGAAACCGTGCAAGTTGGGCCCGAAAGCCTTACGCCTTTTTGGTAGGCGTCTGCATTTTGCACCATATCTCCCTCGTTTCTCATCTATTTGACCCCGTTTTTACATTGTCGCGAAGCTAACTAAGAGAGCTACCACTACATGTTGGCTGTGTCCATCGGATTGCGCGTTTACCCTTTCGAAATAGCATAGCTATAAGCACTATAACGCATCACGCAGATACCTCACATTCATCGCCGAATCTACCTCGCCATAAGCCTGATTTCCTCACTTTCACTGATAGAAGTTGTTACGTCTGCGAGTTAGCTTTAGGTTGCTATAAAAGCAGGGTCAATCTGATGAGTAACGAGGGACATATGACCAAAATTGGGAAACCGTGCAAGTTGGGCCTGAAAACTGCCTTTCCGGTAGGCGTCTGCATTTTGCACCATATCTCCCTCGTTTCTCATCCATTTGACACTGTTTTTGCATTGTCGCAAAGCTAAGTCAGAGGACAGTGACTACATATTGACTGTGTCTGTCGGATTGCACGTTTACCCTTTTGAAACAGCACATCTAAATACGCTATAACTCATCACGCAGATACCTCGCGTTCATCATCAAATCTACCTCGCCAAAAGTCCAATTTCCCCGGTTTCCCTAATTGAAGTTGTTACGTCTGCGAGTTAGCTTCATGTTTCCATCAGAACGGGGTCAATCTGATGAGTAACGAGGGAGATATGACCAAAATTGGAAAACCGCGCAAGTTGGGCCCGAAAACCAGAAGCCTTTTTGGTAGGCGTCTGCATTTTGCAACATATCACCCTCGTTTCTCATCCATTTGACCCCTTTTTTGCATCGTCGCGAAGCTAACTCAGAGGGCAACGACTACATGCTAGCTGTGTCTGTCGGATTGTGCATTTACCTTTCCGAAACAGCACAGCTAGAAGCACTATAACGCATCGCGCAGATGCCTCGCATTCATCACCGAATGTATCTCGCCAAAAGCCTGATTTCCTCAGTTTTAGTGAGAGTAGTTTTTACGTCTGTAAGTTAGCTTCGGGTTGCTATCAAAATGGGGACAATCCGATGAGTAACGAGGGAGATATGATCAAAATCCGAAAACCGTACAAGTTGGGCCCAAAAGCCTTACGCCTTTCTGGTAGGCGTCTGCATTTTGCACCATATCTCCCTCGTTTCTCATCTATTTGACCCCATTGTTGCATCGTCGCGAAGCTAACTAAGAGGGCTACCACTACATGTTGGCTGTGTCCTCCGAATTACGCGTTTACCGTTTCGAAATAGCAGAGCTATAGGCACTATAACGCGTCACGCAGATGTCTCGCATTCATCACTGAATCTACCTCGCCAAAAGCCTGATTTCCTCGGTTTCACTGATAAAAGTTGTTACGTATGCGAGTTAGCTTTGGGTTGCCATCAAAGCGGGGTCAATCCGATGAGTAACGAGGGACATATGACAAAAATTGGGAAACCGCGCAAGTTGGGCCCTAAAACCAGACGCCTTTCCGGTAGGCGTCTGCATTTTGCACCATATCTGCCTTGTTTCTCATCTATTTGGCACCTTTTTTGCATCGTCGCAAAGCTAACTCAGAGGGAAATGACTACATTCTAGCTGTGTCTGTCGGATTGCACGTTTACCCTTTCGAAACAACTCATCTAAATGCGCTATAACTCATCACGCAGATACCTCGCGTTCATCATCAAATCTACCTCGCCAAAAGCCCGATTTCCTCGGTTTCCCCAATAGAAGTTGTTATGTCTGCAAGTTAGCTTCACGTTTCCATTTGAACGGTGTCAATATGATGAGTGACGAGGGAGATATGACCAAAATCGGGAAACCGCGCAAGTTGCGCTTGATGTCCTTACGCCTTTCTGGTAGGCGTCCGCATTTGGCACCATATCTGCCTCGTTACTCATCCATTTGACCCCATTTTTGCATTGTCACGAAGCTCACTCAGAGGCCAACGACTACATGATGGTTGTGTCTGTCGGATTGCGCGTTTAACCTTTCGAAACAGCACAGCTAGAAGCACTATAATGCGTCACGAAGATGCCTCGCATTCATCGCCGAATATACCTTGCTAGAAGCATGATTTCCTCGGTTTCACTGAGAGTAGTTTTTACGTCTGTGAGTTAGCTTCGGGTTGCCATCAGAATGGGGATAATTCGAAGAGTAACGAGGGAGATATGATCAAAATTGGGAAACCGTGCAAGTTGGGCCCGAAAGCCTTACGCCTTTCCGGTAGGTGTCTGCATTTTGCACCATATCTCCCTCGTTTCTCATCCATTTGACCCCGTTTATATATCATCGTGAAGCTAACTGTGAGGGCTACCACTACATGCTGGCTGTGTCCATCGAATTGCGTGTTTACCCTTTCGAAACAGCATAGCTATAAGCACTATAACGCGTCACGCAGATGCCTGGCATTCATCACCGAATCTACCTCGCCAAAAGCCTAATTTCCTCGGTTTCACTGACAAAAGTTGTTACCTTTGCGAGTTAGCTTTGGGTTACCATCAAAACGGGGTCAATCTAATGAGCAACAAGGGACATATGACCAAAATTGGGAAACCGCGTAAGTTGGGCCCAAAAACCAGACGCCTTTCCGGTAGGCGTCTGCATTTGCATCATATCTCCCTCGTTTCTCATCCATTTGACACCATTTTTACATCGTCGCGAAGCTAACTCAGAGTTTAACGACTACATACTGGATGTGTCTGTCAGATTGCGCGTTTACCCTTTCGAAACATCACATCAAAATGCGCTAAAACTCATCACGTAGATACCTCGCGTTCATCATCAAATCTACCTCGCCAAAAGCCCAATTTTGTCGGTTTCCCCAATAGAAGTTGTTACGCTTGCGAGTTAGCTTCGCGTTTCCATCAAAACAGGGTCAATCTGATGAGTAACGAGGAAGATATGACCAAAATCGGGAAACCGCGCATGTTGGGCCCGATGTCCTTACGCCTTTCCGGTAGGCGTCTGCATTTTGCACCATATCTCCCTCGTTTCTCATCCATTTGACCCCGTTTTTATATCGTCGTGAAGCTAACTCAAAGGGAAAAGACTACATGCTGGCTGTGTTTGTCGGATTACACATTTACACTTTCAAAACAGCACATCTAAAGGCGCTATAACTCGTCACGCAAATACATCGCATTCATCATCGAATCTACCTCACCAAAAGCCCGATTTCCTCGGCTTCCCCAATTGAAGTTGTTACGTCTGCGAGTTAGCTTATCGTTTCCATCAGAACGGGTTCAATCCGATGAGTAACGAAGCAGATATGACCAAAATTGGCAAACCGCGCAAGGTTGGCCCGATGTCCTTACCCCTTTCCGGTAGGCGTCTGCATTTTGCTCCATATCTCCCTCGTTTCTCATCCATTTGACCCCATTTTTACATCATCACAAAGCTAACTCAGAGGCCAACGACTATATGATGGTTGTGTCTGTCGGATTGCGCCTTTACCCTTTTGAAACAGCACAGCTAAAAGTACTATAACGCGTTACGCAGATGCCTCGTATTCATCATCGAACGTACCTCGCCAAAAGTATGATTTCCTCGATTTCATTGAGAGTAGTTTTTACGTCTGTGAGTTAGCTTCGGGTTGCCATCAGAACGGGGATAATGCGATGAGTAACGATGCAGATATGACCAAAATTGGCAAACCGCGCAAGTTGGGCCCGATGTCCTTACCCCTTTCCGGTAGGCGTCTGCATTTTGCACCATATCTCCCTCGTTTCTCATCCATTTTACCCCATTTTTGCATCGTCACGAAGCTAACTCAGAGACCAACAACTACATGATGGTTGTGTCTGTCAGATTACGCGTTTATCCTTTTGAAACAGCACAGCTAGAAGCACTATAACGCGTCACGCAGATGCCTCACATTCATCGCCGAATGTACCTTGCCAATATCCTGATTTCCTCGGTTTCACTGAGAGAAGTTGTTACGTCTCCGAGTTAGCTTCGGGTTTCCATCAGAACGGGGACAATCCGATGAGTAACGAGGGAGATATGATCAAAATCATGAAACCGTGCAAGTTGGGCCCGAAAACCAGAAGCCTTTCGGGTAGGCGTCTGCATTTTGCACCATATCTCCCTCGTTTCTCATCCATTTGACACCGTTTTTGCATCGTCGCGAAGCAAACTCAGAGGGCAATGACTAAATACTGGATGTGTCTGTCGGATTGCACGTTTACACTTTTGAAACAGCACATCTAAATGCGTTATAACTCATAACGCAGATACCTCGCGTTCATCATCAAATCTACCTCGCCAAAAGCCCGATTTCCTCGGTTTCCCCAATAGAAGTTGTTACGTCTGCGACTTAGCTTCACGTTTCCATTAGAACGGGGTCAATCTGATGAGTAACGAGGGACATATGACCAAAATTGGGAAACCGCGCAAGTTGGGCCCGATGTCCTTACGCCTTTCCGGTAGGCATCTGCATTTTGCTCCATATCTCCCTTGTTTCTCATCCATTTGACCCAATTTTTACATCATCACAAAGCTAACTCAGAGGCCAACGACTACATGATGGTTGTGTATGTCAGATTGTGCCTTTACCCTTTTGAAACAGCACAGCTAGAAGTACTATAACGCGTCACGCAGATGCCTCGCATTCATCGTCGAACGTACCTCGCCAAAAGTATGATTTCCTTGATTTCACTGAGAGTAGTTTTTACGTCTGTGAGTTGGCTTCGGGTTGCCATCAGAACGGGGACAATCCGATGAGTAATGAGGGAGAAATGATCAAAATCAGGAAACCGGGCAAGTTGGGCCTGAAAGCCTTATGCCTTTCCGGTAGGCGTCTGCATTTTGCACTATATCTCCCTTATTTCTCATCTGTTTGACCCCTTTTTTCCATCATCGCGAAGCTAACTAAGAGGGCTACCACTACATGTTGGTTGTGTCCATCGGATTGTGCGTTTACCCTTCCGAAACAGCATCGCCATAAGCACTATAACGCGTCACGCAGATGCCTCGCATTCATCACCGAATCTACCTCGCCAAAAGCCTGATTTCCTTGGTTTCACTGATAGAAGTTGTTATGCCTGCAAGTTAGCTTTGCGTTGCCATCAAAACAGGGTCAATCCGATGAATAATGAAGGACATATGACCAAAATTAGGAAACCGCACAAGTTGGGCCCGAAAACCAGACGCCTTTCCGGTAGGCGTCTACATTTTGGACCATATCTCCCTCGTTTCTCATCCATTTCACACCATTTCTGCATTGTCGCGAAGCTAACTCAGAGGGCAACGACTACATACTGGCTGTGTCTATCGGATTGCGTGTTTACCCTTTCGAAACATCACATCTAAATGCGCTGTAACTCATCATACAGATACCTTGCGTTCATCATCAAATCTTCCTCGCCAAAAGCCCGATTTCCTAGGTTTCCACAAGAGAAGTTGTTAAGTCTACGAGTTCGCTTCGCTTTTCCATCAGAACGGGGTCAATCTGATGAGTAATGAGGGAGATATCACCAAAACCAGGAAACCGCACAAGTTGGGCCCGATGTCCTTACGCCTTTCGAAATAGCACAGCTAGAAGCACTATAATGCATCACATAGATACCTCGCATTCATCACAAAATGTACCTTGCCAAAAGCCTGATTTCCTCGGTTTCACTGAGAAAAGTTGTTACGTCTGCGAGTTAGCTTCGGCTTGCCATCAGCACGGGAACAATCCGATGAGTAACGAGGGAGATACGATCAAAATCAGGAAACCGCGCAAGTTGGGCCTGAAACCCTTTTGCCTTTCCTGTAGGCGTCTGCATTTTGCACCATATCTCCCTCGTTTCTCATCCATTTGACCCCGTTTTTACTTCGTCGCGAAGCTAACTCAGAGGGCTACCACTAGATGCTGGTTGTGTCCATCGAATTGCGCGTTTACCCTTTCGAAACAGCATAGCTATAAGCACTATAACGCGTTACGTAGATGGCTCGCATTCATCGCCGAATCTTCGTCGCCAAAAGACTGATTTCCTTGGTTTAACTGATAGAAGTTGTTACGCCTGGAAGTTAGCTTTTTGTCGCCATCAAAACGGGGTCAATCCGATGAGTAATGAGAGACATATGACCAAAATTGGGAAACCAGGCAAGTTGGGCCCGAAAACCAGACGCCTTTCCGGTAGGCGTCTGCATTTTGGACCATATCTCCCTCGTTTCTCATCCATTTGACACCATTTTTGCATATTCGTGAAGCTAACTCAGAGGGAAACGACTACATACTAGCTGTGTCTGTCGGATTGCGCATTTACCCTTTCGAAACAACACATCAAAATAAACTATAACTCATCACGCAGATACCTCGCATTCATCATCAAATCTACCTCGCCAAAAACCCGATTTCCTCAGTTTCCTCAATGAAAGTTGTTACGTCTGCGAGTTAGCTTCGCGCTTCCATCAGAATGGGGTCAATCTGAAGAGTAACGAGGGAGATATGACCAAAATCGGGAAACCGCACAAGTTAGGACCGATGTCCTTACGCCTTTCCGGTAGGCGTCTGCATTTTGCACCATATCTCCCTCGTTTCTCATCCATTTGACCCCATTTTTGTATCGTCGCAAAGCTAACTCAGAGGGCAAAGACTACATGATGGCTGTGTTTGTCGGATTGCACATTTACACTTTCGAAACAGCACATCTAAATGTGCTATAACTTGTCACGTAGATACCTCGCGTTCATCATCGAATCTACCTCGCCAAAGGCCCAATTTCCTCGGTTTCTCCAATAGAAGTTGTTATGTCTGTGAGTTAGCTTATCGTTTCCATCAGAAAGGGTTCAATCCGATGAGTAATGAGGCAGATATGACCAAAACTGGCAAACCGCGTAAGTTGGGCCCGATGTCCTTACGCCTTTCCGGTAGGCGTCTGCGTTTTGTACCATATCTCCCTCGTTTCTCATCCATTTGACCCCATTTTGCATCGTCACGAAGCTAACTCAGAGGCCAACGACTACATGATGGTTGTGTCTATCGGATTGCGCGTTTACCCTTTTGAAATAGCACAGCTAGAAGCACTATAACGCGTAACGCAGATGCCTCGCATTCATCGCTGAATGTACCTTGCCAAAAGCCTGATTTCCTCGGTTTCACTGAGAGAAGTTGTTACGTCTGCGAGTTAGCAGCTTTGGGTTACCATCAAAAGGGGGTCAATCCGATGAGTAACGAGGGACATATGACCAAAATTGGGAAACCGTGCAAGTTGGGCCCGAAAATCAGACGCCTTTCCGGTAGGCATCTGCATTTTGCACCATATCTCCCTCGTTTCTCATCCATTTGACACCGTTTTTACATCGTCGCGAAGCTAACTCCAAAGGCTACGACTACATACTGGCTGTGTCTTTCGGATTGCGCGTATATCCTTTCGAAACAACACATCTAAATGCGCTATAACTCATCACGCAGATACCTTGCATTCATCATCAAATCTACCTCGCCAAAAGCTCGATTTCCTCGGTTTCCCAATAGAAGTTGTTACGTCTACGAGTTAGCTTCGCGTTTCCATCAGAACTGGGTCAATCTGATGAGTAACGAGGGAGATATGACCAAAATCGGGAAACCGCCCAAGTTGGGCTCGATGTCCTTACGCCTTTCCGGTAGGCGTCTGCATTTTGCACCATATCTCCCTCGTTTCTCATCCATTTAACCCTATTTTTGTATCATCACGAAGCTAACTTAGAGGGCAAAGACTACATGCTGGATGTGTCTGTTGGATTGCACGTTTACACTTTCAAAATAGCATATCTAAATGCGCTCTAACTCGTCACGCAGATACCTCGCGTTGGACACTTGGTCAAAAAAAGCCCGCCTGGCTTGTCAGAATCTGAGTGACTATAAAAGCCAATGCTCTATACTTAGGCAACATGGAGTTTTTTGGGAATGCGGCTCTGAACGACGTCGGCTTACCACAGAAAATCTCCAAATATTCATCGAGCATGTCGTCTTTACATCTGGTGATGCTGATCCCGATGCTGGGCAACTGAAAGCTCCGCTGAAGAGCTTGCTTAATCGACATCTGCTTAATTTCAGAGTCAACACGGACAGGATCGCTGACATGGTAGATAATGAACCTCCCCACAATATCTCCATCTACTGAATCGCAGTTCAAGTAGAGCTCTGAAACCTGTCACGGACGGAAGAAAGCTGGCTTCCTCGACAAGAAACCCTCGAGGCCTGATGCCCTCAGCGCCTCGAACACGTCGGTCATAATATCGAGTTCGTAGGTGCCGAACTCCGTGATTGGCTCGCACCAAACTCTATCCTTCTCGAGTATTTCTACGATGGTGGCCGGGGTAGCAACAACAACGTTCTTAGATGCCATGATTATAATCTGCAAAATGAAGTATCAGTATCGAAAGAAGAAAAATATTACAAATAATCATAGGATACTGAATATGCATATAATTTTACTGTAAAATTTTCTAAGAAATTTCGAAAGCAGTTCGCAAATAGCAGATTGAGTTCTCAGAAAATCTAGGTTTTAGTTGCATAGAGTAAAAATGGCGGTTTTTAAGGCTTTGAAAGTGTTTTATATGATCAAGAAGATGAACAATTTTATATCAACGGTTCAGTTTAAATCTGCTTTATAAGATTGGCAGCCAGGATTCAATGTTATAAAATAGGTAATGATCAAACTAGCCGCCTAAGTCAACGTACAGTTATATATAGCCAAAGAAGTAACTTGATAAGACGTGCATTTAATGCGCGACAGAATTCAGCAAACATAGCATAGAATGTCGTGCTTTTAATGAAAACCGTTGTATTAAATGATATTCTCTTAAGGCATTGAATACGATGCTGAATCAGAATCATTAATGCATTAAATATGATATTGGCTACTGAGTAGAGATACGCAAACCTGTCAGCCGAACATCGTAGTCAGTTGATACCTCGTGTAGATGGTTTCTGAATATCTATGTACTGAATGACTCCAGTACTGAGAGTGAACATTCTCCCCTTGTTGAATGCTCCTCTCCTGAATCCACTTATTGACTTGAGTCAGTAGGGTCCAGCAGACCTAGCTCTACTGAAAGTTCTCTAAATCTGGCTTCAGCTAGAGGCTTGGTCAGAATATCGGCCCTTTGATGGTCAATATGGATCTTCTCCATTCTGATATCCTTCTTTTCGACATGATCACGAATGAAGTGGTGTCTGATGTCCACGTGCTTGCATCTAGTATGAACTACAGGATTCTGAGTGATTGCAATTGCACTGGAGCTATCGCAGAAGATCGGCACTTCATTCTGAATGACGTCATAGTCGCGTAGCTGCTGTCTCAGCCAAAGGATTTGGGTATAGCAACTTCCGACAGCCATGTATTCATCTTCAGTAGTTGACGTCGCTACTGAATGTTGTTTCTTTGAAAACCAGGGGCTATTTTATTATACTGAGTTAGTCTCAGTCGGTTTGTGGACTGGACAAACACTGGTCTTAGTGATTATACTGAGCAAGTCTCAGTTTACAAGATATCAAACTAAACCGTTTGACAAACTCTCCAACTATGAAGGAGTTCTTTACAATAAAGAACAGTTCAAGGATGAACTCCTTCGATCTAAGCTATGGATAGGTTCAGGTGAACTTAGGTTAGAGGGAAGGAAACGAGAATGAGGCTTCTAGAGCGACGAACAGTGAGGTATAAACTGTGGGTTCGTGTTCAATCGCTTGGATACTAGAGGTTTTGAATCTGATTCAGCTTGGTTCCCTTTGAGCAAGAATGTCGTCTTTTGCTTGAAGGTAATTCTCTGACGAACTTGCGGAAAGCTTAAGTCAATTTGAAGTTGCTCGTAACTGCTCGTGTGTTCTTCGTATGTGTCTTGAGCTTCGATTTGAATTCTTCCCTCTATTTATAGAGAAGAGACATGGAAAGATCCGTTGGAGACGATGATCCATGTGTCACTCTCTTTTGGGTAGCTAACGACTTTTAAAGAAACTTGGCAGAGTCTTTTCCCTCCAATTCTGGAAATATGTTGACTTGTAGCTTTAATCAGAAAGTAGACATCTCGCTACTCGTCATTTGTCGACGCAGTAGAAAGTAGGTGAGACAAACAGACTTCAAGGCAAATCTGAAGCTAACTTCTCTGAACCTCGTATGACTCTACTGATTTAACTTATAAGATCACTGACAGTTAAGAGACTGTCTGGTCGTTGCTGAGTCTGACCTTGGTTTAGTAGTATGCTCCTGCTGAGTCCAATTCTACTGAAGGTCAACTCTGAGTTCAGTGAACTACTCCTACTGAGTGCAGTTCCACTGACTCCTTTCACTATGTTGCTCCCGCTGAGTCCAGCACTATTGAGTCTTCACTCCATGGTACTGAGGCCGATAGTCTACTGAAAAGTCATCAGATATTACTGAGCGCCTGAACCATGCAGAAAGAATGTGTACTGAGTCTGAAACTCTCTGAGGCAGTACAATACAATTACAACATAATGGTTCACCAATCAAATTTAGGGTTTTGGATCATTCAAATCTTTTAGCACTAAGCTACTGAATCATCTCCCAGCAAAATGTTGATTAATTAAGCTATCAGTGTGCTTAATTTAATTAAGGGATAATTCAATCTTAAATATCGGGATTAATTAAGTGTAAAATTCAAGCCATGGCTCAAATTGGGATAAAGGGGGGTAAAGCCAGCATGAATTCTCTAGTAAAATGGATTCGTGTTTATTATTTAATTTTGCTTGAGGCTGAGAAAATATACATAATTGATTTGAGGTTCAACTTTATTTGTTATATTGTATCCCTGATTTGACCCAAATAGATGACCTGTAGTTTTCTGTACTCTCGTGGAATTATTATTAAAGGATTAATGTATTTTATACATTATTAACAATATGAAAATTATTTAACTGAAATTAATAGGGTGACCTAATTAATTGATAAATATTCGTGTAGCCCAATTAATTAATTAATTGTATAATGGACTTGTTGTTAAAGAAGCACATTAACAATATGATTAATTAATGGACTACAATTATGATTAATTAATGTGTGTTGTAGCGTTAATTATTCATTCCATTCCATTACACACACGTTACACATGATCACAAAGAGACAAATGTGAGTGAGAGTCGGAACTTGAATCTTCTTCAGTTCTCTATCCACACAGAGGATGAGATAGGGCCGGAATACAAATCAGAAGGTCAAATACATGAGCAACAAATCAAAGCGAGTGTAGGATGCATGTATAATTAATCCTAACTCCTTCAAGTGGTCCACAATCAATATAAAATAAGTAGACCCAACCACTTATTCCCATGAGATGACGTCCTGGTTGGACTTGCTTATCTTGTGGTCGAAGGCCACAAGTTCAAAACTCACTAATACCGCTATTTATGAGTTTGTCACCTATGGTGGTTTAACTTCTCTCTTTTGTGGTATACAAGATATTGCACAAGAATGAGGTTTACTCATCAATATTATGTCGGAGGGAATATATATATATTAAGTTATGGGAATCTTTTGTTAGATTTATTGATATTTCAAGTACATCGATGGGGTTGTAATGAAGTAAACTATAAGTCCAGTATTTATATGTAAATATATATATCCAACTTAAGAAAGAGGGAATTGAGATTGTTTACTAATGAACGCCCAGGGGCGGAACCAGGATTTATAGATTGGGGTTCCGGGGCGGAGCCCCCGAAATATTTTTTAGGGAAAATATCATATAACAATGTGTTGGGAGATGATTCAGTCTTCTCACAACCAGTTGAGACATAACTCAGTAGCCCTGTGCTCTGAATATTTACTGAAGATTTGAAGATCCCAAAACCCTAATCTTGACGGATGAACCATGCAGTTGTAACTTGTTCTGTTTTGTCTCTGAGGATTCAGACTCAGTAGACACTCTGCATCTGGTTCAGGCGCTCAGTAGATTACCTGCCTCAGTACCAGAAGTAGAAGACTCAGTGATATTGGACTCAGCAGGAGCAGTATACTAAAAGGAGTCACTGGAACTGAACTCAGCAGAAGTAGTTCACTGAACTCAGAGTTGATCTTCAGTAGAGCCGACTCAGCAGGAGCATGCTACTGAATAAAGATCAGACTCAGCAACGGCTGTAAAGTCTTCTGACTGTCAGATTCTCTAAAAGTCAAATCAGCAGAGTCAATACGAGGAAGAGAGAAGTCAGCTTCAGATCTTCTTGAAGTCTGTTTTGTCTCACCTACTTTCCTGAATCTCGACCAATGACAAGCAGCCACCTGTCCTAAAAGTCAAATCAGCAGAGTCAAATCACCTGTTTCTTCTCTAAAAGTCAAATCAGCAGAGTCAATACGAGGAAGAGAGAAGTCAGCTTCAGATCTTCTTGAAGTCTGTTTTGTCTCACCTACTTTCTTGAATCTCGACCAATGACAAGCAGCCACCTGTCCTATATCGGTTAAAGCTACAAGTCAACAACTTTCCAGAAATGGTGGGAAAAAACACTGCAACCGTACTTCGAAAGAGCCGTTAGCTACCCAAAAGAGAGAGACAAAAGGATCATCGTCTCCAACGGATCTATCCTTTTCTCTACCCTATAAATAGAGGGATACTTTCAAATTGAAGCATACGAGTATACGAGTGAACCAACGAACACACAAGCGAACTCAGAGCATTCAAAGAGCAACTCATAAAAGTCTTAAGTCTTCCGCAAGTAGTTCGAAGAAGTAATCTCCGGCGAAAGACGATATACCTGCTCATAGGAACCAAGCTGAACCAGAATTATATAGCCTCTAGTATCCAAGCGACTGAACACGAACCCAAGTGTATACTTAGCCATTCGTTGCTCTAGAAGCCACTTTCTCATTCCCTATCCCTCTAACCTAAGCTTAGCCGATCATATTTATAGCTTAGACGAAGTAGTTCATAGTTGAACTGATCCTTACTGCAAAGGACTCCTTCATAGTTGGAGAGTTTTTCAAACACTTAGTTTGATACCCTGTAAACTGAAACTTGCTCAGTATAAATCTCAAGACCAGTGTTTGTCCAGTGTACAAACCGACTGAGACTATCTCAGTATAATACATAGCTTCCTGATCTTTCGGGATAGTGGACGTAGGATTGTTGGATCCGAACCACTTTATAAATCGTCTGTGTTCTGTGCTTGTTATTTACTGTTGCATTGATTACTGTGCATACTGAAAATATCTTTAAAATCATTCAACTGAGTTTTAGCAAGCTTAATCGACTGCACTAATATACTGAAACTGTTTTGATAAAAACGTTTTTCTTAACTCAACCGAATTTGGGCCTACACATTTCCGCACTATTGAACTTTATCTGAACGGTACTGAATTTTGATTCTAGTCAGCTAGCATGCCTCAGTAAAGTCAGTCACTCTGCCACACGATTCAGAACAGCTTATTTGGTCTGCTGAATTAGTTCAGTACGACACTCTCCTGAAAAGGATTGTTCGCGTTTAAAGTTGAGAAATTGGTTTTCAGGTGTATTCAACCCCCCCCCCTCTACACCTGAACGTTACTCTCGGGACCAACAATTGGTATCAGAGTAGGAGTTCTCTAAGACTTTTGTTATTTTGAAACTGGTCTACTTGAACGGATCCGGAAAACGTTTTCTCTGCATATCATTCTTCATTCATATCATTATTCACTATGTCTGATATGTCAGGAATCAGAATGATACCCATGTTCTCAGTAGAGAACTATGGAGTATGGCGGGTCAGAATGGAGGCACATCTGACCTCCCTCCACGACAGCATGATAGAGGTTCTAGAGGACGGACCTATCGTTCCAATGGTAGATAGCATCGTAGCTCAGGACCCAGCACAAGGAGGAGGAATGGTGACCGGAAATAAGATCCCCAAAGACAGAAGTCTCTTCACCCTTGAGGAGAAGAAGCTTCACAACTTTGACCGTGTTGCCAGAAATGCCATACTGACCACTCTGAGCGATTCTTATCTCGGAAGAGTTCAGGACTGCAAGTCCGCGAAAGAACTCTGGGATGCTCTAGTGCTACTGAGTCAGGGGACTCAGAAGATCAAAGCGAACAAACTCGCACTGGAACTTCAGAAGCTGGAGAGACTGTCTCTCATGCCTAACGACTCCATTGAAGATCTTAACGTCAGATTCACGGATCTGATGAACTCTATCAACGGGCTGGGAAATACATTCTCCAACCGAGAGATAAATCTCAAAATTTTGAAGGCTTTGCCAGACGGTCACTGGACTCCCTTTGCTACTTTATTGCGTCATTCTGATTTAGATATTGTTACTCCTGACCATATCTTTTCAGAACTTAAAGTTGAGGAGTTCGAGTTTGGCCTACCTCAAAGGAAGCAGCGAGCTGAAGCTGACACCCAAGTTGATCATGCTTTTAAAGCATCAGTCAGCACAGCAGGTCCGGCGTCTAGCAAGGCTGAACCTTCACTCAATGACATACAAGAAGGAAACTTAGCCAAGAAGTACGCGCTGCTTGCCGTGAAGTATCAAAAAGAGAAGGAGAGGCGCAGGAAGCTCTCAAGAGTCGTCAGAGACTCCAAGGGTAAGGCTGAATATATACCTAAGCGCACTCCTAACTCACATAATTCTGAATGCAGGAAATAGGAGGACTCAGCTCAGTCGAAAGACAGTGAAAGCAAAGAGGAAAGAGTCACAACCTGCTATAACTGCAAGAAGCCATGACACTATCAGTATGGTTGTCCTGAGCTCAGCACTGCTGAAAGAGCAGCACGCAAAGCTCGAAGGGAGAAGTTCATCAAGAAGCGACAAGCATATATTGCCGGTGAACTCTTGGACGACTCAGATGAAGTCGACTCCTTCATGGATTCATCTGATGATGAAGCGGCATTCATGGCCGTAGAGCTTGAAGCTGAAGAAGACGCTGAAAAGTAACTCATGGCAGGAGAAGAGTATGAGGTAAACTCTCACGCTCCATTTAACTCCTCTACACACTGCACACACAACACTATTTCAGGTGCAGATGAGAATCTGGATGTCACAATTGCATACGAAAAACTAGTCGACGAGCAGATTCAGATGAGTCTGCAGCTCAGTAAGACTCTTCAAGAGTTGGATACCCTGAAAGTGGAGAATCAGAGACTTTCTCAGGAGAGTCAGGTTGCTACTGAGTCAGAAGGACTTGTGTTGAGACTCAAGGAGGAGATAAACTCTCTGATGGCCAAGTCTCAGCATCAAGAAGATCAGATCTCAGTACTAACCAATGACTTGACTCAGAAAGATATTGAACTGAGTCTACTAAAGCAAGAGCTATCAGGACTTTAGACCGAGCATGAATTGCTAAAGAAAAGCGATGATGTCTGGAGGAACCTGATGATAGAGCGTTACATGGGCGCTGAAAAGAAGCTTGAGGCGATGCTAACAAGCAACAAGCCTAAGTATTGTAAGGAGGGACTTGGATTCAGCCATGGAGCCTCCTCATCTGCCCCCGTACACTCAGAAAACCGGCTAGCTGATAGGTTTGTTTAAGGGGAGACCATCAATGTAGAGATACTGAACCCCCTAGCCAAGAACAAACAAAAGATGAAGGCACCTCATCCCAGCTATCAGCATTCTGACAAGAAGATTAGCACCAAATCACCCCAGTTCAATCAAGGGGGAACCAGCAAAGCAAAATGGGCTGATCAGCATAGACCTCCGCAGCTAACACATCCAGCTCAGTATGGGTCATATTACTATGATCCTGTAGTCAGAAGAGGACCTAAAAGTCAGAAGAAGAAGAAAAGAGCCGCACAGAAGGCGAAGGTCAACAGTCCTCCTACTCAGAAGATCAGGACTCCTGAACCTGTAAAGCCTCAGAAGTCAGCATTGACTAGTCCAGTTATCAAATATGTTGATCAAAGTGGAAAGAAATTATCTGAGACCACCAGCGTCGTAAGACAGATTTGGGTTTTCAAAACTAACATCTAAGGACCCAAAATCAAAAATAAAGGGTACCTAAATATAATTATGTTTTGCAGGTGCACAAGGATCCTTGGTATGTGGACAGCGGATGCTCAAGACATATGACATACCAAAAGGACCTACTGAAGAATTATACTACTAAAGAAGGATCCCGAATCGAGTTTGGAGACAACGCAAAAGGCTATACCAAAGGCTATGAAACACTCAGCAGTGGAACCGCAACAGTTCCAAGAGTATCATATGTTGAAGAACATCAGCATAATCTTCTCTCTCTTAGTCAATTTTGTGATAACTCGAATACAATGATTTTTGACGCTGTTTTCTGTGATGTCATTGCTAAATCTACAGGAAAACAGTGTTGTCAGGTTCGCGCAAAAAGAATATCTATGTAGTTGACTGGAACTCAGCTGAACTTGAAACTTGTTTGTTGGCTAAGAATGACAACAGAACGGAGTGACTCTGGCACAGAAGACTAAGCCATCTCAATTTCAAGACGCTCAACAAATTAGCAAGAAACACTCTAGCAAGAGGACTGCCGAATGAAGTATTCAGCAAAGACACTCAGTGTGAAGCATGTCTGAAGGGAAAGAAAACAAGTAATCAAAATCCTCCTGTTCCATCTCCTTCCACTGATGGAATCCTTCAGCTGCTACATATGGATTTGTTCGGTCCAGTCTCTCCGGTGACGATCAGAGGCAAGAAGTATGCATTAGTGGTCATTGATGACTACTCGCACTACACATGGGTCATATTTATTGCCAACAAGTCTAACGTCAAAACAGAGTTACCAACACTTCTGAAAAGGCTCAATATCGAAAAGAACACCAAGATCATCAAGATACGTTCAGACAGAGGAACTGAGTTCCTGAATTCTATGGTGGAGGAGTTCTGCAAAGCTGAAGGCATAGAGCATGAGACGTCTGCCGTGCGCACGCCTCAACAAAATAGGGTTGCTGAAAGGAAGAATAGAACACTTAAAGAAGCAGCAAGAACCCTGCTCGCAGACTCAGGACTCCCAACCAAATTCTGGGCAGAAGCTACTGATACTGCATGTTATACTCAGAATAGATCTCTACTGACAAAGCAGCATAAGAAGACACCATATGAATTATGGAATGGCAGGAAGCCTTCTTTATCTTATTTCCATATTTTTTGGGTGTTCGTGCTTTATCCACAATAATGGGAAGGATCAGTTGAAAATTTTTGATAGCAAGTCAGACTAGGGAGTCTTCTTAGGATACTCCCGGGTCAGCAAAGCCTTCAGAGTCTTTAACTATCGGACCCTTTGTGTGGAGGAAAGCCCTCATGTTGTTTTTCATGAGTTTGCTACTGAAGACAGGAGCAGGAACTCTAAACCTAAATCTGAGGACATCAGCAAGCAGCTACACGATCTGAGCTTAAAAGATAAAGTTGAAAAGATCCAGCTATGTTGGGATGATGATTCAGATGAAGAAAATGAAGAAATTGAAGACAAGTCTACTGAATCTCAGCCAGCAGCAGAAGTAGCTAAACAGATTGACTCTACTGAACAGAGTCAATCCCAGGTAACTCAGGTCGATGAAGAAACCCAAGTGGTAACTGAGACCTCTACTAAGGATAATAATTCAGGGGGAACAAATGATGTTCCTGAGCTAAATGCCCATGCACCTGGTGACTCAGTAGATCATACTCTTGTAACTGAATTGCTTCAATCTCAGAATAGTACAACTGAAATTCCTAACTCACCTACTATCTGTGTTGAACAAATTTCAGATGAAGAGTTGAAACATCGTAGATCGTGGCTGGACGCTCACACTTCTGATTTGATTATTGGAGATCCTTCAGCAAGCGTAAACATAAGATCTAGATTTTGTCAGGGAGAAAGCGCCATATATTCTTGCTTCTTGTCTACTGAAGAACCTCAATCAGTTGAGGATGCACTTAAGGACGCTAATTGGATCATAGCCGTGCAGGAGGAGCTGAATCATTTCACGAGAAACAAAGTTTTGGAGCTTGTTGACAGACCTCGGCATCAACATATGATTGGAACTAAATGGGTCTTCAAGAACAAGCAAGATGAAAACAACGTTATAGTAAGGAACAAGGCAAGACTCGTGGCAAAAGGCTACTGTCAAGCTGAAGGGATAGATTTTGATGAAACGTTCGCTCCAGTTGCAAGGTTGGAGGCAATCAGACTATTCCTAGCCTACGCAACACATCAAAAGTTCAGAGTTTATCAAATGGATGTGAAGTCTGCGTTCCTGAACGGCGTACTGAAAGAAGAAGTCTATGTAGAATAGCCCCCCGACTTTCAGCAGGGACATCAGGTCTACAAACTCAGAAAGGCTCTGTATGGGTTAAAACAAGCACCCAGGGCTTGGTACGATACCCTGTCTGAGTTTCTTCTTCAGAAAGGTTTTCAGAAAGGCACAGTAGACCGCACATTATTCAGCATTCAACTGGAGGACGATATCCTACTTGTGCAGATCTACGTAGATGACATAATCTTCGGCTCGAAGAACGTCAGCATGTGTCAACAGTTTGAGAAAATGATGAAGGACAAGTTCGAGAAGTCAATGATGGGAGAAATGAACTATTTCCTCGGTTTTCAAGTCAAACAATCTGAGAAGGGAACGTTCATCAATCAAGGCAAATACACTCGAGACCTCATCAAGAAATTCGGTTGCACATTCGGCAAACCAATCAAGATCCCGATGAACACGAACATGAAAATCGATCTTGATAAAGAGGGAGTATCAGTAGACCATACTGAATTTCGTGCTAGTATTAGTTCTTTATTATACTTAACAGCTACTCGTCCTGACATAACTTATGTTGTAGGTGTCTGCGCTCGATTTCAGGCGAATCCCAAGCAGAGTCATATGGACTCAGCAAATAAGATTCTCCACTATCTTAGAGGAACATCTGACATGGGTTTATGGTATCCAGCTGATGATAATATTGAACTAACTGGTTATTCTGATGCTGACTATGCAGGATGTAGAATTGACCGAAAGTCAACTTCTGGAACGTGTCAGTTCCTTGGCAGTAAGTTGATCTCATGGTTTTCAAAGAAACAGCACTCAGTAGCAACATAAACTACTGAAGCTGAATATATGGCTGCCGGAAGTTGCTACGCCCAAATCCTTTGGTTGAGACAGTAGCTACGCGACTATGATGTTATTCAGAATGAAGTGCCAATCTTCTGCGACAGTACCAGTGCAATTGCAATCACTCAGAATCTTGTACTTCATACGAGATGCAAGCACGTGGACATCAGACACCACTTCATTCGTGATCATGTCGAAAAGAAGGATATCAAGATGGAAAAGATCCATACTGACCACCAGAGGGCAGATATACTGACCAAGCCTCTAGCTGAAGCCAGGTTCATAGAACTTTCAGTAGAGCTAGGTCTGCTGGACCCTACTGACTCCAGTCAGTAAGAGGATTCAGGAGACGAGCATTCAGCAAGGGGGAATGTTCACTCTCAGTACTAAGTAAATTCAGTACGTAGAGACTTAGTGACCATCTACACGAGGTATCAGCTGACTACGATGTTCAGCTAACAGGCTTGCGTATCTCTACTCAGTAGCCAATGAAATATTTATATGCTTTTATGACTCAGATTCAGCTTCGCATTCAATGTCTTAGAAAATGTCATTTAATATAACGGTTTATATTAAATACACGACATTCTATGAAAAGCATCCTGAACTCTGCGGCGCATTTAATGCATGCCGTATCAAGTTACTTCTTTAGCTATATACAACTGTATTTTGACTTAGGCGGCTAAATTGATCATTGCCTATTTTATAAAATTAAATCCTGGCCGTCCATTTCATAAAGTGAATTCAAACTGAACCGTGGATAATTAACTATTCATCTTCTTTAAGATATATATATACTCATTCAAAGTTTAGAAACCGCTTGAGAACATAATTGCCTCCTTGCAAAACTCATTTTCCAAAAACTCTCAGAAAAATCTTTGGTAAATTTCAATGATCACTCAGTATCATATATGCTAATATTTTTTTTATTGGATACTGATCTATTGTTTTTGCAGATTACTAAATATGGCAGGACGAGAAGGTGTGAGCCCATGATGGAGTTCGATGTGTGTGAACTCGATTATATGGAGGAGATCTTCTTCGCCCTCAGAGAGACTGGCCTTGAAGGTTTTCTGACGAGGAAGCCATCCTTCTTCCTCCCACGCCAGATAGCTGAGCCTATCTGAAATCAGAATCAGTAAAGGGAGACATCTGATGCCGTTACGTTGTTCACTCACTTGGCGACCCCTCCCGTGCCATCACTGAGATCAAAACCATGTCAATCAAAGAGGCACTTAAGAGAAGATTCAACCTCCCTAGTGAGGGATTCACCACCGTGGCGTATAAAGATGACCTTATGGATGAATATCTATCGGAGTTCTGCGGGAAGCTGACTACAATCAGAGCTGCATTTCCAAAGACTGCCATGCTCCCTCAGTACAGAGCATTGGCATATATAGTGACTCAGCTGCTGACGAGTCAAGCCGGGTCCTTTGATCAGGTGTCTAGGTCAAAGCTCCAGCTCATGATGGCCATACACGATCGAGCGAAGATCAACTGGACCAAATTCTTTCTGAAAGAATTCATGACGCAGTCCGCAAAGTTTGATAAGAAGAGTTTTCGCCTTGCTGTGAAGGGAAAACTACTTTATGGACTGAAGCTATCAGTGATGATAGAAGATTTATGTGGAACGAACAACATAACATTTGCTGACAAGCAATACTTTAACCCGAAGAAAGTCCATTTCCAGAGCAGGGCAGCGGCCCTTCAGCAGATAGGGTCAGGGCCCGCTGATCCTAAGTCCGGAGCTCAGAAGACCTCCACTCCCACAAAGAAGAGGTCCCCTCCGAAGTCTACTCTGAAAACTCTGACCAAGAGGCTGAAGAAAGTCAGTGAGGTCGTGCCGGAGGTAGTGACAGAGGCAGTGGTTGCTGAACCACCTCTGCAACTAAGGGATGAATCTGAGTCATCCGAGAAAACTCCGTCAGTGGAGAAGGCCGTCTCCACTGAGCGTGACCAGACAGTGGACCAAGGGGTCCAAGATGAATCTATTCCTACTTCCCAGAGCCCCTTGGACATCCCTCCATTGACCAGCATACCTTATGCTGAGAAGCAACCGTCTCCAATAGAAGTCGAAGATTCGAAGACAGCTTCTGAGTCAGAATCTATCGGGATAGAGGCTTCAGCTCTAAAATCCAAAGCCTCCCGAGAGATAGCAGAAAGGATCCCGGAGATAGCCAGCCATACTAATCTCATCCTACTGGCGAGGCAGGCTAGGCTCCATATGCTGATCCGTTTCTAGGAGTGGCACAATCTGAACCGCCTCATCAAACACCACTCCTGCGAACTGTGATATCCCGAATTTTCAAGTAAACTAATTAAGATAACTAGAATATTGGTTCATAAGCAAATTTCTTGCCACTTGCAGCTTAACCAATTTCTCTCTACGTGTTTTGCTATATAATGAGGTAGTCAATTTCAATTTCTCCTCTTCTTCTTCTTAATGAGGTAGTCAATTTCAATTTCTCTTCTTCTTCTTCTTCTTCTTCTTAATGAGGTAGTCAATTTCAATTTCTCTTCTTCTTCTTCTTAATGAGGTAGTCAATTTCAATTTCTCTTCTTCTTCTTCTTAATGAGGTAGTCAATTCCAATTTCTCTTCTTCTTCTCCAACCTCTTGAAATCTTCCCTATAAATACCCCCTCTGCACCTCATTATTTTTCCTTCTCATTCATTTCTTTCCCTCTCATAACCATAACATATATTTCGTGGAAGTGAAGTGTAAGGCCCTACTACAGAAGATACTTAGGATATTGGTTGATCAATCTGATATCACCTTCTTAGAAGATAAAGGTGGGTTTTATTTTTGATTAAGAAATCTATGTTTGAGCTATTAAGCTCTGATATTTACGCAAGTTAAAGTTTATGAATGTTCATGAAAATTTGCTTCGCTCACTATTGGAATTGTGCATCTACTTGAAAGAAAATGGGCTCTGCCTATAAGTATTGAATATGATCGGATCCTGAGCTAGACGTAGCCAGGGTTAGTGTACACCAAACGTCACGAAGTTAGCCTTGGGAGAATCTGTTTTTCCCAAGCCCAATGAAGGGAACGAGGTTACTCTCAGCTGAATGTGTTTCCCTGAGTTTAACGAGAAGTATAGAATGCATCAATAGCTGAGGAAGAAATGTTTGGCCAAGTGAAAGTTTTGGTATACATAGACTGCTTTCGATTTTAAAACTATCTATGTGATACCAGTAATGCATGAACATTTCATGATTTTGAAAAGGATTTTTTGGAGGTTTATTATCAGCTGCATTACCCACTGAGTACATTAGTGCTCAACCCAAATGTTTTCAAAAATGATTTTGCAGGCTGAAGACGGCAGTGTGGAGGCGACGGTGCTGAGTTGGTCTATTTGTGTTATTGTACAAATTCCCGTCTATTTTGAGACGTTTCCGCTGTATCGATATGTATATTATGCTCTACCTATCTTGTTTCTACCGAGGTAGTTTGATCTTAATTATATAAATACAAGTGCTACTGAATTTCAGATGTTTCAATTTCTTCCCCTTTGTTTCCCGCTTCTCTCACCCCTCCCCAGTCGCGCTCCAGCCCATTTGCCTTCCTTCGGGAATTGGGGTGTGACAGAGTGGTATCAGAGCATAAGTTCTTGGCTCTGTGGCCTAAAGTTCATTTGTCTTAAGTCTAGAATAGAATCTCTAGACTTGTGAGTGTTTATTGTAACCCTCAGTTTGTCGTCACACTGCCCTCAACAAAAAGATATGTTTAAAATTATGTTTCTAAATCTGTTTATAAGTTGTGCGCGAATGGTGATTTGCTAAGGCAATCACGAGATGAGAATGTTGTCGTGTTGGACAAGTCCACTCGCCTGAATATGTTTTCATGATGAATTACTTCGGGATCATAATCATGTTGAAAAGTATTACTGTCAAATTGGACAAGTCCACTTGACCAGTGCTTATGTTTTCCGTTTAGTTTCTCTGAGCTCAATTGATTTACTTGAAATATGAAATTATTGATTGTGTTAGGGATATATGAAACCTTACAAATTAATAAGGAAGGATTGTTGGTCCTCTGATGAGGCGAGCCTTTACGTGTAAAGTACACCTGAATGTAAATATGAGTATTACTGAACTACTACTGAACTACTGAACTACTACTGGATCGCTACTGAACTTACTAGGAACCATATTGAACTTAGCTACTGAACTCCTCTATTGAAGTTCTCTACTGAACCCGAGCTTTCCACAAACTCAATAGATGTGTGCTGTAAGAATAATCACGTTGAAACAAAGTTGGAGGTGGCAGTTCAAATCAAAAGACATCGATAACTTTGTCGAACGAGTACCTAGATAGTGGGAACATACTCTCCTACGATTTATTACGTATATACCAACTACCGAACTTTCACTCCCAATGATTAGTGCTACTGAATCTGCTACTGAACCGCTACTGAACTATTACAGAATCGCTACTGAACGATTAGTGAACGCTACTGAACTCCCCTACTGAACTGACTATCTACTGAACTCTCCTACTTAACTACTCTACTGAACTTTCCTACTGAATTTTCCTACTGAATTTCTCTACTGAATGCTTCTACTGAACCTTTCTACTGAATTTTTTCTACTAAAATTCCCTACTGAACTTTTCTACTGAATTTCCCTACTGAACTCCTCTACTGAATATCTTTACTGAACTTCTCTACTGAATTTCCCTACTAAATTTCCTTTACTGAACTTCTCTACTGAGATAACTGAACCCCATTAGTAAACTTAGTCAAAGACGCTATAGAGAGCGCTACTGAATTGCTACTGAACGGCTACTAACTCGATACTGAACATACCATTGAACCAACGGTTACTTTTCGTCTACTAACTGATGCTGAACATACGATTAAGCCAAAGGTTACTGACCAACTATTGAACCAATAGCTTTGTTATTTTTCCCTCCTTCAGCTTTACAGCAGACGCTATTTTCCTTAACTTTTGATGTTGTTCTCCTTAAACCATACTGAACCATTTGAGAAATATTAATTAAATTATTACCACAGAATGGCTGACGAACAAAGAGCTCTGCAACAAGAACCGATAGTTCACCTTTATCCGGAACGTACGTTTGAAGTAAAATTTCGCAAGGAGAGACCTCCTACCTTTAAGAAAATTGGATCCTATAGAAGCCGAAAATTGGATCCGAGCAATAGAAAGAATCTTGAGCTACATTCGGCGTGAGGAGAAAGATAAACTAGAATGTGCCACATACCAATTGGTTGAAGAAGCCGATTTTTGGTGGGAGTCCACAAGGCGTACTATGAGTGAGGCCCAATATGCTGCCTATAAGGGGAATGATTTTAAAACACAGTTTTTAGCGAAGTATATTCCTGAGAGTTACCGTCAAAAGAAACATAATGAATTCTGGAGTCTTAAGCAAGAGAGGAAGACAGTTAGTGAGTATGATAGAGCTTTTACTCAGTTATCGAGATATGCACCATATCTTGTAGCCACGGAGACGCAAAAAGCAGAGAAATTTAGAAGTGGACTACGAAGTGAGATTGAAGTATCTCTTGGTAGTATGGGACAGATGACTTATGCGGATGCACTGAGCAGAGCTCTTTACATAGAATCTATGTAGCCCCAAGAAAGAGAAAGACAATTAATGCAAGTACCACAATATGACAACAATAAAGGAAAACAAAAATGGGAAGATAGAAGTGGTGGGAACTTTAATAGAGGTGGAAGACCATGGAGAGGGTACCAGCAGCAGCAACAACAACCACCACCACAACAACAGTTTCGGGCTAGAGAGATACCTATGTGTCCGCAATGTCATAGGCCTCATATGGGAGAGTGTAAGAGAGGATTTAATAGATGTTATCAGTGTGGGAATTTTGGGCACTATGCAAGGGACTGCCCCAATCAGAGGAGGATGGAAGGAGCACCTGCAGGGTGGAGACCACCAGTATACCCTACCCCACAACAACCGTTCCAAAGGCCAATAGGAAATCAAGGAGCAAATGGAAATCAAAGGCCTAACGGAAACCAACGACAAAATCAAAGACCGCCACAGCAAGCAAGGGCGTATACCTTGAATCAGGAGCAGGCAGCACGAATGCCTGGGAATCTTTCAGGTATGATTTACTTGGGCAATCTACCTGTCTTGGCTTTGTTTGATACTGGAGCTTCGCATATATTTATTTCAAAGTTTATATGTGAAAAATTACATTTGAAGACTGAACTGCATGAGTATACCCTTAAGGTTAGAATTGCTTCAGGAGAAACAATAAGTTCGGATGAGATAAGTGTTAACTAGGATCTTCGGATCGGCGATATGTCTTTTAAGACAGATTTATACGTAATCGACGCAATAGAATTTGACATTATCTTAGGGATGAATTGGTTAGAAAAGAGTGGAGCAACTATATGTTGCAAAGAAAGAGAAATATTATTTCAGACTCCCGAAGGAAACAAGATGAGTTTCCAAGGAAAGAGAATGGTTACAATTGTTCCTGTTATATCATGCATGAAAGTTGCTAAAATGATGAGAAAGGGAGAATGCCAAGGTTATTTAGTAAATATCACTGGGAAATCAAATGAAGAAATCAAGATAAGTGATGTGTCAGTGGTTTGTGAATACCCTGATGTATTCCCAAAGAATTTACCTAGATTGCCAATAGATAGGCAAGTTGAATTTACAATTGACTTGGAACCTGGAGCGGCCCCAGTATCAAAAGCACCATATAAGATGGCCCCAAAGGAGCTGCAATACATCTACAAGAATTGTTGGACCTAGGTTTCATACAACCTAGTGTGTCACCATGGAGGGCACCAGTTTTGTTTGTCAAGAAAAAGGATGGAACATTACGAATGTGCATTGATTATAGGGAGTTAAATAAGCTCACAATCAAGAATAGATATCCACTTCCGAGGATAGATGATATATTCGACCAGTTGAAGGGAGCCAGCGTATTCTCCAAGATGGATTTGAGATCCGGTTATCACCAACTTAAGATAAGAAAAGAAGATGTTCCGAAAATAGCATTTCGGACACGCTATGGGCATTATGAGTTTACGGTTATGCCTTTTGGATTAACTAATGCTCCAGCAGTTTTTATGGACCTGATGAATCGAGTGTTTCATCATTATCTTGATAACTTCGTTCTTATCTTTATTGATGATATTCTTATATACTCTAGGAATAACAGTGAACATGAGGAACACCTGTGCATAGTACTTGAAACATTGCGTAAGGAAAGGTTATATGCTAAATTTAGCAAGTGTGAGTATTGGCTAAAGGAAGTTATGTTCCTTGGACACATTGTGTCAGCTGAAGGACTTAAGGTTGATCCTGCCAAGGTAGAAGCAGTCAATGATTGGAAAACCCCAATAAATGCAAATGAGATCAGGAGTTTTCTCGGTCTAGCAGGATACTACAGACGTTTCATAGAGGGATTTTTGAAATTGGCTAAACTAATGACACAACTACTAAGGAAAGGAATAAAGTTTATTTGGACTGATGAATGTGAACAGAGTTTCCAAGAGCTTAAGAAAAGACTCACTACCGCTCCAATACTAGCTGTGCCAGAAGTGAATAAGGAGTTTGTAGTATATACAGATGCGTCAAAACAAGGTTTAGGTTGCGTGCTTATGTAAAATCAGAAAGTCATAGCATATGCATCTCGTCAATTGAAGCCTCACGAGTTAAATTACACAACTCATGATCTGAAATTGGCAGCAGTAGTACATGCCTTGAAGATATGGAGACATTATCTTTACAGAGCTAAGTGTGAGATCTTCACAGATCATAAAAGCTTGAAGTACTTTTTCGAGCAAAAAGATTTGAATATGAGGCAAAGGAGATGGCTTGAACTAGTAAAAGATTATGATTATATAATTAGTTATCATCCAGGGAAAGCAAATGTTGTTGCAGATGCTTTAAGCCGGAAGAATAAGGCCAAGCCTAGGTGCATGATTACTACCCAAGAGGAATTGATTCATGATTTCGTCGCACTTAGTCTAGAAGTGATGAGGCCTCCTACGACTATATCAGGATATATAACTACTTTAGTGATAACACCAAATCTTAGGGAAAGAATTGTGAGCGCCCAAAGAGGGAGTGAGTCCTTAAAGAAAATGCGATTATTTGTAAGATCAGATGAGCCTAAGGGATTCACAGAAGCTAATGACAACGCTCTTATGTTCAACGGAAGATTATGTGTTCCACGAGATGAGAAATTGAAGAATGAAATCATGAGTGAAGCTCATGACACACCTTATGCAGCACATCCTGGTAGCACAAAAATGTATCGAGATTTGAAGCAAAAGTTCTGGTGGAATGGGATGAAAAGAGATGTAGCATCTTTTGTAGAACGATGTCTTGTATGTCAGCAAGTAAAGGCTATGCATCAGAGACCGAGTGAGATGTTGCAACCACTACCGATTCCGGAGTGGAAATTGGAGCACATCAATACGGATTTTGTAGTTAGCTTACCAAGGTCAACACGTGGAAACACTGCCATATGGGTTATAATTGACCGCTTAACTAAGACATCACATTTCCTACCACTTCAAATGACGTTCGGATTGGAAAAATTAGCAAAGCTTTATGTGAAGGAGATAGTGCGATTACACGGAGTACCTGTATCAATTACATCATATCGTGATTCCAGATTTACTTCACAATTCTGGATTGGTTTACAACAGGCAATGGGTACTCAATTGAACTTTAGTACAACTTACCACCCTCAAACCGATGGACAGGCAAAAAGAACAATACAAGTTCTCGAAGATATGTTATGAGATAAAATAGTAGATAATGGTGAAAATTGGGAGGATTTGTTACCTCTCGTTGAGTTCGCTTATAATAATAGTTAACAAGCAACCATCGGGATGGCACCATACGAAGCTTTATATGGCAAGAAGTGTAGATCACCACTTTATTGGGATAAAGTTGGTGAGAGAAAACTTTTGGGTACAGAACTTGTTCAACAGATGATTGAGAAAGTTAATCACATCAGACAACGAATTAAAGAGGCCCAAGATAGACAAAAATCATATACGGATAAGCGCCGAACGGAGTTAGAGTTCAACGTGGGCGATCATGTTTTCCTTAAAGTTTCCCCTTCTAAAGGGATTGTGCAGTTTGGCAAAAGGGGTAAGTTAAAACCCAGGTACATAGGACCTTTTGAGATTTTGAAGAGAATAGGCCCGGTAGCATATAGGTTGGCTCTGCCACCGAGCGTTGGAGATGCACATAATGCTTTTCATGTTTCCCAGCTGAGAAAATATGTGTTTGACCCTAAGCATGTTACTAAATACGATGAAGTGGTCTTAAGTCCAGATCTAAGTTATGACGAAATACAGAAGAGAATACTTGACCGCAAAGTTCAAATCTTGAGGAACAAGCACATTCATTTAGTAAAGGTTATGTGGAATCATCAGGGACAAGAAGAGGCTACGTGGGAACTAGAAGAAAAGATCAAATCCCAGTATCCGAAATTACCTTGTGAAGGTATGTAAATTTCGGGGACGAAATTTTTTTCTTAGGAGGGAAGGATGTGATATCCCGAATTTTCAAGTAAACTAATTAAGATAACTAGAATATTGGTTCATAAGCAAATTTCTTGCCACTTGCAGCTTAACCAATTTCTCTCTACGTGTTTTGCTATATAATGAGGTAGTCAATTTCAATTTCTCCTCTTCTTCTTCTTAATGAGGTAGTCAATATCAATTTCTCTTCTTCTTCTTCTTCTTCTTCTTCTTCTTCTTCTTCTTCTTCTTCTTAATGAGGTAGTCAATTTCAATTTCTCTTCTTCTTCTTCTTAATGAGATAGTCAATTTCAATTTCTCTTCTTCTTCTTCTTAATGAGGTAGTCAATTTCAATTTCTCTTCTTCTTCTTCGTAATGAGGTAGTCAATTCCAATTTCTCTTCTTCTTCTCCAACCTCTTGAAATCTTCCCTATAAATACCCCCTTTACGCCTCATTATTTTTCCTGCTCATTCATTTCTTTCCCTCTCATAACCATAACATATATTTCGTTGAAGTGAAGTGTAAGGCCCTACTACAGAAGATACTTAGGATATTGGTTGATCAATCTGATATCACCTTCTTAGAAGATAAAGGTGGGTTTTATTTTTGATTAAGAAATCTATGTTTGAGCTATTAAGCTCTGATATTTACGCAAGTTAAAGTTTATGAATGTTCATGAAAATTTGCTTCGCTCACTATTGGAATTGTGCATCTACTTGAATGAAAATGGGCTCTGCCCATAAGTATTGAATACAATCGGATCCTGAGCTAGACGTAGCCAGGGTTAGTGTACACGAAACGTCATGAAGTTAGCCTTGCGAGAATATGTTTTTCCCAAGCCTAATGAAGGGAACGAGGTTACTCTCAGCTGAATGTGTTTCCCTGAGTTTAACGAGAAGTATAGAATGCACCAATAGCTGAGGAAGAAATGTTTGGCCAAGTGAAAGTTTTGGTATACATAGACTGCTTTCGATTTTAAAACTATCTATGTGATACCAGTAATGCATGAACATTTCATGATTTTGAAAATGATTTTTTGGAGGTTTATTATCAGCTGCATTACCCACTGAGTACATTAGTGCTCAGCCCAAATGTTTTCAAAAACGATTTTGCAGGCTGAAGACGGCAGTGTGGAGGCGACAGTGCTGAGTTGGTCTGTTTGTGTTATTGTACAAATTCCCGTCTATTTTGAGACGTTTCCGCTGTATCGATATGTATATTATGCTCTACCTCTCTTGTTTCTACCGAGGTAGTTTGATCTTAATTATATAAATACAAGTGCTACTGAATTTCAGATGTTTCAATTTCTTCCCCTTTCTTTCCCACTTCTTTCACCCCTCCCCAGTCGTACTCCGTCCCATTTGCCTTCCTTCGGGAATTGGGGTGTGACGCGAACAGCTCCACGAGGAGGAGCTATTGATCGGGAGCAAGATTAGCTACTCCGAGCCATCCGACGTCTGCTCCCTAGAAGACTTGAGGGCTGCCATACTAGCCATGCTGAACGAGAGACAACCCGTTTCAGCATCGACACCCTCAGATGGGTCTGACCCCGATGGTCAGGACCCACCCCGTGATTCAGGCCCTGAGAAGCCTGATGAGGGAACTCAACTGGACAAGGATGCTCCCACATCCACTGCTGAACCACCGCTCAGCATCCTTGGTCCGGGGACGGTCGGCGAGCGCTACTTCGAAGACAAGCGAGAACCATCTCGGTGCTACTTGAATGCCCGCCCAGTAGCGCCCAGCCCGAAAAGCCGACGCTCGAAGTCAGTGGCCAGGGCACTGAGGAGTCAAGGAACTCAGAACCGACTCCTCACCCGTGCCATCCACAAGACGTGGAGGCAGATCACTTAGGTTCATAGTGCTGAAATCAAGGGACTGAGGACATCAATTCTGACTTCACCTGTCCCTGATTTCTCCAATATCCTGAACAATGCACTCGCCGCACAAAGAGCCGACTTCAATGGGCAACTGAAGTTGATTCAGGCTGCCAGGCACAACTTCTTGAAGACTATAAGGCCGCCCAGAAAGCTCACACTAAATCAGCTTCCTCCATCTCTCAGGCCTCAGACCCTAGGCTCCAATCCATTCAGAAGGCCATAGAAGAGAGAGTGGACAAACAGTTGCAGGAGTTCCAGACATCAGCAGACGCCTCCCACAAGAAATATAGTGATCAACTAACTGAGGAGAGGAATGAGCTGCATGAACGACTGACCAAGCTGCAGTATGCCTTAGACGATTTGGCAACAGCTTACAAAAGTCTGGACAAGAAGGTATCCGTCCCAACCCCTAGCGTATTTGTTGATGCCAAAAAGGGGGAAGGAAAACAGAAGGGTACTGAAGGTACCTAAAGGAGTGAGGACAGTGGCAGGAGCATCTCAGAGTCAGCTCCCAGCTCCCACTGGTATCTCCACTCAGACGGGCGAGGCCCAGGGTGTCTCAACAGCAGGCGATGTAGTGTCTGCTGAGACTGGCCCAAGCGGCTCAGGACCCAAGGACGTGGCTACTCAGGCAACCCAAATCCCTTTTGACATAATCAAGGAGGTTGCTGAGTACGCAGACGAGGAGTCTGAAGAGGAAGAGGTTCCTCTGCCTCCTCTAGTTGCGGACAAAGGCAAGAAGATTCTGACGCTTCCTACCCCTCCCTCTAAAAAGAAAGGACCCAAGAGGTGGGTTACTTCAGAGGAAGAAGCTCAGATTGCCGCCGATGAAAAACTGGCAAGAGAGATTGCTGAGGCTGAGGATGCTAATAAGCCCAAGAAGAAGCCAGCCAAAGGCAAGACAAAGGCTCCAGCAGGTGGAAGAAAACTGGACCTAGACTGCCTCCCAGAACGTTGAAGCTGAGGGATGAGATAGATAAAGAAAAAGAGAAGGAACAACAGCAACAGCAGACAACTGGTCAGCGGGGTACTTCGAAAGAAAAATCTACAACACCTGCTGATTCAGAAGAAGAACCTCACGTACCCTCCTATGTCCCATCTAAGGAACAAGATCTTGAGATGCAAGAGATCTGGGCTCAGATGTAGAGGTGTCTGTATAGAGGAGAAGAAACAGCTAGAGAAAGGCTTAGACTAGCAGACATGGAAGCTCTGAGGCTGAAAGATGAAAAAGAAGCGAGTCAGAGGATTTCTGAAAAAGCAGATATTCCCTACAGATATAGAAGGTTCAGGAAATCTAGTGATCTCAAAATCCACAGATGGCCAAGAGTTGATGAATGGATGCCTTGGGAAAGAACTCAAAGGTGGGAGTCACTGAAGGCTGATTTCATAAAGAGAAATTATTTCTGGAGGTACTGGTCTGAAAAGCACAAATCTATCGCCTTTGATGAATGGCTTATGAGGACCGATCCTAAGATATTTGCGAGGGTTCAGAAGGCCTTAAAAGACAAGATAGATGTCAGAGTCCCAGCTCCAAGAATCATGCCGCCCCCACTGAAATTAGATGGCTCTGTTCACTATGGAGTGATTGAGAAAGAAATCAAGGATGCTGCTGAAGCCAAGTGTTTAGAGGAAGCTGATCCAGCTGACTTTGCAGAGATACTAAAGCTGAGGAAGATCACCTACAGGATGTATGGACTGCCCCTTCCTGAATCTAAATCAAAGGACTTCAAAGACAGGATTAAGCAGTTCAGATGATTATTAGCTTATGTGTTTCTTGTAACTTCTATTATGTTCTTCTTAGTATAGCAGTTGATGTACATGTACAGAACTTCTTCACATATATAAAACATCACTGTTATTGGCCCTGACAATTCCTTATTGTCTATATGGCCTTGTTTGTTTTTATGCTTAACACACAGAATCACTCAAGTGATTACTGACCCATACACTCACTATTCTTATATATTCTGTCAGTTCTACTTTATCAGATTCTGTTAGATTGCGTAGTTGAGGGAAAATGTTGTTAGAAAGGGGGAAATTGCTGATTAGCTTCTGTATAGGTTCTGATATTTCTTACCTATTTCCCTGAGTAGTCTAGAACTTGAAGAACAACTCCACTGATTCTACTTGTAACACTTGTAAGGAGCTCTGTTTCTGATAAGTCATAGTGTTAGGTTTTGGCATCATCAAATAGGGGGAAAATGTTGGGAGATGATTCAGTCTTCTCACAACCAATTGAGACATAACTCAGTAGCCCCGTGCTCTGAATATTTACTGAAGATTTGAAGATCCCAAAACCCTAATCTTGACTGATGAACCATTCAGTTAACTTGTTATGTTTTGTCTCTGAGGATTCAGACTCAGTAGACACTCTGCATCTGGTTCAGGCGCTCAGTAGATTACCTGCCTCAGTACCAGAAGTAGAAGACTCAGTGATACTGGACTCAGCAGGAGCAGTATACTAAAAGGAGTCAGTGGAGCTGAACTCAGCAGAAGTAGTTCACTGAACTCAGAGTTGATCTTCAGTAGAGTCGACTCAGCAGGAGCATGCTACTGAATAAAGATCAGACACAGCAACGGCTGGACAGTCTTCTGACTGTTAGATTCTCTAAAAGTCAATTCAACAGAGTCAATACGAGGAAGAGAGAAGTCAGCTTCAGATCTTCTTAAAGTCTGTTCTGTCTCACCTACTTTCCTGAACCTCGACCAATGACAAGCAGCCACCTGTCCTATATCGGTTAAAGCTGCAAGTCAACAACTTTCCAGAAATGGAGGGAAAAGACACTACAACCACACTTCGAAAGAGCCGTTAGCTACCCAAAAGAGAGAGACAAAAGGATCATCGTCTCCAACGGATCTATCCTTTTCTCTGCTCTATAAATAGAGGGATACTTTCAAATTGAAGCATACGAGTATACGAGTGAACCAACGAACACACAAGCAAACTCAAAGCATTCAAAGAGCAACTCATAAAAGTCTTAAGTCTTTCGCAAGTAATTCGAATAAGTAATCTCCGGCGAAAGACGACATACCAGCTCATAGGGAACCAAGCTGAACCAGAACTACATAGCCTCTAGTATCTAAGCGACTGAACACGAACCCAAGTGTAAAGTTAGCCGTTCGTCGCTCTAGAAGCCACTTTCTCGTTCCCTATCCCTCTAACCTAAGCTCAGCCAATCATATCTATAGCTTAGACGAAGGAGTTCATAGTTGAACTGATCCTTACTGCAAAGGACTTCTTCATAGTTTGAGAGTTTTTCAAACACTTAGTTTGATACCCTGTAAACTAAGACTTGCTCAGTATAAATCTCAAGACCAGTATTTCTCCAATGTACAAACCGACTGAGACTATCTCAGTATAATACATAGCTTCTTGATCTTTCGGGACAGTGGACGTAGGATTGTTGGATCCGAACCACTTTAAAAATCGTCTGTGTTATGTGCTTGTTATTTACTGTTGCATTGATTACTGTGCATACTGAAAATATCTTTAAAATCATTCAACTGAGTTTTAGCAAGCTTAATCGACTACACTAATATACTGAATCTGTTTTGATAAAAACGTTTTTCTTAACTCAACCGAATTTGGGCCTACACATTTCCGCACTACTGAACTTTATATGAACGGTACTGAATCCTGACTCTAGTTAGCTAGCAGGCCTCAGTAAAGTCAGTCACTCTGCTACGCGATTTAGAACAACTTATTTGGTCTGCCGAATTAGTTCAGTACGACACTCTCCTGAAATAGGATTGTTCGCGTTTAAAGTTGAGAAATCGGTTTTCAGGTGTATTTAACCCCCCCCCCCCCTCTACACCTGAACGTTACTCTCGGGACCAACACAATGAGTATAAGGAAGTCAAAAGTACTTATAACATATACGAATGACAAAATAATGAGTCTAAAATGATATACAAAAACCATAAAAACGACAAAAATAGCGAGTCTAAAATTGTGATCTACGCTTTCTCATGTTTTGCTTTATATTTATTCCTATTAGATCATATTAATCAACATACACATTATAATTTACACATAGTCTCAAATAGTCAAATTCTTAACTAGCTTGAATATCAAAACTTAGTCATTTATCCACAACATCAACAAGTCTAATACTTCAACTGCATCACTGACATAAGAGATTAAAAGAAAATAGCTAATTATCACAAAATGTCCATCAACAATTCAAATAAAAATTAAATTAGGGGGTTGAGAATTTTACCACAAAAGAAAATAAATTAGGGGTTTTGAGAATTTTACCACAAAATCGAAGAGTTAGTGTTGGATGATGATTCAGTCCTCAGCACGTTTTTACATAGTGGGAAATGATTCTATCTTCCGTACTGAAATGCATTTAGTAGGCTTATACCCTGAGTGATCCCATGAAGATTTGAAGATCCCAAAACCCTATCTGATTGGTGAACCATTCCTTTGTAATTGTTTTTGTTTCTGAGGATTCGGACTCGGTAGACACTCGCACCTTGGTTCGGGCGGTCGGTAGATTATCGGCCTCGGCACCGGATGTAGAAGACTCGGTGGAACCGAACTCCGGCAGAGTAGTTCATCTGAACTAAGAGCGACCTTCGGTAGAGTAAATTCGGTACTCTCTACGGGATCGGACTCGATAACGGCGAGCAGTCTTACGAACCGTCGAGATCTTTTGAACAACAATTAGCATAGTCAAATACGAGGAAGAGAGAAGTCGGCTTCATTATGCCTCGAAGTCCGTTCGTCTAAACTACTCGCAAAACCTCGGCAAATGACAAGTCAACACCTGTCCTTACCTGCTAAAGCTGCAAGTCAACAACTTTCCGGAAAAGGAGGGAAAGGACACTGATCTTTCCTAATCTTTTCTCTATAAATAGAGGGATGATTCAAGTTTTTTCATGCATGCAGAGAGCCAAAAAGCAACGAACGAGCCAACACACTCTCGAGCAAGAAAACGGAAAAACGAGCAAAAACAGAATATCGTATAAGTCTTCCGCAAGAACTTAAAGAACATTATCCGGTCAAAGACTACCTTCTAGCTCTTAGGGAACCAAGCTAAACTGATATAAAAGCCTCTAGTATCCAAATCGACGATACACGAACTCAGAGTTACAACTCAGCTGTTCGTCGATCTAGAAGCCACTTTCTCGTTCCCTATCCCTCTAACCCTAAGCTCAACTGAATTTATCCATAGCTTAGATGAAGGGGTTCACCTTTAAACCTTATCCTTATTGTAAAAGGACCCCTTCATAGTTGGAGAAGTTTGTCAAACACTTTAGTTTGATACCCGTTGTAAACTGAGACTTGCTCAGTATAAATTCCAAGACGCGGCTTTGTCCTGTGTACAAGCTGACTGAGACTAACTCAGGATAATAAATAGCCTCCTGACCTTTCGGGACAGTGGACGTAGGATCCTGTGCATCCGAACCACTTTAAAAATCTTTGTGTCTCTTATTTACTGTTGCACTGATTTTAACTGTTCATAGTGAATATCTTATCTTTAAAATCATTCAACTAAGTTTCAACATACTTATCTGATTCACTCTTCTGAACTGAAACTGTTTTTAAGAAAATATTTTTCTACTCAACTGATTTGGGCCTACACATTTCCGCACCACTGAACTCCATCTAAAGATATTGAATTCTGACTTAGTCAGCTAGCAGATCTCAAAAGAGTCAGTACCTCTTTGCCTTAACACGATTCAGAACAGCTATATGGACTGCTGAACTCTTTCAGTACGGCACACTCGTGAATAGGACTGTTCGTGTTACAAGTTGAGAAATAGGTTTTAGGTGTATTCACCCCCCCCCCTCTACACCTAAACGTGCTCTCGGGACCAACAATTGGTATCAGAGCAGGAGTTCTATAAGACTCTTGTTATCTTGAAATTGGTCTACTTGAACGGATCCGGAAAATCGTTTTCACTGCATATCACTCTTCATTCATATCATTATTTAACATGTCTGATATGTCAGGAATAAGAATGGTACCTATGTTCTCAGTAGAGAACTATGGTGTATGGCGAGTCGAGAATGGAGGCTCATCGACTTCCCTCCACGACAAGCATGACCGAAGTACTTGAGGAAGGACCTATCGTTCCTATGATCGATAGTGTCGTGACTCAGGATCCAGCAGCTGGAGGAGGAATGGTGACCGGGAAGAAGTTTCCCAAGGACAGAAGTCTCTTCACTCCCGAGGAGAAGAAACTTCACAATTTAGACCGAGTTGCCAGGAATGCCATACTAACCACTCTTAGTGATTCTTGTCTCGCGGGGGTTCGGGAATGCAAGACAAAGAAAAGAGCTCTCGGGATACTCTAGCGCTCCGAGTCGGGGGACTCGGAAGATCAAAGCTAACAAACTTGCTTTTGGAACTCAAAAAAACTGGAGAGTTTGTCTCTCATGCACAGTGACAAATTAGAAGATCTAAATGTCATACTTACGAATCGATGAACTCCATCAACGGGTGGGAAAGACATTCTCCAACCGAGAAATGAATCTCAAGATCTCGAGGGCTTGCCCGATTGGACATTGGACTCCTTTTGCCACCTTATTACGCCATTCGATCTAGATATTGCTACTCCCGACCATATCTTTTCGAACTTCGAGCGAGAGGAATTCGAGTTCGAAAGACCTCAATGGAAGGCAAAGAGTGAAGCCGACACCAAAATTGACCATGCTTTCAAAGCATCGGTCGGCCAAACATCTCCGCGTCAAGCAAAACTGAACCTTCACTAACTGACATACAAGAAGGAAGTTTAGCTCAGAAGTACACGCTTCTCGCTGTAAAATATCAGAAGGAGAAGGAGAGGCGCAGAAAATTGACTAAAGCCTATCGAGAAACAAAAGGTAAGTCCGAATATACAACAAAACGCGCTCCTGACTCGAACACTTCTGAATACAGGAAAAGCGATGACTTAGCACCTTCAAAAGAAAGCGAAAACAAAGAAGAAAGAGTCATCGCTTGCTACAACTACAAGAAGCCAGGACACTATCAGTATGATTGTCCTAAGCTCAGTAGTGCTGAACGGGCAGCACGCAAAGCAAGGAGAGAGAAGTTTGCCAAGAAGAGACAAGCATACATTGCTGGCGAACTCTCAGACAACTCAGAAGAAGTCGACTCCTTCATGGATTCATCAGATGATGAAACTGCTTTCATGGCTTTGGAGCTTGGAGCTGAAGGAAGTACTGAAAAGTGTCTGATGGCAGGAAAAGAAGATGAGGTAAACTCTCATGCATCTTTTAACTCTCCTTCACACTGCACACACGACACTATTTTTGGTGCAGATGAGAATCTGGACGTCAGCTCAGCATATGAAGAACTATTAGACGAACAGATTCAGATGAGTCTGCAGCTCAGTAAGACTCTTCAAGAATTGGATACCCTGAAAGTGGAGAATCAGAGACTTTCTCAGGAGAGTCAGGTCTCTACTGAGTCTGAAGGACTTGTGTTGAGACTCAGGGAGGAGATAAACTCTCTGTTGGCCAAGTCTCAGCATCAAGAAGATCAGATCTCAGTTCTGACCAAGGACTTAACTCAGAAAGATACTGAACTGAGTCTACTGAAGCAACAACTATCAGGACTTCAGACCGAGCATGACACACTGAAGAAAAGTGATGATGTCTGGAGGAACCTGATGACTGAGAGGTACATGGGCGCTGAAAAGAAGCTGGAGGCTATGCTAGCAAGCAACAAGCCCAAGCACTGCAAGGAAGGTCTTGGTTTCAGCTAGGGTGCTTCCTCATCTGCCCCCGTACACTCAGAAGTGCGACTTGCTGATAGGTTTGTTCGAGGGGAAACAATCAATGCTGAAATACTGAATTCCCTAGCCAAAAACAAACAAAAGATGAAGGCACCTCATCCTACACATCAGCATTCTGACAAGAAGATGAGTACCAAAATACCCCAATTCAGTCAAGGGGGAACTAGCATATCCAAATGGGTCATATTATTATGATCCTATAGTCAGAAGATCAGTATGGACCACCTCAGCTGACACATCCTGCTCAGTATGGGTCATATTATTATGATCCTATAGTCAGAAGAGGACCCAAGAGTCAGAAGAAAAAGAAGAAAATCGCTCAAAAGGCAAAGGTCAGCAGTCCACCAGCTCAGAAGATCCGGACTCCTGAACCCGAAAAGCCTGAGAAGTCAGCTTCGACCAATCCAGTGGTCAAGTAAGTTGACTCAAGCGGAAAGAAGATGTCTGAGACCACCAGGGTCGTAAGACAAATTTGGGTTACCAAAACTAACATCTAAGGACCCAAAATCAAAAATAAAGGGTACCTGAATATAATTTTGTTTTGTAGGTGCACAAAGACCCATGGTACGTGGACAGCGGATGTTCAAGACACATGACGTACCAAAAGAGTCTACTGAAGAATTATATCCCTGAAGAAGGACCCAGAATCGAGTTTGGAGACAACGCTAAAGGCTACACAAGAGGATTTGGAACACTCAGCATTGGAACTGCCACAGTCCCTAGAGTATCATATGTTGAAGGACTTCAGCATAATCTTCTCTCTGTTAGTCAATTTTGTGATAACTCGAATAGAGTGATATTTGACACTGGTTTCTGTGATGTTATTGATAAATCCACAGGGAAAACAGTGTTATCAGGTTCGCGCAAGAAGAACATATATGTAGCTGACTGGAACTCAGCTGAACCTGAAGCTTGTCTGTTGGCGAAAAATGACCACCGAACGGGGTGGCTATGGCATAGGAGACCCAGTCATCTCAACTTTAAGACGCTCAACAAACTTGCAAGAGACACTCTAGCAAGAGGACTGCCGAATGAAGTATTCAGCAAAGACACTCAGTGTGAAGAATGCTTAAAGGGAAAGCAAACAAGGAATCAAAATCCTCTTGTTCCATCTCCTTCCACTGATGGAATCCTTCAGCTGCTACATATGGATTTGTTCGGTCCAGTCTCTCCAGTGACGATCAGAGGCAATAAATATGCTTTAGTGGTCATCGATGACTACTCGCGCTATACTTGGGTCATATTCATTGCCAACAAGTCTGACGTCAAAACAGAGTTACCAAGGCTTCTGAAAAGGCTCAGTGTCGAGAAGAACACCAAGATTATCAAAATCCGTTCTGATAGAGGAACTGAGTTCCTCAATTTTATGGTGGAGGAGTTCTGCAAAACTGAAGGAATAAAGCATGAGACTTCAGCTGCACGCACACCTCAGCAAAATGGAGTTGCTGAACGAAAGAACAAAACTCTAAAAGAGGCAGCCAGAACTCTAATCGCAGACTCAGGACTCCCAACCAAATTCTGGGCAGAAGCCACTGACACTGCATGTTACACTCAGAACCGATCTCTACTGACAAAGCAACAGAAGAAGACACCATATGAACTATGGAACGGCAGGAAAACTTCTCTATCCTATTTCCATATTTTTTGTTGTTCATGCTTTATCCACAATAATGGGAAAGATCAGCTGAAAACCATTGATGGCAAGTCAGATCAGGGAGTGTTCTTAGGATACTCCCGGGTCAGCAAAGCTTTCAGGGTATTCAACTATCGAACCCTTTGCGTGGACGAAATCCCTCATGTTGTTTTTAATGAGTTTGCTACTGAAGACAGGAGCAATAACTCTAATTCTGAATCTGAGGACATCAGTAGACAGCTACAGGATCTAAGCCTAAAAGATAAAGTCGAAAAGATCCAGCTTTGTTGGGATGATGATTCAGATGAGGAAACTGAAGACAAGTTTACTGAATCTCAACCAGCAGAAAACATAGCTGAACAGATTGAATCTCCTGAACAGAGTTAATCCCAGGTAACTCAGGTCGATGAAGAAACCCTAGAGGTAACTGAGACCACTACTGAGAATAACGACTCAGGGGGAACATCTAGTAATGTTCCTGAGCTGAATGCCCCTGAACCTGGTGACTCAGTAGATCATGCTCTCACTACTGAATTGCTTTAATTTCATAATAGTACAACTGAAATGCCTAACTCACCTACTATCTGTGTTGAACAAATTTCAGATGAAGAGCTGAAACATCGTAGATCATGGCTAGACGCTCACACTGCTGATCTAATTATTGGAGATCCCTCAGCAAGTGTAAAGACAAGATCCAGATTCTGTCAAGGAGAAAGCGCATTATTTTCTTGCTTCTTGTCTACTGACGAACCTCAGACGATTGAGGATGCACTAAAAGATCTTGACCGGATCATAGCCATGCGCAGAGGAGTGAATCGGTTCACGAGAAACGAAGTTTGGGAGCTTGTTGATAGACCCCGGCATCAACATGTTATTGGAACTAAATGGGTCTTCAAGAACAAGCAAGATGAAAACAACGTCATAGTAACGAACAAAGCAAGACTCGTGGCAAAAGGCTACTGTCAAACTGAGGGAATAGACTTCGATGAGACTTTCGCTCCAGTTGCAAGATTGGAGGCAATTAGACTATTCCTGGCCTATGCAACACATCAAAGATTCAGAGTCTATCAAATGGATGTGAAGTCTGCGTTCCTGAACGGCGTGCTGAAAGAAGAAGTCTATGTGGAACAACCGCCCGGCTTTCAGCAGGGACATCAGGTTTATAGACTCAGAAAGGCTCTGTATGGGTTAAAATAAGCACCAGGGCTTGGTACGATACCCTATCTGAGTTTCTTCTTCAGAAAGGTTTTGAGAAAGGCACAGTAGACCGCACTCTGTTCAGCATTCGACTGGAAGACGATCTACTACTTGTGCAGATCTATGTGGATGACATCATCTTTGGATCAAAGAATGTCATCATGTGCCAACAATTTGAGAAGATGATGAAGGACAAGTTCGAGATGTCAATGATGGGAGAAATGAACTATTTCCTCGGTTTTCAAGTTTAGCAATCTGAAAAGGGAACGTTCATCAACCAAGGTAAATACACTCGAGACCTCATCAAAAGATTCGGTTGCACATCCGGCAAACCTATCAAGATCCCAATGAACACGAACAGAAAATCGATCTTGATAAGGAGGGAGTATCAGTAGACCAAACTGAATTTCGCGCTATAATTGGTTCTTTATTATATCTAACAGCTACTCGCCCTGACATAACTTATGTTGTAGGTGTCTGCACTCGATTTCAGGCGAATCCCAAGCAGAGTCATATGGACTCAGCAAAGAAGATTCTCCGCTATCTCAGAGGAACACCTCACATAGGTTTATGGTATCCAGCTGATGATAATATAGAACTAACTGGTTATTCTGATGCTGACTATGCAGGATGTAGAATTGACCGAAAGTCAACTTCGGGGAACGTGTCGGTTCCTTGGCAGCAAGCTAATTTCATGGTTCTCAAAGAAACAGCACTCAGTAGCCACGTCAACTACTGAAGCTGAATACATGGCTGCCGGAAGTTGCTGCGCCCAAATCCTTTGTCTGAGACAGTAGCTACGCGACTATGACGTCATTTAGAATGAAGTGCCGATTTTCTGCGATAGTACCAGTGCCATTGCAATCACTCAGAACCCTGTACTTCACACGAGATGCAAGCACGTGGACATCAGACATCACTTCATTCAGGACCATGTCGAAAAGAAGGACATCAGGATGGAAAAGACCCATACTGATCGACAAAGGGCTGACATACTGACCAAGCCTCTAGCTGAAGCAAGATTCAGAGAACTTTCAGTAGAGCTAGGTCTGCTGGACCCTACGACCCCCGGTCAGAAGAGGTTTCGAGGAGAGGATCATTCGATAGAGGGGGAATGTTCGCTCTCGATCTTGAATAGTTTCGATACATAGAGACTCAAGCAACCATCTACACGAGGTATCGCCGACTACAATGTTCGGTGACGAGTTTGCATATCTCTACTCAGTAGTAACCAATAAAACAGTAATATGCATTTATTGTTCAGATTCAGCATGGTATTAAATATCTTATGAATTGTCATTTAATATTAACGGCTTACATTTAATGCACGACATTCCATACATAAGTTTGCTGAACTCTGCCACGCATTTAATGCCTGTCGTATCATAGTTACTACTTAGGCATATTACAACTGGCTTTTGACTTACGCGGCTATTTGATCATTACCTATATATGTCATCCTATCTTAACCGCACATCTCATAAAGCAAGTTTAAATTCAACCATAGATCGATAACTGTCCATCTTCTTCTTAGATATAAATATTCGATCGTATCTTTGAAACCGCCATTAGCATACTTAAATCTTTTCAACTTCAAAAAATCTGAGATCTCTCTAGAAACCCTACTTGCAAATCCTTTTATAAACACTCAGATTTTTCATTGGTATGATTGTATATCTGTTATAGTTTTATTCTATTATTTGTTCAGCATCATCGTAATAACTACTTTATCAAACTCGATACTGACAACGTTTCTTCTAAGAGATATAATGGCGGATACATGCCTCTCTGTAATCGTCCCTAAAGACATGCAAGAGATCCTTGACAAAGACCGGTGTCAGTGCGAACCCGGTCATGGAATTTGATGCATGCGAGCTGGAGTATATGGAAGAGATATTCGCGGCCCTTCGCGAATCTGGATTGGAGGCGTTTCTCTCCAAGAAGCCCACCTTTTTCCTCCCAAGGCAAGTCGCTGAACTTTACCTCAACTCTGACTCAGTAGCGGGCGATATCATCGGAACATTCACCGTTCACACAATCGGTGAGGCTGCCATGAAGATAAAGAAGATGTCAGTGAGGGAAGCACTGAAGAGGAGCTTCAACCTACCCTCGAAAGGAGTCAGCACGATCGGGTGGATGACTACCTTTCAGTCTTCTGTGGGAAGCCCACGGCCTTGAGAGCGGCCTTCCCAAAGAATGCCATGCTTGCCTCGACAGGCGACCGGCTTACATAGTCACTCAGCTGGCGACGAGCCAAGCCGGCTCTTTCGATCGGTATCTAGGCCAAAGATTCGGTGATGATGGCGATACATGATCGTGCCCAGATTAACTGGACTGAATTCTTCCTCCGAGAATTCATGGTCCAGGCTGCCAAGTTTGACAAAGCCTCATTCATACTGAGCGTTAAAGGAAAATTACTGTATGGGCTCAAGCTCTCAATAATAATTGAAGATTTCTGCGGCGATGACCAGATCACCTTCCACGACAAGACTTATTTCAATGTGAAAAAGGTCAGGTTCCAGAACCGCACCGCAAAGACTTCAACAAATAGGGTCGGGACCCTCGGCTCGGCCAGACACCGCCTCGAAGGCCGCGCCCATGAAGAAGCGGTCTCCTCAAGCAAAATCTCCTAAGGCACCGACCAAACGTCCGAAGAAAACATTCACTGACGTGCCTACTGAATCGAAGCGGACGCCGAAGTTCCCGAGATCCCTACCGAAACAGACACAACCACTACAGCTAGTTGATGAATCTGAGTCCTCTGAAAAGACTCACTCAGTGGAGAAGGCCGTCTCCACTGAACAAGCACAAGAAGTGGACTAAGGGGTTCAGACTGAAGAGGTCCAGAGTGGTGATTTGGAGACTCTGCACAGTCCCCTTGACATCCCTCCACTCAGCAGTTTGCCATCTGCTGAGAAACAGACGTCCGCCATAGACATTCAAAAACGGCGTCTGAACAGGAATCGATCGGAATGGAAGCTTCAGCTCTCTGATCTCAAGCATTCCGAGAGATTACTGAACTCATACCGGAGATTACTGGCCATCCTGATCTGGTATCTCTTGCCAAGCAGGCCAGGCTCCACATGCTCCTAAGGTTTCAGGAGTGGCATCCTCAGCTCCGCCTCATCCTACACTACTCCTACGACCAGCTACATAAGGAGGAGCAGTTCTTAAGGCAGCAAATAGGCTACTCCCAGCTTGCTGACCTTGGAACCTTCGACGATCTGAGGGCCGCAATATTGGCCCTACTGAATGATAGACAGCAGGCAACTGGCTCTACCCCCTCAGATGGGTCTGACCACGACGGTCAGGACCCACCCCATGATTCAGGCCCTGAGAAGCCTGATGAGGGAACTCACCAGGACGAGGATACAACTACTCAACCAGACCTACCACTGCGTATCCTTGCTCCTGTGAAGTCGGCGGCTGGTACTTCGTCCTCAGCAGAGCCTGCTCAGCTCTTGCTGGAGTCGACCTACGAAGTAGCGCCCAGCCCCAGAGGTCGACGCTCAAAGTCAGTGGCAAAGGCTCTCCGAAGCCAAGGCACTCAGAATCGTGCCCTTGCCAAGGCTGTCCACAAGACATGGAAGCACACTTCGCTCGGGCCACTAGTGCGAGCTTCGGGGCTGAAGAAATCATTGTCAAAATCAGTCGCCCCTGATGTCTCCTCCATCGTATCAAACGCACTGGCCCAGCAGAAAGCTGACTTTGAAGAACAGCTCAGACTATTCCAGGAGGGACAGGCTAAACTACTTGCTGAATTCAAGGCCTCTTAGTCCCTTCATACGGAGTCAGTCTCCACCTTATCTCAGGCCAATGAGCTCCGTCTCACATCATTTCACAAGGCTCTGGAGAATTCGGTCAGTCTGAAGCTGAATGAGTTCAAGGCTGCAGCAGACACTTCTCACCAGAAATACAAAGATGAACTGATTAATGAGAAGAATGAGCTGCACGAGGAGCTGAACAAGATCCACACTCGACTTGATGAGTTGTCAGCTTCCTACAAAAGCCTAAACACTAAGGTAACTGTTCCTAACCCGGCTCAATTTGCTGATGCCAAAAAGGGGGAAAAGAATAAGAAGCCTGAAAAGGAAAAGACACCTGAAAAGCAGCCATCAAGCAAGGGGGAAGAGAAAACCCAGAAGGCTTAGGAACAGGCACCAAAGTCTTCAAGGAAGACAAGGTCAGTGGCTGGAGCAAGCACTGAACCAACTGGTGAGGCCCAGGGTGTCTCTGTTGGAATCCCAACAGGGACTGGCCCAAGTGGCTCAGGAACCAGAACACAAGCAACTCAGACAACTCAGACCCCGTTGGATATAGTCAAAGAAATTGCTGAGTATGCTGAGGAGGATGAGTCTGAAGAGGAAGAGGCACCTCTCCCACCTCCAGTAGAAGGCAAAGGCAAGAAAGCCTTGAAACTCCCGACCCCTCCCTCCAAGAAACTGAAGAGATATATAAGTAAGGAGGAGGCGGCTCAGATCACAGCAGATGAAAAGCTAGCCAGGGAGATAGCGAGGTTTAAGCGGCAAATAATAAGCCTAAGGCCAAAACCACAACCGCCAAAACTAAGGCTCCTGCTCGTGGAGGAAAGAAGAAAGCTCCCGCTAGGTCGCCTCCCCGTAAAACTGGTACTTCAGGATGATGAAGACAGGGAGCAGCAGCAACAACAGAAAAGTACTGAGAAGCAGGGTACATCTAAAGACAAATCTAGTACCCATGCTGACTCAAAAGAACAGTTTTCTCAGAAGCTCTCATACACAAGATCAAAAGAATAAGATGCTGAGATCGAGGCCATCTTTGCTCAGATGGATCGGTATATTTACAGAGGAGAAGAGGCGAGACAGATAGAAGCTGCCAGACATAGGATTCATATGGCAGACTTAGAGGCACTCAGAATCCGCACTGAACAAGAGGCCAGGCTGAGAGTACCTTCCAAAGCTGATATTCCATACAAATACAGAAGGTTCAGGAAGCCAACGGACATGAAGATTCAGAGATGGCCTAGGACGGATGAGTGGATTCCTGCTCAGTTCACTCAGAGATGGGAATCACAGAAAATAGAATTCATCAAGAGGAATTATTTTTGGAATTTACGGTCGCGATAAGACAAAGGCCGATGCCTACGTGGAATGGACGATGATCACTGAACCGGACTTATATCCCTACATGGAAAATGTTGTAAGAGCAAACATTGAAGTCAAGGTTCCTGAACCCAGAATTCTGCCACCACCAAGAAGACTTAATGATTCTATTCACTTTGGAGTGATAGAGAAGGAAGTGAAGGATCTTCGCCGCACACAAAGGACTTGAAGAAGATGAGCCGGCAGACTTCGCCGAGTATCCGAGCCGAGGAAGTACACTTACAGAATGTATGGACTGCCCCTTCCCGAGACTCAATCGCAAAATTTCATGGACAGGATCAAGCAGTACAAGCGTTCATAGTTCTTAGACTTTTCTTGTACTTTCCTAGCTTAGCAAGAGATGTATCACATCTTGAACTTTCTTTATCTGATATACATATCTCTTTCTTTGGCTTTGACAATACCTTATTGTCTCTATAAGCCATGTTCTATTTTTATGCTTAACACTCAGAATCACTGAAGTGATTACTGACACACACTCACTTGTTGATCTTTTGTCAGTAGCTGCTCAGATTCTGTTAGAGTAGCTGATATGTTATAGAGGGAAATTGTTTCCTTGTAATAAGGGAAATTGTTAAGACAGGATTATGCTTAATCTTTTTATTCTGACTCCCTGCTCTGCTCCCTTCAGTAGTCTAGAACTTGCAGAACAACTCCACTGATTCTGCTTGTAATATTGTAAGGAGCTCTGTTTCTGTATAAGTTTAGTGCTTTGATAGCATAGATAGTGTTAGATTTTTTTTAGATAGTGTTAGGTTTTGGCATCATCAAATAGGGGGAAATTGTTGGGTGATGATTCAGTCCTCAGCACGGTTTTACATAGTGGGAAATGATTCTATCTTCCGTCTTGAAATGCATTCGATAGGCTTATACCCCGAGTGATCCCATGAAGATTTGAAGATCCCAAAACCCTATCTCGATTGGTGAACCATTCCTTTGTAATTGTTTTTGTCTCCGAGGATTCGGACTCGGTAGACACTCTGCACCGGTTCGGGCGGTCGGTAGATTATCGGCCTCAAGACCGGATGTAGAAGACTCGGTGGACCGAACTCGGCAGAGTAGTTCATCGAACTAAGAGCCGACCTTCGGTAGAGTAAATTCAAGTACTCTCTACGGGGATCGGACTCGTAACGGCAGTGCATCTTCCGAACCGTCGATCTTTTGAACAACAATTAGCATAGTAAAATACGAGGAAGAGAGAAGTCGACTTCATTATGCCTCGAAGTCATTTTTGTCTCAACTACTCGCAAAACCTCGGCAAATGACAAGCCAACACCTGTCCTTACCTCGCTAAAGCCGCAAGTCAACAACTTTCCGGAAAAGGAGGGAAAGGACACTGTCACCTTTTTCAAAAGAGCCGTTAGCTACCAAAAAGAGTGAGATAAAGGGATCATCGTCTCCAACGGATCTTTCCTAATCTCTTCTCTATAAATAGAGGGATGATTCAAGTTTTTTCATGCATTCAGAGAGCCAAAAAGCAACGAACGAGCCAACACACTCTCGAGCAAGAAAACGGAAAAACGAGCAAAAATAGAATATCGCATAAGTCTTCCGCAAGAACTTAAAGAACATTCTCCGGCGAAAGACTACCTTCTAGCTCTTAGGGAACCAAGCTAAACAGATATAAAAGCCTCTAGTATCCAAATCGACGATACACGAACTCAGAGCTACAACTCAGCTGTTCGTCGATCTAGAAGCCACTTTCTCATTCCCTATCCCTCTAACCCTAAGCTCAACTGAATTTATCCATAGCTTCGACGAAGGGGTTCACCTTTGAACCTTATCCTTATTGTAAAAGGACCCCTTCATAGTTGGAGAAGTTTGTCAAACACTTTAGTTTGATACCCGTTGTAAACTGAGACTTGCTCAGTATAAATTCCAAGACGTGGCTTTGTCCTGTGTACAAGCTGACTGAGACTAACTCAGGATAATAAATAGCCACCTGACCTTTCGGGACAGTGGATGTAGGATCCTGTGCATCCGAACCACTTTAAAAATCTCTGTGTCTCTTATTTACTGTTGCATTGATTTTAACTGTTCATACTGAATATCATATCTTTAAAATCATTCAACTAAGTTTCAAAGATACTTATCGATTCACTCTTCGAACCGAAACCGTTTTTTAAGAAAACGTTTTTCCACTTAACCGATTTGGGCCTACACATTTCCGCACCACCTGAACTCCATCCGAAGATACCGACTCGACTTAGTCAGCTAGCAGATCTCAAAAGAGTCAGTACCTCTTTGCCTTAACACGATTCAGAACAGCTATTTGGTCTGCTGAACTCTTTCAGTACGGCACACTCCTGAACGGGACTGTTCGTGTTACAAGTTGAGAAATAGGTTTTAGGTGTATGCACCCCCTCCTCTACACCTAAACGTGCTCTCGGGACCAACAGTAAGGACTCCAGACGCCGGACATGGAGGATGCTGGATGCAGATGCCGGACGCGGAGGATGCTGGATGCGGTCTACGCCTTTAACTCTCGGCTCTCAATTCTCGTTGTGTAGCTGCTAGCTCGGCAATTTAATTTGATTGCTTGTTGGACTAATTGATGTTGTTTGGGCTAATTGATGTTGTTGGACCACTTAATTTAGTTCATGTTGTTGGGCAACTAATATATTTTTAAATTCGCTTCCATATATTAATTTTTTGTAAAATACGGGGGATGCGAAAATATTTTTTTCGTAAAATTCACATATGAATTTCGACTTCGACGCGAAAAATGAGGGATACGGTCGCACCCACCCGCACCCCCTGGTACCGCCCCTGTGAACGCCCTCTCTTTTTCTTTCAAAAGCTCTCCATCTCATTAATCACAATGAAGGACTTCGTTTAATTGTGTTTATGTACTATGATCCTTGTAACCTTTGTTGATTTCGCAGTATAACATTTTATCTAAGAATTTGTTTATCTAACCGTTTCCAATGGACAGGGTATGAAGTCCTGTATTCTTACTAATTTCGGCCATCTATAGATGTAGGACAAATTATTCCAAAATCACACTGTCTGGGTGCATTTAAAATTGATGGATAAAACTCTACAAATTCAAAATGGTTCTCTTTTTACTTACTTATCATAACTATATTTTACCTAACACTTAAATCGCCCCCAAAATATCCCCACGAGTATAATTGGTCATCTGAATTTTTATTTATTTAAAAATTAATTCCCTGGTGATGAGTAGCTAATACTTCCGTCATTAACAGATGAGATTTTAGCAACCTACTAATCAATACTATTAAATTCTAATTTAATCAAATCCCTCCCAAATTTTGCACAAACTCGTAATTCCACTTTCACACTTCAAAGCTCATGTATATCGCGCCCTCTCTCGCTACATATATCTCTCTCCGCCTTTTCACTCCTCTTCCTATATAACCGTCTCTTCAACAACTTCACACGCTCATCACAACTGTTGATTAAGTATTAATACATAAATATATACTAAGTTACTAACTGAGCAGCGAGCATCGACGGAGAAATGGTGGCGGTGAGAATTGCTGGCGGCGTGACTCTGTCGATGGTCGTAGTTTCAGCAGTTTTTGTCGCCGTCATTTTCTTTTTTGGATACTTAACAGGCGGAGCTAACGGATACCGGCGGTCATTCTCCGATCCAGATTTCAAAATTCCGATAGTTCAGTTAGTCGATGCTGCACATAGACGTGGCGGTGAACCGAGAGCTATGATTTCTTCTGAATTGCCGTCCAGATTCAAGCCGGTTATCAGAGTGAGAAGTGTTCAATTATGGATGATTCTAAATGTGAACATTTAATGCTATATGCTGATGATAGAATGCCTGAACTCATTTTATGGCGTGTAATCTGCGGAAACTTAATTAAGCATAAAAATCTAATTGATTAATCTTGTCGAGACTCGAGATTTTTGTTGGAGATTGCATGGAGGCAATACAAATCTGGAGCGCCACAATTAATGTTTTGATTATTTTTTTGTTGATGAGCTGTTAGTTTACGCTAGTACAGTTGGTTGACTGATGGTATGAACTTATGATTGTTGAAATGTGAAAAGTGCAGAAAGGAGCAAGTAATAAATTGGAGGAAGGATTAGCAAGAGCAAGAGCAGCAGTTAGAAAAGCAGCTTCAATTAGAAATACATCAGAGATAACCGGTAGCAATCATATTATACATCCGGCAATCTATCGGAACCCCAGCGCCTTTCTTCAGTAAGTAATTCTCCATATTTTTCACCACTGCATAAGATTTTTCTGTTCGAAATTTTTAATTTTTGCACAAAAAGGCTTGCTGAACGATGACCAAAAGCTTGTAAGCACTCACACTACTCTTCATTTAACTAGCTTGGAATTCTAGGCACTTACCTTTAAACTGGACATCTTAATCTATCACGAGCAAATTAATCATATTCAAAACGGTTAAATTTTTTATGTGTATTTCGTTAATTAATTATTTGATTTTTAAGATGTAGCCGCTGTCTCATGATGGCATATTATTTTGGAATACAGTATCTAGGTTTTCGTGACTTTCCTTCTAAGAAACTTCGCATAGATATGAGGATTATACATTTATACATGTTTTATTAATGAGATTTTTGTGGTGTGGTTTTTGAAAGAGAGAGGCTTCAAACTGAAGCTTAGGTGCGACCAGTGCGCACACTCATTGTTCTCTCCACGATCTATATTGTTTGATCATTTTCTCCGAAAAGATTGAATTCCGTGCCTCTATACTCATGACTTCGCTCTCTATATCTCTTTTTGTTGTATATGAGTTTATCTTTCTAATATTCTTTTTCTTAAAAAGAAAGTGTCCTGAGAGACTGAGAGACTGATAGCTGAGATACTGACGTTATGATTTAAAGTGATAAAAAAGAAAGTGTGTGCACGAAGAGATTATATAGTTTTTGGTACTAAATTAATATGTTCAAGGAATTGAAACATGAGACTTGGTTTAAAGACATTTGCTTTTGGTTATAGTAATTCAATTTCTTGTACTATGATTATGAGGTTGCTTAAAGGATTTGCTACATTGTATTGTACTCTCTGGCACTTGATTTTGTTATCATTTGACCCGTGGACATAATTTTATCTCAACTTAACACTGAAGACAAATATGAGTCTTGAAGTGGTGCTAGAACGAAGCATCAACTAATATCCTTTTATCTTAAATAGAGAGTACATAAATACATTACAGGAGTTACAAGGAAATGGAAAGAAGATTGAAGGTTTATGTATATGAAGAAGGAGAGTTGCCAATAGTGCATGATGGGCCATGCAAAGACATATATAGTAGTGAAGGGAGATTCATCCACGAGATGGAGCATGGAAGCCATAGATATAGGACAAGCAGCCCTGCAGAAGCTCAAATCTACTTCATGCCATTCAGTGTAACATGGATGGTGAAATATCTCTACAAGCCCAATTCCTACGACGTCACCCGGCTCCAAGAATTTGTGTCTGATTATGTGAAACTCATCTCCACCAAGCATCCCTTCTGGAGTAGAACACAAGGAGCTGACCATTTCATGCTTTCTTGCCATGACTGGGTGAGCTAGGATTACTCTATCGCTTTTGTTGTGTTAGAAATACCGGTAGTGTTATGTATGAATTTGATCTTGAATGGCCAATATTTTACTAGCAATTCCATCTACTCCTAGTTCAAGAAGTTGATTTTGGCTTGATCTTGATTATCCTGCAGGGACCTCAAGCCTCAAGAGGAAATGCACATCTCTACAACACATCAATTCGTGTTTTGTGCAATGCAAACTCCTCTGAAGGATTCAATCCTCAGAAAGATGTGAGCCTGCCTGAAGTCCATCTCTATGGTGGCTATGTGAATCCAAAGCTGATCACCCCTCCTCCTCCCACTGTTTCAAGGCCCTACCTTGCATTCTTTGCAGGTGGCCTTCACGGACCAATTAGGCCGATTCTCATCCACCATTGGAAGGGCAGAGACCCAGACCTCCACATCTATGAGTACCTCACGAAGAATCTAGACTACTATGATTACATGTTGAAATCAAAGTTCTGCTTATGCCCCAGTGGATATGAAGTGGCTAGCCCCAGAATTGTTGAGGCCATCTATGCTGAATGCATCCCTGTGATATTATCCAATCACTACGTTCTCCCATTTAGTGATGTTTTGAGGTGGGAGGCATTCTCAATACAGGTAGAAATCTCACAAATCCCGCGTTTGAAAGATATCTTGATGGCTGTATCAGATGATGAGTTTTTGAGACTCAAGGAAGGCTTGAGAGCTATAAGGAAGCATTTTGTTTTGAACCAGCCAGTTCAGAGGTTTGACATGTTTCACATGATCTTGCACTCTGTCTGGCTTAGACGGTTAAATCTACGCGTTTGACAACTGGTTGAGGCAAAATTAAGAAAATGCTTGTACATACACCGTCCACATCATTCTTCGCAAAACTCCGTATACACACATATGCATATATCTGATCAAAATAGTAGGAACCATGCATGCATATGAGTGAGTAGACTGTGTTATCTATCAAAACCGATAGTCTAAGCTACGTAGTTACATCATAATAGTGACAACGCTGTGGGAGAGGTGCTCCATGTATTTCTCCTTTGGAAAACTTATTCCTTCCAGCTGAAGAGGCTTGTCTAGAATTGGTTTTCTCTTCCATCACCACAAGATCTATCGCACCCATGTCGGTCTTCAACGACTTGATAAAGTTAAAGTCTACTTAGTTTCCTGCAAAATTTGTCCACCACCAAAGTTTTTGCACTGTTAATTATATTAGTTCTTTTAATAACCTAGATTAATAAAATTAATGAATGAATAAATAAGCTTATATATATAGAGAGTGTGGTTCTAGGGAGATCCACTCTTCATAAGAGATGTGAGAACCAATTCACACCCTATATTCCATCCAAATCAATGGTCAAGATTGCACTAGTATTCTAGTTTTAAGAAAAGGAAAAAAAGGAGGGGTAAAATTGGAAAAAGAATACACACCAAAAAGAAAATGCAGGAGGAGGGTTTCTCATACTCCTCCCACCTCCATTCTGTGTCACGCTATCTCTCTCTCACAAAGTCAAGAACCTCCCCCAAAATCGCAAATCGGCTCGATTTTTCTTCCAAAAATTCAGCTCTTCTGGCTTTCGCATGGTTAGTTCCTGGTTTTCGATGATTTCATCCAACTAGAGGTAATTTAATCCATCGAGAGTGTGTAAAGATGAAATCGAAACATATTTGTGCGAAATGGAAGCATTAAATTTCTAATTGTTCGATACTCATTGTGTAAATCTGTGTTTTATGGTTCGAAATCATGAAATAGTGTTCATCTAGTGTTCGATTGTGCAAAAATCGTTGGATTCAATTAAATTGAACTCTATGATTCTTAAACCTAGATCTGTGATTTTTAACCATAGATCTACGTTTTTTAACCTTAGATCTATGGTTTTTATCCCTAGATCTGTGATTTATTTTCGGATCTTGTTATCTTGATGTTTTTTTTGGTCTGTTCCTAGATATATTCGTCGAGTTCCGCAATTATTACCTTGTTTGGAATGTCATTTCGCAATTCTTGTCCTATTTGGAAAAATATGCATACGTAACATTAATATGCATGAATCTGTAGAACGGTATGCATGGATGAGATGTTATATATGCATGAAAATGAATGCATTGTGAACCATGTGACGGACTGCGTTTCATATTGTGTTCGAAGTAATATGCATGAATCTATAGAATGGTATGCATGAATGAGATGTTATATATGTATGAAAATGAATGCATTGTGAAGTATATGACGGATTGCGTTTCATATTGTGTTTGAAATAATATGCATGAATCTGTTCGATGGTATGCATGAAATTGTGAGTAAGTATGCATGTAATTGAGTGGCGATTTGCATTAAAGTGTAGATTGTCATGATTGAATCTGAATTTTTTTTTGTTTGCAGGGGCATATTAAATGAGGCATATGGAGACATTCAAAGGTGATGGAAAGTTTTGAGTCATTTCGAGGAAATGAAGTTGAATACTAGAGAGATGGAGAACATATTGTAGATAATGAAAATTGAGATTTCAAAGACAATTCATTGTTTTTTTAAAACTTTGTTTTTATTAGAAACAATTGTAGCTATGCTTTGTTAGTTAATCATATTCTCAATGTTTGATTAGTTAAAGTATATTATTCTTATTAGGTATTATTATGTTTGTTTAATTATGACATTAAACATGAATATGCATAAATATAAAAGCGGATATGAATTAATCTTAACTTAAATATACATGAAATGAAAATTTCTAACAAAAATTGTTAATTAACAAGTATGCACAAACATAACACAAGCTATGCATTAATCTAAACATAAATATGCGTGAATAACAAATTGCTTAAAAATGGAAAACCGTATAGAGTAACTACGTCAGCGAAGTCATGCATAAAAGTAACGACTTTATGCATATTTCGTGTAGAATTTATGCATAACATATCATTAGCGTAATTGAAGTTGCAACAACGAACACGACGACAGAATTCAAATGGTAGAGCTTTTTTTGCTTGGGGGAGAGAAATGAATGAGAGGTAGAGTTGTTGAAAGAGAGAGAAAATAGTTGAAAGGAAATAAAAATAAAGAAGATTACGAAAATACCATTAATGAATTCAATTTCTCCTTCTTTGATTTAATTTTACAAGTCTACCTAAGAAAAAATGCTAGCCATTGATTTAGAAAATGGACGGATGAGATCGGATCTCATATCTCATATGAAAATAAGATCTCATTTATATATATATATATATATATATATATATATATATAAAGGGGAAGGTTATATAAGGAACACACTCTTATTGAAAGAATTAGGAACATATCACATCCTTCCAATTTTATAAATTAAAGGCTAGGATCAAATCTATAATTTTAAGAAAAGTAGATTTTTTAAATATTCTTATTTGTGTAAGGTTATAATTGTCATATATCAAAATAAATTAAATGATTAAATCCTAAAAAACATATGTCAAAATCCCTAAAACTATCTATTATCTCTCTCTCTTAAAATATATTAAGTCTATCAAGACTCTCTCTCTCTCTCTTAAAAGCACGTCTCTCAGCCTTCTAATCTCCTTTCTATCTCTCATCTTTTCTATCTCTCTCCACGATTGTTTCATATGCGCCACTACCATCCGACCATCTCTCTACCTCTCTACAACGGTTCTTTCAGAAGCGTTGTTGCATCCGATCTCTCGAGAACAATATTGGTTGTCCGCGCTGAAATCATGGTCACTGGTTTCTCTCTCTCTCCATCTATTATGCTTGACAAACAATCCAGATCTATAGAGATCTGTCTTAGATCTGCAAAGATCTATCCTAAATCCGCAAAGATTCATCACAGATCTATCGAGATCCGTCCTAGATCTGCAAATTTGATGAAAGTGCTCTCGACATTTTGTTGTGAGATGGCGAGAAGTCGACTCCATTTTATTTATTTCGCTTTTTTTGTTAAATTTAACGAATGTGCTTTGAAATGGGGGAGAAACTGAAACTCGATTGTTTTTTTGTAGTTTTTGTTTATGTGCTCAGATTCAAGTTATGATTTTGCATTTTAATTTAAAAAATTATATGCACTTTCAGTAAAAACTGGATGCACTTTGATTAAAAATTTTATGCACTTTGATTAAAAATCGTATGCACTTTTGAGAACTGTATGCACTTCGATTGAAGATTATATACACTTTGATTAAAAATTGTAAACACTTTTGTTGATTATTTAAATTAAGGTGAAGAAGAAAAAAAAAGGGAAAAAAAAAAGTAAAAAATCACATAATTTGGGTGGTTTAATTAATTATTAAAATAAAATAAAATAAATCAAAAATAAAGTTAAATGAAATACTGACATAAACAGTAATTTGAAGCATAATAATGGTGAGAAGTATAAATGCATATTCTCATAGTTAAGAAAGATGTAAGATTCATCATATAAAGTAATAAAGAAAATAAAAGTTAAAAGTACTTAATCATTCCTTTTATAACATTAAATCTTAGCCGTTCATAGTTTTTGGAAGATTAAAACTCAGTCGTTGGATTGAAACTTGCAATCAAGCCAATATATACAAAATCTTTCATCTTCTATCTTTTTCCTCACTTTTCGCCATTATCAAATCCTAAGAGCTTTTATCGCAAATCAGTTTCCATCTCAAACTTCTTATAACTGCTTTGCCTGTGCATCTCTCAAGCTCTCATACTCGTTAATGTATTCAAATCTGCTGACAACTACTGACTTACTCTATTTTCAAGTGCTAACATGTGTTTTGCAGATTTCTATGGCGATCTTACAGACTCCTGAACCAATAGTGATCATGGCCATCCGGACTCAGTTCGAACCCACAATGGCTTTCCGCCAGGTGCATATCCCATATCTGGAACCTATGTTCGATGCTCTGGAGAGGTCTGGGTTGGAGACCCTCGTGACCAAGCATCCGCGTGCCCATCTGCCAAGGCAAGTGGCGAGCGTATTTCAACCGGAACTCGGTGGGCTGCCGAAGGAGAAGAAGCTTCCTTCTCATACATGAGAGAAACAACTCCGAACAAGTGGAAGCCGACTCAACACACCTTCAACATCCGAGAGGCTCTAGTCCTCGCGTTTCAGCTTCCTACTTCTGGAATCTCCCCTATCGGATATAAGGAGAGGGAGATCAACGCTTATGTGCAAAAGTTCTGTGGAGGCGGTGATCGACGTTCAAGACGGCTCTCCCCGAGGAATCTCTTGCTACCTCAAGATGCAGGTTTAGCGTATGTGGTCTCGCACATGCGACAAGCTCAATGGATCGTACGATCAACCGTCCAAACCTAGGATTCAGCTGATGATGGCTATTGACGATGGAGTAGAAGTGAAGCCGGGCCGACTATTACACGACTCGGATGAAAGCCCGTGCCCGTAAATTCACTACTCTACCCACTCGGCGAGAGGAGGTTGGCCGATGACGGGTAAGCTTCTATTCGGGACTAAGATGTCGGTCCCTAATAGAGAGTGTTGTACGAGAGGAACTCGGCTTTTGAAGACTCAAAGCCGTACAACACTAAGCCGATAAAGTTTAAGACTAAAGAAGCGACGGAGAAGTCAATTGGCAAAGGGCCACCTCGAGCGTAAGAGAGCTGCTCCCCGCCCCGCCATCTCCCGCTGATGTGTCCAAAAGGAGGAGGCTTATCAAGCCACGACCCGGCTGAGGTCACGTGGCTCGGCCGATAACCGTCATAGAACAGGCTCCTCCTCCACCTCAAGATGAGCAAACCTTGGACTCCGACACGGGGATGGAAGGAGCCACCCTCAAGGAGAAAGCTCAAGTCATCAGCTCCGGATGACACTCGGTCGGACATTCGAGAGCCAACCGAAGAGACCGAATGGACAACAACTCATACCACTCGTCTACGTGCATACTGAGATTCACGATCAGATTCCGGAGATAGGCGAGCATGAAGACTTGGTTGACATTGCCATCGTGGCAAGAGTTCGATGCTACTCGAGGTTCTTAAACCGGGATATTCGATAGATTTTGCAAAAAATCGGTCGGCCATCGATCTACCGACAGGAGCAAGATTTACGAGCGAGAGATCGGATTCGGGAGCCAGCTGATTTGGCGTCCTTCGAGGATCTTCGAGCTGCTATGCTCTATCTTCTTAGCACTGCGTACCACGCCTCCTCGTCGCTAATGCTCCGCCTCCATCTCCTCCCTGCCGATGAGGGTGATGACCAAGAACAAGATCGGGAGATGGAAGGCAACCCCAAGGATGCGAGTTGGGAGGCTCTGCCGAGGGACCAACTCCCCATGAGAAGAGCCAATCACCACCCCCCGGTACATCGGGTGAGGCTCGGGGCGCTCCGGGTACGGTCGGGAGCAGCTCCTCGTGTTTTCTAATCAAAGGCTCGGAACAAGCTCTTACCGGATTCAACCCATTAGTTCCGTGTCCTCCAAATCGGTGAATAAGGCGATCGGATGCCAAGGAGCTAAAAACGAGACTTCTCGCCAAAGACGTCCATATCAAATGGGAGAAGTATACGAAGGCGTAGGCGATAGCTGAATAAGCTAGCCGGCATCTCCACTCCTCAAGAGGCTCCTTCGCGCCGATTTTAAGGAGATGATCGAGCGAGGTTTTGATAGCGCAAAAAGCGAATCTATACGCAAAGAGTCGATTCTTGCTCCAAGCTCAAGACAAAACATTTACCGAGCAAATGACTCATGCTCTCACAATGACCAAGCTCAAATGGATGAGCGGAACAAGTTGGCTACAAACAGCCTCCGGATCGCTATTAAGCAACAAGGTTGAGGCCTTGAACGAGATTCGGAAGGAGATGAAGGAATCCGATGATCTAGCCTCCTTTGAAACTCCGCCAGGAGTCGGTTGCTCATCTCAATCGATCTAGGGCAGCTCAAGAGAAGGACTCGGGAGCAATATGCGTGACTTGGTCAAGGACTTCGACTCTACGTTACTCAAATCAAGGACTCGTATACAAGCTCGAGAAAGAAGTCACGGCCTATCCGTACCAACCTCGATAAGGCTGCGATGCCAAAAAAGGGGGGAAGGTATAATAAAAGATGAATCGAAACGGATACGATGATGTACGGATAATCGGGGAAAGGGTTCGGGGAGGAGAGACCCTCCACAATGAAGAACCCGCACGGACTCGGGGGGAAAGGGCTCGGGAGGAAGGACCCTCTACTACTCGGGATAAGAACTCTTCTGAGGTTCCTCTCCTAGAATTCCCACTTCAGCCAACCCCCATCTCCTCTTCTGCTGCTCACATTGAAGAAGTAGCAAACTTTATTGAGCAGGAGACAGAAGAAGAAGAGCCTAAGCCTGAACAATTGCCACAGCAGAGGCCGGGGAAGGAGATTGCAACTGTATCTACTCCTCCTTCCTCCCCGGTCCATAAGTTCAAATCAAAAGCGGAGCAAGAGGCTTATAACCTCAAAATTGCCCAACACTGCGCAGGATAAGCTCGACCATGAGCGTCGGCTTGAAGAGGCGAAGCAGCAAAAGAAGCCCAAGGGCAAAGCCGTTAGGGGCAAAGGCAAGAAAAAGGTCGGGTCGGTCGAAGAGCGTAAGAAGAAAGCCCAAGCGATTTTGCTAAGGCTCTTCCGACCGAGATCCAAGCTACCGCTCGTAGTATTCCCACTTCTACTCTAACACCTGAGTAGATAGCGAAAGATCAAGCGACCTGGGAGGCGACGCTGCAAGGTCTGAGTCTCAGGCGAGGAGACAGTAGAGCAGCCGCACTCCGCGAAAAGAAAAGGAAAGCTGACTTGGCGAAAATGCGTAGCTTATCTCTCAAGCCAACAGCTGATCCGAGGAGGCAGATCCCAAGAGGATCCAAGTTCATCAGGGGCCCATATGTTAAGAATATTCCTATCCCGCATGTGGATAAATGGGTGCCGGCTGATATGAACGTCCATTGGGAAAGGCTGAAAGAGGATTTTATTAAAGGCTATTTTGTATGGCGCATTTATCCTCTCGACTGTCCAGCTGATCAGTTATTTGACGCACTAATCTCGAGATTTGATGTCTCATTCAGAGATCGGCTGAGACAGATTATGGAAGAACAGAATATTCCCTTCCGTGCCCCAGCTTTCCGACGTATTCCTCCGCCAAGAACTGCTAGTGGACTGCTGTGCACGAAGGACATTGAGAGAGAGATAGAGGAACCTGCTTTCCATTTGGGTTTGCTGCCTGACAATCCTCTTGACAACGAAGAAATCCAGGAGATCAGGATCATAGTTTACAAGTATTATTACCTGGATCCCCCTGTTGAGAAGTCTGCCGATTTCAAGAAAAGGACTCAACGCTTCAAGCGTCAGCAGTAATTTCTCCTTCTTTTTGATTTCTGTTGTAATAGCTGTAGGAGCTTGTACATCATTGATTATATATATATCAGTTCCTATTGCTTGTTAGACAATTACTCATTGTCTTTCAGCTCTTTGCATTGTGTTTTCACGACTGATCACTAAGTGATCTGACACACACTCACAGTCAGTTTCTCTGATTTTGCCTATCTCCCACCTACTGAAGTATTGAAATTACTTTATTTTTTTTCCTCAGAATGATGTAAGGGGGAAATTGTTGTCAGTAGGATAGCATCTTTTATAGACTTGAGAAGTTTAAGAGGTAGAGGTAGAGGTTTTGGCATCATCAATTAGGGGGAAATTGTTGGATATGAGTCAGTAGATGATACTCAGTTGTTGTTCGGTTAAAAGAAAATTGGGGGAAATCATAGTAGTACTATGGAATTGAAGATCCCAAAACCTAGCTGATATCAGTAGATTAGTGTGTCGTTAGGATTAGCTGATGTATAGGTTAGACTTGATGTATTGATTATTATTTTGTCTAAGTCCTTTACGGGGTAGTTGTTGAACTGATCTTCTGTCGAAGATACTTTTCAGAACCCCACGTCATCAGTGTAATCGCTTGTGTACTTGATCGGCGGCCACTGATCTTCCACTCGGTCGAAGACAGCGCATCGGCCGACAAATCATCGCAGAAGACTACTCCCGGTGATAGTCATCGCGGAAGAACGAGAAACAAGCACAAGACTTTCGCAGTCGCCACTGACCTACTCGGTAGATGCCGTCTCGACCGACTCAATGAAGAAGACAGAGACTTTTCGCTCATCGTATCCTACGGAAAGCGACCCAGCTATTCAAGTCTTTTCGAAAAGTTCAGCAGAAGACATACGAGGTGGTTGAACGGTCAACTCTGACATTCTCACCAACTACAAACCTCGACCAATGAGAAGCCGACAACGCGTACCTACTCTACACAGTAAAGCTGCTCTCATGAACAGTGCATTAACTCCCTGCTGCAACAAGTTCGAATTATGGTCGTTTTCTTTGGAAGCTTGTGACACGTGGCATCGTCGTCTCCAACGGACATATGCCATAACTCACAACTATAAATAGAGAAGTTTTTGAAGCTCCGAAGAACGGAATTTCGAAGGGACAAGCTCAAGTTCATAAACGCTCTAGAACACTCAAAGATCATCCAGAGGAAAACTTGCGTACTTAGAAGATTTCTTAGTTTTTCTCTCTAGAGTTCTTACATCCCTTTCTTCTCTAGACTAATCTCATTGTCATATTTATAGCTTAGATTCGAAGGAGTTCACATTTAGTGAATTGTTCTTATTGTAAGAACTCCTTCTCAGTTGGAGAAAATTCCCTTCCCTTTCAGACTTAGGCTTGGATTGTAAAGTCGCTAAGGACTATAACTTAGAGGGAACCGTCCAAGGTGCACGATATCCCTGCCGAGGCTTGCTCGGAATAATCAACAAGTTCTCCCCTTGTTCGGGACCGTGGACGTAGGATCTTGCGTATCCGAACCACGTTAAATCGCTTGTGTTCCTTTACTTGTTTTATTGCATAGCATTCAACCGACTTGAAAATCATAAGCTTGCATAAAACGTATTTTATAAAGCGCATACCAAAAGATTTAATTTGCTAAAACGTGTTTTCAAAAGAGACGACTGGGCCCCACACTTTCCTGCACAATCTCCGATCGATTCTCGAAATCTTGACAACGATCGGTAGGGAGAGAGCTTCGATGGCCGACTCACTCGTCCCGCAATCGAAGGCTTATTTGGCACTGTTCATCAGTTGCAATCATCAGCTCAGCTGACCTTAATTGAGAAAAAGAAACTGAGCTCAGGTGTATTCACCCCCCCCCCCCTCTACACCTGACTTATCGTCTCCGGATCGATGAATGCAACGGAATTTTAAAAAAAAATCGATCAATTAGAATAACAGTTATTTCGATCTACAAGTTAATATGATGATTAAAATAAAACAATTTAATTGATCATACCTTTTTGCACTCCAGTTGATGTGGAAATTGAACAATTAATTGCTACTCATAGGGATCCACGCGTCTCCCCTCTATCAAGTCCACACTTAATAGAACGTGTCAAGCCTTAGAAATTTCTCTAGTAAAACCTTATTCCATAGTTTATTTCCCGTAAAATCAATAGGATGAGTGTCCCTAATCTCAAGTCTTGCGTTTCCTTTTATCAAGTTACGTGAGTCTTCTTTTCCAAAACCCAGAAGAAAAACGTGACTCCATCTCATATGGTTCTATTAATATCATCCCTTATATAAAAACTAATAACCGTTGAAGTCCATAAATCTTCATTCGACCTATGGTGTGCAATTAATCTACTTTTTAAATTTTATTAATTTATAAAATTATAAAATACGCAAAATTGGTATACAATGATGTTAATAACTAAATTGGGAAATAACACAAATGAGAGAACCCCACTTAACCTACCACCGCCCACCGCAGACCGGTGACGCCTTTGACGACCGCCGGTGTCGCTAGCTAGAGAGAGAAGGAGATGTACTATAAATATGATGAATTGTGTTTGTAACACCACAATATGCACAATACATACAATATTATGCATAAAAATGTACGGAATTATGCATAAAATATAAATTTACTATGCATAAAACTTGTTTTTGTTTTATAATGTAATAATTTATACAATATTGTCACTCTATGCAAAAAATTGTTGGGGCTTATGCATAAACAAATACTCTAATATGCACAAATCTTCTTCTTATTCTATAACATAATATCCACATAACATGCAGTTTTATGCATAAAATGTATTAAATAATGCATTAACTTGTAATTTACTATGGATAAACTTTTTTTATTTTATAAAATAATATTTTATACAAGATTCTCTATCTATGCATAAATTTGTACGCGCTAATGCATAAAAAAAATATTATGGACAAAACTTTTTTTTTTATTATATAACACAATATCCACATAACAGATAGTTTTATACATAAAAATATTCTTAATTACGCATAAATGTTGGTCCAAAGACGAGCCTTCAGGTGTAGGGGGGGTTGAATACACCTGAATGCAAATTTCAACTCAAATGCGAAAGTCAGTGCTACTGAGTAATGCTACTGAACTAGTCTACTGAACTAGTCAGTTGGACTAATGTGTCGATTTTATACAACTCGAATTCACCCAGTTCTGACGCTCATCTTGTCCAAGTTGATGCTGTTTTGTGCACAAAAATATCTATTTTCAACAGGTTTTTGACCCGATGATGAGTTGGCGGTGCGGAGCTGAATTGGAGATATTTTGGCGCGTTTTGGAAACAAATCGAGGCTTAGATCGAGAAGGAAAGTTATGCTAAAGATTTGGAAGGTTGAAGATATGTTAGGGCCAAATTATACAAGAAAAAGGAGTCTTGGAGATCAAGAAACTAAAGATTTGCCCTAGATATTATTTCCTTTGGAGTCAAGTTCCAAGATCTATATAAAGGGCTGGAGTCGAGAGCATTCTACACAACCTTTCAGCACTTCTTCATTAGTTTTAGTTTCGTTCTCCAAAATTCTCGATACTTAGTCCCGTAGATTAGATTTAGTTTTCAGCATCAAGAACATCAAACACTTTATCGTTTTCATAGTTAGTTAAATTCAAATTCAGTTTTCAGATTTCAGCACTTAAAGATTTCAGCACTCGTTTTCAGATTTCCAGTTCAATTTCAGATTTTGTTCAAAATTTACTTTCAGCATTCAATTCGGTATTCAGTATTTACTTCCCGTTTATACTTTCAGTTTCTCTCACTTTATTTTCAATTCTGATCATGTTCGTTATGTTCTGCTTGTCCAAGTTAATTATGCGTAGCTAAATCTTTTAGGGCTTTGGCGAGGGTGACGAATATGAGATACAAACTTTGTGAGATCTAATTAGACGTAGTAATTAAAGAATAGGATTTCGACTTAATTCGGGGTAGAAAGATTTAATTAGATTAACTTAAACCTGATGAATTTAGGTTATGAAGATTAGTGCCAGATTGTTCAACAACTTAGGTGGCGAAGCTATCATAACGATAGTGGAATTAAGGAGGTTAATAATCTATGTCAGGTTGTTCAACAACGGTAGAGATTAAAATTGGGTTCCTTCCTCGTAAAGCAATATAATCATTAAATCTAGGATTGTTCAACAAGTAAGGTTGTGGTTAGGTTAGGGAGTAGTGGAAATTTTTTCAACAAGCCACTACCGACTAAGTAAGTAGGAATTGGTGTATATACGTGTTCAACACTGTATCCTATAACTGGTTGATTCTAGGAATTAATTAAATCTATGCATCAATGATCGAATAGTTGTCCCATACAAGTTACCTGAAGCCGAGTCCGCCTTTCTTTACTTGTTTTATCTAAATTTACTTCTCTGCTATTTAATTTTATATTGCCTAGGTAGTTAACCTGAAATTTATGCGTGGTGGCATCACCAAAGCTTGATCAAGAGGATAAATATAGTTGATTTTCACTGTTCGCTGAGTTCGACCCTGTTCTATACTAATTATAAAATTCTGAGTGTGTGCAGGAATTTTATTTGGTATGAAAACAGCGATGACCAAATTGGCACTGTTGCCAGGGAATGGTGTTTATAATTAATCGTGTTTACCTTTTGATCTTTTGTGTTTTAACTAGTTTATGAGCAGGTCTTCTAACCCGAACCTCATATTTGATTCTGAGATTGAAAGAGCCGCAAGGAGGCTAAGGAAGGAGACAAAACTACAACAACAGCAACTGCCGAAGCAGGACACTTTGCCTGACCAAGCTGAAGCTGACTCTGATGACGTTCTGCTAGCAAAACTTTTTTCTGAAGAGAAGATGGCCGACAATCAGAATAATCCGAGGCTAGATCAGTTTGGACAGCATAGTGGTGAAGATCTTCCAACACCAATCCAAATTGAAGGCTCGCTGAGCCGATTGAGATCAAGTATGGGCTTATCCAAGCCCTACCCAAGTTTCATGAAATGAAGAATGAAGATCCATTCCGCTTTCTGAATGAATTCGTGAGATTCTGCAATGCTCAAAAGAACATGGAACAAAGGAGAAATTCAAACTATCTGCTTTTCCTTTTGCTCTCAAGGATCATACGGGAAACTGGTTCACAAGTCCACCCACAAACTCAATCAGCATATGGACAGAGATGAGACAAATATTTCTGGATTGCTACTTTCCGGTTACAAAGACCAATGCCTTGCGAAAGGAGATTTCTGGAGTCCAACAAGAGTTTGATGAGACACTAAATGGATATTGGACACGGTACAAAGCTCTCATCGAAAGTTGTCCAAATCATAACTTTTCCAAGGGAGATTTGTTAACCTACTTTTACCAAGGTATGGAAATCGCTACAAAGAATCTTGTCAACTCATCAAGTGGAGGCAATTTTTCTAGTTGCAGAGTTAATGATGCTGAGAAGATAATTCAAGAATTAGCTAATGCAACTAAGGATTATAGAGAAGTCCGTATCATAAAAAGATCTGCAAATTCATTTGATTCCACAGATTTGGAAACCAAGTTGGATAATAATATGGAAAATATTGATAATCGCTTTGAGAAGTTATGAACTCGAAGCTGGAGAAACTGATGCACTCTATGTTAGAGAAGACACCCACAACCAACTTGGTTGAGCAGATAGGTGGAGTATGTGGACAGTCTGGACATACCTCGTTGCAATGTACTGGTCAAGCAAATCCTACTGAAGATTGCAGCGCGATTGGAAATTGGAACAACAACCAACAGAAGAGGGATCCTTACTCCAACACATACAATCCTGGATGGAAGGATCATCCAAATCTGAAGTGGGATAATCAGCCCAAACCGCAGTTTGCCCAACATAATCCACAGATGTTCCAACAACAGCCACACCATCAGGTTTATCGCCGTCCAAATCAAAGGACTTACCCAAGAAATCCACCTGCCCAAGCAAAGCCTGACAAGACAATTGAAGAAATTTTAGCAGAAATGGCTACTTCACATAATACATTGCTGCAATCTCAAAAAACCATGCAGCAGAGCATTTTAGCTCATAATGAAGCTATACTGAACATCCAAAATCTCAGAAGCTATAATGAAGCTATACTGAACATCCACAATCCTGGATGGAAGGATCATCTAAATCTGAAGTGGGATAATCAGCCCAAACCGTAGTTTGCCCAACATAATCCGCAGATGTTCCAACAACAGCCACAACAGCAGGTTTATCGCCCTCCAAATCAAAGGACTTACCCAACAAATCCACCTGCCCAAGCAAAGCCTGACAAGACAATTGAAGAAATTTTAGCAGAAATGGCTACTTCACAGAATACATTGCTGCAATCTCAAAAAACCATGCAACAGAGCATTTTGGCTCATAATGAAGCTATACTGAACATCCAAAATCTGAGAAGGAACAGAAAATCGGATTAGATAGCTTGGCCGGATAGATAGGACAACTATCTACTTCAATCAATGAGATCCAAGGGAATCAAGGAAAGCAACCTTCTCAGGTCCAGATTAATCCAAGGAATGTAAGCCATGTTACTCTCAGAAGTGGAAGAGATCTCTTAGATCCGCCAAGCAAGACACCAAAGAAGGCTGAAGAAAGCGGCACTAATACTACTATCGATTTGGCCAAGCCAAGCATCTCTGAGTCACCTAACTCAAAGAAAGGCAAGGAGAAAGTCGATGAAGAGGAAATAAAAAAGAAACAGGTTGCCCAAGAAGAAATTCTGATCGATCCACCGTTTCCACAATCATTGGTGCGGAAGCCGAAGCCTGCGGATCAAACACTGGATTACATGTCTATATTTGGCAAGCTGGAAGTTAATCTACCATTTCTTCACGCTATCAAGATACCACAGCTTGGGAAGTTTCTGAAAGAATTCATCGCTGGAAAGACAACCCAAAAAGGAAAAATAGTGGTGAATGAGAATATCTTAGCATGTATTCGGAATATGCTCCCCGAGAAGTGCAATGATCCAGTTATGTTTACTTTGCCTTGTTTGATTGGAACTAAGATGATCCCAAAAGCCCTATGTGACTTAGGAGCCTCAATTAATGTGATGCATTTATCAATGTTTAATAGCTTAGTTGGTGTTGAATTAACCGATACTAAAGTTGTAATTCAATTAGCTGACCGATCATGTATATCCCCTAAAGGCCTTCTAGAAAATGTTCTTGTTAAAATCAATGATTTTGTATATCCTGCGGATTTTTATGTGATTAACACTTGTAAGGGAAAGAAGGGAACTTCGGGAGTTTTGCTAGGTTGACCTTTTCTTAAAACGGCTAAGGCATTAATTGATGTTTGCAAGGGTACTATCTGTTTGGACTATCATGGTGAGAAGTTTACTTACAATATTGATGATGCTATGAAAGAACCCCTTGATTGTGAAAATGCTTATTTAGTTGACGTTTTTGAGCATCTTGTCCAAGAACATCTGAAGATGACATTGATGCAGGATAAGATGGAGTTAACATTGATATAGAGCCTCTCTAAATTAGATGTTGGAGGGATGCTCGATGAGGAGGTAAAGGAAGCTATAATGTCTCTTTATGTAGTTCCAGGAATCGTTACCTCCAGTAGTGGCATCTGCTTGCGCAAGCAGAATGTGGAAGACAGACCAGTTCTATCACATGTCAGACCGCCCGTTCTGGAACTTAAGAAGCTGTCAGCCAACTTAAAGTATGCTTACCTTGGCCAAGATAAGACTCTTCCCGTGATTATCAGCAATGAATTATCAGAAGAACGAGAAGAGCGATTGGTCGAAACTCTGAAGAAACATACTCGAGCTATTGGTTGGACATTGGCCGTTATCACCAGAATAATTCCGGATGTTTGCATGCATTACATTCTATTGGAGCCGGACAGTAAGCCAAGTCGAGACCCGTAGAGAAAGCTAAATCCCAACATGCGAGAAGTTGTTTTGAAAGAGATTTTGAAGTTGCTTGATTTGTGAATTATCTATCCGATCTCGAACAGCAAATGGGTCAGCCCGGTACATATTGTACCAAAGAAATCAGGTTTTCAAGTTGTTCAGAATGAGAAGAATGAGTTGGTACCAATGAGGTTGGTGACCGGATGGATGATAAACACGTAATTGTTGCATTTATATTACCGATATTATGCTTGTTTGTCTCGAGTTTATGCGTGTACGAGGTGGATAAAAGGCGAAAAGGTGGTGAATGTTGCCCATTACGTATTGGAAGTTGCATGCATGCTTTATGTGATCAAAGGAGTTTTGGGCCAGAATATTGGGATCGAACCGGGGCAGATTTGGACCCCCCCCCCCCCAATTGGGGCATCTTAGTGGACCGAATAAATGTCTTAAATGATGATATGAAGAAGCCCAACCCAATACAATTGGAAGAAATTTGAGGGAAAGCTTTTGGTTGAGCTACTAGCTATGAAAGAGACTGGTGTAGAATAGTACAGTGGCAGGATACTTTTCCTGCCACAGCCGCCCAGCAAGGCAAGATTTCCTTTCACAGCCGACTGCTCCCATCAGTTTCCATCTAGTTTGGTCAAATCCGCTCATGCTGCAATTAATGCATAGAGAGGGTCAAGAAGAAAAAGCATGACTTGATTCAGACTTATCTTTTGAGATATTATTATTATTTTGGGTATGTTATAGTAAGTAGACAACTTTTATCACAACTTCTCGTCACTCTTTTAGATTTTATCTCTCTACTTTAGTCTTCTCTCTAGAATTTCGAAACTCTCTCTAGTTTAGTTCATGTTCTTCAACCTTCAAGTTAGATAGTAAAAGCTCTTTAATTCTTGCCCCTGCTCAAGCATTTAAGTTTCGAAGATCTGCCTCAGTAATGTTTTCTATTTTCCTTTTCTGTTTCTCTCATTTAATTCTGCATTGTTAATTCCGTTAGTTTAAGGTTTAGAAGTTATTGTTCTTCTAGTTAGCTTTTTGCATTTATGACGTTATTCCCTTGCATGTTAGCTTGCTTTCTTGTTCTAAATATGTGTAGCTAAGCCTTAGATTCGGCTAGGGCAGTGAAACACCCGATCCTTGCCTTCCATGAGATCTTAATGTGCTTAAAATTGGTTAGCTAAGTGTTTCTTTCCAGATCTATGTAGATGCCTGTTTAAGATAACATAGAACTGATCAACCTAGGTTAACTGGGCTGGTATTGAACAGGCAGGGGAGATGGTGCAGTTACTTTCATGCTCAACATGGGTAGCTTTGCTAGTTCGGTTTCTTAGATATTAATGCTCCTTAGTTGTAGATCTATGCAATGCTCACCATAGTAGATCGACACTAGGGTAGGGAGTAGGTTAATGCTCAACATTCCTTCTCTATTTCAAGAATAAGATTTAGGTGCGTCCGTGCTCACTTTAATCTGTGGAGTTCCTTGGCTCAGTACAGCGAGAGCATCCCATAGCTCCTTTGTTGTCTTGCATTCGTGCACCCTTCCTAGATACAAGTCACTAAAAGTTGTCAGCATCGCATTTCTTGCGATTCGGTCAAGGTTGTGCAGCTTTCTCTCTTCAGATGTGAAGAGGCTCTTGTCTTTTGGAACCTTTGGGCCGGTTCTGGCACCTGCTGCTCCCTCCACTACTGTCTCGATGCTGTCAATCATGGGAACAATAGGTCCTTTCTCTAGAACGTCAGCCATGCTGTCATGCAATGATGTTAAATGAGCCTCCTTCCTCACCCGCAATACCGCATAATTTTCTGTCGTAAACATGGGTACCGTCCTTATACCTGGGAAATCAGACATGTTGAACAATATGGTATAGGATGCTATAAAGAGATGCAAGTGCAGAGAAAATGGTTTTTAGGATCTGTTCGAGTTAGACCAGTAATCAGATAATGATGATCAAGAAGAACACCGCTCTGATACCAATTGTTGGTTCAGAGACGAGCCTAAGGTGTAGATGGGGGGCGGGAGGGTCAGTACACCTGAATGCAAATTCAAAACTCACAACGCGAAAGTTAATTGATGCTGAAGATTGCTACTGAACTTGTCAGTTAGCCAAATATGCTTTCTCGATCGCGTGGGCAGAGATTCTCCTAGTGAGTACAATCCTATTGACTTATGTCAGTAAATAGTAGTTCAACAACAATAAATCAATGCAACAGTTAAAATCAACATGTGCGATGGTTCAGTACACGTTGAGTCTTACGTCCACTATCCTGAACTAAGCAGGAGTTCTTGTATTAATTATAGTGAGCAAGTCTCAGTTGATCTGTTCACAAGACATATTCTCTCTTGCTTGTTTGTACTGAGCAAGCCTCAGTCAATCTGTACGCTAGACAGATCTCTACTTATAGGCTTAGTGACTTTACAGTTCTCAACCTTTGAAGGTTAGAATTTCTCCAACTAAGAAGGAGTTCTTACAATAAGAACAATTCAAAAGATGAACTCCTTCGAGGTTCTAAGCTATTGAATATTACAATTAGCACGCTTAGATAGAGAAAGGGAACAAGTATTTCTCTAGAGAGAAGAACTAAAGAAGATCTAATTCTAATTGCAAGTTCTTTGCTTGAATATTTTTGTAAGTTCGCTAGAGAGTGTTTGAGCTTTGATTGCTTTGGTTCCCGGTGTCTTTCTGCATGAAGACTCTTCTCAACTTATAGTCTCCGATTTGTGAATAGATCCGTTGGAGAGAGTCTAGACACGTGTGGAATAAGACAAGGAAAACGTCCATAATAATTTGAACGTTGAAGTAGAGGTACTGAAGAGGTTTTCTATTTTTCCGTCTGAGACCACCTTTATGGTAGAGCAGGTAAGGCGCTGTCGACTCCTTATTGGTCAAGGTTTATAAGAGTTGGTGAGGCTTGTTCAAACTCAAAGTACGAGGAGTTGACTTCCACTAAATCCTCGGACCTTCAACTGATGTATCTCCTACTGACATTCGTTTGAACGATTCAGTTCGCAGGCTAGAAATCCTTTGTAGATTCAGTTGGTCGATAGCATCCAACTAACTTCCTTGATACTGCGTTCTCCGGCTGAATGCAGAATCTTCTACTGAGCGCACAGCTATTGAACTCTAGTCTACTGAGTTCCTAACAGCTGAACTCAACCATGCTATTACAATATCGAAGGTTAATTATTTAGCCAGGAGTTTTGGGATATTCAAATCTTATCAAATTGAATTTCATCCCAACAGATACTCCTTGTTTATCAAGATCAATCTTGAGATTTGTATTCATAGGTATCTTTACAAATTTGCTGGATTCACAGCCGAATTTCTTGATGTTATCTCTAGTATATTTTTCTTGATTAATGAATATTCCTTTCTTAGATTGCTTCACTTGAAGTCCAAGGAAATAATTCATTTCTCCCAACATTAACATTTCAAAATTATTTTTCATCTTCTTTTTGAATTTTTGACCCATGGTCACATTCTTAGATCAAAAGATGATGTCGTCCACATAGATCTGCACCAGTAGAATGTCATTTTCTGACTTGATATTGAATAGGGTGCGATCTACCTTTCCCTATTGATAACCTTTCTAAAGTAGAAAATCTGAACGGGTATCATACCAAGCCCTATGTGCTTGTTTTAACCCTTACAAAGCTTTCTTGAGTCTGTATACTTGTTGTCCCTGCTGAAAGCCTTGAGGCTATTCTACATAGACTTCTTCCTTCAGCCTGCCATTCACGAAAGTGGACTTAACATCCATCTGTTATACTGTGAACTGCTGATGAGTTGCATAAGCTAGGAACAGACGAATGTCTTCCAATCTTGCAACTAAAGCGAACATTTCATAAAAGTCTATCCCTTGAGATTGACAATAACCTTTGGAAACTAGTCTTGCTTTATTCCTGACGATGACTTGTTTTCATCTCGCTTGTTCTTGATGACCCACTTAGTTCATTTTACATGTTGGTGCATGGGTCTATTTACAATCTCCCAAACGCCATTTCTGGTGAATTGGTTGAGCTCTTCATGCATAGCAGTGATCCAGTCAACATCATTCAGTGCATCCTCATGTGCATAGTGTTGGTCCCGAGATAAACGTTCAGGTGTAGAGGGGGGGGGTGAATACACCTGAAAACTTTTCACAACTCAAAATGCGAACAGTCCCTTTCAGGAGGATGTCGTACTGAATAGGTTCAGTAGACCAAATAAGTTGTTCTGAATTGCGTGGCAGAGTGACTGACTTCACTGAGGTCTGCTAGCTGACTTAGGTCAGAATTCAATACCGTTCAGCTGGAGTTAAGTAGAGTGCGGAAATGTGTAGGCCCAAATTCAGTTGAGTTAGAAAATGTTCTTAAGAAAACTGTTTCAGTATATTAGTGCAATCTTTTAAGCTTTGCTAAAACACAGTTGAATGATTTGAAAGATATTTTCAGTATGAACAGTAATCAATGCAACAGTAAAAACAGAGCACACAGAACACAAGCAATTTTAAAGTGGTTCGGATCTAACAATCCTACGTCCACTGTCCCGAAAAGATCAGGAGGCTATTTTATTATACTGAGTTAGTCTCAGTCGGTTTGTGCACTGGACAAACACTGGTCTTGATAATTATACTGAGCAAGTCTCAGTTTACAAGGTATCAAACTTAAGTGTTTGACAAACTCTCCAACTATGAAGGAGTCATTTACAATAAGGATCAGTTCAAGGATGAACTCCTTTTTTCTAAGCTATAGATATGGTCTGCTGAGCTTAGGTTAGAGGGAAGGGAACGAGAAAGTGGCTTCAAGAGCGACGAATGGTTAAGTATAAAGTCTGGGTTCGTATTCAGTCTCTTGGACACATGGAGCGACGAACGATCCATGTGTCTCTCTCTTTCGGGTAGCTAACGGCTCTTTCAAAGTATGGTGACAGAGTCCTTTCCCTCCATTTCTGGAAACTTGTTGACTTGCAGCTTTAATCAGAAAGTAGACAGCTGGTTGCTTGTCATTGGTCGAGGCTGAAGAAAGTAGGTGAGACAAACAGACTTCAAGGTAGATCTGAAGCTGACTTCTCTATACCTCGTATGACTCTGTTGATTTGACTTATGAGATCTCCTAACAGTCACAAGACTGTCTAGCCGTTGCTGAGTCTGATCTATGTTCAGTAGCATACTCCTGCTGAGTTCAGTTCTACTGAAGACCAACACTGAGTTCAGTGAACTACTCCTCGCCGAGTTCGGCCTCGACTCCTTTCGATATCTTGCTCTTACTGAGTCCAGTACTACTGAGTCTTCTTCTTCTGGTATTGAGGCTGATAGTCTGCTGAAGAACCAGCGGACAGAACTGAGTGCCTGAACCATGTTAAAGAGTGTCTACTGAGTCTGAAACTCTCAGAGACAGAATAAACAAATACAACTGAATGGTTCATCAGTCAGAGTAGGGTTTTGGGATCTTCAAATCTACTGAGCACTAGGCTGCTAAATCATCTCCCAACAATTTCCCCCTATTTGATGATGCCAAAACCTAACACTACAAACTGTCAGAAACAAACTCCTTACAAATATTACAAGTAGAATCAGTGGAGTTGTTCTTCAAGTTCTATGCTACTGAGGGGGTTCAGGGAAGAAATATCAGACCTTATACAGAAATCTAACAGCAATTTCCCCCTTTCTAACAACAATCTACCCCTAATAACTCAAACCAGAATCTTTCTAAGTAAAAATAGACACACACAGATATATAAATTCAGTGAGTGTGTGAGTCAGTAATCACTTAGGTGATTCTGAGTGTTAAGCATAAATAACAAGGCCATGTAGACAATCGAGTATTGTCAGGGCCGAACAGCAAAGATGTTTTATATATATTAGAGGATTAAGTACAGTACATCAGTTGTTATTCTAGGTAAAAGAAAACAAGATACAAGAAGCTAACAGCTATTTCCTGAACTGCTAGATCCGCGCTTTAATATCTCTAGACTTCTCTTCAGGCAGCGGCAATCCATACATTCTGAATGTATCTCTTCTCAGCTTCTGTATCAGCACCATGTCAGCAGGATAAGTCTCATCAAGATCATTGGCTTGAACTGCACTTCTGACCTCTCCTTCAATAACACCACTATGTAAGGAACCATTGAGCTTCGGTGGAGGGGGCAGAGGTCTAGGAGCTGGGACTCTGACATCTATCTTCTCAGCTAGGGCCTTCTGAACTCTGGCTTATATCTCTGGATCGCTCTTCAGAAGCCACTAAGCAAAAGCTATCGCCTTATACATGTCAGGCCAGTATCTCCAGATATAGTACTTCTTAATGAAATCTTCTTTTAAGTGTCTCCCACCTCTGAGTTCGCTCCCATGGCATCCATGTATCGATTATGGGCCAGCGGTGAATTTTGAGATCAGTGGGCTTCCTGAGTCTTCTGTACTAGTAGGGAATCTCAGCCTTCTCAAAAACCCTTTCTCTTACCTCTTTCTCAGCTTTGAGCCTTAGAGCTTCTAGGTCAGCGAGTCTGAGCCTCTCTCTTGCTTCACTTATCTGTCTGGCTTCAGCTCCTCTGTCCAGATATCATTCCATCTGATCCCATATCTCTTTCATTTCTTGCTCTTGAGCTTTGGAAGGGGCATAGGATGGATTATGCTCTTGCTCTTCTTCTGAATCAGCAGGTGTTGATGATTTTGATTTTGATCCACCGTGCTGACCAATCTGCTACTGCTGTCGCTCTTTTTCCTTCTCCTTGTCAGCTCCGTCGCTGATCTTCAGTTTTCTAAGGGGTTGCCTTGTCCCAGGCTTCCTTCCCCCTTGAACCTTGGTTTTACCTTTGGCAGGCGCTTTCTTTGGCTTGTTAGCAGCCTCTGCCTCGGCTATCTCCCTTCCAAGCTTTTCATCAGCATCAATTTGGGCTCTTTCCTCAGGAGATATGAACCTTCTGGTTCCTTTCTTAGGTGGAGTAGGGAGTTTCAAAATTTTCTTCCCTTTCCCCGGCATTGGAGGAGGTAGAGGAACTTCGTCCTCTTTAGAATCCTCCTCAGCATATTCAGCAACCTCCTTTATGATTTCGCTGGGAGTCTGGGTTGCTGAATCTTTAGGTCCTGAGCCACTTGGGCCAGTCTCAGCAGGCACTACAGCTCCTTCTGTTGAGACACCCTGGGCCTGACCTTGATCTAGGGGATCAGTTGGAGCAGATTGCTGAGTCTGAGTTGCTCCCTTAACTGTCCTGATTCCTTTAGGTGCCTTAGGTATCCTTTCCCTTTTCCTTTTTGGCATCAACAAATGGGCCGAGGGTAGGAACCTACACCTTCTGATTCAGACTGGTGTATGGTGAGGCCAGCTTATCCAAGGCGTCCTACAGTTTCATGAGTCTTTAGTGGAGTTCATTCCTCTCACCAGTAAGCTCTTCACCATATTTCTTATGGGAATTCTCCACTACAGTCTGAATCGTTTGTAACTTCAGATCCATCTTGTCTTCCAATGCCTTCTGAATATTCTGGAGTCTGAGCTCGGAGGCCTGAGTCAGGGAAGATATGGATTCTGCATGAGCTGACTGGACTGCTTTATAATCTTCAAGAAGTTTTACCTGTGCAGCTTCCATCAGCTTTTGTTGCCTTTCAAACTCGGCTCTCTGAGTGGCTAAGGCGTCGGTCAGTATTATAGAGAAACCAGGAGCTGGAGTTGTCTGAATAGATGTGCGGAGCTCCTTTATCTCCTCACTCTGAGCTTGAGTGGACTGCTTCCACGTCTTGTGGACGGCTTGGGCGAGAAGTCGGTTCTGAGCACCCTGACTTCTGAGTGCCCTTACCACAGTCTTAGAGCGTCGGCTTCTCGGGCTGGGCGCTACCTCAAAAACAGACCCCAGCAACAGCTGTACTGGGTCCGCGAACTGTGAGGTACCAGCCGCCGACTGACCTAGTGGGAGGATACTGCGTGGGATTTCAGCAGCTGTCGTGGGTGGGGCTACCTCCTCCAGTTGAGATCCCTCACCAGGCTTCTCAAGGCCTGAATCATGGAGCGGGTCCTAATCGTCAGGATCAGACCCATCTGAGGGAGCGGCTGCTGAAGTTGGAAGTTTGTCGTTCAGCAAGGCTAGCATAGCCGCTCTCAGATCATCCAGAGAGCACAGATCCGCAAGCTCGGAGTAGCCTATCTTCTCATGGATCTGTAGCTCTTCTTCGTGAAGCTGTTCGCAGGAGTGGTGTTGGATGAGTCTGTTCAGTGTAGACCACGCCTGGAACCAGATCAGAATATGAATCCTGGCCTGTCTTGCCAAAGTAACCAAGTCAAAATTACTGGTTATCTCAGGGATGGCTTCTGAGACTTCTCGGGAGGCTCTGGATTGAAGAGTTGAGGCCTCCATCCCGATGGTCTCTGATTCTGATGTTGTCTTCGAATCCTCGATCTCAATCGGAGACGTTTCTTTCTCAGCAGACGGAATGCTGCTGAGAGGTGGAATGTCCAAGGAGGTCTGAGCAGTAGGAGTGACAGGTTCAGGTCCTACCCCTTGTTCCACTTCCTCTCCCTGTTCCGTGGAGACGACCTTCTCCACTGAGACAGTCTTTTCTGAAGACTCTGCCTCGTCTCTCAGTTGTTGGGGAGGTACAACTACAGCTTCAACGATCGTCTTCTGCATCTTGGTCGGTGTTTTCTGAGCTGTTTTGGGAGGTGACCTCTTCTTAGAAGGAGTAGAGGTCTTCTGAGAGCCTTTCTTGGGCTCAGCAAGCCCTGAGCCGATCTCCTGAAGGGCTGCTGCCCTGCTCTGGAACCTCACCTTTTTCGGGTTGAAGTACCCTTTGTCAGCATATATGGCGTGGTCAGCACCACAAAGGTCCTCTATCATGACTGATAGCTTCATTCCGTATAGAAGCTTTCCTTTGACAGCTAGGCATGTTAGAAGTCTTATCGAATTTTGTTGCCTGAGTCATGAATTCCTTCAGGAAGAATTCAGTCCAGTTAATCTTTGCATGGTCATATATGGCCATCATCATCTGAATCTTCGGCCTGGACACTTGGTCGAATGACCCAGCCTGACTAGTCAAAATTTGTGTTACTATGTTGGTTAATGCTCTGTACTGAGGTAGCATGGCATTCTATGGGAAGGCAGCTCTGAACGTCGTAGGCTTCCCGCAGAAAATCTCTAGATATTTCTCTATGATATCGTCCTTGTATCCGACTGTGTTGAATCCAGTGCTCGGAAGTTGAAAGCTCCGCTGAAGAGCTTCTTTAATCGACATGTGCTTAATCTCTGACACAGCACGAGCGGGATCTACTATGTGATGAATGACGAACTGGCCTCGGATATCGCCTTCTACTGACTCAGAATTCAAATAGAGTTCTAATATCTATCGCGAAAGGAAGTACGATGGCTTCCTTGAGAGGAAGGCTTCCAGCCCTGAAGCCCTCAGCGCGTCGAAGATTTCCTCCATGAAATCTAGTTCGCACGCGTCGAATTCTATAATCGGCTCACACCACACGCGGTCTTTCTTGAGGATATCTTGCATATTAACCGGAGTGATGACTGATCCTGTCATGATTTAATCTACAAAAGAAAGTATCAGTATTGAGAAAAATATTACCGAGAAGCATATACGATACTGAATAAGCATGAAATTTACCAAAGTATTTTCTGAGAGGATTTAAGAGATGTTTTCAAAGGGGTGAATGCTTTTTCTCAAAAAATTTCTAGGGTAAAAGTTGCAGTGTAAAATGGCGGTTTTCTAACTTTAGACGTGTTTTATATATAATCGAGAAGATGAACAATTATTAATCCACGGTTCAATTTAAATCTGCTTTATGAGATGGACGGCTAAGATGTAATGTTATAAAATAGGCAATGATCAATGTAGCCGCCTAAGTCAAATTACAGTTGTATATAGCCAAAGAAGTAACCTGTTTAGACCTGCATTTAATGCGCCGCAGAGTTCAGCATGCTTAACATAGAATGTCGTGTATTAAATGTAAATCGTTATATTAAATAACATTTTCTAAGGCGTTGAATACGATGCTGAATCAAAATTATAACAGCATTAAATATTGGGTTAACTACTGAAAAAAGATACGCAAATCTGTCAACTAAACATCGCTGTCAGCTGATACCTCGTGTAGATGTTGCTGAGTCTCTTTGTACTGAATAAGTTCAGTTTTGAGAGTAAACATTCCCCCTTGCTGAATGCTCCTCTCCTGAATCCACTTACTTACTAGAGTCAGTAGGGTCCAGCAGACCTAGCTCTACTGAAAGTTCTCTGAATCTGGCTTCAGCTAGAGGCTTGGTTAGAATGTCTGCCCTTTGATGGTCAGTATGGATCTTCTCCATCCTGATATCCTTCTTTTCGACATGATCACGAGTGAAGTGGTGTCTGATGTCCACGTGCTTGCATCTAGAATAGAGTACAGGGTTCTGAGTGATTGCAATCGCACTGGAGCTGTCGCAGAAGATCGGCACTTCATTCTGAATGACATCATAGTCGCGTAGCTGCTGTCTCAGCCAAAGGATTCGGGTGCAGCAACTTCCGGTAGCCATGTATTCAGCTTCAGTAGTTGACGTTGCTACTGAATGTTGTTCCTTTGAAAACCATGAAATCAGCTTATTATCATGGAACTGACAAGTTCCAGAAGTCGACTTTCGGTCAATCCTACATCCTGCATAGTCAGCATCAGAATAACCAGTTAGTTCAATATTATCATATGTTGGATACTATAAACCCATGTCAGGTGTTCCTCTGAGATAGCGGAGAATCTTCTTTGTTGAGTCCATGTGGCTCTGCTTAGGATTCGCCTGAAATCGAGCGCAGACACCTACAGCATAAGTTATGTCAAGTCTAGTAGCAGTTAGATATAATAAAAAACCAATAATTGCCCGAAATTCAGTATGGTCTACTGATACTCCCTCTTTGTCAAGATCGATTTTCATGTTCGTGTTCATCGAGATCTTGATTAGTTTGTCGGATGTACAATCGAATTTCTTGATGAGGTCTCGGGTGTATTTGCCTTGATTGATAAACGTTCCCTTCTCTGATTGTTTGACTTGAAATCCAAGGAAATAATTCATCTCTCTCATCATTGACATCTCAAATGTGTCCTTCATCATTTTCTCAAATTGTTGACACATGATGACGTTCTTCGATCTGAATATTATGTCATCTACGTAGATCTGTACAAGTAAGATGTCATCTTCCAGTCGAATACTGAATAATGTGCGGTCAACTGTGCCCTTCTAAAAACCTTTCTGAAGAAGAAACTCAGACAGGGTATCGTACCAAGCCCTGGTGCTTGTTTTAACCCATACAGAGCCTTTCTGAGTCTATAAACTTGGTGTCCATGATGAAAGCCGGGAGGCTGTTCTACATAGACTTCTTCTTTCAGCACGTCGCTTAGGAAAGCAGACTTCACATCCATCTGATATACTCTGAAGGGTTGATGTGTTGCATACGCAAGGAATAGTCTAATTGCCTCCAAATCTATCAGCTAGCCAGTTCTCTGAGCGTACGGGGGCAGATGAAGAGGCTCCATGACTGAATCCAAGTCCCTCCTTGTAGTGCTTAGGCTTGTTGTTGGCTACAATTGCCTCAAGCTTCTTTTCAGCGCCCATGTACCGCTCTGTCATCAGATTCCTCCAGACATCATCACTTTTCTTAAGCATTTCATGCTCAGTCTGAAGTCCTGACAACTCTTGCTTGAGTAGACTCAGTTCAGTATCCTTCTGAGTCAAGTCATTGGTCAGTACTGAAATCTCATCTTCTTGATGCTGAGACTTCGTCATCAGAGAGTTAATCTCCTCCCTAAGTCTTAACACAAGTCCTTCTGACTCAGTAGCAACCTGACTCTCCTGAGAAAGTCTCTGATTCTCCACTTTTAGGGTATCCAACTCATGAAGAGTCTTACTGAGCTGCAGGCTCATCTGAATCTGCTCGTCTAATAATTCTTCGTAGGCGATTGAGACGTCCAAATTCTCATCTGCACCTGAAATAGTGTCGTGTGTGCATTGTGAAGAGGAGTTAAATGGAGCATGAGAGTTTACCTCATCCTCTTCTCCTGCCATAAGACACTTTTCAACATCTTCTTCAAGCTCTACATCTATGAATGCCGCTTCATCATCTGATGAATCCATGAAGGAGTCGACTTCATCTGAGTCATCTGAGAGTTCACCGGAAATATATGCTTGACGCTTCTTGATGAACTTCTCCCTTCAAGCTTTGCGTGCTGCTCTCTCAGCAGTACTGAGCTTAGGACAGTCATACTGATAGTGTCCTGGCTTCTTGTTGTTGTAGCAGGTGGTGACTCTTTCTTCTTTGCTCTCGTTGTCTTTCCACTGAGTTGAGTCTTCATGTTTCCTACAATCAGAAGTATGCGATTCAGGAGTGCTCTTGGGTGTATATTCAGACTTACCCTTCTAGAGAGTTTTCTACGCCTCTCCTTCTCCTTATGATACTTCACGGCAAGCAGTGCGTATTTCTTAGCTAGGTTTCCTTCTTGTAGATCACTGAGTGAAGGTTCTATCTTTTGGGATCTTCTTCTCCTCAGGAGTGAAGAGACTTCTATCTTTTGGGATCTTCTTCTCGGTCACCATGCCGCCTCCTTGTGTTGGATCCTGGGTTTCGACACTATCAATCATGGGAACGTTAGGTCCGTCCTCCAGTACCTCTATCATGCTGTCGTGGAGGGAAGTCAGATGTGCCTCCATTCTGACTCACCATACCCCATAGTTATCTACTGAGAACATGGGCACCATCCTGATTCCTGACATATCAGACATTGAAAATTGTGATATGAATGAAGAATGATATGCAGTGAAAATGTTTTACGGATCCAGTTCAAGTAGACCAGTTTCAAAAAACAAGAGTCTTAGAGAACTTCTGCTCTGAGACCAATTGTTGGTCCCGAGATAAACGTTCAGGTGTAGAGGGGGGGGGTGAATACACCTGAAAACTTTTCTCAACTCAAAACGCGAACAGTCCCTTTCAGGAGGATGCGGTACTGAACAGGTTCAGTAGACCAAATAAGTTGTTCTAAATCGTGTGGCAGAGTGACTGACATCACTGAGGTCTGCTAGCTGACTTAGGTCAGAATTCAGTACCGTTCAGCTGAAGTTCAGTAGAGTGCGGAAATGTGTAGACCCAAATTAAGTTGAGTTAGAAAACATTTTTACGAAAATTGTTTCAGTATATTAGTGCATGTGTAGACCCAATCTTTTAAGCTTTGCTGAAACACAGTTGAATGATTTGAAAGATATTTTCAGTATGAACAATAATCAATGCAACAGTAAAAATAGAGCACACTGAACACAAGCAATTTTAAAGTAGTTCAGATCCAACAATCCTACGTCCACTGTCCCGAAAAGATCAGGAGGCTATTTTATTATACTGAGTTAGTCTCAGTCGCTTTGTGCACTGGACAAACACTGGTCTTGATAATTATACTGAGCAAGTCTCAGTTTATAAGGTATCAAACTTAAGTGTTTGACAAACTCTCCAACTATGAAGGAGTCCTTTACAATAAGGATCAGTTCAAGGATGAACTCCTTCGTTCTAAGCTATAGATATGGTCTGCTGAGCTTAGGTTAGAGGGAAGGGAACGAGAAAGTGGCTTCTAGAGCGACGAACGGTTAAGTATAAACTCTGGGTTCGTATTCAGTCGCTTGGATACTAGAGGCTTATGATCTGATTCAGCTCGGTTCCCTTTGAGCAAGTATGTCGTCTTTCGCTGGGAATAACTCTTGGAAGTTCTAGCGGAAAGCTTAAGTCGATTCTGAGTTGCTCGAAAATGCTTGTGTGTTCTTGTATGTGTCGTGAGCTTTGATTTGAAATCTTCCCTCTATTTATAGAGCAGAGACATGGATAGATCTGGTGGAGACGAAGATCCATGTGTCTCTCTCTTTTGGGTAGCTAACGGCTCTTTCAAAGTATGGTGACAGAGTCCTTTCCCTCCATTTCTGGAAAGTTGTTGACTTGCAGCTTTAATCAGAAAGTAGATAGCTGGCTGTTTGTCATTGGTCGAGGCTAAAGAAAGTAGGTGAGACAAACAGACTTCAAGGTAGATCTAAAGCTGACTTCTCTATACCTCGTATGACTCTGGTGATTTGACTTATGAGATCTCCTAACGCCGAAGACCGTCTGGGCCGTTGCTTGAGTCTCGATCTATGTTCGCAGCATACTCCCGCTCGAGTTCAGCCTCTACCGAAGATCAACTCGAGTTCGCTGAACTACTCCCGCCGAGTTCGGCCCACCGACTCCTTTCGCATATATTGCCCTGCCGAGTCCAAGATTATCGAGTCTTCTCCTCATGGTACTGAGGCTGATAGTCAGCTGAAGAACCAGCGGACAGAACTGAACACCTGAACCATGTCGAAGGGTGTCTATTGAGTCTGAAACTCTCAGAGACAGAATTAACAAATACAACTGAATGGTTCATCAGTCAAAGTAGGGTTTTGGGATCTTCAAATCTACTGAGCACTAGGTTGCTGAATCATCTCCCAACACATAGCAGTGATCCTGAATGGGGTGATCGCCAAACTTAATAGTTCGAGGGTAATGTGCACCTGATGCAATAGTTTGGGGGGGGGGGGCGTAGTGACATTTTCGCTATTTTTAATTCTAAAAAGGAGGAATTAAGTTTCATTAAGGGTAAGTATGTCTTTTTACACTTAATGTTTTGAAACTATTCCAAACACCTACACTTTCTTCGCTGATCTTGGCGGCGGCAAGCGGCGGTGGCAGACTGAAAGTCTGTTGGAAAACGCAATTTTTGTCTGCATAATATGGTGTTGATTTATACATAATTTAGAACATTTTTATGCATACAATTGTCTGTTATATGGATATTATGTTATCAAACAAAAATACGTTTTGTGCATATTACTCCCTCCATCCCAATATTTGTGCCTCAATTGGTTTGGGAACGAGAATTTAGGAAGTAGCCTTATGTGGTGTGGATATTCTAGCACCCCCTTCTTTGTCATGAATGATTAGTCGCCGCCGTCGCTTGAGTAAGAGAAAGGGGAGGGGGAAAATGAAGAAGAAAGGAGAGGGGGGAAGTGAAATGATCACGGCACCTACAATCCCGAATTTGAACCCTAAGGCAAGCGTAAAATGGCACATTTAACCTTAAGTGTATTACATTTGCAAAGAAAGTGTATTATCACGTAATTAGGTCTTATAGAAGCCAAATTCAGTTAGAAGCATTGGACTGATCCAATTAGATCAATCAAACGACTCTTAAGACTACCTACTTCATACTATAGCCCATATGGTTAGGTTCATGTGAGAACATAGTGTTATAGTGAGAAATAAGAACAATCTATATTCGTTAGATCGATTCAATTGGGTTGATCGAACGATTGTGAGTTTAAGTTTGCACTTAAAAACCCCAATTCGAGATAATACACTCATAGTTCAAATCCAATACACTCGGGGGTAAATATGTCTTTGTGCATGTTGTAATTAGATGAATTAGAAAGGGGGGAAATTTAAGACATTTTTTTCCCCAAAACACACCCCGATATTCTCCCACCCGATAATTCTCATTCAACTAGAAACGAAACCACCCCAATATCTCCCCTTTTAGAAAGCATCAGTGACGATACGCGCGGCGAGGGATGGTGGATCCCGGCGACGATACGCACAGTGGCAAAACTGGCGGCGCCGATGCAACAAACCCAGAGGACGTTTTCTTTCAAGAAATCGCCTGCAAAGATCGCGCTCCAGGTAAGTTCTGTCTTCTTTGTGGCCGACTACAGTTGCTTGTTGAATTAAGATGTTGTGTTGTTGTGTTTCTTTATGCCCAACTACAATTGCTTGTTGAATTGTTTGCGATGGTTGAATTGGATTCGGTGGTTAAAAGCTTAATTCACTTTTGCCAGATTCAATTATTGTACATGAATGCACTGAAAATGTATTTGAATCGCGTAATACACTTATATAACATAATTAATACACTTAATATAGGGTAGTGATACACTTTGGGCAGTTTCATTTATTATTCTTGTATTTGTTTTGCTTAATTTCACTTTTGGCAGATTCAATTATTGTACATGAATTCAATGAAAATACATCTGAATCGCGTAATACACTTATATAATAGATTTAATACACTTTATGTATGATAGTGATACACTTTGGACAGTTTCATTTATTGTTCTTGCATTTGTTTACCATACACTCACAAATTCTACAATTTCTATCTGATTCACTCTTGCAGAAAGAGATGTTCATTGAATGGATTTAGGAAAATGGTGTTTCAAAAGCAAAACTAAAGAAAATAAAGAAATCATGTCCAATAAGTGTGGTTCATATGAAGGGGGCTGACAGAACAAACATTGCAGACTCGGGGGTTATGCAATGTGGTACATGGAAACATTTATGGGGGATGCAACTTTAGCCTGAAAATGTGTCTCACACCCTTTAAAGAAGCAGATGAATGTCCTGAAAGTCAAGCATTGAACGACACTACTAAATTGGGAGGCAAATGAGTTGCAGCTCGAGGTCATCAAAAAGGCCAAAGCATTCTATGATGGAATCGCATCAACAAGCTTGTTAAATGAGGAGTCAATGTTACTTAGAGATTGATCTATTAAGAAGAACTTGTTTTTGATTTTGAATATTGTAGACAGTTATTGTGATGATGAATGATATTAATAGCTGTTTTAATTTCTGTAGTATGGTGTAACTTGGATTTTTTGAATGATGTTATTGTGGACTCAAATTTAGTTTCGGATGAATATTGTTAGGCATTCTCCGTAAATGGTATATTTCTATGATTATTAATACACTTTCAGTACAAATGTAATACACACACACACACACGTGGAAAGAAACCTTTTATAGTATGGATGAGTCTGACCTCAGCGGACCATACAATCGCAATGATAAGTAAATATAATTTTAGAAGAAAACTAATACACTTTGACATGAAAACAGAAACATCAAATCATAACTTAGTCTGAAAAGTGTATAAAAAAACATCAACTGTAATATAAATGCATAGAAAGTGTATCACAAAAGATTCTGATGTAAATAGGCTCTTTAAAATCAAAACAATGGATGTTTCTCATGAAAAACCATCACAAATCGGGTCGCCCTCGTCAATTTAGACAGACAAAGTAAACCAAATAAGCTATAACAAGAAAGTGGTTTGAACCAAAACGCCCTCTCTATCTCTAATTAAATGAATAGAAGAATATCATATAGCATAGATTGTTCATACAAAGCAGCAATTCAGCTTTTCGGGTTAAATAAAGGACGAAATTAAACGATTCAAATTACAGGAAAATCAATTCACTTCGCCTAAACATTATCCATCAAGTTCTAAACGATTTTAATGTCGTCGCAACTAAGAAGCTTCGCCAGAGATTGAGCCGAAAGTGAAGGAGACTGAGCCGAAAGTGAAGCTAAGCCGTAAACTGAAGCTGCATTGAAGCTTCGCCAGACCATGGAGCTGGATTGAACAATTGAAGCTCGCTGGAAGAGAGAGACACGAATTCTCAATTAAAGGAAAGAGCTACGCAAGGGAGAGAAAGAAATGTTTTGAAGAAATCTTTACCATATTACCCTTAATGAGATCAAGAAAAGAGAAATTAAATTAATAAAGGAGCACAATCTCAACCAACAATATTTCGATCTAATGTCCCAGAAAATGTTCTCACTTGTCCTAAGTGTATTACATTTGCATAGAAAGTGTATTATCGCGTAATTGGATCTTATAAAAGCCAGATTGAATTTGAAGCGTTGGATTGATTCAATTAGATCAAACGACTCTTAGGAGTTCCTACTTCCTACTATAGCCCATGTTTGCATGGGAACATAACCCTAGATATATATATACATAAATATATATTATCTTTATAATATATTATCTCTTTAATAAAGATATCTACATAAAATTTATTCATCATCCAATAATGATAAGGTTTATAATTTATGTTTACTCATAATTATTTCGATTACTATTAATCTGGAGATAACTATATTTGTATACATCTATATTTATAATTCTTAATTTTTTTTGTGTGACCCTCTTAGGTTCACAACTTATACTAGTAGTAGGCTTATAACATATTATAACTTTGTTGTGTATGAGATTAAGTATGATAAGATTTGAAGATCCCAACACCCCTACCTGAATGATGAGCCTTATAATGTAATAGCTTAGTAGAGTTCATTATATTAGGAAGTCAGTAGGGTAGCTAGAGTTCAGTAGCTGATAAGTTCAGTAGAACATTTGTTCTCAACCAAAAGAACTCAGCGTTATGGAACTCAATTGGGTATTTCAGAACCCACTGAATCTACAAAGAAATTCGAGAGAAGTATTGAATATCTCAGAAGAATGTCATTAGAAGACAATTTAGTAAAATGTCCGAGGAATCAGAGGAAGTGAACTCAGTATGCTCTTGGAATTTGAACAAACCTCACATACTCTCTAACCTCGACCAATGAGGAGCTGCAAGCATTGTACCTGCTCTGCTATAAAGCTGCTCCCTAGACTGAAATAGAAGGAAATCCCTATAGCCCAGGTTGTCTCAGCAGGGGATGTAGAAGCTGAGACGGGCCCAAGTGGCTCAGAACCCAGAGAGGCTGGAACCGGTACTTCTGAACCTGCTCAGAAGATTATTGAAGAAGTGACCACGTTCCTAGAGGAGTCAGACTATGAAGATACTCCTCTACCTCCACCAGTATCTGGGAAGGGAAAATCAATTCTGAAAATCCCTGCCCGACCCAAAAGATAAATCAGCCCAGCAGAGAAAACACAAATTGATGCTGACGAAAAGCTTGCTCGCGAGATTGCTGCAAATAAGCCTAAGGAGGCCCCTGTGATGGCTAGGACAAAGGTCCCTGCCAGGAAGCCTGCTCAGAGGCAGGTGGTCAGAAATCTCTCTCTCCAAGACGATGCTAACAAAGAACAAGAGAAGGAGAGAGAAGCTGAGAAGAAGAATCAGGCTGACTCATCCCAGCAAACAAAGAACAAACCGGTTAAGCATACTATAGATGAGTTGATTAACTTCAGCATAAGAGCACTTGACAGAAGAGTTGAATGACATCAACTCGAAGAGATCACAAGGAAAGAGGCTTTAGCCAACGAGAAGGCGGCTGAAGAGGCAAGAGAAGCTGAATGACTGAAGCCTAGGCCACCACTTCCTAAGGATAGGGACATCCCAACAACCTCCAAATTCTTCCCACGAGGCCGCAATCGTGATGATCAGAAAATTCATAGATGGCCTCGCGTAGATCAGTGGATGCCCTGGGAGAAGACTCAGGCTTGGGAGACGATCAAAGCTGAATTCATCAAGAGATATTACGTATGGCAGTTTTAGCCCGACTCCTTGAAAGCTGAGCAGTTTGCTGAATGGATTGAGAGGTGTGATAATGTAGTTTACAATATTGTTCAGAAGGCCCTTCTTGAAGATAACATTGCTGTTAGAACCCCAGCCTTCAGAACTCTGCAACCACCGAGGAAATTAGACGGGTCATTATGCACAGACGTGATTGAGAAGGAAGCAAGGGATGCAACCAAAGCTTTTGAACTTGAACCTACTGATCCAGAAGATATTTCGAAGATTCATAAGCTAAGGCTAGACACCTTCAAGATGTATGGACTTCCATTGCCCGAGGATAAATGAAATGATTTCGAGGCAAGGATTCAGCACCTCAAATTTGCTAGGAAGTAGTCTTGATTGTCTGTATCTGTTGTATTCCTTAGTGTAGCAATTTGATGTAACTGTACTCTATTTCTTATCATCAATATACATCAATTGTTACTTGGCCTAACAATTCCTTATTGTCTCCATGGCCTGCTTCGTTTATACTTTAACACTCAGAATCACCTAAGTGATTGGTGACTCACAGACCCACTGATTATTCGTGTGTTCAGTTCTTACTTAGTTAAGAAGACTTGAAAATACTCTCGATAGTTCTCATTGTAATATTTGTAAGAAGTTTGTGTCTAATAGTTCTTTAGATTCTTAGATAGTGTTAGATATTGTTTGATAGTGACAGGTTTTGGCATCATCAAATAGGGGGAAATTTTGGGAGATGATTCAGCAATAGATCAGTTGATTAGTTGATTAGAGATTTGGCTGATCCCAAAACCGTATGTTGATTGGTGAACCACTCCCTTGTAAAAGTTAACATCTTTGTCTTTGAGTTTGCAGACTCAGTAAACTCGTCTTCAGCATGGTCCGGCTTAGTAGTTCCGTCTGCTGTCCTTCAGTAAACTATCCATCGCAGTGCCATGGAATGAGGCTGGACTCAGCAAGAGCAGCATATTGATAGGTGTTCAGGAGTCAGTAGAACTGGACTCAGCAGGAGCAGTTTACTAAACTTAGAGTCTTGACCTTCAGTAGAGTTGAACTCAGTAGGAGTATACTACTGAACCTATGGGTCAGACTTAGCAATAGTCTGTCAGTTGTTTAACTGACAGTGGACTTCAAACTCAGATTTAGTAGAGTTGTCTAAGGTCGTACATTTGAAAAAAGTCAGCTTCAGTCTGCTTTTGTGTCAACCTTGAAGTCTGAATGTCTCAACCACTTTTCACTACCTCGACCAATGACAAGCAGCCAGCTAGCAAAGTATCTGACAAAAGCTGCAAGTCAACCACTTTCTGCAAAGAAGAGGACTCTACAGAATTCAAAGGAAGGAGTTGTTTGCTACCTATATAGAGTGACACGTGGACTGTTTCATCTCCAATGGATTTATTCATATTCGCTGCTATAAATAGAGGGAAGATCGTGATCTTTCAAGTCGCACTACACGATCACATAAGCGACCATACAAGAACTCAAGCATTCAAAGAATTAAAACTCTAGAATACTTAACGTTTATTCAAGTGAAGAAGACGAACCCAGAGTTGATATATCCTCTTTGTTCTTCACTCTAAAAGCCTTTATCGTTCTCACCCTCTAACATTAAGCTCATAGTAATATCAATTAGCTTAAACCGAAGGGGTTCATTTATTGAACTGTTCTTAGTGTTAAGAACTCCTTCATAGTTGGAGATACATTCAAACAATCTTGTTTGACCCTGTAAACTGAGACTTGCTCAGTATAATCACAATTAAAAGTTTGTTCTACGTACAAACTAACTGAGACTAACTCAGCATAATAAAATAGTGTCCTGTGTTATTAAGGACGAGTGGACGTAGGATCTTGCGTATCCGATCCACTTTAAAAATTGTTGTGTTGTTTATTTGTTGCATTGATTAACTGCTCATAATGAAAATATCTTACAAAAATCATACAATTGCTATTTTAGTATAAAGCTAAAACATCGCACTAATCTACTGAACTAATTTGTTAAACAAATGTTTTCGAAACAAACTAAACCGGGCTACACAATTCTGCGCGCTACTGAACCTCTGCTAAACGATTCTGAATTCAAACAACAGCCAGCTAGCAGATTTTAGTACTGTTAATCACTCTGTCCACGCAATCAAGATTAGCTTGCTTGGTCTACTGAATCTATTCAGTAGATATCTTCCGTGAAACAGACTGATCGTGTTTTAAGTTTGAGAAAAAGGTTTTCAGGTGTATTAACCCCACCCCCCCCCCTTCTACACCTGAACGTTTGACTCGGGACCAACAATTAATGTCCTTGAAGGACAAGTAAATGACAGCAAATCTAAAATTCATCAAAAATATGGTCGACCAATTGGTTCTAAAAGAAATTTTCTGCCTAAGAAAAAGAGGTACAAGAAATGAAAGTTACTAAAGAACTACAAGCGTCTGAAAATAATGAGATCTCAAAATATTGGAGAGATCAAATATCGCCGTGGATGCATGGCGATTTATTCGCCTTTAATATGACTTTTCAAATGTTAAAAGTAGATCCTCAACGACAATCTGTTAGTAATTGTCGAGATAGAAATAATTGTCTAAAGAAGAAAGAAGTCATACAAGATAAATTAATATTCCCAAGAAAGCCAAAAAACATTTGGACCTATAGTTCAAAAATCCAGAAAATATATTCCCCGATGGATATAAATGTGTCTTTGTTGGAAAGAGATATGAAAAATTACGAGATAGAGGAAAATACTCGTAACACAAGGTTTCTCTCAAAACTGAGAATTAATTATGCACTCTCTCATAATAGACGCAATTATATTTTAGAATTTGATTAATCTACTTATGTAGAATTAATTATGTACTCTACCATAATGGACGCAATTTATAGTTTGATTAATCTACTTACGTCACAAAGGCTTGTATGTGCCTTATGGATGTAGTAAATATCTATCTATATGATTCACTAGAAAGAGACATACATATGAAAATTCCAGAAGGATTTACCTTGCTCAAAGAATGTAAGTCAATTCCAGAAGGATTTACCTTGCTCAAAGAATGTAAGTCAATTCCAGAAGGATTTACCTTGCTCAAAGCATGTAAGTCAAATAGATTGGAAAAGTCGTTATACGAGCTAAAATAGTCTAGCCGTATGTGATATAATAAGAATATTGAGTATCCCTTGACAAAAGGATACAAGAATGAAGAAAACTGATTAAGGACTTGAATTTGATTGAAACACTTGAGAGCATAATACTTATATGTATACTCCATCAAAATGACTTACATAGGGCAAATAATTATGATTTTTTTATTCATTGATATGTTTATTTTACTATCCAAGTCAAATCATTGTCGGCATTAGGGGGAGATATAAATATGAATGATAAAATATCGTAAATATCTTATTGGATTAATTGTTTAGATTCACGCACTATGAACTGGAAGTTCATCAAATTATTCAGTGCCAAAGGAGCGACTAAAGCATCATCACCTGTTGTATATGGACCAATAAAGACTGAAGTTCCTCATGAACAAAGTCAATCGATTGATGCTCCTTGATGCCAGAAGTGTGAGAACTTTATTGATGATAAATATAAAAAAGTCCACAGAATATAAAATTAGAAGACATCAGTCCAAGATTCCTCCTAAAGAGGATACATGAATCACTATACGAAATATAGTACTTGAGGAAGTCAAGTCATCACTATATGATATATTCTGTACTATTCTCTTTGAGGAGAATTAAACTTGTGTTGCACATATTAGAGTAGACCTTGAAGATAACCTTGAAGATTGTTATCTTGAGGGGGAATGATAAACTGTAAATAATCCTGAAGATGAGATTGACCCCTAAAGGTAAAATGCCCTGAAGCTCAAATGTTGTACTCTTTTTTCGTTTCTAAGTTTTTTTCCTAAAGGGTTTTCTTAGTAAATGTTTTTAACGAGACATCTAATGCAACATATGATTTCCAAATGAGTAGCGACATCAACCTGTTGGTCCTGAGACGTGGTTCAGGTGTAGCGGGGGGGGAGGGGGGATACACCTGAATACAGATTCTTTTCTCAAACGCGAAAGTCAGCTCTAGCTGAGTTTGCTACTGAACTAAGTCAGATAGCCAGATATGCTTTCAAGATCGCATGGGCAAGGATTTCTTCTACTGAGTTCAGCTCTACTGACTTGAGTCAGTCGAACAGTCGTTCAGTATCAGAGTTGTGTGCGGAAGTGTAGGCCCTATTAAACGTCTCGGTTGGAAAACTAGTTTTATGCTGAGTTTGATAAAATACAGTTTTAATGCAATATGATCAGTTTAGAGAAGCAGTAAATCAACACAACAGATTTTTAAAGTGGTTCAGAGACACTGGGTCCTACGTCCACTGTCCTGACCAAAGCAGGATACATGTTATATTTATACTGAGCAAGTCTCAGTGATTTGTTCTCAAGACAGATACAAACTTGATGCTTATACTGAGCAAGTTCTCAGTGATGTGTTATAGGCTTCAAAAGCCAATATAATATTAATATTTGTAGTCCATTAATTTAATTATATCCCTAATGGGCAACTACATAATTAGCCCATAATATAATTAATTAATATATTGGGCTACTAATATTTTATCAATTAATTGGCCCGGCCAATTAACTCTAGATAAATAACGTTATTAAATAATGTAAAATACATTAATCTATTAATAATGATTTCTGAGAGACAATAAATAACTAGGCAACTAATTGAGCCAGATCAGGGATCTAATACAAGAAATAAAGCAGGGCCTCAAATTAATTAATTATCTATGCACACCCCAGAGCAAAATTAATTTATAAACAGGAATTCATTCCACTAGAGAATATGTGTTGACTTACCCCTTTATCCCAAATTGAGCAAGGGCTTGTATTTTAGACTTAATCGATCCCCGTATTTAAGATAAAAATATTCGTTAATTAATTAAGCCCACTGACAGCTTAAATTAATTAACATCTTATATATTCATGAGTAGTACCACTCGACCTTATTAACACACCTAAACTTAATCAATCGGTCGGGTTTAGTGTGCTAATCCTTACGAGTTCCTCAGGGGATATTATCGACCCATTTCACTAGGATACGGTTGCAAGATACAGACAACCAGCCTGAGCCACAAATAACTACTAACACCTAAGATACGTAGATCCGGTCGTGACGACGTTCACCATAGTATGTCAAAGTGATAGATAGCCAAATGTGCTCAGCTTATTTCTTATCAGGCTTAAGACCAGCTAAGTCACCGAGATCTTGGTTCTCCACTAAGGTCAGTCAGGAGAACACATTTCACTATGATCCATAATACACCACCTTAAGTGTACCAGTAAAGACAAGCAGCCAAGACAAGTCACTTCTTATCTAAACTGCAGCTTAAACCGACAACTTATCCTTAAGTTATCTCAGCTGTGATAACTGTTTATATCTTGTCAGTTCAACCAATTTGTGTAGTCTTCTGTGATACCCGACACACTACACAAATCTAACTTTTATACAAGATACAGGATAACATGTGCAAATATATATATTTATCAGATAGGAGAATAAAATAGTGGTACGGACAAAAACACATTGTATACAACCATAAAATTTGCTTCCAGTATACAAAATCCCAACACTTCTGACCAGACCCTGAGTCCTCGGTAGATACCGGTGAAGGAGGGATTACGACTGAAGGTACTGGCTTCTTCTGAGTTTTATGCCTCTTAGGCTGATGTTGCTCAGTAGGGCGGGGATCCTGCTAGATCTCCAGAAGACGCTTGAAAGCATGTCCTCGCCCTATGGATTCCTCGGCGGCTGTTGCGTTGTGGAATTTCAGCAGCTTCTGATCGAAATAAAAAGCATCGTTGAAAGATACTCTGTTAGGGTAGTCGTCCTCGATCATTATAGACACCTTGCTCCCATAAAGCAATTTCCCTTTTCGAAATCAGCTTCATGCCATCTTCAGAATCGATAAATTTCTGAGATTGAACCTTGAATTCAGCTCTGAAGAAGGCGTTCCAATTGATTGGGGCCTCGTCTATGATTGCCATCATAATTTGGATGCGAATGTGGGACAGCTGATCGTATGATCCTGCAGAATTGGTCAATATATGGTTGACTATATAGGCCAACCCTCTGAACTGTGGGAGCAGCTGAATTTTTGGGAAAGCAGCTTTGAAGACGATGTCTGTCTCACCGCTGAAATGATAGAGGTACTCATCTACTAAGGAATCCTTGTACCTGATAATAGGAATCCCCTCAACTGTAAGGTCGAAACTGACGTGAAGATGATTTGCCACGTCAATCTGGGTGGGCTTTTCCTCCCACTGATTGGGACCGACTTCATGCCTCAAGAGAATGGTGGATATATCATGATAATCTTCATCCTCCCTATAGTTCAGAAAGAACTCAGCTACCTGGCACGGAAGACACTGACGTGGGGACCTAGAGAGAAGCAGAAGGCTCGATCTCTGACGTGTGTCGAAGATTGGAGTCATGCACTCCACGCTACATGTCCTAATGGACATTACGGGTTCAAAGAGAACCCTCTTCCCGGATATGATCTCAGCAATATCCTCGGGGATCAGAACATCACTGGTGGGAACAATCATCGCCATAGTATGAACTAAAAAATTTTGCAAAAAGAACATTAGCACTTGAAAATAGAGTAAGTTAGTAAGCACATTATAGAGATCATACCGAAGGATAAGTGCTTAATACGCGTAGAAGTCTAATGCAAAGATTGAACAGTTGCAGAAAGCACAAATCTTTCGTTAATGGCAGAAATATGATTTAGGATAGAGATAACATATATATATATATATATATATATATATATATATATATATATATATATATATATATATTCAGATTTGAATATGGAGCGGTTTCTAAACATGCGGTTGAGATTAGTCAGTTTTTAAGAAGTGGACGACTCAGATTGGATGTTATAATAGGTTACGATTACTGTGACGCCTATAATCTCACCTACTTATCTCTATCACCTAAATGTTAAGGTGAAATGACATGCATTTAATGTGCCGCATTCAGTTTTATGGAATGTCGTGAGTTTAATGAGAACGACAAACTCAATGCAGTACGATGAACATTAAAGGCGGGAAATAAATGCTATGACATGTTGAATCACCAAATGCTGAATTTAATACTCATAACCTGTCAGCTGAACATCGTAGTCAGTTGATACCACGTTTGACGATACTGAGTATTTCAGTTGTACTGAGAGTAAGTTCCCCCTTACTCAGTACTTGCTGGATCATTTACTGAATCGTGTCAGTAGGATCCAAAAGACCTAGTTCTACTGAGAGATCGTTGAATCTGGTCTCAGCTAGAGGTTTGATCAGGATATCAGCTCTTTGCTTATTAGTGTGGATTTTTTCCATTCTGATATCCTTTTTCTCGACATGATCTCTGATGAAGTGATAATGGATGTCCACGTGCTTGCACCTTGTATGTAGAACTGGGTTCCGAATGATAGCAATAGCACTGGTACTATCACAGTAGATCGGCACTTCATCTTGATGAATGTCGTAGTCTCTCAGCTGTTGTCGAAGCCACAGTATCTGGCGCAACAGCTTTCGTCAGCCAAATACTCAGCTTCAGTAGTAGATGTTCCTACTAAGTGTTGTTTCTTTGAAAACCATGATATGAGCTTGCTACCGAGGAACTGACAAGTTCCTTAGGTTGACTTTCTGTCGATTCTGCAAGCTGCATAGTCAGCATCAGAATAACCAGTTAGTTCAAGGTTATCATCAGTAGGATACCATAATCCAACATCAGGTATTCCTTTCAAGTAACGAACAATTCTCTTCACTGAATCTATATGGCTCTTCTTGGGATTCGCCTGAAATCTCGCGCATACACCTATAACATAAGTTATGTCAGGTTTGCTTGCTGTAAGATATAATAAAGAACCGATTAGTCAGTTGAGTTAACAGATACTCCCTCTTTGTCAAGATTAATCTTGAGATTGGTGTTCATGGGTATCTTTACTGACTTGCTGGATTCACAGCCGAATTTCTTGATGAGATCTCTTGTATATTTGGCTTGATTAAGGAATATTCCTTTCTTTGATTGTTTGACAATAGTTCATCTCTCCCATCATCGACATTTCAAATTTCTCTTTCATCATCTGCTCGAACTTCTGACACATAGTCGAGATTCCTTGATCCAAAGATAATGTCGTTCACATAGATCTGCACCAATAAAATGTCTTCTCCTAACTTGATACTGAATAAGGTGCGATCCACTGTTCTTTCTGAAAACCTTTCTGAAGTAGAAAGTCTGAGAGGGTATTGTACCAAGCCCTAGGTGCTTGTTTTAACCCGTAAAAATCTCTCTTAAGTTTATAACCCTGACGTCCCTGCTGAAAGTCGGGCGGTTGTTCAATATTGACTTCTTCCATCAACACGCCGTTCAGGAAAGCTGACTTCACACCTATCTGATAGACTGTGAATTGCTGATGTGTTGCATAGGCTAGGAACAAATGAATGGCTTCCAATCTTGCGACTAGGGCGAATGTTTCATCGAAATATATTCCTTTTGTTTGATAATATCCTTTGGCAACGAGTCGAGCTTTATTCCTAACAATAACGTTGTTTTCATCACACTTGTTCTTGAAGACCCACTTCATTCCTATCACATGTCGATGTCTAGGTCTGTCAACAAGCTCCCATACGTCGTGTAAACTGATTCAGTTCTTCTTGCATTGCGGTGATCCAATCAGCATCATTCAGCGCATCCTCGATTGTTTGAGGTTCTTTAGTTGACAAGAAACAGGAGTATAAAACACTTTTTCCTTGACAGAATTTGGATCTTGTCTTTACACTAGTTGAGGGATCTCCAATTATAAGATCTGAAGAATGAGCATCAAACCACGAGCGACGACGTCTTGTTACTTCATCTGGAACTGTTTCAACACTGACAGTAGGAGTATAGGAATTTCAGTTGTACTATTATGTGTTCGAACTAATTCAGTAACAAGGGTTGGGCCTACTTAGTCACCAGGTTCTTCTTGCATGGCGGTGATCGAATTAGCATCATTCAGCGCATCCTCGATTGTTTGAGGTTCTTCAGTCGACAAGAAATAGGAGTATAAAACACTTTTTCCTTGATATAATCTGGATCTTGTCTTGACACTAGCTGAGGGATCTCCAATTATAAGATCTGAAGAATGAGCATCTAACCACGAGCAACGACGTCTTGTTACTTCATCTGGAACTGGTTCAACACAGACAGTAGGAGTATTAAGAATTTCAGTTGTACTATTCTGTGTTTGAAGTAATTCAGTAACAAGGGTTGGGCCTACTGAGTCACCAGGTTCTTCTTGCATGGCGGTGATCCAATTAGCATCATTCAGTGCATCCTCGATTGTTTGAGGTTCTTCAGTCGACAAGAAACAGGAGTATAAAACACTTTTTTCTTGACATAATCTGGATCTTATCTTAACACTAGCTGAGGGATCTCCAATTATAAGATCTGAAGAATGAGCATCTAACCACGAGCGACGACGTCTTGTTACTTCATCTGGAACTGGTTCAACACAGACAGTAGGAGTATTAGGAATTTTAGTTGTACTATTATGTGTTTGAAGTAATTCAGTAACAAGGGTTGGGCCTACTGAGTCACCAGGTTCATGGGCATTTAGCTCAGGAACATCGATAGTTCCCCCTGAGTTGTTATTCTCAGTAGAGATCACAGTTACCACATGGTTTTCCTCCTCGACCTGAATTACCTGGGATTGATCTTGTTTGGTATAATCAATCTCCTCAGCTACACTGCTTGTTGGTTGATTCTGAATTTCATCATCTGAATCATCATCCCAACAATGCTGGATCTCTTCAGTGTTGTCTTTTAAGCTTAGATCCTGTAGCTTGCTCCTGACCTCTTCAGCATCTGGCTGAGAGTTTGACTTCCTGAACTCAAAAGTAAATTCAACAAATACAACATGAGGCTTTCTTCCACACAAAGGGCCCGGTAGTTAAAGACCCTGAAAGCTTTGCTGACCCTGGAGTATCCTAAGAAAACTCCTTGGTCTGACTTGCTATCAAAGACCTTTAACTGATCCTTTCCGTTATTGTGGATAAAGCACGGACAACCAAAAATATGGAAATGCAAAATAGAAGGAGTTCTCCCTTTCCATAGTTCGTAAGGCGTCTTCATGTGCATCTGAGTCAATAAAGACCGGTTCTGAGTATAGCAGGTAGTGTCAGTAGCCTCTGCCCAGAACGTCAATGGTAGACTGAATCTGCGAGCAACGTCCTTGCTGCTTCTTTAAGCGTTCTATTTTTCCTTTCAGCAAGTCCGTTCTATTGAGGCGTACGTGCCGCTGAGGTTTCGCGTTCAATGCCTTCAGCTTCACAGAAGTCTTTCACCATCAAGTTCAAAAACTCAGTTCCACGATCGGAGCGTATCCTTTGGATCTTGATATTTTTCTCGACGCTCAGCCGCTTCAGTAGTTTTGGCAGGTGAAGTTTGACGTCAAATTTATAGGCGATGAATATCACCCAAGTATATCTTGAATAGTCATCAATGACTAGAAAAGCGTATTTCTTTCCTCTGATCGTTACTGGATTAACTGGCCAAAATAAGTCCATGTGCAGCAGTTGAAGGATTCCATCAGTGGAAGGTTGACGGAATTGGCGAATTGCTTGACTTTGTTTACTTCCTCTTCAGATATACTTCACAAATTTTATGTTTTTTGAACACTTCGTTGGGCAGTCCTCTCACTTTAGCATCACGTGTTAGCTTGTTCATTGTCTTGAAGTTCAGATGGCTCAATCATCTGTGCTACAGCCATGCTGTTTTGTCATCTGACCTCGTGTGTGCTAGAAGGAAAGCTTCAGGTTCGGCGGTATTCCATTCAGCATAGTATATGTTCCTTCGCTCCGAACCTGATAACACAGTTTCTCTTGTAGATTTTTCATGAACATCACAAAAACCTGCGTCGAAAATTACTTTATTGGAGTTATCATAGAATTGACTGACAGAAAGGAGATTATGTTGAAGTCCTTCAACATAAGATACTCTAGGAACTATTGCAGTCCTTATTTTCAATGTGTCGTATCCCCTTGTGTAGCCTTTATGGAGTTGTCACTGAACTCAATTCTGGCTCCATCTTGCTGAGCGTAGTCAGTCAGTAGGCTCTTTTGATGTGTCATAAGTTTTGAGCATCCACTGTCGACAATCCAAGGGTCCTGTACCACCTGCAAAACAAAAATAGATTCAGGTACTCTTTGGGTCCAGCTTGGGTCCTTAATTGTTAGATTTTAGGACCCAAACATGTCTGACAGCCTTGATGGCTTTAGACTTCTTGCCATTGTTGTCAGTAGCCCTCTCCACTGAACTTGAAGTGGCTGACTTCTTAGTCTTTTGAGGTTCACCTTTCTTCTTCTTATGAACCTTAGGGCTTTTGACTCTTGGCTCATAGTAGTACGAACCGTACTGAGCTGGATGAGTCAGCTGTTGGTGGTCATGCTATTCAGCCTACTTGACCTTCTTGGTTAACCCTGAGTTTGCTCTTGGTATCTTGGGGCTAGAACCATGGGTCATCTTCTTGTTGCTAGACTGAGGTGCTTGAATCTTCTGCTTGTTCTTTGCCTGAGGGGATGTATAGTCTGCATGTTGAATTACCTGTTAGACAAACCTATCAGTCAGCTTGGTGGAGTTCTTTTGTCCTGAAGTGGATGCTTCACAAGTGTAACCAAGTCCTTCTTTAGTGGCATATGGTCTTTGAGATCGTAACAGCTTCTCCAACTTCTCCTTGGCTCCAATGTACTGCTCTGTCATCAAGGTTCTCCACACTTCATCACTCTTCCTTAGAGCTTCATATTATGTTCTGGCATGTGTGAGCTTTTCCTTGAGATTAGCAAATTCAGTCTCTTTCTCAGAGACGCCTTTGGACAGTACTGTAATCTGTGCTTCTTGATCTTGAGACATAGTCATCAGAGAGTTAATCTCTTCCTTCAATCTCAAAACAAGTCCTTCAGACTCAGTAGAGTCCTGACTTCTCTTTGAAAGTCTCTGATTTTCTGCTTTCAGGATATCCATCTCATGAATCGTCTTGCTGAACTGCTGGCTCATCTGAATTTGCTCTTCAAGCAAATCTTCATACGCAAGAACCATATCCAGCAGATCTCCTACAGCAGAGCTTGTGTCGTGTGTGCAAGGTGAAGAGGAGCATATAATGGGTTCAAAATTTACCTCAGCCTCTTCTCCGGCCATCAAACACGATTTAACATCTTCTGTCTCGATTGCTATGAATGCAACATCGTCATCAGACGATTCCATGAATTGTTCCCCATCGCTTGAGCAATCGGACAACTCTCCAGCTATGTAAGCTTGCCTTTTCTTGACGAACTTGTTGCATCGGGCTTGCCTTTCAGCTCTTTCAGCTGATGAGAGTTCACGACATTCATATTGGAAGTGTCCTGGCTTTTTGCAGTTGTAGCACACTGAGGTTCTGTTGTCCCTTCTAAATGTGTCTTTTTGTTCCACGGGAGCCGCTTCAGTATTCATGTGATTAGGTAGAGATTTAGTTTCACTTTTTGTGCGATCATGTACTCTCCCGAGATATGAGTCACTGAGTGTCATCAGTATTGCATTTCGAGTGACTCGGTCGAGATTATGTAATTTCTTCTCCTCATGAGTGAAGAGGCTCTTACCCTTGGTGACCTTCGGATCGGTTCTGGCACCTGTTGTTCCATCTAATGCAAGTTCGACTGAGTCGATCATTGGAACAATAGGTCCTTTCTCCAGGACATCGGTCATGATGTCATGCAGCGAGGTTAAAGGTGCCTCCAACCTCACTCGCCATACCGCGTAGTTCTCAGTTGATAACATGGGTAGCATCCTAATCCCTGAAATATCAGCCATTGAAAAATAGGATATAGGATGCAATGAAGAGATGCAAGATGTAGTAAAAACGGGTTTTCCTATGATCTTTGTTCGAGATAGACCAGTTTCAGAAACGATGATCAACTAAGAACACAACTCTGATACCAATTGTTGATCCTGAGACATGGTTCAGGTGTAGAGGGGGGGTGAATACACCTGAATACAGATTCTTTCTCTCAAACGCGAGTCAGCTCTAGCTGAGTTTGCTACTGAACTGAGTCAGATAGCCAGATATGCTTTCAAGATCGCGTGGGCAAAGATTTCTTCTACTGAGGTCAGCTTTACTTACTTGAGTCAGTCGAACAGTCGTTCATTATCAGAGTTGTGTGCGGAAGTGTAGGCCCTATTAAGCGTCTCGATTGGAAAACCGATTTTATGCTGAGTTTGATGAAATACAGTTTTAGTGCAATATGATCAGTTAAGAGAAGCAGTAAATCAACACAATAGATTTTTAAAGTGGTTCGGACACACTGGGTCCTACGTCCACTGTCCTGACCAAAGCAGGATACTTGTTATATTTATATTGAGAAAGTCTCAGTGATCTGTTCTCAAGACAGATACAAACTTGATGCTTATACTGAGTAAGTTCTCAGTGATCTGTTCGCAGGACAGATTCTCTACTTATAGTCGTAGTGACTATACAAGGGTTTCAAACTTAAAGAGTTTGAGGCTATCCCAACTATGAGGAAGTTCTTACAATAAGAACGATTTCACAAGAATGTGAACTTCCTCGGGATTTCTAAGCTATGAGTATTACAATTAGGCTCGCTTAGATAAGAGAAGGGGAACAAGGATAACTCTAAGTGATGAACTAAATGGTTCATCTATGAATGCTAGTTCTTCACTGGATTTTTCGATTGAGTGTTATGAGTTTTTGTGCGTTGATACCTTTGGTTACCGGTGTTGTCTCAGCATGAAGACTCTCCTCTTATATAGTCATCGATTGTGAATAGATCCGTTGGAGAGGGGTCTAGTGTTGGGAGATGATTCAGTCCCTCCACAAATTGTTGGGAGATAACTCAGTAGCCTAGTGCTCTGAAGATTTGAAGATCCCAAAACCCTACTTTGATTGATGAACCATTTTGTTGTATTTTGTTGTTTTGTCTCTGAGAGTTTCAGACTCAGTAGACACTCTTCATCTTGGTTCAGGTGCTCAGTTCTGTTCGCTGGCTATTCAGCAGACTATCTCAGCCTCAGTACCAGAAGAAGAAGACTCATTGATACTTGACTCAGCAGGAGCAGTATACTGAAAGGAGTCAGTGGAACTGAACTCAGCAGGAGTAGTTCACTGAACTCAGAGTTGATCTTCAGTATAGCTGACTCAGAAGGACTATGCTACTGAATATAGATCATACTCAGCAACGGCTGAACAATCTTCTGACTGTCAGGATTTATTAAGTCAAGTCAGCAGAGTGATACGAGGTATAGAGAAGTCAGCCTCAGATCCACCATGAAGTATGTGTATCTCACCTACTTTCTTCAGCCTCGACCAATGACGAGCGGCCAGCTGTTCACTTTCTGTATAAAGCTGCAAGTCAACAACTTTCCAGAAATGGAGGGAAAGGACTCTGCCACCTTCTTTGAAAGAGCCGTTTGCTATCCAAAAGAGAGAGACACATGGATCGTCGTCTCCAACGGATCTATCCATGTCTCTGCTCTATAAATAGAGGGATAAATTCAAATTGAAGATCACCTAGAAAATCGAAGAACACAAGAGCATTCACGAGCAACTCAAAACGACTTAAGCTTTTCGCAAGAACTTCAAAGAGAAATCTCCTGGTAAAAAGCGACATACTTGCTCATAGGGAACCAAGCTGAACCATATCATAAAGCCTCTAGTATCCAAGCGACTGAATACGAACCCAAGTCTATACTTAACTGTTCGTCGCTTTAGAAGCCACTTTCTCGTTCCCTATCCCTCTAATTTAAGCTCAGCAGATCTTATCCATAGCTTAGACGAAGGAGTTCATATCCGAACTGATCCTTAGTGTAAAGGACTCCTTCATAGTTGGAGAGTTTGTCAAACACTTTAGTTAGATACCTTGTAAACTGAGACTTGCTTAGTATAAATCTAAAGACCAGTGTTTGTCCAGTGTACAAACCGACTGAGACTATCTCAGTATAATACATAGCTTCCTGATCTTTCGGGACAGTGGACGTAGGATTGCTGGATCCGAACCTTGCTTGTGTTCTGTCTTTTTACTATTGGATTAATTATTGTTCATACTGAAATATTTCTAAAATCATTCAACTGAGTTTCAGCAAAGCTTAATCGATCGCACTAATATACTGAAACTATTTTCTTAAAAATGTTTTCTAACTCAACTGAATTTGGGCCTACACATTTCTGCACTATACTGAACTTCCGCTGAACGGTACTGAATTCTAACTCAAGTCAGCTAGTAGGCCTCAATGAAGTCAGTCACTCTGCCACGCCCAGAACAGCTTATTTGGTCTACTGAACTTGTTCAGTACGGTACTCTCCTGAAAATGACTGTTCGCGTTTTAAAGTTGAGAAATTGTTTTCAGGTGTATTCACCCCCCCCCACCTCTACACCTGAACGTTTAATCTCGGGACCAACAATTAGTATCAGAGCAGGAGTTCTCTAAAGACTCTTGTTATTCTAAAACTGGTCTACTTGAACGGATCCAGAAAACGTTTTCACTGCATATCATTCTTCATTCATATCATTATCTACTATGTCTGATATGTCAGGAATCAAGATGGTACCCATGTTCTCAGTAGAGAACTACGGGGTATGGCGAGTCAGAATGGAGGCACATCTGACTTCCCTCCACGACAGCATGACAGAGGTACTGGAGGACGGACCTATCGTTCCAATGGTTGATAGTGTTGTAACTCAGGACCCAGCACAAGGAGGAGGCATGGTGATCGGGAAGAAGATCCCTAAAGATAGAAGTCTCTTCACCCTTGAGGAGAAGAAGATTCACAACTTACCGGGTCGCTAGAAACGCCATACTGACCACCCTGAGCGATTCTTATCTTGGGAGAGTTCAGGACTGCAAGTCCGCGAAGGAACTCTAGGATGCTCTAGCGCTACTAAGTCGGGGGACTCAGAAGATCAAAGCGAACAAACTGGCGCTGGAACTTCAGAAGATGGAGAGACTGTCTCTCATGCCTGGTGACACGATTGAAGATCTTAACGTCAGATTCACAGATCTGATGAACACCATCAATGGGCTGGGAAAGACGTTCTCCAAGCGAGAGATGAATCTCAAAATTTTGAGGGTACTGCCAGACGATCATTGGACTCCCTTTGCTACTTTAGTGAGACATTTTGATTTAGATATTGTTTCTCCTGGCCATATCTTTTCAGAACTTAAAGCTGAGGAGTTCGAGTTTAGTCTACCTCAAAGGAAGCAGCGAGTTGAAGCTGACACCCAAATCTACCATGCTTTCAAAGCATCAGTCAGCACAGCGGCTCCAAGCGTCTAGCAAGGCTGAACATTCACTCAGTGACTTACAAGAAGGAAACCTGGCTAAGAAGTACGCGCTGCTTGCCGAAAAGTATCAGAAGGAGAAGGAGAGGCGCAGAAAACTCTCAAGAGTCGTCAGAGACTCCAAGGGTAAGTTTGAGTATACACCTAAGCGCACTCCTGACTCACATACTTCTGACTGTAGGAAACAGGAGGACTCAGCTCAGTCGAAAGACAGGGAGAGCAAAGAAGAGAGAGTCACTACCTGCTACAACTGCAAGAAGCCAATACATTATCAATATGACTGTCCTGAGCTCAGTACTGCTGAGAGAGCAGCACGCAAAGCTCGAAGGGAGAAGTTCATCAAGAAGCCTCAAGCATATATAGCTGGTGAACTCTCAGACGACTCAGATAAAGTCGATTCCTTCATGGATTCATTAGACGATGAAGCGGCATTCATGGTCGTAGAGCTTGAAGAAGATGTTGAAAAGTGCTTCATGGCAGGAGAAGAGAATGAGGTAAACTCTCACGCTCCATTTAACTCCTCTTCACACTGCACACACGATACTATTTCAGGTGCAGATGAGAATCTGGATGTCGCAATCGCATATGAAGAACTACTCGACGAGCAGATTCAGATGAGTCTGCAGCTCAGTAAGGCTCTTCAGGAGTTGGATACCCTGAAAGTGGAGAATCAGAGACTTTCTCAGGAGAGTCGGGTTGCTACAGAGTCAGAAGGACTTGTGTTTAGACTCAGGAGGAGATAAACTCTCTGATGGCCAAGTCTTAGAATCAAGAAGATCAGAACTCAGTACTGACCAATGACTTGACTCGGAAAGATACTGAACTGAGTCTACTGAAGCAAGAGTTGTCAGGACTTCAGACTGAGCATAAACTGCTGAAGAAAAGCGTTGATGTCTGGAGGAATCTGATGACAGAGCGGTACATGGGCGCTGAAAAGAAGCTTGAGGACACGCTTGCCAGCAACAAGCCTAAGCACTGCAAGGAGGGACTTGGATTCAGCCATGGAGCCTCCTCAGCTGCCCCCGTAAGCTCAGAAAATCGGCTAGCTGATAGATTTGTTCAAGGGGAGACCATCAACGCAGAGATTCTGAACCTCCTAGCCAAGGACAAACAAAAGATGAAGGCACCTCATCCCAGCTATCAGCAATCTGACAAGAAGATCAGTTCCAAATCACCCCAGTTCAGTCAAGGCGGAACTAGCAAAGTTAAGTGGGCTGATCAGTATGGACCTCCGCAGCTGACACATCCAGCTCAGTATGGGTCATGTTATTATGATCCTATAGTCAGGAGAGGACCTAAAAGTCGAAGAAGAAGAAGAAGAAAGTCGTGCAGAAGGCAAAGGTCAGCAGTTCACCTACTCAGAAGATCAGGACTACTGAACCTGTGAAGCCTCAGAAGTAAGCATCGACCAGTCAAGTATGTTGATCAAAGTGGGAAGAAACTGTCTGAGACCACCAGAGTCGTAAGACAGATCTGGGTTTCCAAAACTAACATCTAAGGACCCAAAATCAACAATAAAGGGTACCTAAATATAATTATGTTTTGCATGTGCACAAGGACCCGTGGTATGTGGACAGCGGATGCTCAAGACATGTGACATACGAGAAGGACCTACTAAAGAATTATACTACTGAAGAAGGACCCCGAATCGAGTTTGGAGACAATGCAAAAGGCTATACCAGAGGCTATGGAACACTCAGTATTGGAACCGCAACAGTTCCAAGAGTATCATATGTTGAAGGACTTCAGCATAATCTTCTCTCTATTAGTCAATTTTGTGATAACTCGAATAGAGTGATTTTTTACGCTGGTTTCTGTGATGTCATTGATAAATCTACAAGGAAAATATTGTTATCAGGTTCGTGCAAAAAGTATATCTACGTAGCTGACTGGAACTCAGCTGAACCTGAAGCTTGTTTATTGGCGAAGAACGACAACAGAACGAGGTGGCTCTGGCACAGAAGACTCAGCCATCTCAACTTCAAGATGCTCAACAAGCTAGCTAGAAACACTCTAGCAAGAGGACTGCCGAATGAAGTATTCAGCAAAGACACTCAGTGTGAAGCATGTTTGAAGGGAAAGCAAACAAGGAATCAAAATCCACATGTTCCATCTCCTTCCACTGATGGAATCCTTCAGCTGGTACATATGGATTTATTCGGTCCAGTCTCTCCGGTGACGATCAGAGGTAAAAAGTATGCTTTAGTGGTCATTGATGACTACTCGCGCTACACATGGGTCATATTTATTGCAAACAAGTCTGACGTCAAAACAGAGTTACCAACGCTTCTAAAAAAGCTCAGTGTCGAGAAGAACACAGAGATTATCAAGATACGTTCAGACAGAGGAACTGAGTTCCTGAATTCGATGGTGGAGGAGTTCTGCAAAGCTGAAGGCATAGAGCATAAGACGTCTGCCACGCGCACGCCTCAACAAAATGGGGTTGCTGAAAGGAAGAATAGAACACTCAAAGAAGCAGTAAGAACCCTGCTCGCAAACTCAGGACTCCCAACCAAATTCTGGGCAGAAGCTACTGACACTGCATGTTACACTCAGAACAGATCTCTACTGTCTAAGCAGCATAAGAAGACACCATATGAATTATGGAATGGTAGGAAGCTTTCTCTATCTTATTTCCATATTTTTGGGTGTTCGTGCTTTATCCACAATAATAGGAAAGATCAGTTAAAGACTTTTGATAGCAAGTCAGACTAGGGAGTCTTCTTAGGATACTCCCGAGTCAGCAAAGCCTTCAGAGTTTTTAACTACCGGACCCTTTGCGTGGAGGAAGCCCTCATGTTGTTTTTAATGAGTTTGCTACTAAAGACAGGAGCAGGAACTCTAAACCAGAGTCTGAGGACATCAGTAAGCAGCTACAGGATCTGAGCCTGAAAGATAAAGTTGAAAAGATCCAGCTGTGTTGGGATGATGATTCAGAAGGGGAAACTGAAGATAAGTCAGCTGAATCTCACCCAGCAGCAGAAGTAGCTGAACAGATGACTCTACTGAACAGAGTCAATCCCAGGTAACTCAGGTCGATGAAGAAACCCAAGTGGTAACTGAGACCTCTATGGAGGATAATAATTCAGGGGGAACAAATGAAGTTCCTGAGCTAAATGCCCCTGAACCTGGTGACTCAGTAGACCCAACTCTAGTAATTGAATTGCTTCAATCTCAGAGTAGTACAACTGAAATGCCTAACTCACCTACTATCTGTGTTGAACAAATCTCAGATAAAGAGTTGAAACATCGTAGATCATGGTTGGACGCTCACACTTCTGACCTGATTCTTAGAGATCCTTCAGCAAGCGTAAAGACAAGATCCAGATTCTGTCAGGGAGAAAGCGCATTATGTTCCTGCTTCTTGTCTACTGAAGAACCTCAGTCAGTTGAGGACGCTCTTAAGGATGCTGATTGGATCGTAGCTATGCAGGAGAAGCTGAATCAGTTCAGGAGAAACGAAGTATGGGAGCTTGTTGATAGACCCCGACATCAACATGTGATTGGAACTAAATGTGTCTTCAAGAACAAGCGAGATGAAAACAACGTTATAGTAAGGAACAAAGCAAGACTCATGGCAAAAGGCTACTGTCAAGCTGAAGGGATATATTTCGATGAAACTTTCGCTCCCGTTGCAAGATTGGAGGCAATCAGACTATTCCTAGCATACGCAACACATCAGCGATTCAGAGTCTATCAAATGGATGTGAAGTCTGCGTTCCTGAACGGCGTGCTGAAAGAAGAAGTCTATGTAGAACAGCCTCCCGGCTTTCAGCAGGGACATCAGGTCTACAGACTCAGAAAGGCTCTGTACGGGTTAAAACAAGCACCCAGGGCTTGGTACGATACCCTGTCCGAGTTTCTTCTCCAGAAAGGTTTTCAGAAAGGCACAGTAGACCGCACATTATTCAGCATTCGACTGGAAGACGACATCTTAATTGTGCAGATCTACGTAGGTGACATAATCTTCGGATCGAAGAACGTCATCATGTGTCAGCAATTTGAGAAAATGATAAAGGATAAGTTCGAGATATTAATGATGGGAGAGATGAATTATTTCTTCGGTTTTCAAGTCAAACAATCTGAGAAGGGACCGTTCATCAATCAAGGCAAATACACTCGAGACCTCATCAAGAAGTTCGGTTGTACATCTGGCAAACCAATCAAGATCTCGATGAACACGAACATGAAAATTGATCTTGATAAAGAGGGAGTATCAGTAGACCATACTGAATTTCGTGCTATTATTGGTTCATTATTATAACTAACTGCTACTCGACCTGACATAACTTATGTTGTAAGTGTCTGCGCTCGATTTCAGGCGAATCCTAAGCAGTCACATGGACTCAGCAAAGAAGATTCTATGTTATCTCAGAGGAACACCTGACATGGGTTTATGGTATCCAGCAGATGATAATATTGAACTAACTGGTTATTCTGATGCTGACTATGCAGGATGTAGAATTGACCAAAAGTCAACTTCTGGAACTTGTCAGTTCCTTGGCAGTAAGCTGATTGCGTGGTTTTCAAAGAAACAACATTCAGTAGCGACGTCAACTACTGAAGCTGAATATATGACTGCCGGAAGTTGTTGCGCCCAATCCTTTAGCTGAGACAGCAGCTACGCGACTATGATGTTATTTGGAATGAAGTGCCAATCTTCTGCGATAGCACCAGTGCAATTGCAATCACTCATAATCATGTACTTCATACTAGATGCAAGCATGGGACATCAGACATCACTTCATTCGCGATCATGTCGAAAAGAAGGATATCAGGATGGAGACGATCCGTACTGACCATCAAAGGGCAGATATTCTAACCAAGCCTCTAGCTGAAGCCAGATTCAGAGAACTTTCAATAGAGCTAGGTCTGCTGGACCCTACTGACTCCAGTCAGTAAGTGGATTCAGGAGAGGAGCATTCAGCAAGGGGGAATGTTCACTCTCAGTACTGAGTAAATTCAGTACGTAGAGACTCAGCAACCATCTACACGAGGTATCAGCTGACTATGATGTTTAGCTGAGAGAATATAAATCATGGCAGGATCATACATTAGCGTTCCTCTGGATATGCAAGAGATCATAGAGAATGATCGCGTTTGGTGCGAACCGATGATGGAGTTCGATGCCTGCGAGCTCGACTTCATGGAAGAGATATTTGATGCGCTCAGAGCGACAGGCTTGGAGGGTTTTCTGTCGAGGAAGCCGTCGTATTTCCTCTCACGCCAAATTGTTGAGTTGTACTTGAACTCAGAGTCAACAGAAGGAGACATCCATTGCAGATTCGTTACTCATACGATTGCAGATCCCTCCCATGCTATTTCAGAGATCAAGACGATGTCCGTAAAGGAAGCTCTTCAGCGCAGCTTCAAACTTCCTAATGAAGGTTTCAGCACAGTGGGATACAAGGATGATTTAATGGATGAGTATTTAGAGACTTTCTGCGGGAAGCCAACAACGTTCAGAGCAACCTTCCCAAAGAACTCCATGCTCCCACAATTCAGAGCCCTTGCCTACATCGTCTCTCAGCTACTGACGAGTCAGGCCGGTTCTTTTGATCAAGTATCGAGGCCAAAGATTCAGCTGATGATGGCCATATACGATCACGCCAAGATCAACTGGACTGAGTTCTTTCTCAAGGAATTCATGACTCAGGCCGCTAAGTTTGACAAATCATCCCCACGCCTAGCCATGAAAGGAAAGCTATTATACGGATTGAAGCTGTCAGTCATGATAGAGGACTTATGCGGAGCTGACAATGTAGTATATGCTGATAAGCTATACTTCAATCCGAAGAAGGTCAAGTTCCAGAGCAGGGCAGCGACCCTTCAGCAAATCGGAGTTGGGCCTGCTGATCCCAAGGCAAGAGCTCAGAAGACCTCAACTCCTACAAAGAAGAGGTCGCCTCCTAAGTCTACTCCCAAGAAACCAACCAAGAGACTGAAGAAAGTTAGTGAGGTCGTAGTTGAACCTCCTTTGCAGCTAAGGGACGATGCTGAGTCCTCAGAGAAGACTCTGTCAGTGGAGAAAGTCGTCTCCACTGAACAAGGTGAAACAGTGGACCAAGGGGTAGAGACTGAATAGATTCCTACTACTCAGAGCCCTTTGGATATCCCTCCACTCAGCAGTATTCCATCTGCTGAGAAGCAATAGTCTCCGATAGAAGTCGAAGACTCAGAGACGGCTTCTGAATCAGAATCAATCGGGATGGAGGCGTCTGCTCTGCAATCAAGAGCCTCCCGAGAGATTTCTGAACATATTCCGGAGATAGACAGCCATGCAGATCTAATTATATTGGCGAGGCAGGCTAGGCTCCACACACTGATCAGATTCCAGGAGTGGTCAACCTTGAACAAGCTGATCCACCACCACTCCTGCGAACAACTCCACGAAGAGGAGTTGATGATAAGGAACAAGATAGGCTACTCAGAGCCTTCTGACATCTGTTCCTTAGACGATTTGAGGGTTGCCATGCTTGCCATGCTGAAGGATCGCCAACCCACTTCAGCGACGGCACCCTCAGATGGGTCAGACCTTGATGGTCAGGACCCACCCCGTCATTCAGGCCCTGAGAAGCCTGATGAGGAAACTCAACTGGACCAGGATGCTCCCACTTCTAATGCTGAACCACCACTCAACATCCTTTCTCCAGGACAGTCGGCGGCTGGTACCTCAAAGACGGCGGAACCAGCCCAACTATTGCTGGAGTCTGCGTTCGAGGTAGCGCCCAGCCCTAAAAGCTGACGATCGAAGTCAGTGGCCAGGGCACTGAGGAGTCAAGGCACTCAAAATAGACTCCTCGCCCGTGCTGTCCACAAGACGTGGAGGCAGTCCACGTAGGCTCAGAGTGCGGAGATAAAGGGGCTCAGAACTTCAATTCAGAACACACCTGCCCCTGATTTCTCAATGATTCTGACCGAAGTACTTGCCACTCAGAGAGCCAACTTCGAAGAGCAACTGAAGCTGATAGAAGCTCGCCAAGCTAAACATCTAGAAGAATACAATGCCACCTAGTCAGCTCATACTGCATCCATTTCCTCTATCTCTCAGGCCTCCGAGCTCAGACTCCAAACTATTCAGAAGGTCATGGAAGATAAAGTGGATCAGGTGCTAAAGGACATTCAGACTGAGATGGAGAACTCTCATAAGAAGTACAGTGAGCAGCTAACTGATGAGAGGAACGAGCTCCATGAGAGGCTTGTGAAGCTGCAAGATGCCTTGGACAAACTTGCTTCAGCCTACTCAAGCCTGAATAAGAAGGTAAAATTCCCTACCCCTGGTTTATTTGCAGATGCCAAAAGGGGGGAAGGAAAGGTGAAAGTACCTGAAGGAAAGGAGAAGGTACTCAGAGTACCAAAAGGAGTAAGGATAGTGGCAGGAGCATCTCAGATTCAGCAATCTGCTCCCACTGGTCCCACTACTCAGACTGCACAGGGTGATGCCCAGGGTGTCTCAGCAGCAGGGGATGTAGTGCCTACTGAGACTGGCCCAAGTGGCTCAGGACCCAAGGATTCTGCTACTCAAGCAACTCAGACTCCAAGCGACATCATTAAAGAAATTGTTGACTATGCAGAGGAGGATTCAGAAGAGGAAGAAGTCCCTCTACCTCCTCCAGTGCAAGGGAAGGGAAAGAAGGTAGTGAAGCTTCCCACTCCTCCCAAAAAGAAAGGAACCAAAAGGTTCATCACTCCTGAGGAAGAAGCTCAGATAGCAGCTGATGAAAAGCTAGCTAGGGAAATTGCCGAGGCTGAGGCTGCCAACAAACCAAAGAAAAAGCCAGCCCAAGGCAAAACAAAGGCTCCAGCAAAGGGAAGGAAGCCTAGGACAAAGCTGCCTCCTAGAACTCTGAAGCTCAGTGATGAAGCAGATAAGGAGAAAGATTCAAAGACCGGATTCAGCAGTTCAGAAGATGATAGATAGCTTCTTGTATTTCTGTTCTTTCTTTCTTAGAATAGCAAGTCTGGTGTACTATACTGACATTTCTCCATATATAAAACATCACTGTTATTCGGCCCTGACAATTCCTTATTGTCTACATGGCCCTTGTTTATTTTATGCTTAACACTCAGAATCACTCAAGTGATTGCTGACTCACACACTCACTGAATATTTATCTGTCAGTTCTTATCTTGTTAGTTTCTGGTCTGATAGATTGCTTTAAGAGGGAAATTGTTGTTAGAAAGGGGGAAATTGTTGTTAGTTTTCTGTGTAGGTTCTGATATTTCTTCCCTGATTCCCTCTATAGTCTAGAACTTGAAAAACAACTCCACTGATTCTACTTGTAATACTTGAAAGGAGCTCTGTTTCTGATAGTTATAGTGTTAGGTTTTAGCATCATCAAATAGGGGGAAAATGTTGGGAGATGATTCAGTCCCTTCACAAATTATTGGAATATAACTCAGTAGCCTAGTGCTCTGAAGATTTGAAGATCCCAAAACTCTACTTTGACTGATGAACCATTCCGTTGTAATCTGTTGTTTTGTTTCTGAGAGTTTCAAACTCAGTAGACACTCTTCATTTTGGTTCAGGCGCTTAGTAGATTATCAGCCTCAGTACCCGAAGAAGAAGACTCAGTAATACTGGACTCAGCAGGAGCAGTATACTGAAAGGAGTCAGTGGAACTTACCAATGACGAGCGGCCAGCTGTCCACCTTCTGATTAAAGCTGCAACTCAACAACTTTCCAGAAATGGAGGGAAAGGACTCTGCCACCATACTTTGAAAGAGCCGTTAGCTACCCAAAAGAGAGAGAGACACATAGATCGTCGTCTCCAATGGATCTATCCATGTCTCTTCTCTATCATTAGTGGGATGATTTCAAATTGAAGCTCACCGACCTAGAAATCGAAGAACACAAGAGCATTCACGAGCAACTCAAAACGACTTAAGCTTTCCGCAAGAACTTCAAGAGTAATCTCCGGTGAAAGGCGACATACTTGCTCATAGGGAACCAAGCTGAACCAGATCATAAAGCTTCTAGTATCCAAGCGACTGAATACGAACCCAAGTCTATACTTAACCGTTCGTCGCTCTAGAAGCCACTTTCTCGTTCCCTATCCCTCTATCCTAAGCTCAGCAGATCTTATCCATAGCTTAGACGAAGGAGTTCATATCTGAACTAATCCTTATTGTAAAGGGCTGCTTCATAGTTTGAGAGTTTGTCAAACAGTCTAGTTTGATACCTTGTAAACTGAGACTGGCTCAGTATAAATCTCAAGACCAGTCTTTGTCCAGTGTACAAACCGACTGAGACTATCTCAGCATAATAAATAGCTTCCTGATCTTTCGGGACACTGGACGTAGGATTGTTGGATCCGAACCACTTTAAAATTGTTTGTGTTCTGTTTTTTTTACTGTTGCACTGATTACTGTTCATACTTAAAATATTTCTAAAATCATTCAACTGACTTTCAGCAAAGCTTAATCGATTGCACTAATATACTGAAACTGTTTTCATAAAAATGTTTTCTAACTCAACTGAATTTTGGCTTACACATTTCCGCACTATACTGAACTTCAGCTGAACGGTACTGAATTCTGACTCAAGTCAGCTAGCGTGCCTCGGCAAAGTCGGCCACTACGCCATGCGATCCGAACGCCTTATTTGGTCCTCTTGGACTTGTTCAGTACGACACTCTTCTGAAAAGGACTGTTCGCGTTTTAAGTTGAGAAATTATTTTCAGGTGTACTCACCCCCCCCCTCTACACCTGAACGTTTAATCTCAGGACCAACAAATTTGACTAACAAAAAAATTAATTGAATGACCAAAATTACAAACATAAATATTCGGCGACTAAAATGTCAAGAAATAAAATTTAGAGACTAAAATCACTACCATAAAATCTTTTAGAATCAAATTTGTGTCCATTTATAATCTCGTTTCTATTAAAAGATATTACGGCTAAAATGGCTATTAAAGATTTATGTTTTACGTCCATTTTAAATATCACAATTAGAAAAATCACTCTTATAATAACATTCGCATTTTGACTAACTATTTGTTTATATTCACTTAGTGTTGGGTTATGAGTCAGTAGAAGATGCTTAGCATTTTATTGGGTAAAACAGTATTGGGGGAAATCATAGTGTTTCATGCTATGGAATTGAGGATCCCAAAACCCAGCTAGTATCAGTAGTGTAGTGTTGATAGAACCAGATGATGTAATAGGCTAGACTGATTTTGTTTTTATTATCCTTTATGTCTAAGTCCTGTACGGGGTAAAATGTTGTATTGATCTTCAGTAGGAAGCTTACTTTCCAGAACCCCATGTCATCAGTGTAAGAGCATGTGTTCTTAAGTCATCAGCTGATCCTCGCTCAGTAGAAGACATCTCATCGGCTGACCGACATCAGTAGAAGAACCCTCTATACAAAGCTCAGTACCTTCGGAGTTATCAGCTGATCATTACTTAGTAGAATACTCACTGTCAGCCGACTCAGACGAAGAAGACAGAGACAGTGTCAAGTCTACTGTATCCGACAGGAAACGACCCAGCTTTTAACATCATTCCAAAGTCAGCAGAAGATCATACGAGGATGAGTGAGAGTCAACTCCGATGAAGACCGATGTCTGACATATCTCACCTACCACAAACCTCGACCAATGAGAAGCCGTCAACGCACTACCTGCTCTGACCAACTAAAGCTGCTCTCATGAACAGTAATCAACAACTCTGCTGCAACAGCTCGAACATATGGTCGTTTTCCTTGGAAGCTTGTGACACGTGGCATCGTCCTCTCCAACGGGCAAATGCCTGGGTCACGACTATAAATAGAGAAGCAAATTCGAGCTCCACGCACGGGATATCAAGGGACAAAATGCTCAAGCATTCTAAACAACTCAAGCGTATTTAAAGATAAACCAGCGAAGAACTTGCTTAGCAGAAAATCTTTAGTTCTTCTCTCTAGAGTTTCTTTCTTTAGATCCCTCTTCTCTATCTAAGCTCAACGTTTATATCTATAGCTTAGAATCTCGAAGGAGTTCACTTTTAGTAACTGTTCTTATTGTAAGAACTCCTTCCTAGTTGGAGAAAATCCCCTCCCCTTCAAACTTAGGTTTGATTTGTAAAGTCGCTAAGGATTATAACTTAGAAGGGTTTGTCCAGTGCACAGATACCTTGCTGAGGCTTGCTCAGATTAATCAACAAGACCTCCTGTTCAGCAGGACCGTGGACGTAGGATCTTGCGTATCCGAACCACGTTAAAAATTGCTTGTGTTGTTTACTGTTTTATTGCACTGCATACAAATATCTTACAAAGTCATATCATTCATAAAACGTATTCGAAAAGTGCACTAGCCAAAATCTTTTAACTTGTAAAAATCACGTGTTCAATTGAGACGAATCTCCGGGCCCTACACTCTTATCTGCACTAAGTCTTCGACTGAGAATCAAGCACTGACAAAAGTCAGTAGGAGAGACTCAGTAGTTGGCACACTCTGACCCGCGATCAAAAGGTTACTATTTGGCACTGTTCATCAGTAGCAACCTACAGCTCAGCTGTCCTTCGTGTTTGAGAAAAGAAATAGTACACAAGTGTATTCACCCCCCCCCTCTACACCTGACTCTCGTCTCCGGACCAACAATTCGTATCAAAGCACGGTGTTCTTCTGATCATCGGTTCTGAAACTACTGGTCTTCTCGAACAGATCCTAAAAACGTTTTTCACTGCACAAGCATCTCTTCATACATCCTTATACTCTTACCCATAATGTCTTATATGTCAGGTATTCGGATGGTACCGATGTTCTCCATAGAGAACTATACGGTATGGCGTGTAAGAATGGAGGCGCACCTTACATCGCTGCATGACAGCATGACGGACGTCCTTGAGACAGGACCCATAATTCCCATGATCGACAGCGTACAATTTGCAGCTGTGGGAGGTGTAGGAGCACAGACAGGTGCCAAAGTTGCAAAAGATAAATCTGCCTTCACGCCAGAAGAGAAAAAGCTGCACAACCTCGACCGAGTTGCGCAAAATGCAATCTTGACTACGCTCAATGATTCACACCTCGGGAGGGTGTAAGACTGCAAGACGGCAAAGGAACTTTGGGATGCCCTGGCTGTACTGAGCCAAGGAACCCCGCAGATCAAGGAAAATTAGCTTGAACGAGAACTACAAAAGTTTGATACATTTGCCATGGAGCCCAACGAGACCATTGACGAACTAAGCGTCAGATTTACCAACCAGATCAATGTGATCAACGGGCTGGGGAGGACGTTCACAAACAAAGAGATGAACACGAAGATCTTGAGAGCGCTACCTCGACTGAAGTGGCTTCCTTTTGCTACTTATTTACGTCGCTCAGATCTTAATGCTCTAACTCCTGATGTTATATTTTCAGAATTAAAGACGGAGGAATTTGAGCACAGCCTACCCCAACGATGTTCCAGCGCTCCAGCTGACACTCAGATAGATCATGCTTTCAAAGCAACAGTCAGCAAAACTGGAGCCAACCCTATTTCTTCCAGCAAGGCAGTAGCCACGACAGATGCTAAGTCCTCTGAAACATCTGCTACTGACCAGCTTGGACTCATAGCTCTCAATTATCAAAGAGAAAAGGAAAGAGTCAGGCTGAAGAAATACCACAGAGATTCTCCCTCAGGTAAGAAACAATATCGAAAAAGGGAAGAATCTAAACCTTCTACTGATTCCAGGAACTCAGAACCTGCTGCTAGTCCATCCAACGACTCAGTTGGAAAAAGCAGCAGATCCTCTGTGTGCTATAACTGCAAGAAGTAGGGACACTATCAGTACGACTGTCCCAAACTCTCAGCTGCTCAAAGAGCAGAACGGCAGGCTAGACGCGAGAAATTTGCCCGAACAGTCAGCAAAAATGGAGCCAACCCTATTTCTTCGGAGAATCTAGTTGTGAGAATCAAGGAAGAGATTAAATCTCTTATGACTAAGTCTCAACTTCAAGAAACTCAGATATCAGCTCTGACCAAGGAAAATTCTGAGAAAGATATTGAGATAGCCTGACTCAGTCAGAAGCTCGCAGAAGTCGAAAAGGATTATGATCACTTAGGAGAAGTGATGAGGTCTGGCGAGGACTGATGACTGAACAGTACCTAGGAGCTAAGGAGAAGTTGGAAAGTATGCTCAGAGCTCAAAGGCCAACGATACTTGGCTATACTCATGAAGCTTCCACTTCAACATCGAAAAGCTCATAACTGCTGGCTGATAGGTTCGTCAGAGGAAAAGTTCAGGTTACTGAATCAACACCTCAGGCGAAGAACAAACAGAAGATGATTGCACCTCAGCCGAGCAATAAGAAGCAACTGACCAGAGGTTCTAGCCCCAGGACACCACGATCAAATTTAGGGGGAACCAAGAAGGTCAGATGGGCAGAGCAGTATAGTGAACCGCTATATGAGCATCCAGCACAGTACGGTTCGTACTATTATGAGCCCAGGGTCAGGAGGAGCACACAGCCTAAGAAAAAGAAAGCTCCTGAACCCAAAACTGCCAGAAAGTCAGTATCTCCAAGTCCTGTGGAGAAGAAAGCTGACAAGGTTCAGAAGAAGAAGTCTCGGACTTCTAAGGTTCCGAAACAGATCTGGGTTCCGAAATCACCCACTAACACTTAAGGACCCAAACTGAACCAAAGGGAACCTAAAACCGTTTCTATTTTGCAGGTGCATAAGGACCCTTGGATTATGGACAGCGGCTGCTCGAGACACATAACTTATCAAAAGAGCCTGCTGACCAACTACGTACAAGAAGATGGTCCCAGAGTTGAGTTTGGTGACAACTCTAAAGGCTATACAAGGGGATATGGAACACTGAATATTGGGACTGCATCAGTTCCAAGAGTAACATATGTTGAAGGACTTCAACATAATCTCCTTTCTGTCAGTCAATTCTGTGATAATCTGAATAGAGTTATCTTTGACGCTAGTTTCTGTGATGTTGTTGACAAATCTACAGGGAAAACAGTGTTATCAGGTTTACGGAGAAAGAATATCTATGTTGCAAACTGGAAAACCGCAGAACTTGAGGCTTGCTTACTTGCTCAGACAAAATCTAGTGATAAAGCAGGATGGTTGTGGCACAAGAGACTCAGTCACCTAAACTTCAAGACTATGAACAAGCTAGCCAAGAACTCTAAAGTCAGAGGACTGCCCAATGAATCGTTTATCAAAGACAGAAACTATGAAGCATGCTTGAAGGGAAAGCAGACAAAGAATAGCAATCCACCAATTCCGTCACCTTCCATTGATGGAATCCTTCAACTGCTACACATGGACTTATTCGGGCCAGTCTCTCCAGTGACTATAAGAGGCAAGAAGTATGCCCTCGTCGTCATTGACGACTATTTAAGATATACGTGGGTCATCTTCATAGCCAACAAATCTGATGTTATGACTGAGTTACCAAAAATGTTGAAGAAGCTCAGTGTGGAAAAGGACATCAAGATACAAAGAATTCACTCAGACAGAGGAACAGAATTTCTCAACTCGGTAGTAAAAGAGTACTGCGAAAAGGAGGGAATCAAGCACGAGACATCAGCAGCTTGCACTCCTCAGCAGAACGGACTTGCTGAACGTAAGAACAGAACACTTAAAGAAGCAGCAAGAACGCTCCTAGCAGACTCTGGACTACCCTCAAAGTTCTGGGCAGATGCTACTAACACCGCCTGCTACACTCAGAATCGCTCACTGCTTACACAGCAACACATGAAGATACCTTACGAACTATGGAAAGGGAGAATTCCTTCTATTTCTCATTTTCATATTTTTGGTTGTCCTTGCTTTATTCACAATAATGGGAAAGATCAGTTGAAGGTCTTTGATAGCAAATCTGATCAAGGAGTATTCTTAGGATACTCTCGAGTCAAGTAAAGCTTTCGAGTCTTTAACTATCGGACTCTTTGCGTGGAGGAAAGCCCTCATGTTGTCTTTGATGAGTTTGTTACTGAGGACAGGAAATCTAAGAAGACAAATACTGAAGATGTCAGCAGCAAGCTACAGGATCTCGCATTAAACGACAAAGCCGAAAAGATCCAGCATTGTTGGGATGATGAGTCAGACGATGAGGAAATTCAGACCCATCCCACAGGCAATGTAGCTGACCTGGTTGATTCTACTGAACAGAATCAACATGTTGATTCTACTGAACAGAATCAACATCAGGTAACAACGGTCGATGAGGAATCCCCAGTGGTAACTGAGACCTCTACTGAGAATATAAACTTAGGGGGAACAACTAATGTTCCTGAGCTAAATGCCCCTGAACCTGGAAACTCAGTAGACCCTAACCTTCTTACCGAAGCTGCTGCGATCGCGAACACGCATTACTCGAAATGCCTAACACTCCTATTGACTGTGTAGAAGTAGTCTCAGAAGAAGAAGCCAGACTCAGACGTTCATGGCTTGACGCTCATTCTTCTGATCTTATTATAGGAGATCCATCAGCAACAATCAGGATGAGATCTAGATTAAGTCAAGGGGAAAGCTCACTCTATTCTTGTTTCTTGTTCACATAAGAACCTCAGACAATAGAGGATGCACTCAACGATGCTGACTGGATCATTGCCATGCAAGAAGAGCTAAACCAGTTCGTTCGAAATGAAGTTTGGGAGCTTGTTGACAGACCTAGACATCAGCACGTAATCGGCACTAAGTGGGTCTTCAAGAACAAGCGAATGAAAACAACATCATTGTCAGAAACAAAGCTCGACATGTTGCCAAAGGATACTGTCAAGCAGAAGGAATAGACTTTGATGAAACCTTCGCTCCAATCGCCAGATTGGAAGCTATTCGCCTGTTCCTAGCCTATACAACGCATCAAAGATTTAAAATATATCAAATGGATGTAAAGTCAGCGTTTCTGAACGGCGTACTGAAGGAAGAAGTCTATGTGGAACAACCACCCGGCTTTCAGCAGGGACATCAGGTGTACAGACTTCGGAAAGCGTTGTACGGGTTAAAACAAGCACCTAGGGCATGGTACGATACCCTATCAGACTTTCTACTTCAGAAAGGTTTTCAGAAGGGGACAGTAGATCGCACCCAGTTCAACATAAATTCAGGAGATGACATCCTACTGGTGCAAATCTACGTGGACGACATCATTTTCGGTTGCAGAAACGTGACTATATGTCAACAATTCGAGAAAATGATGAAGGAGAAGTTCGAGATGTCTATGATGGGAGAGATGAATTACTTCATTGGATTTCAAGTAAAGCAATCACCTGAAGGAATATTCATAAATCAAGCCAAATACACTCGAGACCTCCTGAAAAGATTCGGCTGCGACTCAAGCATGCCAGTCAAGATCCCCATGAATACAAATTTCAAAATCGATCTAGACAAAGAGGGAGCTTCTGTTAACTCTACTGATTATAGAGCCATTATTGGTTCTTTACTATATTTAACAGCAAGCAGACCTAATATAACTTATGTTGTAGGTGTATGTGCAAGATTTCAGGCGAATCCCAAGCGAAGTCATATGGACTCAGCAAAGAAGATTCTGCGATATCTGAAGGGAACACCTGACGTAGGGTTATGGTATCCTGCTGATGATAATCTTATAATAACAGGTTATTCTGATGCTGATTATGCAGGATGCAGGATAGATCGAAAATCGACTTCTGGAACATGTCAGTTCCTAGGCAGCAAACTGATATAATGGTTTTCAAGGAAACAACATTCAGTGGCGACATCCACTACTGAATCTGAGTATATGGTTGCTGGAAGTTGTTGTGCCCAGATCCTTTGGCTTCGACAATAATTGCGAGATTATGGTATATCTCAGGATGAAGTGCCCATCTACTGCGACTCCACCAGTGCGATTGCTATAACTCAAAACCCAGTTCTCCATACGAGATGCAAGCACGTGGATATCCGATACCACTTCATCAGAGACCATGTCGAGAAGAAGGATATCAGAATGGAGAAGATCCATACTGACAAACAAAGGACAGACATACTGACCAAACTACTAGTTGAGAACAGATTCAGAGAATTATCAGTTGAGCTAGGTCTACTGGATCCTACTGAGTCGAGTCAGTAGAAGAAAATAGTAAGACAGGTCAGAAGACTCAGTACTTTGATTCAGTCGGGTGAATCAGACGGTACACAGTAAGGGGGAACATGGCCATCAGCACATCAAATGTCCTCCTGAGTCTTAACGGTAACCAGCTAATCGTAAAAGTTCATCTGAAGAGGTTTGCATAGTTTTATATATTTAACTTTCTCAGAAGCATGATCGCATTTATCATATTAATCGTTGGCACTCAGTAGATTAATGAGCATTTATTTCCCGCCATTAATTTTTAAGGTTTAAGTCAGTAGGAAATCGTTTTCATTTAAAAGGCTTAGACTTTAATGCTGCCTGCAACACATTTAATGCATGTCTTCTAACCTTACCTTAACTGCGCATATCTTACGTGGGTCTAGATTAGAGGCGGCCTTATTAATCATTCCGTTTATAACATCAAATCACAACCGTCATTAAAAGCGAGTTTTCTTCCCAGCCGTTCGATCAAAACCGGTTGATGTTCAAATCTTATAAAATCTCTCGTTTTTCACTCTAATCTATCTTTTCGCCATTTTTTTCCTTAGAGCTCTCTGCATTTAGTTTTCATCTTCTCTAAACTGTTTTTGCTTTTCACTCAAAGCTCTTCACATACGGTAATTTCCCTTGTTCTCTGCTCAAAACTTTGCTAACTTACTCTATTTTCAAGTGCTAACAAGTTTTTTGCAGATATTCATGACGATCGTTATGACCCCACCAAACATCAAAGAGATCATCAAGTCGAAGGTTCAGTTTGAGCCGACAATGGTCCTTCACCAGGCGGATCTTCCTTACCTCGAGCCCATATTCTCGGCTCTAGAAGTGTCCGGCCTCGAACTTCTGGTAACGAAACACCCTAAGGCGTATCTCCCTCGCCAAGTGGCCGAAGTTTTCTACAACTAAAGGATGGTGGAAGATACAGACGGCGAGGTATCCCAGTTCGCCTACATGAGGGAGGTGACTCCTCAGAAATGGGAGTCAGATCACTCCGATATCAACATCCAAGCAGCGTTGAAGGCGTCTTTCGATCTTCCTGCCCATGGGATATCTCCGGCTGGATACAAGGAGAAGGAGCTCAACTCCTATGTTCATCGTTTCTGCGGGAGAAATGATATCTCCTTCAAATCCGCGCTGCCGAAGAATCAGTTGTTGCCAGAGTACCGCGGGCTCGCCTACGTCGTCACTCACATACTGACGAGCGCCGCTGTGTGTCAATATAAAATGCATTGCATATCTATTCATGCATGTTATCAAGTGTTTTAGTTATGTAAGTCGCGCCTTAGAAATTTAAATAAAATTAAAGCATTTATCTTATTTGTCATTAAATCATTTTTATCATGAAAATTTATTTGGAACTTTGAATGTGTTTATTTATATCATATTATGATTATATTGTTTATTGTTGAAATAAAAATATGTTAGAATTATTAGACAAGAATAATATTTATTTATTTTGGATTTCTTACACCTACTAGGATTCATTAAATGATAGAATATTTTATATTTGTGTGAAATTATTAGGAGATAATTTTATATTATGTTTTAAGATTTAAATAGATATTCAATGTGTGATATTCATATTTTAGGATAAAATCTATTTATGTTTATCCATATCCTAATTTGTCTATGATTGAATCTCTTATATGGTAGGTGATAGACTAAATTCTATCTAAATTATATAAGCACGAAAATAAATATGGGTAAAATATATTAGATACCTTATAGGATTTGGGATATTTAGATAATGATTTTTAGGCTTATAAATACCCCTTAGTCGCTCATAATATAGCATCCCGTAAAATTTTTGAAAATCTGCCAGCATATCTGCGAACTGTTTCAAGGATTATTTACTCATCTTCCCATCGTCCTATCGTCGTGAAAATTTAGGGTCGTATTTCTAGGTATGTCTAGTATACTATATTACTTTTGTAGAATTTTTCAAGCATGATAAATATTTTTTAAAAATTGTTATTCGTAACCTGCCAGTTTTTGACAGCATGTCCATAAGCTTGATAGAAAAATTATTTTTCATGTTTTCTTTGAGTTGTTTTCAACCATTATGAATATTAATATGATATCATATATGTTAGGTCATTCATGTTAAAAATCAAGAATTTTTAGAATACGTTTACTATTTATTTGTTAATTTGTATATGTGAAATACGTACATGACTTTCATGAATCATTAAGATAAACTTTCATGTATAGTGTTGCTCCGGACACGATACTCAGGTGTAGAGGGGGGGGTGAATACACCTGAACACAGTTTCTTTTTCTCAAACGCGAAGGACAGCTGAGCTGTAGGTTGCAACTGATGAACAGTGCCAAATAGTAACCTTCGATCGCGGGTCAAAAGTGTGCCAACTACTGAGCTCTCCTACTAACTTTTGTCAGTATTTGAAACTCAGTCGGAGACTTAGTGCGGATAAGAGTGTGGGGCCCGGAGATTCTTCTCAGTTTGAAAACGTGTTTTCGCAAGATAAAGTATTTTGGCTAGTACGCTTTTAAGAATACATTTTATGCAAAGATATGATTTTGTAATAGTTTGTATGCAATGCAATAAACAGTAGATAACACAAGCAGTTTTTAACGTGGTTCAGATACGCAAGATCCTACGTCCACGGTCCTGCCGAACAGGAGTTCTTGTTGATTTATCTAAGCAAGTTTCAGCAAGGAATCTGTGCACTGGACAGACCCTTCTAAGTTATAGTCCTTAGCGACTTTACAAATCAAACCGAGGTTTGAAAGGGAGGGGATAATCTCCAACTAGGAAGGAGTTCTTACAGTAAGAACAATCACTAAGAGTGAACTCCTTCGAGTTTCTAAGCTATAAATTTAGCAATGAGCTTAGCTAGAGAAGAGGGATCTAAAGAACTCTAGATAGAAGAACTAATGATATTTTATTGGGCAAGTTCTTCGCTGGATTGATCTTGAATGCGCTAGAGTTGTTCGAAAGCTTGAGCATTTTTCCCTTGATATCCCATACGTGAAGCTTGGATTTCATCTCTATTTATAGTTGTGACCTAGGCATATGTCCGTTGGAGACGACGATGCCACGTGTCAAAAGCTTCCAAAGAAAATGGCCATAAATTCGAATTGTTGCAGCAGAGTTGTTGGACACTGTACATGAGAGCAGCTTTAGTTGGTCAAAGCAGATAAAGCGTTGTCGGCTTCTCATTGGTCGAGGTTTGTGGTAGGTGAGATTGTGTCAGACATCGGAGTTAACTCTCCCTAATCCTCATATGTCTTCTGCTGACTTTCGAAATGACTTTAGCGGCTGAGTCATTTTCTGTCGGATACAGTAGACTTTAAGCAGTCTCTGTCTTCTTCGTCTTAGTCGGCTGACAGGAGATATTCTCTTGAGTATGGTCAGCTGATGACTGCGAAGGTACTGAGCTTGCATAGAGTTCTTCTGTTGATGTCTGTCAGCTGATGAGATGTCTTCTACAGAGGCGAAGATCAGCTGATGACTTAAGAACGCAAGCAATTACACTTATGACGTGGGGTTTTGGAAAGTAACTTCGACAGAAGATGAATCCAACATTTTACCCCGTACAGGACATAGACAGAAGGATAAACAAAATAAAAACAATCTAGCCTACACATCATTTAGTCCTATCTAGACACTACACTACTGATATCAGCTGGGTTTTGGGATCTTCAATTCCATAGTACTACTATGATTTCCCCCAATATTATTTTAACCACTAACAGCTGAATACCATCTACTGACTCATAACCCAACAATTTCCCCCTAATTGATGATACCAAAACCTCTATAAAATATAAAGAAAGGATACTAAACTACTGACATAGATAGACTCCAGTAAACTGAATCAGTTAGCCTTAAGAGTTCAGCAGTGAGAGATAGGCAAAACACAGAGAAAACAGTTATGTGAGTGTGTATCAGATCACTTCAGTGATCAGTTGTGATAACAAAAAAAAAACAACCAATGCCGTAAGACAATGAGTAATTGTCTGGCTAGAAATAGGAACATATATATATAGAGACAAGTACATTACAAGGTACCTATCTCTATTACAAAAGAAATGATAAGAAGATCATTGTTGACGTCTGAATCTCTTGGTTCTGCTCCTGAAATCTACAGACCTATCAGCTAGAGGTTCCAAACCAAAGTATTTGTAAATCCTTGCTCGCAAAGTTTGAATTTCCTCGAGATCAGCAGGCAGATCAAAACTAAGGTTATGATGATAAGCAGCTGCCTCGATCTCATCTTCTATCTCCTTCGTGCATAGCACGCCACGAGTAGTCCTCGGAGGAGGGATGCGTCTGAATGTTGGACCTCTGAGGGGTATCTTCTCTCTTTCCATTATCAGTTGAAGTTGATTTCTGAGCTGGGCATTGTATTGATGAACGAACTCATCGAATAGCTGATCAACTGGTATCCCAGATGGATAGAAACCCCATACATAGTATCCCTTGATAAATTCCTCCTTAAGTTCCTCCCATTGCTCATTCAGTTGTGCTGGCACCCATCTGTCTACATGAGGAGTAGGAGCTTTCTTAATATAAGGTGCTCTGGGCGCTCCTCTCCTATAATACTTAGAAGACCTCGGGATCTGCCTTTTCCAATCCACTACTGGCTCGCTGGCTATCTTATCTGTCAGTTCAATGATCTTAGCCAGGTCGGCCAATCTCTTCTTCTCTCTAAGACCCGCTGATCTAGCATCTCCTCTTCGGAGATTTAATCCCTTCAGCGTGGCCTCCCATGTGGCTCTGTCCTCGGCCTCTTACTCAGGTGTAAGAGTGGGAGTGTAAGAACTCTGAGCTAAGGGTAGGACTTTAGTGGCAGAAGCTTTAGCCAGCTCCTCCTGAGCTTTTCTTTTCTCTTCATCCAGGAGCTTCTTGGCTTTTCCTTTGGCAATTCTGCCAACAGGCTTTTTGGGCTTCTTTGCTTCTTCAATTTCTGCCTCGAGTTGCTGCTCGTAGTTCAGTTGATCTTGCAGCTTCTGAGCAACTCGATGATCGAACGCCTCCTGCTTCACTTTGGATTTAAACTTAGGCGTCGGGGAAGATGGAGGAGTGGTTTCAATTGTAATCTCCTTCCCCGCCCTTTGCGGTTGCAGTGGCTCATCCTCCTGATCGAGAAATCGAGCAATTTCATCGATGTGCTGAGCTGATGAAGCAGTTGCTGGCTCAGTCACAGTAGTTGTTGTTTGGACTTCTAGGACTTGGACATTTTCAGGAGGGGGTACTCCAGAACTGGTTTCAGCCTGAGTAGCTGAACCTTCCCCCTGATTTCCTTCCCCCTTATTAATAACTTGGACTTCTGGGGTTTTCTCCACCTCAGCCTGTTCCTCCTCAGCCTGTTCATCTTTCTCGGCTTCTTCCCCCTTTTTGGCATCATCAGCCAGGGAGAGGCGAGTACGGATGGCTGTCACCTCTTTGTCCAAATTGAAGTATAGATTCTTGATAAGGGTGGCGGTGGATTCGAAGTCTTTGACTGCATTGCAGTATTGCTCCCATTCCTTCTCCTGAACAGCTCTAAATTGTTTAAGTTAGGCTGCGGACTCCTGTCTGAGTTTTAGTAGAGACTGATCATGAGATTCTGTCATCTCCTTCTGAGTTTCTTTGAGGGCCTCCGCTGTTGTTGTAAGGCTTTCTGAAGCCTGGAGAAGGCCACTCTATTCCTTTCGTCCATGGTGGCTTGGACTGCCGCAAGGCCCTGAGTCAGCTGCTCAGAGAATGACTTCTGCTGAGAGATTAGGAGCTGCTGACTCTGAGCGGCTAAGTCCGCCTTCTGAGCTGCAAGGGCGGTCTCAACTACCTCCTGAATGTTGACAGAAGAAGTAGGAGTTTCGGAGACCTTTTGCATCCCTTGAGCGAGTCGGTCAACTTTCTCATTCTGGGCCTTAGTGTACTGAGCCTATTTGAGATGAACGTCTTTTGCAAGGAGACGATTCTTATCTCACTACCGCCGGATGGCTTTGTTGACTGACTTAGAGGTCACGGAACCTATAGGTTTGATCTGATAACTGCTGGTTCCGAGCCTCTGCTCAGATGTCGCGATCTGTTGCGCTCGACTTGGCTTCGAGGCAACTGGGGCATCACCTGATGTGGAGGGTGGTGGTGGTCGGCCCTGTTCTCGGGGAGTGTTACCCTCAGCAGATCCTCCCAAATTTGCATCCTTGGGTGGCGCCTGATCCATGTCATCATCATTATCGTTATTGTCGTCATGATGCGATGGAGGCGAAGGGTTGTTGTCTGGTGCTGAGGATCGCAAGCTTAAGAGATAAAGTATTGCGGCTTGCAGATCCTCGAAGGAGGCTAGATCAGCTGGTTCCCCAAACCCTATTGCTGATTTCAAGCTCTGCTCTTCGGTAAGTAGGGACAGAGCTGACTGAGTCCTGATCAGATTTTCTAGGATGTCCCAGCTAAGGAATCTCAGCAGCATTTGTGTCCTAGCCCTTATGGCAATATCCACCAAATCCTCATGCTCAACGATCTCAGGGATCTGAGCACTAACTTCTCCTGTGGCTCGGAGACGGGTGGAATACATGGTTGTCCACTCTGAGGAGGTTTCCTCAGTCGGTACCCCAGTGTCCGACTGTGTCTCTTCGGAGCTGATCCGCTGGACTTTCTCCTTTAATGTGGCACCTTTGATGCCGGTGTTCGCGTCTAGAATGGGTTCCTCCTGAGTGGGTGGAGGAGAGGCAGGTTTTGCTGTCGAATTATCTCGCATCAGCAAAGGCTGAGCGATCCGATACTGATTCTTCGATTAGTACGGACAACTTTGTCCCATACAGCAGCTTTCCCATACTAATTAGTCTCCTCTCTCCTGTGGGTGTGGCTGCAAACTTCTGAGCCTGAACTTTAAGCTCATTCACATAGTAGTCAGTCCAGTTAACTCTGACTCCATCATCTATTATCATCATCAGCTGTATGCGAGGCTTGGATAGCTGATCATATGAACCGGCTGAGCTCGTAAGAATGTGGGAAACAATATATGCAAGTTCTCGGTACTCTGGTAGCAGCAGATTCTTTGGCAGAGCTGTCTTGAAGACTGCGTCGTCCCTGCCACAGAACTTCTGGACATAGGAGTTAATTTCCTTCTCCTTATATCCACTTGGAGAGACTCCGCGCGCTGGGAGATCAAAGGTCAGTTCCACGGCGGTTCTGATATTGATGACGTGTTCACTTGCATCCCAAGATTGAGGGACAACTTCCTTCATGTATGGGAAACATGACATTTTTGCGCTTGTATCCTCATCGGATCTCCAATTGTAGTATACCTCCGCAACTTGTCTGGGCAAATATGCTCTGGGTTGCTTCGAGACAAGAAGCTCCAGGCTGGAAGTCTCGAGAGCCATGAAGACGGACTCAAGATATGGAAGATCAGCTTGGTGTAGCGCCATCATCGGCTCGAACTGGATTCGGGAATTGATGATATCATTGATTTGCGGTGGGGTCATTACCGTCGCCATGAATATCTGCGAAAAACTCGTTAGCACTTGAAAATAGAGTAAGTCAGTATGAGTTTAAGCAGGATTCAAGAAATTACTGAATTGTGGAGAGCTTTTGAGAAAACAAATGCAGAGCAGTTAAGGTTTTGAGAAACTGAACGCAGAAGAAAAAAGCTCTAGAGATTCGAAAATGGCGAGAAGTGTGGTTAGATATATAAGCGAGAGTTTTTATAAGATTTGCATATCAAGCGGTTTTGATCGAACGGCTGAAACTTAATCTCGTTTTTAAAATGACGGCTAAGATTTGATGTTATAAAAGGAATGATTACACAAGCCGCCTCTAACCTAGACCCACGTAGGCATATGCGCAGTAAGGTAAGTTGAGAAGATATGCATCAAATGCGCTGCAGGCAGCATTAAAGTCTAAGCCTTTTAAATGAAAACGGTTTCCTACTGACTTAAACCTTAAAAGATTAATGGCGGGAAATAAATGCTCATTAGCTACTGAGTGAAAGCGACTGATGTAATAAATGCAAGCATGCTTCTGATAAAATTAAGTATATAAAACTACGCAAACCTCTTCAGCTGATTTTACGATCAGCTGGTTACCGTTTTGACTCTGGAGGATAACTGTTGTGCTGATAGACACGTTCCTCCTTACTGTGTACAACTTGATTCTCCCGACTGAATCATTGTACTGAGTCTTTGACCTGTCATACTGATTTCTTCTACTGACTCTACTCAGTAGGTTCCAGTAGACCTAACTCAACTGATAATTCTCTAAATATGTTCCCAGCTAGTGGTTTGGTCAGTATATCTGCCCTTTGCTTGTCAGTATGGATTTTCTCCATTCTGATATCCTTCTTCTCGACATGGTCTCTGATGAAGTGGTGTCGAATATCCACGTGCTTGCATCTCGTATGGAGAACTAGATTCTGAGTTATAGCAATAGCACTGGTGGAGTCACAGTAGATGGGCACTTCATCCTGAGATATACCATAATCTCGCAGTTGTTGTCGAAGCCAAAGGATCTGGGCACAGCAACTTCCAGCAGCCATGTACTCAGCTTCAGTAGTGGACGTTGCCACTGAATGCTGTTTCTTTGAAAACCAAGATATTAGCTTGCCGACTAGAACCGACACGTTCGGAAGTTGACTTTCGATCTATCCCGCATCCCGCATAATCAACATCAGAATAACCTCGTCGCATTAGATTATCATCGCAGGATAACATAACCCTGCGTCGAGGTGTTCCTTTCGGCATATCGTGAGAATCTTCTTTGCTCGAGTCTAGATGACTTCGCTTGGGATCCGCTTGAAATCTTGCACATACACCTACAAGATAAGTTATATCGAGTCGGTTGGGTCGTTAAGTATAATAAAGAACCAATAATAGCTCTATAATCGGTAGAGTTAACGTAAGCTCCCTCTTTGTCTAGATCGATTTTAAAATTCGTATTCATGGGGATTTTTGAGACGGCTTGCTCGAGTCGCAGACAAATCTTTTCAGGAGATCTCGAGTGTACTTGGCTTGATTGATCAATATTCCTTCAGGTGATTGCTTGACTTGGAATCCAAGGAAATAATTCATCTCTCCCATCATGGACATCTCGAATTTCTCCTTCATCATTTTCTCGAATTGTTGACATATAGTCACGTTTCTGCAACTGAAAATGATGTCGTCCACGTAGATTTGTACCAGTAAGATGTCATCTCCTGACTTTATGTTGAACAGGGTGCGATCTACTGTCCCCTTCTGAAAACCTTTCTGAAGTAGAAAGTCTGATAGGGTATCGTACCAAGCCCTGGGTGCTAGTTTTAACCCATACAGAGCTTTCCTGAGTCTATACACCGGATGTCCCTGCTGAAAGCCGGGCGGTTGTTCCACATAGACTTCTTCCTTCAGTACGCCGTTTAGAAAAGCTGACTTTACATCCATCTGATATACTTTGAATCTTTGATGCGTTGCGTAAGCTAGGAATAGAAGAATGGCTTCCAATCTGGCGACTGGAGCGAACGTTTCATCAAAGTCGATTCCTTCTGCTTGACAGTATCCCTTGGCAACTAGTCGAGCTTTATTTCTGACAATGACGTTGTTTTCATCACGCTTGTTCTTGAAGACCAGCTTAGTACCAATCACATGCTGATGTCTCGGTCTGTCCACAAGCTCCCAAACTTCGTTTCTAACGAACTGGTTCAGCTCTTCTTGCATGGCGATGATCCAGTCAGCATCGTTGAGTGCGTCCTCTATTGACTGAGGTTCTTCTGTAGACAAGAAACAAGAATAAAGTGAGCTTTCTCCTTGACTTAATCTAGATCTTGTCCTTATAGTTGCTGATGGATCTCCTATAATAAGATCTGAAGAATGAGCGTCGAGCCATGAACGTCGAAGTCCGGCTTCTTCTTCGATACTACTTACGCACGTCCGTAGGTGTGTTAGGCATTTCGGTTGTACTTGTTCGTGATTGCAGTAGTTCGGTAAGAAGGTTAGGATCTACCGAGTTTCCGAGTTCGGGGGCATTTAGCTCGAGAACGTATTTGTTCCCCCGAGTTTATATTCTCGGTAGAGGTCTCGATTACCATTGGGGCTTCCTCCTCGACCGTTGTTACCCGTTGTTGATTATGTTCGGTAGAATCAACCAGGTCGCCTACATCGCTTGTTGGTGAGTCCGAATTTCTTCATCGTCGACTCATCATCCTAACAATGCTTCGGATCTTTTCAGCTTTGTCGTTTAGTGCGAGATCCTGTAGCTTGCTGCTGACATCTTCAGTATTTGTCTTTGTAGTTTTCTTGTCCTCAGTAACAAACTCATCAAAAACAACATGAAGGCTTTCCTCCACGCAAAGGGTCCGATAGTTAAAGACTCTGAAGGCTTTACTGACTCGAGAGTATCCTAAGAATACTCCTTGATCAGATTTGCTATCAAAGACCTTCAACTGATCTTTCCCATTATTGTGAATAAAGCACGGACAACCAAAAATATGAAAATGAGAAATAGAAGGAATTCTCCCTTTCCATAATTCGTAGGGTGTCTTCATGTGTTGCTGTGTAAGTAGTGAGCGATTTTGAGTGTAGCAGGCTGTGTCAGTAGCATTTGCCCAGAACTTTGAGGGTAGTCCAGAGTCTGCTAGGAGCATTCTTGCTGCTTCTTTAAGTGTTCTGTTTTTGCGTTCAGCAAGTCCGTTCTGCTGAGGGGTGCGAGCTGCGGATGTTTCGTGCTTAATTCCCTCCTTTTCGCAGTACTCTTTAACTACTGAGTTGAGAAATTATGTTCCTCTGTCTGAGCGAATTCTCTGTATCTTGATGTCTATTTCCACACTGAGCTTTTTCAGCAGTTTGGGCAACTCAGTCATGACATCAGATTTGTTGGCTATGAAGATGACCCATGTATATCTCGAGTAGTCGTCATACTTCTTGCCTCTTATAGTCACTGGAGAGACTGGCCCGAATAAGTCCATGTGTAGCAGCTGAAGGATTCCATCAGTGGAAGGTGACGGAATAGGTGGATTGCTACTATTTGTCTGCTTTCCCTTCAAACATGCTTCACAATTTCTATCTTTGATAAACGATTCGTTGGGCAGTCCTTTGACTTTAGAATTCTTGGCTAGCTTGTTCATAGTCTTGAAGTTCAGGTGGCTGAGTCTCTTGTGCCACAACCATCCTGCCTTGTCACTGGATTTCGTCTGTGCGAGTAAGCAAGCCTCAGGTTCTGCGGTTTTCCAGTTTGCAATGTATATATTCTTCCTCCGCAAACCTGATAACACTGTTTTCCCTGTAGATTTATCAACAATATCACAGAAACCAGCGTCAAAGATAACTCTATTCGATTGTCGCGGAATTGATCGACAGAAAGGGAGATTATGTTGAAGTCCTTCAACATATGTTACTCTTGGAACTGAGGCAATCCCAATATTCAGTGTTCCGTATCCCCTTGTATAGCCTTTAGAGTTGTCACCAAACTCAATTCTGGGACCATCTTCCTGTATGTAGTTGGTCACCAGGCTCTTTTGATAAGTCATGTGTCTCGAGCAGCCGCTGTCCACAATCCAAGGGTCCTTATGCACCGCAAAACAGAAACATTTTTAGGTACCCTTTGGTTCAATTGGGTCCTTACATGTTAGTGGGTGATTTCGGAACCCAGATCTGTCTAGGGACCTTAGAAGTCTGAGACTTCTTCTTCTGAACCTTGTCAGCTTTCTTTTCCACAGGACTTGGAGATACTGACTTTCTGATGACTTTGGGTTCAGGAGCTTTCTTCTTCTGAGGATTTGTATTCCTCTTGACCCTGGGCTCATAGTAGTACGAACCATATTGAGCTGGATGTTCATACAGTGGTTCCTTGTACTGCTCTGCCCACCTGACCTTCTTGGTTCCCCCTGAGTTTGATCGTGGTGTCCTGGGGCTGTAACCTTTGGTCAGTAGTTTCTTGTTGCTCGGCTGAGGTGCAACTATCTTCTGTTTATTCTTCGTCTGAGGTGTTGAGTGAGTAGTCTGAACTTTACCTCTGACGAACCTATCAGCCAGCAGTTCTGAGCTCTTTGAAGTGGAAGCTTCATGAGTATAGCCAAGTCCTTCTTTCATGACCGTTGGCCTTTGCGCTCTAAGCATACTTTCCAACTTCTCCTTAGCTCCTAGGTTTTGTTCAGTCATCAGTCATCGCCAAACTTCATCACTTCTTCGAAGTGACTCATAATCCTTTTCAACTTCTGCGAGCTTCTGACTGAGTCGGGCTATCTCAGTATCTTTCTCAGAATTGTCCTTGGTCAGAGCTGATATCTGGGTTTCTTGAAGCTGAGACTTAGTCATAAGAGATTTAATCTCTTCCTTGAGTCTCACAACAAGATTCTCAGACTCAGTAGAGACCTGACAATCAGAAGAAAGTCTCTGATTCTCAGCCTTTACCTGTTCCAGTTCCTGAATGGTTCTGCTGAACTCTCTGCTCAGCTGAATCTGCTCCTCTAGTAGATCATCGTAGGCTTGTACCACATCTAGAGGCTCATCTGTGACCGAGCACGTGTCGTATGTGCTGTGTGAAGAAGAGGTTATATTAAGTTTAGAATTTACCTTAGCCTCTTCTCCGGCCATCAGACAATATTCTGCATTTTCTTCAGGATCTGTTTCTCTGATCTCAACGGCAACAAATGCAGCTTCGTCTTCAGAAGAATACATGAATGTATCTTCCTCGATTGAGTCATCGGATATCTCTCCGGCTATGTAGGCCTGCCTCCTTCGGGCAAATTTTTCACGTCCGGCTCGCCGTTCGCTCTTTGAGCACCGAGAGTTCGGGACATTCGCATGCGATAGTGTCCCTCCTTCTTACGGTTGTAGCAAACGCATGATGATCTGTCGCTTTTTCCACTGAGTCTTTGGATGGACTCGCGGCAAGCAGTTCCGTGTTCCTCGATCAGTAGAAGGTTTAGATTCTTCCCTTTTTCTAAAATCTTTCTTACCTGAGGGAGAATCTATGTTGTATTTCTTCAGCTTTCTGACTCTCTCCTTCTCTCTTTGATATTTGAGAGCCATAAGCGCAAGTGGGTCGAGAGCGGATGTCTCGGAGGACTTTGTTTATCTTTGCGACCTACGGCCTCTTTGCGGAAGAAATGGGTTTGACTCAATTTTGCCGACCGTGCTTTGAAAGCATGGTCAATCTGAGTGTCAGCTGGAGCACCGGAACATCGTTGGGGTAGGCGTGCTCAAATTCCTCTGTTTTTAATTCTGAAAAGATAACATCAGGAGTTAGAGCATTAAGATCAGAGCGACATAAATAAGTAGCAAATGGAAGCCACTTCTGTCGAGGTAGCGCTCTTAAGATCTTGGTGTTCATCTCTTTGTTGGTGAACGTCCTCCCCAGTCCGTTGATCACATTGATCTGGTTAGTAAATCTGATGCTTAGCTCGTCAATGGTTTCATTGGACTCCATGGCAAATGCATCGAACTTCTGAAGCTCTAATTCAAGATTATTCTCTTTGATCTGCGGGGTTCCTTAGCTCAGTACAGCCAGGGCATCCTATAGTTCCTTTGCCGTCTTGCAGTCTTGCACCCTCCCGAGGTGAGAATCAGTGAGCATAGTCAGGATTGCATTCCGCGCAACTCGGTCGAGGTTGTGCAGCTTTTTCTCTTCTAGTGTGAAGGCAGATTTTTCTTTGGCGACCTTAGCACCAGTATGTGCTCCTACACCTCCCACTGCGGCAAATTGTACATTGTCGATCATGGGAATGATGGGTCCTGTCTCAAGAACGTCCGTCATGTTGTCATGCAGCGATGTGAGGTGTGCCTCCATTCTCACACGCCAAACTGTATAGTTCTCTACTGAGAACATCGGTACCATCCGAATACCTGACATATCAGACATTATGGGTAAGAGTATAAGGATGTATGAAGAGATGCTTGTGCTGTGAAAAACGTTTTCAGGATCTATTCGAGTAGACCAGTAGTTACAGAACCGATGATCAGAAGAACACCGTTGCTCTGATACCAATTGTTGGTCCGGAGACGATACTCAGGTGTAGAGGGGGGGTGAATACACCTGATCACAGTTTCTTTTTCTCAAACGCGAAGGACAGCTGAGCTGTAGGTGGCAACTGATGAACAGTGCCAAATAGTAACCTTCGATCGCGGGTCAGAAGTGTGCCAACTACTAAGCTCTCCTACTAACTTTTGTCAGTACTGGAAACTCAGTCGGAGACTTAGTGCGGATAAGAGTGTGGGGCCCGGAGATTCGTCTCAGTTTGAAAACGTGTTTTCGCAAGATAAAGTATTTTGGCTAGTGCGCTTTTAAGAATACGTTTTATGCAAAGATATGATTTTGTAACAGTTTGTATGCAATGCAATAAACAGTAGATAACACAAGCAATTTTTAACGTGGTTTGGATACACAAGATCCTACGTCCACGGTCCTGCCGAACGAGAGTTCTTGTTGATTTATCGAGCAAGTCTCGGCAAGGAATTCGCATGACCGGATGCACCCTTCTAAGTTATAGTCCTTAGCGACTTTACAAATCAAACCGAGGTTTGAAAGGGAGGGGATAATCTCCAACTAGGAAGGAGTTCTTATAGTAAGAACAATCACTAAGAATGAACTCCTTAGAGTTTCTAAGCTATAGATTTGGCAATGAGCTTAGCTAGAGAAGAGGGATCTAAAGAACTCTAGAGAGAAGAACTAATGATATTCTATTGGGCAAGTTCTTCGCTGGATTGATCTTGAATGCGCTAGAGTTGTTCGAAAGCTTGAGCATTTTTCCCTTGATATCCCGTGCGTGAAGCTCGGATTTCTTCTCTATTTATAGTTGTGACCTAGGCATATGTCCGTTCGAGACGACGATGCCACGTGTCACAAGCTTCCAAAGAAAACGGCCATAAATTTGAATTGTTGCAGCAGAGTTGTTGGACACTGTACATGAGAGCAGCTTTAGTTGGTCAAAGCAGATAAAGAGTTGTCGGCTTCTCATTGGTCGAGGTTTGTGGTAGGTGAGATTGTGTCAGACATCGGAGTTGACTCTCCCTAATCCTCGTATGTCTTCTGCTGACTTTCAAAATGACTTTAGCGGCTGAGTCGTTTTCTGTCGGATACAGTAGACTTTAAGTAGTCTCTGTCTTCTTCGTCTGAGTCGGCTGACAGGAGATATTCTCTTGAGTATGGTCAGCTGATGACTGCGAAGGTACTGAGCTTGCATAGAGTTCTTCTGCTGATGTCTGTCAGCTGATGAGATATCTTCTACTGAGGCGAAGATCAGCTGATGACTTAAGAACGCAAGCAATTACACTGAAGACGTGGGGTTTTGGAAAGTAACTTCGACAGAAGATCAATCCAACATTTTACCCCGTATAGGACATGGACAGAAGGATAAACAAAATAAAAACAGTCTAGCCTATACATCATCTAGTCCTATCAAGACACTACACTACTGATATCAGCTGGGTTTTTGGATCTTCAATTCCATAGTACTACTATAATTTCCCCCAATATTATTTTAATCTCTAACAGTTGAATACCATTTACTGACTCATAACCCAACATATAGGATCGGCGCGCAAGACTTAAATATTGATATCCATAGTTTTTCATTCAAAATCAAGGTTAAGGTGGGGAAGTATTCTTACACTACATTTATCCTTATTATATTTTGTGCTCGATATTTATGAGTTAATGTCAGGCATGAAAAGAAAGGATCGAAGTTGATCCGCGATCGAAGTTGATTGGTATAAAGGTTTATGGTCGAAGTTGACCGGGATCGAAGTTGATCGGTACACATGTTTATGGTCGAAGTTGACCGGGATCGAAGTTGATCCGTTTAAATGTTAGAGTCGAAGTTGACTCGGTGGTCTGTGTGACTACGTAATTCTTACATGTTCTAATTTTCCATAATATATTGGTATATTATATAGTTTGGATAAGTGTATTTCCCACTGAGTAGTCGTACTCAACCCACTATTTTAACATTTTTCAGGAAATGACTCGGCCGATGCGTAGAGGTGTTGGTGGTGATGGTCACACGAGGAAGGATTTATGAAAGTCATATTGCATTAAACTTTGTACATTATTTTTGAGAAGTAGTAGTCATAGTTATTTTTTTTAAGACTTCCGCTGGTATGAAAATAAATTGAGTTTTTCAAGTATTCTTTTCCGTGAAAATGTTTTGAAAGATTCGAAATATGCATGTTAAGTATGAAGTAACATCCCTTGTTAAGTTTTGAAAATTGGGGCATTACAGCCGCCGGCTCATTCGATTAGCTGTTTAGGCCGAGGCTTCAGCTGATGATGGCGATTATTGATGGTGTCCAGGTCAACTGGATGGAGTTCTATGTGACTGAGCTCAAGGCTCAGGCACAGAAGTTTGTCGCCACACCTACTGGAGAGAGAAGATTAATTAGTGTGGGCAAACTTCTGTATGGAACGAAGATTTACATACTTATCGAGGACTCAGTATCGAATCATGCTTCTTTTGCTGATTCTCGATACTTCGACAGCAAGCTCATAATGTTCAAAACCAGCGCCGCTGCTGAGAAGTCGGTCGGGCGTGGGCCAGCTGCACTGAAGAGGCCTACTACTGAACTGCCTCCCCGCGCCGACCCACCAAAGAAAAAGAGGCTTACTAAGACTAGAACATCTGAGGTTCCAGCAAAGCCTGCCTCTCCTCCACCACCTCAGGAGGAAAGCATACTGGATGCTGACACTGGTATAGAGGGTGCGACCCTAAAAGATAAAGTTCAGCGTATCAGTTATGAGGAGACTCAGTCGGAAGAGGTTGAACCGACTGAGGAAACATCTCCTGAATGGACGACACTGCAGTCGGCACATCTCCGAGCCACAGGAGAAGTGACTGCACAGATCCCAAAAATTGCCGAGCACAAGGATCTGGTCTACATTGTGATCAGGGCGAGGACGCAGATGCTACTGAGGTTCCTAAGTTGGGATATCCTCGAAGAGCTGATCATGAATCGAGACAGCACTGTCCTTGCTGACAGAAGAGCAAAGCTTACAGTCAGCAATCGGGTTTAGGGAACCCGCTGACCTAGCCTCGTTCGAGGATCTGAGAGCAGCCATGCTATACCTTCTCAGTCTGAGATCCTCCGAACAACATGTCAGCAGCCCATCACAACCATCCCATCACGACGATGACAACGACGATAACAATGACGATGATGTGGATCAAGCACCACCCAAGGAAGCAGACCAGGGAGGATCTGCTGAGGGTAAAACTCCCAGCGAGATGGGCAGATCACCACCTCCACCGTCTACATCAGGTGATGCCCCCGTTGCTTCGAAACCTAATAGGAAGCAACAACTCGCAGCATTTGAGCAGAGGCTCGGAACCAGCTCTTATCAAGCTCAACCCATTGGTTCCGTGTCCTCCAAGTCTGTCAATAGATCCATCAGGAAGCAGGGAGACAAAAATTGTCTCCTCGCTAAGGATGTCCACCTGAAGTAGGCACAGTATACCAAGTCTCAGACAGAGACAGTTGACAGACTTGCAAGCTAGGTGAAGAAGGTCTCCGAAGCTCCTACTCCCTCTGTGAACATTCAGGAGATAGTTGAGACCGCACTTGCAGCTCAGAAGGCGGACTTAGCCGCTCAGAGTCAGCAGCTCCTCCAAGCTCAGCATAAGATGTTTTCTGAGCAGCTGACTCAGAGCCTCGCCACAATCCAAAAAGCTATGGATGAGCGCAATAAAATGGCCACCTCCAGCGTACAGAAGGCCATACAAATTCAGGCGGAGGCCCTTAAGCTCATCCAAGCTAAGATGATCGCTTCTCATGACGCATCACTCCTGAAGCAAAGATAGGAGACAGGAGCCCGATTCAGCAGATTCGTGCTGACCAAGAGACTGATTGGGAGCATTATTGTGATGTCGTCAAAGACTTCGACACCACCACTGCTTCCATCAAAACTATGATCTTCAACTTAGAAAAGGAAGTGGTTGCCATCCACACTCGTCTCTCCCTGGCTGATGATGCCAAAAAGGGGGAAGATAAGGGTGAGGTGGAGACGGCTCAGGTGGGCGAAGGAGAAGAAGCAGAGGCAAGAAAAAGGGGGAAGGTTCAGCTGTTCCAGCTGGAACCAGCTCTGTACCCCCTCCCCAACTAGTCCAACTCCCTACTATCCAAACAACTGAGGTGCGTGAGCCGGCTACAGGATCAGGAGAAGGATCCTCGGTTCAGCACATCGAAGAGGTCGCTCAATTCGTCGACCAAGAGGATGAGCCACTGCCACCGCAAAGGCCGGGGAAGGAGAAAGCTACTGAATCAACTCCTCTGCCTACCCCGACGCCCAAATTCAAAACCAAAGCAGAGCAGGAGGCGTATGACATGCGTGTCACTCAGAAGCTCCAGGATGAGCTCGATCAGGAGCGACAGCGTGAAGAAGAAGCTCAGGAGGGCAAAAAGAAGCCAACACAGCCAAGTGTCAGAGCGTCCAAGAGCCTAGCTAGAAAACTCTTGGATGAACAGAAGAAGAAAAAGGCTCAGGACGAGCAAGCGGCTTCTGACACTGATCTTCAGCCCCTGGCTCAGAGGATGAAAAATCTTACTAAGCTTACTCCTGAGCAGGAGCCAGAAGATAGAGCCACCTGGGAGGCAACGCAGCAGGGAGTGAATCTCCGAAGAGGATACACTAGAGCTGCGGCCCTCAGAGAGAAGAAGAGACTGGAAGATTTGGCCAAGATCGTAGAGCTGATTGATAAGATGGCCAATGAACCAGTTCTCGACTGGAGGAAACAGATACCCAGGTCTTCCAAATAATACAGGCGAGGTGCTCCTAGAGCTATTTATCAGAAGAAAACTCCTCACCGCCATGTAGACAAATGGATACCATGGAATCTGAACGAGGAGTGGGAGGAATTGAAGACAGAGTTCATCAAAGGATACTACGTGTGGCAATGCTATCCGACTGAGATTCCGGCAAATCAACTCTTCGATGAATTCCTTCATCAATCCAATGCCAGACTCAGAGCTCAAATTCATCTGATCCTAGCAAAGGAGAAGCTGCCACTTGTTGCTCCTGCTTACAGGAAATTATCTCCTCCCATGACCACTCACGGTGTTCTATGCACCAAGGAGATTGAAGATGAGGTCGACTCAGTTGCACGCCATCATGATCTTAGTTCTCAGCTGTCCAGCGATCTCGAGGAAATCCAAACACTCCGTGCTAGAATCTACAAATCCTACGGATTGGATCCTCCTGCTGACAAGTCTGCTGATTTCAAGAGTAAGACCAAGAAGTTCAGACGTTAGCAGTAGTCTTCATATCTTGTATAGAAGTTAGAAACTGTGTAATCCTTTTCACATATATAACAGTTCTTTCTTCTGGCCAGACAATCACTCATTGTCTTACGGCTTTGTTTTTATCTTTATCACAACTGATCACTGAAGTGATCTGTCACACACTCACACATAACCGTTTGTCTGATGTGCCTATCTTTCAGCTGCTGACTTCCTTGAGTTATTTGCTCAGTTTTTACTGAAGTCTTTATTATGTCAGTAGTTTGGGATTTATATTCTTAGAATTTATAGAGGTTTTGGCATCATCAATTAGGGGGAAATTGTTGGGTTATGATTCAGTAGAATATGCTTAGCATTTTATTGGGTAAAACAGTATTGGGGGAAATCATAGTGTTTCATGCTATGGAATTGAGGATCCCAAAACCCAGCTAGTATCAGTAGTGTAGTGTTGATAGAACCAGATGATGTAAAAGGCTAGACTGATTTTGTTTTCATTATCCTTTATGTCTAAGTCCTGTACGGGGTAAAATGTTGGATTGATCTTCAATAGGAAGCTTACTTTCCAGAACCCCACGTCATCAGTGTAAGAGCTTGTGTTCTTAAGTCATCAGCTGATCCTCGCTCAGTAGAAGACATCTCATCGGCTGAACGACATCAGTAGAAGAACCCTCTATACAAAGCTCAGTCCTTCGGAGTTATCAGCTGATCATTACTCAGTAGAATACTCACTGTCAGCCGACTCAGACGAAGAAGACAGAGACAGTGTCAAGTCTACTGTATCCGACAGGAAACGACCCAGCTTTTAACATCATTCGAAAGTCAGCAGAAGATCATACGAGGATGAGTGAGAGTCAACTCCGATGAAGATCGATGTCTGACATATCTCACCTACCACAAACCTCGACCAATGAGAAGCCGTCAACGCACTACCTGCTCTGACCAACTAAAGCTGCTCTCATGAACAGTTCTGCTGCAACAATTCGAACATATGGCCGTTTTCCTTGGAAGCTTGTGACACGTGGCATCGTCCTCTCCAACGGGCAAATGCCTGGGTCACGACTAAAAATAGAGAAGCAAATCCGAGCTCCACGCACGGGATATCAAGGGACAAAACGCTCAAGCATTCGAAACAACTCTAGCACATTCAAAGATAAACCAGTGAAGAACTTGCTTAGCAGAAAATCTTTAGTTCTTCTCTCTATAGTTTCTTTCTTTAGATCCCTCTTCTCTATCTAAGCTCAACGTTTATATCTATAGCTTAGAATCTCGAAGGAGTTCACTTTTAGTAACTGTTCTTATTGTAAGAACTCCTTCCTAGTTGGAGAAAATCCCCTCCCCTTCAAACTTAGGTTTGATTTGTAAAGTCGCTAAGGACTATAACTTAGAAAGGTATGTCCAGTGCACAGATACCTTGCTGAGGCTTGCTCAGATTAATCAACAAGACCTCCTGTTCAGGAGGACCGTGGACGTAGGATCTTGCGTATCCGAACCACGTTAAAAATTGTTTGCGTTGTTTACTGTTTTATTACACTGCATACAAACATCTTACAAAGTCATATCTTTCATAAAACGTATTCGAAAAGTGCACTAGCCAAAATCTTTTAACTTGTGAAAATCACGTTTTCAACTGAGACGAGTCTCCGGGCCCTACACTCTTATCCACACTAAGTCTTCGACTGAGAATCAAGCACTGACAAAAGTCAGTAGGAGAGACTCAGTAGTTGACACACTCTGACCCGCGATCAGAAGGTTACTATATGGCATTGTTCATCAGTAGCAACCTACAGCTCAGTTGTCCTTCGCGTTTGAGAAAAGAAACATTACTCAGGTGTATTCAACCCCCCCCCCTCTACACCTGACTCTCGTCTCCGGACCAACACTTAGTATTATTCTTGATCTTTACGTGCTCACACTGTTCTATTACAAGAGGCTCAATTTTTTTTTTATATACTTTATGTCTAAAGTAGTATAAAGATAGTTCATTTTAATAGATTATATTAGAGTATTAAAGAATGAGCAATATATAATTGAATGATCAAAATAAGAATAAAAATGTGGTATTATTGCCTATTACCCATTTTCGTATAACAAAAATCAAAAATACCCAATCCTTATTTTTACTACACAAAATACCCAAGTTTACTTACATTACCCTTACTTTTTCAAAAAGTTGACTAACACCAATCATTTTCAGGTGTTTTACTGAATTTGAGATGAATCAATTGAAGAAACAAACAAAAAAACACATGATTTCGAAACGAATTAATTCGAGACTTAAATCCAGCTCAAGTCCCGCTTAGTCCCGCTCACTTAAATTCAAATCCCGCTCGAAAATAAGGCTGCGAACACCCGAATCCCGCTCGAACGAGAGACGAATCCCGCTCGAGCATCGGCCGAATCCCGCTCGGGGGACACCGAATCCCGCTCGGCAGGATCCCGCTTGTCCCGACCGGCAGAATCCCGCTCGTCCCGCGGCAGAATCCCGCTCGTCTCGCCGTCCCGCCACGTCGCTAATCCCGCTCGGACGACAACCAATCCCGCTCGCCGAGCGAGATTTCAAGAGCGGGACGTCTCCTCCTCTCTAGATCTAATCTCGCTCGTCTCCTCCTCTCTTCCATTCACCTCTAAAATTTTCTCTCCTCTCCGTCGCCGAATCCCGCTCGAGAATAGGATTTCATAGTTGAATTCGACTCCAAAACACAAGAATGGCCTACCAGGTTAGTCCCGCTCTAATTCTATAGTCCCGCTCGAATTTTATCTGTTAATTTGGCGCAAATCTTAATTATTTGATGTTCATGTTTTTTTGAGAATTATTCGAATTTGAGCATGAATTTTTTTTAATTAGTTGAATTTTATAGAATTATTCGAATTTGGGCATGAATAATATTGTTTAATTCGTTAAATTTTCTGAGATTATTCGAATTTGAGCATGAATTATGTTGAATTGGGGCATGAATTTTTCTGAATTTTTGGAGTATGATTTTATGATTTTTGGAGCATGAATGGGTGATTTCCGGTCAAAAAAATATCGAAATATCGCTCGGCCGAACCGGAATCCCGCTCGGCCGAACCAAAATCCCGCTCTCCGAGCAGGATTCCGGTTCGGCTGAGCGGGATTCGTTCGGCCTAGCGGGATTTATAATTTTTTTTTAACTGTTATATTGTATCGGTGCAACCCGTTTTTAAAAGAATTGATCTTCTCGATGCGACTCCGAGGATAGACATAGAGTTCTACCCGAAGATTTTTGATATAATTTAAAAAAAATCGAGTTATCGGGGACGGTGCTGTAGTAAACGAATTTAGGAATGGGGTTTTTGGTAGCTTTTTGGATTGGAGGGTGGGTAGGAATGCAGCAAGGGCTCTCCATATGTTAATGTGTCATGAGATTGAAGCGGACGGAGATGATTCTGCTATTTGGTTTTCTGTGTCCAGGGCGACTACCCGCTTTTCTTGTTTCGACTATGCCCTTGTCACGGGTTTAAAGTTTGGATCCGGCAATTTTGATCCGCATGCTCAGCATGATCCCCGTTCCTCGATTGTGTACAAATAGTTAAATGGTTGTACACCAATAACGGGCAAAGATTTGTTGTCAAAGTTCGAGAATGGAGATTTGGGATTGGACGAGTTGGGCTATTTGAAGGTGGCTGATGTTCTAGCCTTAATTTACTTTTTTCTCGGTTATAGCGACACGAAATTAGTCGACACGTGGATTTGGGTATTAGTGGATGATCTACGTGAATTTGACCTATTCCCGTGGGGCTCGTACACTTACGGTGCGCTGAAGCACTATTGTAGTTTTGTTTCGAGAACGGCGGAACAGACGTCCAAGAAATATCATTTCTATGGACCCGTTTGGGCACTCCAGGTGTGTATAATGATTTTATTAATTTAATTATTATAATTATTCATATATATCATGTACTAATCAATATTGATTTTCATTCATTGTAGATTTGGTCCTACGAGGCTATTTCAGATTTTGGAGCGATTTGTGCAGAGAGGTTGTCTACAACTGAATTTCCTCGTTGGAAGAATTGGTTCTTTAGTGGAGGCCAACCAAAGAAACTTAACAGTTTCTAGCATCGTCAGGTAAAAATATTAAATTTAAAGTTGATTTTATTTATATTATATATTTTTTTTAATTTAATGTAGTCTAATAATAATTTATTTAATGTAATTGCAGTTTGTTGTCCGAGATGGTTTCACACCATCCGCCTCGGAGACAAACACTTATTATTGGCATAGTGTCATTAGGGATGATCGACTACATGTGTCCTATATTGCGGCTGAGAATCCGTTACATCCCACGATCATAGGGGAGCATGGGGTACGAGAGCTATACAGATTCGGACAGCAGTCACAGCATCCAACCAGTTCTAGAGGAACCGAACAGAGGCAACGCTGTTCCACTGAAGGTGGTAAGCGGGTTCGAATGGAGACTGGACAGAGGGAGCCTGATCAACACCAGATCTTGACCGTCGACGACGTCCGTAAAGTCGTAAGGGAGGAACATCAGAACTTGCAGAAGTAAATAGTTCGCGAACACCAGAACTTGCGGAAGGAAATAGTTCAGGATGTGAAGACACTATTTCGGTCGGTGTTTGGTCAATCTAAGAGCTGAGGCTTGGCTACTACGTCCTCTCACGCGGGTGGGACACCACACAGTCTTGTTAGGAATGAATCGGTGTCGATGGGACATCATCGTGACCGAGATGAGGATATAGGAGATCACTCTCCCCGGTTTGAGGAGGAGAGAGCCACATCGGTGTACCGCCCCGTGATTGAGGGGAACACCGCCTCGGGGTACCGCCCCGTGATTGAGGGGAACACCGCCTCGGGGTACCACCCCGTGATTGAGGGGAGAACCGCCTCGGGGTACCGACCCGAGGTTATGGAACTGGATGATGAATCGGATAATGAGGCGGAGCAGCCGGTCATTCCACCGATGCAGGGTTGACACAGCGTATATGAGCGTGGATGTTATGCTCCGGGGTCGATGAGGAGCATGTTTGACTATTTCGACCCTATTTACGGAGATTGTCCGCCTCGTCAGAGCTGGTCCTACGGTGCACAACCCATGCACCCACTTCCTTTCGACGGTGGAAATTGGCGTCAGTATTATGCTCCTGCTCAGGAGCAGCCTTCAGCACACCGCCCCGAGGTTGGTGCATCGTCTGCGAACCCGGTACGGGTCGAGCCAACCCTTTCAGACGACCACAATTGGCTCGATGATTTTTCTGTTATCAGGTACCGTATAATATTTAATTTTTATTTAATTTATTTTATTAATTATAGCATGTTTTTTAATAGATATCATTTAATTTTAGTCTTTGACGACTCCCCGAGCTAACCCGTATGGTGCCCCAATGATGATCGCTCGCATAATAGTTGAAAATTATCGGCAGCACCGTTTATCTCAACTATGATGTTTCACGATTGCTGCGAATTATGTTGTCCGCCCCGAATTATTCGACGACCTCGAGAATCCAACTAAAGAGTTGGAGCAACAAACCATGGAATTATATATGGGAGCACTGAGGAAGATGAAGAGTCTCGGGGGTATCGATGTGTTGGCTACTCCCCACTATCATCAGACTGTGATAGTCGATTCGGGTTTCTTCGTAAGTAATAATTCAATATTTGTATTATGCTCATTAAATAATTACTGACATTTTTTCCATTTATTTAACAGAACATTCTCTGTGCGAATTGGAAGAAATGCATTCCGGATCCGGATTCTGATATGCACGACCAGGACTTTAACTATGGGCATTTCTGGAGACCGAATGAAAGTCTCATGGAGTACATTGTCGGTAAAAACTTGATAGAACATGCGCAAAAGTGATATAGTGCCAAATACTTAAGTATTTATATTAATTTTGCTTAGTGATTTATTTATATTAAATTATTCAGATTAATTAATTCTATTTTTTTTAAGTTGTTACTGTCATGTCTCTGCTTCGATCACTGGGTCATTGTTCGGATTGACATTGGTCATTAGAGGATTGAGGTGTATGATTCGCTTGCGCACAAAGCCGATGATCATGGCCGAGCACGTAGGATTCGGCAGTTGAGACCTCTGGCGAAGCTGATTGGTCCATTTTTGTCTTACGGCGATTACTAGGCCCGTAATGACTTTGGATATCAGGATCCCCACCCGCGGTCGCCCGTTGTGCAGATTATGTCTCATGAGCAGCAGTTGGTGCAAAGAGATGATAAGAGTTGTGGACCAATGGCCTGCATGGTAGTTGAGAGATTCATTGCCACTTACCCGACAGTCAAGTGGGGCAACGAACTCGGCAATGTAGTTGTGTATCGTCGGTTGATGGCTCAGAGGATCTATGACATGTGCTATACGAGGCCGGATAATAGATAACTATTTTGATTTATATATTTGTATTTTATTGACATATTTGATTTGAACTTATGATTTTTTTTAATTCAATTTAGGATTTTTTTGATTACTCCACCAATTACGAATTAACATAATTACGAATTCACATAATACAAATTAACATAATTGTGAATTCATTGATTACTTTGACAATTATAAATTACGATATACTAAAATGCTTCCGACTCCGGTTAGTCCGGCACATCCGTTCCCGGACACTTCCTCCTAGTATGCCCAACCACACCACATATGCTGCATTTTTTCGGACCGCGTGTTCTCCCACTAGATGTACTTGTTTCGGCTCCTGAGAGTCGTCTACTATTCTTCGGTCTCCCTGCCTGACGCGTAATTAATGGCGACAACACGACCATTGAGGCCACATCTTCCGGCACCCGCCAATTACGCATGGGGGCTACCGGATATAGTGTTCCGGCATAAATCATCCTCCAATTCTCAGTCTTGTATGCATCCGACACGAAATCTAGTAGATTTAGTCCGACAAACCTATAGATAAAAAATATGTTAATACACAAGTCCGGAACAACCCTATAGACGGAAAAACTATTATACCTGATTGCAGCACAAGCATGCGAACACAGGATCTCATCGAGTTGCCACTCATGACATTCACAAGCGTTTCGCTGATTTGAACTCTCCATTGATACGTTCCGTCGTGAACTTTGAATTTGTCTCCGTTCACTGACACAACAGTGAAGCGATGTGAACGGTCCTCTGACGGAGCTAACTTTAACTCTACAGCAATTGTCAGCAGATTATCTCGTGCCATGACTTTTGCTCGACGTTGGTCATACCACTGTTCCACCATGTGACCTATTACCTCGATCATAGAGCATATCGGCAGACGTCGTGTTGTGAGCAGTCTCGAGTTGATGGATTCAGCTATGTTTGAGGTGAGCTGACTGTACCGGCGAACGGGAGACTTCGATATAGCCCACTTTTTCGGTCCGACATCCATTAACTTCGAGCGAGATTTTGCACGACCTGCCAAGTCAAAAAAGTCGAGCGGGATCCCGGAGCGCGATTCTGCTCCCCAGCGAGCAGGAATGGGGTAGCCAGGCGGGATCCCGTGAGCGGGACTGGGCACGCTCGAGTGGGATCCCGCGAGCAGCTACGGGCGGCCAAGCGGGATCCCGCGAGTGGTACCGGCCACGCTCGAGCGGGATTCCACGTGGCCGAGCGGGAATCGGCTCGTCCTGCCACGTGGCCGAGCGGGATTCCACGTGGCCGAGCGGGATTTGGTCAGTACGTGAGCGGGATTCTGCGTAATCATTTTGCGCACGAAACGAAGCAAAATAACGGTTTTGCAGGCTGACAAGTCTGAAAAGTGGGGATATTTAAGTAAAGTTGGGTATTTTGTGTATCAATTATAAGCTTTGGGTAAAATTGTCTTTTCAATTTCCGATCTAGGTATTTAAGAAAACGCCCCAATAAAAATTGTTTATAATGAGACGGAAAGAATATTTTCAAAGTTCATAATGTTCTATTTTGAATTTTCGAAAAGGGTAAGTGAATGTAAAAACATTAATTTTACTTTCTTTATTACAAGTTATAAGAAATAAACTTTGGAAACCGAAATTACATAAATCTTATGGTGTCGGATTATAACTCATATTTTATCTAAAATGGACTGTAATTTTTTTCTAATATGATTTGACAGATATTTTATTTAAACAAAATTGATTTAAACGCTTATTAAGAACTCTTTTGTTTCAATGATGTATGTTTTCTTTTTGAGTTGTTTTATAAATTTTATTCTATTTTTTAAAATATTAAAATTTATAATTAAGCTTTAGGTACAATTTAAAACACCCACAACTTGACATATAACAAACCCTCCTTAATACTTCCTCCGTCCCATTATTTATGTCACATTGGGATTGGGCACAGTAATTAAGATAGTGGAGATAAAGGTGTAAAGTTGTGGTGTAAAAGTATAAAGGTGTAAATGTGTAAAGTTGTGGTGTAAAAGTATAAAAGTATTAAGATAGTGGACATATAACAAACCCTCCTTAATCCACTTGCTTAGATTGATTGTGGTCCACTCATTTATTTCTTTATTTGGTATGAGACATAAATAATGGGACAATCAAAAAAAGGTAAGTGGAACATTAATAATGGGACGGAGGGAGTATTTACGCAAAAAAACGAGATAAAATCATGGGATCGAGGAATTACTAATCATTATCGAAATTTCTTAATGAATAGATAAATATTCACCTGCAGCAGTGGGCCTGACATAGTTCCAACTAAACAAAATTGGCCCGACATGGCTCCAACTAATTCACGCTTCTCTCCAGATTGATTGATTAGGAGGCGCGGTCAGAGAGATAAAGAGACAGAGGATGGCGATACTATACGCGCTGGTGGCGCGTGGCTCGGTCGTGCTGGCGGAATACAGCGCTACTTCCACCACGGCGAATGCGATCGCGCGTCAAATTCTGGAAAAAATCCCCGGAAACGATGATACGAATGCTTCATACTCCCAGGATCGCTACATATTTCACGTTAAACGCACCGATGGCCTCACCGTCCTTTGTATGGCCGACGACACCGCCGGAAGTACGTATCCTTCTCTCTCTCTTTCTCTGATTTTGCTTTCACCAGAGAATTTGTTTTATTTTGTTATTTTGGCCTTTGAATTAATGACCAGCGAGAACTTTGAATATGATAATTCGTCCGTGTCTTCTTTAGAATTTCGGTTTTGGATATTAAACTTTCCTTTGCTTGTGTGGAATAAGGGGATGGATTTTTAGGGGGAATTGGAATTTAGAAGGTTTATTCCAATTTTAGCTTTCGAGTATGGACTTCCGTTTATTTTGATTTTCTGTTTTTTAATTAAATCTCTTAGATCGAAAAAGGTCCCCTTTTATGGTTGATGCAGCTTGTAATTTTGTGTTATCTTGGTCGAATTTATGTTGACGACTTAAGTTGTCTTCTAGCACTAGAAGAACACTAATGTAGTTGATAAAGAACTTCGGGTATCTGAAGTGATGTGGTAACATTTTTAAGTCTAGCAGCAATACCTTGATGATTCTTGTTCAATTATTATAATCTTTTGGTTGTTATTCACTGTTTGTGGAAGCATTTGTTTGGTTGGATACCTTCATTTACATATCAATAATCTTGTTTATATTGGACTCATGATACCATACTGACACTATGTTCTAGTCGGAGTTTTGGTGGTCTGTCTTTCCTTCTCTGTTTTGAATCCTGGCATGATTATTACACAGCATTTTAAGCATCTTGTGTGGTTTAGGAACCGCATGATGCTTGACCCATTTCTTAGTTGTTCTTTGAATTCCACAGGGAGAATTCCTTTTACATTTCTTGAAGAAATACATCAAAGATTTGTCCGGACCTATGGTCGGGCTGTATTATCTGCACAGGCATATGCAATGAATGATGAATTTTCAAGGGTCCTCAACCAACAAATAGAGTATTACTCAAATGATCCAAATGCTGACAGAATAAACCGGCTTAAAGGTGAAATGAGCCAGGTAAGCATTACCTCAGAATTTGTTTTGGTTTAACGGTTGCCTCAACCAGTTTCTGGGGGCCAAATGCATTAGATCTGTATTTCTTTTGTTCTTTCCACTGCATATTTATGACATGTCTATGCCACATAAGCTTAATGGTGACATTTATGTACCTAGTTTTAGTATTTTTGAGCTGTTATTGTCTACTGATAAATAATAATTATACTATCTATTGGTTTTCATTACAGGTTCGAAATGTCATGATTGAAAACATTGATAAGGTATTAGACCGTGGTGATCGGCTTGAATTATTGGTAGATAAAACTGCCACTATGCAAGGAAACACTTTTCGCTTCAGGAAGCAAGCTCGGCGTTTTAGAAGCACGGTTTGGTGGAGAAATGTCAAGCTAACGTAAGTTGTAATATATTCAGTACAAACTTTGTAGCGCATTAGAATTGTTTTCATCATGGTTACATCAAACTTGTTTCTAACTAGCAATGCTTGGTGTTTTGCAGGATTGCATTGATATTCCTTCTCCTGGTAATTATCTACATTGTTCTGGCTTTTGTTTGTCACGGACCCACACTTCCATCTTGCCTATAAAGGCCTTGTCAAGTGAGATCTGGTAGCCATTTCTCTATTATCTTTCATCTGTTATGCATACATGCAATTCTTCCACTTCAGATCTTCATCATATGTTTGGAGAACTTGTTGGTTTATGTTATCAATTCCCTGGTTTGAGTTAAGTTGTTTGTAAAGCTTTCTCCATATGGCTCCATCTGTACTTTAGATATTTTGGCTTGCGTAGCAATGTATTTGCAAACAAATGCGAAATGGTTGGTCCATTCTGTAATCAACATTTCTGGCTATTTATTTTGTGTAATCTATGATTTTCAAATGAGAGTGCCATTTCTTTGTCAAGGAAATGTTTACTGTATATTGACCAATATGTAACCTTACGGTATAATTTCTGCCTTGCTGCTATTAAAGGATGTTAGTGTTTGCCTGACCATCTGATCAGGAAGACAAATGCGTTACAAACATAGCAGCTCTATCAACTATGAAACTAAAGAATCTATGTGCTTTGATGTTGGATAACTTGCCACTCACTATGGCCTAAAATCTCCTGGAGGTGAATGTAGACCAGACTCCTTAGATATATTTACTGTCTGTTAGCTTTTGGAAGCTTTCCCTTAGACTGCAACCTAATATTGAATGTTCAGAAGAATTTAAACAAGAGAATAAAATAGTCACATGTTGAATAATCGGTACAGGTTTGCCTCCATTAGCATGTGTTTTCAAGATTGAGGGATCCATGATATACCTCTTTCTATTACCTGAAATATATGTCAAAATTGTCTTTGATTTTACTTGTGTTAAATTCATTTTGCTAAACTTCTTCTCCACGAGCTTACAAAAATCCAACCAAGTTAGTACGCCTGACTTCCACTCAATTCCTAGCCTCGGATTCCCTCTATATAATGTTATATAGGCCTTCTAACCTTATTCCAACAACCATTCACCAAGTTATCTTTACAGCCATGTCTGCTGCTGCCAGACTCACAGTGCCACACTAGTCCTCTCCTTCCTCACCTTACCCACAGCCTGTGGCACGTGCAAACCGCATCTTCCATTCAAGGCTTTCTGCCCTCGGGACACGTTGAATCTGACCCCCTGCGGCTGGTGATCGGAGATCCACCCTCGGGGGACAAGTGCTGCGTGCCTGACTTGGAGGTGGCGGCATGCCTCTGCACGGCCATTAAGGCCAATATGCTTGGAATAAACTTGAACGTACCAGTGGCGCTTAGCGCTCTGCTTAGTGCTTGCCAGAAAACAATACCTCCTGGCCTCATGTGTGTATGAAAAGTAGCTTGATGTTTATCACTCAGTTAATAAACTTGTATTGTTCTATTTTTCTTTGTGCGTTGTCTGTTGGTCGATGTTTACACTCCCTCTCCCTCTCTCTCTCTCTCTCTCTTCTGCCAAACGAGGCAAACATTTGTAGTGCAATTGTTGTACGTGTTATTAGATCATGATCATCAATGAAGCTTTTATAACCCAACTTCTCTACTTTAGCTTATAGCTTATCCAATTTATTGGCAAGATTCTCCAAATATTTATTCTGTTTTTCAAAAAAAAATTATTAGCCCTAAAATTTATATTTCTTGTTAGTTACAAATTTAATTTTAAATATTTCTTGATAAATTAATTACAATTTTAATACATTTTTTTTTTTTTTTTTTTTTTTTTTTTTTTTTTTTTTTTTTTTTTTTTTTTTTTTTTTTTTTTTTTTTTTTTTTTTTTTCAATTATTCTTTTTATTAATTTTATTAATTTTAACTTCTTCAATTTCAATGAAATAATAACAAAATATAAAATTATTGCAGTGAATGGTTTAGAGTATCTCAATTTTTGAATTAATTTTTTCTTTATGAAAATTAATTCTTTTAGTTATGTAATCAATAAAATTATATAAAAATAATATTAATATGAATTATGCACAAATTGTATTTAATATATTATTCTCATCCTGTTTGAATTGACTTCAATTTCTTTTCGAATCGTCTCACGACTTGTCTTCTTTCCAAATATGAAAAATAATTAGCAACTGTTAAATAAACAAGTAACTAATTACTTAATTAACAACATAAAACTGAAAAGAAAAAAGCAAACCCTAAATCTAAACAATACAATTCTTTCATGTCTCTCCATCCTCTCGCTACCTCCCCCTCTCCCACCATACAATAAACACCATGAGCGAATAGCGATACAACTTCTTCTCTGTCGCCTCCTACCACAGTGATGAAATCGGAGGAGATTCCCTTTCTCAATCCTCCGATCTGAATCTCGCTCTCTAGAGATCAGTTGTTGAAACAGATACTACCCTTAGGTCCTTTACCATGGACGAAAACTCAGATCTAAGTGGTGGTATGGTCGTCGGAGGAGATTCCGACACCTATTCGACTTCTGTATGAAGAGCGATCAAATGGCGCAATTTTGGTTCTTTGAAATCGGTCGGAAACGTCGACTCCTTAGCTCTTTCTTTTATGGCTTCCGCCGACAGTCTACTCTCTCTTCGCTCGCCGACGTTGGTTCATGCCCGCTCTCTTCCATGGCCGACGCCGACAATATTAGTCGCTCTTTCGGAGCCATTCTATTATGAAGTTAGAGATTTTGTTTCGAACTGTATATATGAACATGAATGGATTACTCATGTTGAGTGGTTTCGTGCGATGGTTGAGGAGAGCATGAGGCGGCATGCGGAAGTGAGGGGGAAGATGATCGAGATCTTGCTGCCGAGCTCTTCACTTGGATGACACCTTACCAACTGCTCTAAGTTTTCTTTTTTAAATACATTTTTCTGGTGGCTGTCATTTATATAAAACCGAAAGAGCATATTGTGGATTGATGTTGTGATAATGTTCTAAGATGATGATTGTTTGCTCACATTTATTGAATCAAGCAGATCAATGATTAAATTAAAGTAATGAGATATGTTCTTTGGAAATTTGATTAAGCAGATCAATGATTAAATTAAAGTACTGAGATATGTTCTTTGGAAATTTGATTATGTGGTGTTTGTTCAGAGACGAGTCTTCAGGCGTTGGGGGAGGAGGGGGAGGGGGTTGTTTGAATACACCTGAGTCGAAGTTTCAACTCAAACGCGAAAGTCAGTCTGATACTGAGTTTACCAACTGAATGATTCAGCTCGCCAGTTAAGCATTCTGATCGCGTGGACATAGTGGTTCTATATACTGAACACTGTTACTAACTTTAGTCAATCCACAAGCGACTCAGTACAAGGAGTTGTGGTTGGAATAGAGTAGGGCCAAGGTTGGTCAAGGTTGATTGGTAGATGATGATTTTTCAAACTCCAAGACTGATGTTGAGTTGACTTTCTCTGATCCTCGGCCAATTTACTAAGTTTTCCTCTACTGACATTCTCTAAGAGATTCAGCTTTCAGATCGATCCTTCTAGTACTGATACTCAACACACATTCAATAGATTTAGCTGAATCCTACCAAGTCTTCAAACACTGAGTTCGTCAATAGCTGAAAAAGAATATTCAACTGAGTCTATCAGCTACTGAACTCTATCTACCCTACTGAGCTCCTAACATGTGGAGCTCAACTATGCTATTACATAATATTAGTTCATCACTCAGCTAGGGGTTTTGTAATCTTCAAATCTTACACTAAATCATCACCCAACAATTTACCCTATGTGATGATGCCAAAACCATTACAGTTCAAACAAGAGTCTAAGACAACACAAATAAAGTAAGATAAAGCAATAAAGCATAAGTGTGAGTGTGTGTTGATCACTTGGGTGATCAGTTGTGTTAAAATTAAAAGCAGTAGCCGATACGACAATGAGTGGTTGTCTGTCCAAAAGGTGATATTGGTTTCATTAATATCCTTCTTCTCGACATGATGTCTGATGAAGTGATGTCATATGTCCACGTGCTTGCATCGTGTATGTAGAACTGGGTTCTGTGTAATTGCAATTGCACAGGTACTATCATAGTAAATCGGCACTTCATCTTGATGTATGTCTTAGTTTCTCAACTGTTGTCGAAGACACAGTATCTGGGCGTTATAGCTTCCAACAGCCATGTATTCAACTTCTGTAGTGGACGTAGCTACTGAATGTTGTTTCTTGGAGAACCAAGATATGAGCTTACTGCCGATGAACTGACATGTTCCTGAGGTTGACTTTCTGTCGATTCGACATCCTGCATAATCAGCATCAGAATAACCAGTTAGTTCAAGATTATTATCAGCAGGATACCATAACCTAAGATCAGGTGTTCCTTTCAGGCAATGGAGAGTCTTCTTCTCTTAGTCCGCATGACTCCGCTTAGGATTCGCCTGAAATCTCGCGCATACACCTACAACATAAGTTATATCAGGTCAGCTAGCTGTTAGGTATAGTAAGGAACAAATTATAGCACGATAATCAGTTGAGTTTACAGATACTCCCTCTTTTTCAAGATCAATCTTGAGATTGGTATTCATGGGTATCTTTACTGATTTGCTGGATTCACAGCCGAACTTTTTGATGAGATCTCTTGTGTATTTAGCTTGATTAATGAATATACCCTTCTTGGATTGTTTGACTTGAAGTCTAAGGAAATAAGTCGTTTCTCTATCATCGACATTTGAAACTTTTCTTTCATCATCTGCTCAAATTTCTGACACATGGTCAGATTCCTAGATCAAAAGATGTTGTCGTCCACATAGATCTGCACCAGTAGGATGTCATCTTTTGACTTGATACTGAACAGGGTGCGATCTACTGTCTTCTTCTGAAAACATTTCAGAAGTAGAAAGTCTTATAGGGTATCGTACCAAGCCCTAGGTGCTTGTTTTAACCTATATAGTGCTTTCTTAAATCTTTAAACTCAATATCCTTGTTGAAAGCCAGGCGATTGTTCAATGTAGACTTCTTCCTTCAGTACGCCATTTAGGAAAGCTGACTTCACATCTATTTGATAGACTGTGAACTGCTGATGTGTTGCATATGCTAGAAACAGACGAATGGCTTCCAATCTTGCAATTGGAGCGAACGTTTCATCGAAGTCTATTCCTTCTGCTTTACAATATCCTTTTGCAACAAGTCGAGCTTTGTTCCTGATTATGACGTTGTTTTCATCTCGCTTGTTTTTAAAGACCCACTTCGTTCCTATCACGTGCTGATGTCCAGGTCTATCTACAAGCGTCCACATGTCTATTCTGGTAAACTGGTTGAGCTCCTCTTGCATAGCAGTGATCCAATCAGCATCATTTAGCGCGTCCTCAATCGTCTGAGGTTTTCAGTAGACAAGAAGCAAGAATATAGAGTGCTTTCTCCCTAATAGAATTTGGATCTTTTCTTGACACTAGCTGAAGGATCTCCTATTATAAAATCTGAACTATGAGCATCTAACCATGAACGACGGTGTCTTGTTACTTCATCTGGAATTGATTCTACACAAATAGTAGGAGTATTAGGAATTTCAGTAGTATTATTCTGTGATTGAAGCAATTCAGTAACAAGATTAGGATCTACTGAGTCACCAAGTTCAGGGGTATTCAGCTTAAGAACATTAATAATTCCCCCTGAGTTGTTATTCTCAGTAGAGGTCTCAGTTACCATTGGGGTTTCTTCATCGACCTGATTTACCTAGGATTGATTCTGTTCAGTAGAATCAATCTCCTCAGCTACCTTGCTTGTTGGTTTATTCTTAATTTCATCGTCTGAATCATCATCCCAACAATGCTGGATGTTTTCGATGTTATTTTTTAAGCTTAGATCATGTAGCTTGCTCCTGACCTCTTCATCTTCTTGCTGAGAGTTTGACTTCCTGTCCTTAGAAGTAAATTCATCAAATAAAACATAAGGGCTTTCCTCCATGCAAAGGGTCTGGTAGTTAAAGACCCTGAAAGCTTTCCTGACTAAGAAAACTCCTTGGTCTGACTTGCTATCAAAGACCTTTTACTGGTCATTTCCGTTATTGTGGATAAAGCACGAACAACCAAAGATATGAAAATGTGAGATAGAAGGAGTTCTTCCTTTTCATAATTCATATGGTGTCTTCATGTGCATCTGAGTTAGTAGAGACCGGTTCTGAGTATAATAGGCAGTGTCAGTAGCTTCTGCCCAGAACTTCAATGGTAGACCTGAGTCTGCGAGTAATGTTCTTGCTGCTTCTTTAAGTGTTATGTTCTTCCTTTCAGCAAGACCATTCTGTTGAGGCGTATGTGCCGCTGAGGTCTCGTGTTGAATTCCTTCAGCTTCATAGTAGTCATTCATCATTGAGTTCAGAAACTCTGTTCTACGGTTTGAGCGTATTCTTTGAATTTTGATATCCTTCTCGACGCTTAGCCGTTTCAACAATTTCAGCAGTTCATATTTGACGTCAGATTCATTCGATGAAAATCACCCATACATATCTTAAATAGTCATCAATGACTACAAGAGCATATTTCTTTCCTCTGATCATCACTGGTGTGACTGGCCCAAATTAATCTATGTGGAGCAGTTGAAGGATCCCATCAGTAGAAGATGACGAAATATGCGAATTGCTAGATTTTGTTTGCTTCCCCTCCATGCATGCCTCACAATTCTTGTGTCTTTTGAAAACTTCGTTGGGCAGTTCTATGACTTTAGCATCCCTTGCTAGCTTGTTCATTGTCTTGAAGTTCAAATGGCTTACTTCTGTGCCACAGCCATGTTGTTTTGTTATCTCACTTCATGTGTGCCGGCAAGCATGTTTCAGGTTCTGCGGTATTCCACTCTGCATAGTAGATATTTCGTATCCGCGATCCTGATAACACAGTTTTTCCTGTAGATTTATCAAGAACATCACAAAAACCTGCGTCAAAAGTCACTTTATTGGAGTTATCACATAATTGACTGACTGAAAGGAGATTATGTTCAAGTCCTTCAACATATGATACTCTGGGAACTATTGCAGATCCTATCTTCAATGTTCCGTATCCCCTTGTGTATCCTTTGGAGTTGTCACCAAATTCAATTATGGCTCCTTCTTGCTGAACATAGTCGGTCAGTAGACCCTTTTGATGCGTCATATATCTTGAGCATCCATTGTCCACGATCCAAGGGTCCTTTAGCACCTGCAAAAGATGTTAATGGACTTTTGAATGCAAACTTATCTGACAACCCTAATGGTTTCCGACTGTTTCTTACCCTTTCTGTCAGCTGATCTCTCCACTGAACTTGGAGATGCTGACTTTTTGTTCTTTTGAGGTTCAACTTTCTTTTTCTTCTGAACCTTTGGGCTTTTGACTCTTGGCTCATAATAATACGATCCATATTGAGCTGGATGAGTCCATTGTTGTTGGCCATACTGTTCGGCCCACCTGACCTTCTTGGTTCCCCCTGAGTTGGATCTAGGTGTTTTGGGGTTTGAACCATGGGTCATCTTCTTGTTGTTGGGCTGAGGTTCAATCATTTTCTGTTTGTTCTTTGCCTGAGGGGTGATTTGTTCAGTAGCTTGAATCTTTCCTCGGACAAACCGATCAACCAACTTTTTTGAGTCTTTGGAAGTTTAGGTAGAAGCTTCATATGTATAGCCAAGTCATTCCTTGACGGAGACTGCCTATGAGCTCTAAGCATTCCTTCTAACTTCTCCTTGGCTCATAGGTACTTCTCTATCATCAGACCTCGCCATACTTCATCCCTCTTCTTGAGTGACTCATAATCCTTCTGTACTTCTGCGAGTTTCTGACTGAGCCTAGGTATCTCAGTATCTTTCTCAGAGTTGTCCTTGGTCAAGACTGAGATCTGTGTTTCTTGATGTTAAGACTTAGTCATCAAAGATTTAATCTCTTCCTTCTATCTCAGCATAAGTCCTACAGACTCAGTAGAGTCCTGACTTCTCATCGAAAGTCTATGATTCTCAGCTTTCATAAGCTCCATTTTTTGAATTGTCTTACTGAACTGTTGGCTCATCTGGATCTCTTCCTCAAGCAGGTCCTCATATGCAAGAACCACATCTAGCGGTTCACCTGCAATAGTGCTCTTGTCGTGTGTGCATGATGAAGAGGGGCATCTATTAGGATCAGAATTTACGCCAGCCTCTTCTCCGGCCATACGACACAGTTCAGTGTCCTCTGCTTCAATCGCGACGAACACGTAGCATCATCATCATATGATTTCATGAATAGTTCTGTGTTGCTTGAGCAGTCGGATAACTCTCCGGCGATGTAGGCTTGCCTCTTTCTGACAAATTTGTCACGTCTGGCTTGCCGTTTAGCTCTTTCAGCAGCTGAGAGTTCTGGACATTCGTATTGGAAAATGTCCTAGCTTCTTGCAGTTGTAGCATACTGAGCTCCTGCCTTCCCTTTTAGGTGTCTCGTTATGTCTAGCAGGAAAAACTTCAGTATTCCTGCATTCAGGTAGAGGTTTAGAATCATTTTTCAATTTGGCATTCTCTCTCTCACCTTGATAGCCTTTGGAAGCTTTTTTCATCTTCATTCTTCGGAACTTGTCCTTCTCCTTTTGGTATTTCACCGCAAAGAGAACGTACTTCTCAGCCAAGTTGTCAGCGGATGGTATTGTTACTGAGCTTCCGGCTAACTGACTTGTGATTGAGGGACTTGCTCTTGGTGTGCTGACTGATGCCTTGTAAGCATGATCCATTGGCACTTCAGCTTCAACATTGGGGATGTATGGGAGATTAAACTCAAACTCCTTTGCCTTTAGTTCTAAAAATATGTAATCAGGAGTAACAGAGTTTAAGTTAGTCCTTCTTAAACATGTAGCAAAAGAGTACCACTTGGGCCTGCTAAGAGCCCTTAATATCTTTGTGTTGGTCTCCTTGTTGCTGAATATTCTCCCAGTCCGTTGATGATGTTGATTTGATTTGTGAATCTGATGCTGAAATCATCAATACACTCCCCTAAAAGCAAGGTAAATGCTTCGATTTTTTGTAGCTCTAACTCCAGTTTGTTCTCTTTTATTTGTGGAGTTCCTTGGCTTAGCACAGCGAGAGCATCCCACAGCTCCTTTGTTGTCTTGCATTTGTGCACCCTTCCTAGATACGAGTTATTGAGAGTTGTCAGTATCGCATTTCTTGCTACTCGGTCGAGGTTGTGCAGCTTTTTCTCTAAAGTGGTGAAGAGGCTCTTGTATTTTAGAATCTTTGCCCCGGTTCTGGCATCTGCTGCTCCTTCTACTACAATCTCGACGCTGTCGATCATAGGAACAATAGGTCCTTTCTCCAGAACATCCGCCATGCTGTCATGCAGCGATGTTAAATGAGCCTCTATCCTCTCCTGCTATACCTCATAGTTTTCGGCTAAAAACATGGGTACCGTCCTTATACCTGAGATGTCAAACATGTTGAAAGATATGGTATAGGATGCTATGAAGAGATACAAGTGCAGAGAAAATGGTTTTTAGGATCTATTCAAGTTAGACCAGTATTTAGATAACGATGATCAAGAAGAACATCGCTCTGATACTAATTGTTGGTCCAGAGAAGAGATTCGGGTGTGGGGGGGGGGGGTGAATAAATGCAAATTCAAACTCAGAACGCGAAAGTCAGCTTTAGCTAAAGATTGCTACTAAACTTGTCAGTTAGCCAAATATGCTTTCTCGATCGCGTGGGCAGAGATTCTCCTACTGACTTATGTTAGTGATTAGTAGTTTAGCAACAAAAGTTGTGTGCGGAAGTGTAGGCCCTAAATAATCATCTCAGTGAAAATCCGTTTATATGTTGTTTGATTAAAACTCAGTTGTATGCAGAATGAACAGTTAATCAATGCAACAGTTAAAATCAGGACAATTCGGATACGCTGGGTCATACGTCCACTGTCCTGAACTAAGCAGGAGTTATTGTGTTAATTATACTAAGCAAGTCTCAATTAATCTGTTCACATGATAGATTCTTATTTGTTTGCTTATGTTGAGCAAGTCTCTGTTATCTGTACGCAAGACAAATTCTACTTACAGTTATAGTGACTTTACAGTTCTTAACCTTGAAGGTTAGAATTTCTCCAACTATGAAGGAGTTCTTACAATAAGAACAATTCAAAAGATGAACTCCTTCGAGGTTCTAAGTTATTGAATATTACAATGAGCACGCTTAGATAGAGTAAGGGAACTAAAGGATCTCTAGGGAGAAGAACTAAAAAATGATCTTCGAATGAGCAAGTTCTTCATTGTGTTTGGCTTTGAGTTTGCTAGAGTATGTTTGCTTGAAAGCTTGTGTTCCCGGTTGGTAGTCTTTCTGCATGAAGACTCTTCTCTATTTATAGTTTTCGATTTCTGAATATATCCATTGGATGGAGTCTAGACACATGTCGAATAAGACAAGGAAAACGGCCATATGAATTTGAATGTTGAAGTAGCGATACTGTAGAGATTTCCTCTTTTTCCATCTAGGAGCAGCTTTATGGCAGAGTAGGTAAAGTGTTGTCGGCTCCTTATTGGTCGAGAGTATGAGAATAGGTGAGGCTTGTTCAAACTCCAAGGTACGATGAGTAGACTTCCTCTAAATCATCGGACCTTTAACAGATGTATCTTCTACTGACATTCGTCTGATCAATTTAGTTCACGGGCTTAAATTCATTTGCAGATTCAGTTGGTCGATAGTTGTACAACTGACTTCCTCAATACTGAGTTCTTCGGCTGAGTGCATAATCTTCTACTGAACGTACAACTACTGAACTCTAGCCTACTAAGTTTCTAACAACTGAACTCAACTAAGCAATTACAATATCGAAGGTTCATCATTCAGCTAGGGGTTTTGGGATATTCAAATCTTATCATACTTAATCTCATCCCAACACTCCGCTACTCGGTGCAAGCGATCTATAGCACTCGTCTCTAAGATACAACGACTTTTCAATTATGAGTAGTTGCACTACTTCTCGTAATTCCAGCGAACTACTTAATATATCGGGACTAAGGAGATACTAATGAATATATATGTATGTAGTGAGATAAATGAGGGATAAAAAGGAGATTGAAAAAGAATGTATTCGAATGGTGTTTGTTGTGTGTTTTCCTTGAGTTCAACTCGTCCTACTTATAGACCATGAAACACCAATTCATAATCAACACAACTCTTCCCAAATATGATGAGTTGTGAACCGACACATGATTTCATTCCAAATTGAATCAAACACACACAATCATTCAATATTTAATTATGAATGCTAAGTATATTACCAACCCACACGTTCCATTCTTATTTCTTCCAACCTTGTACACACGAATCGATAATCTTTTGGATTAGTAATCATCATCAAACGCACATGATCGATTACCATTTTTCATTATTGGTCATTAAATTAAGTGGTATTATTCCGTTTTACCCAATTTCATATAACAAAATTCAAATTTACCCAATCCTTGTATTTGCTACACAAAATACCCAATTTTACTTATACTACCCTCACTTTTTGAAAAAGTTGACTGACACCAATCATTATCAAGTGTTTTCCGGAATTTGAGACGAATTAATTGAAGAAACAAACAAAAATAACAAACGAACTTATATATACACATGAATCCTGCTCGAGTCCTGCTCACATAAAATCAAATCCCGCTCACAAGAAATCTAATCCCGCTCACAAGAAATCATTGTCGCCCTCCTTTGCAGTGAAATCCCGCTCAGTCCCACATAAAATCAAATCCCGCTTGAAAATCAGCCTGCCTACAGCCGAATCCCGCTCGACCGAGAGCCGAATCCCGCTCGGATGATAACGAATCCCGCTCACCGATAGCAAATCCTGCTCGGCGACAACAACGATGGCTTCCAACTCAAATCCCGCTCAACCGACAGCAAATCCCGCTCGGCGAGCTGGATTCCACGAGCGGGATTTGAGTTCAGATCTGGTTTTAAATCCCGCTCGGCTGCTTCTCTTATTCAATTTCTCTCATCTTTCTCTCTTTCTCTCCGTCACCGATTCCCGCTCAAGAACGCAATTTTGGAGTAGAATTCGAAACCAAAACACGAGAATGGCCGACCAGGTTAGTCCCGCACGAATGTTATAGTCCCGCTCGAATTTTATCCATTAATTTTGCGCGAATCTTAATTATTTTTTGAGCATATTTTTTGAGAATTATTCGAATTTGAGCATGAATATTGTTTAATTAGTTGAATTTTCTGAGAATTATTCGAATTTGGGCATGAATAATATTGTTTAATTCGTTAAATTTTATGAGAATTAGTCGAATTTGAGCATAATTTTGTTTAATTGGTTGAATTTTTGGTGCATGATTTTCTGGTTTTCGGAGCATGATTTTATGATTTTCGGAGCATGAATTTTCTGAATTTTTGGAGCATGAATGTTGGAGCATGATTTTCGGTCGCTCGCCGAGTGGGATTCCGCTTCGACCGAGCGGGATTCCATTCGGCCAAGCGGGATTTGATTTTTTTTTAACTGTTAAATTATTTTGGTGCGACCCGTTTTTAAAAGAATTAGTATTCTCGATGCGAATCCGAGGATAGACATTGAATTTAACCCGAAGATTTTTGATATTATTAAAAAAAATTAGGAGTTATTGGGAAAGGTGAGTTAGTGAAGGAATTTAGGAATGATGTTTTTGGTAGCTTTATGGATTGGAGGGTGGGTAGGAATGCGGCCAGAGCTCTTAATATGTTGATGTGTCATGAGATTCAAGCGGACGGAGATGATTTTGTTATTTGGTTTTCCGTGTCCGGGACGATTATCTGATTTTCTTGTTTCGATTATTCCCTTGTCACAGGTTTAAAGTTTGGATCCTGCTATTTTGATCTACATGTTGAGCATGATCCCCGTTCCTCGACTGTTTACATCATGTTAAATGGTTGTACACCAATAACGGACAGAGATTTGGTGACAAAGTTCGATAAAGGAGATTTGGATTTGGACGAGTTGGGGTATTTGAAGGTGGCTAATGTTCTAACCTTATTTTTCTTTTTTCTCGGTTACAACGATACGAGAGTGGTGGATACATGAATTTGGCTATTAGTTGATGATCTACGGGCATTTGACCAATTCTCATGGGGCTCCTGCACCTACGGTGCTCTGAAGCACTATTGTAGTTTTGTTCCGAGAACGACGGAACAGATTTCGAAGAAATATCATTTCTATGGACCCGTTTGGACAGTCCATGTGTGTATCATGATTTTACTAATTTAATTATTTGAATTATTGATATATATCATATACTAATCAATATTGATTTTCATGCATTGTAGATTTGGTCCTACGAGACTATTCCAGATTTAGGAGCAATATGTGCTGAGAGGTTGTCTACAATCTGGATTTTCTCGTTGGAAGAATTGGTTCTTTGGTGGAGGCCAACCACGTAGGCTTAAAAATTTATAGCATCGTTAGGTAAAAATATTTAATTTAGAATTGATTTAACATTCAAAAATTTAATGTTGTTTATATTATATATATTTTTAATTTAATGTTGTTTAATAATAATCTATTTAATGTAATTGCAGCTTGTTGTCCGAGATGGTCTCACACCATCCGATGTGGAGACACAAACTCTGTATTGGCATCGTGTCATTAAGGAAGATCGACTTCATGTATCTTATATTCCGGCTGAGAATTCGTTACAGCCCACGATCATAGGGGACCATGGGGCACGAGAGCTATACCGATTCGGACAACAAACACAACGTCCATCCAGTTCTAGAGGAACCAGACAGAGGTAACGCCGTTCCACTGAAGGTGGTAAGCGGGTCCGAACGGAGGCTGGACCGAGGGATCCCGATCAACACCTGATCTTGATCGTCGAAGACGTCCGTAAAGTCATAAGGGAAGAGCACCAGACCAATGATGACCGCTCCCATAGTCATTGAAAATTATCGGCAGCACCGGATATCTGGACTATGGTGTTTCACGTATGCTGCGAATTATCTTGTCCCCCAGAAACTATTCGACGAGCTCGAGGATCCTCATAAGGAGTTGGAGCAGGGGACCATGGATTTATACATGGGAGTGCTGAGGAGGATGAAGAGCCTCGGGGGTATCGATGTGTTGGCTACGCCCCACTATCATCAGCGATGTGAACGGTCCTCTAACGGAGCTAAGTTTAGCTCTGCAACAATTGTCAGCGCATTATCTCGTGTCATGGCTTTTGCTCGACGTTGGTCACACCACTATTCCACCATGTGACCTATTGCCTCGATCATAGAGCATATCGGCAGACGTCGTGCTGTGAGCAGCCTCGAGTTGATGGATTCAGCTATGTTTGAGGTTAGCTGACTATACCAGCGAACGGGAGACTTCGATCTAGACCACTTTTCCGGTCCGACATCCATTAACTTCTCATATGCCTTAGGATAGGTTTGACGAATTCCTTCTATCGCACGATCGAAATCATACATCGTATATGCATAGGCATCATCATGATACAACTTGATAAGCGTCTTACCATATCGTGTAAGCTTATTTTGAAGATGATAGTAACAAGTGTCATGGGCTGCTTCCGGATAAACAACCTCTACCGCGTTAGCTATGCTCCTATGTTGATCGGAGATGATCATTGAATTGCTTGGCATCGTAAATGCTTCTCTCAGTCGGGACATGAACCACGTCCAAGAGTAATCATTCTCAATTGGACCCACACCAAAGGCTAGTGGAAATATTTGGTCGTTGTCATCTATCGTAGCAGCCACAAATAACACTCCTTTATTCCTTCCTTTCAAGTGAGTCGCGTCGACCACAATCAGATCTCAGAGGTTAAATACCCACGGGGCACGAGAAACATTAAAAGTAACGAATAATTATTGGAAAGGACCTTCTGAATCGACTTCGAGATCAGTCATTGTACTTGGATTCGTTGTTTTTAGTACGTAGAGGTAACGAGGAAGCATCTTGAACGAAAATCATTTGAGTGTTGGCAATGCAAGCGCTATAAAATCCACAACACACTCTACGAAACGACGCCCGTAGAAAAAATGGCCCCCCCCCATCGCCGACAAGCCACCCTAAAATCGAGACTGTACGTGTGCTCGTAGAGCAAACAAACGCTTCTCCCAAAATACGCTTGCTTGAAAGTCATGATCATCTCGACCATAGGGATAGCTACCATGGAAGTAAACCATCACTTAGTGAGTTCCTTTCCCCGGTCTTTAGGATGGACTTGAAAAAAAAAAAAAAAAAGACGCGGTGGAATTTTTGCCGGTACCGCGCGAATTCGGCCGAGCGGTTGTAAAATAACGAATTTGGTAGCCCGACAAGTCCGAAAAGTGGGGATATTTAAGTAAAGTTGGGTATTTTGGATTTGTAGCTATTATCGATTATAAGGATTGGGTAAATTTTACTTTTGTTATACGAATTTGAGTATTTAAGAAATTACCCCTTAAATTAATTTTAATATTTATAATTTAATTTGCATTAGAGAATTCCAACAATATTTTAGTTAAATTCTATCTACATTTTCTTTACTTTTTTGTTAGAATAAATACATTTCTTTCCAATTGATTCGGCTCGTAGTTTGATGGGTTGCATTGCATTTTTTTCATTTCTTGTAGGAGAAGCGAGAAAATGAAATGAGAGGAGAAGCGAGAGAATTACTCCATCCGTCCCATTGAAAGTGCCCTCTTTTATTGGGGCACGAAGATTAAGAAACTTGCATTGTGTGGTGTGTGTTGTTTGACTTTTTGGTTGTTAATTTTGATCCACACATTTTTTTTTAAGAAATAAGACACTTTTTAAAGGACAATCCAAAAAGAAAAATAAGACACTTTTTATGGGATGAAGAGAGTATTATTTTAAAAGTAGGTTAAAGGGAAATTTTTTCATGGTTATTTTGTGACAATTCAAAATATATTTTTGTCCCTTTAGTCATAGTATTAATTAAAAAATTAGATTATTGCAAACAAAATAATAATTATAATTAAATAAGGGCGTTGGTTTCTGAGGGTTTTGCAGAAGCGCAGCGCCCTCTTCTTTCTCACACACGTAATGGCCAGCACGGTGGTTGCTGAAAAGACAGAGGAAGAGCTTCGCAAAGAGATCGATGAACTACACCGCCAACAGCGGGAGGTAAATCTTGTATTTACGTATATCTGACTCTGGATCAATATAAACCTTACAACTTCTGCTTGCTCAATCTTTGTGCAACAGATTACGGAACGGCTTCGCGATCCCAGGGGTATCCGCCGTGGTGGCTTATCGGCCCCCGGACCTCGCAATTTCGCTGTCAATGGCCCCCGCCAACGTGGCTTTGTTCGTCCTGTAAATCTCTCTCGATCTCATATCTATAGAAGCTTGGTATTTTGCGTTACCTGTCTCGTTTATTTACTGGTTGTTTGTCCAATGTTTAGGCGGAGAGGACTGCCGCGGACGACCAGCCTCCAGCAAAAAGACGACTTTCTTCGGCTGTTGTGAAGGTACAGTTGTGGTTTTTTGGGCGTTTAAATATAAAGTGATTGTAGTATCTAGATTGGAATTAGCGACAATTGGGTCGATTTCATAACATGTTATTATGCCCTAGACTGTATTTCTTGATGAAGTTGTGTAACTCATTTTTGAACGGAAGGTTGAGGACGGGGAGATAGTCGAGGGATGTCCTGAAGTTGCAACTGATGTGGAGAAGCAAGATTTAGAATTTGAAACAGGAGAGGGTGCAAATACTATTGCAAGCCAGGGTGATAAAAAACCCTCTAATTGGTCCCAGAGGGATGGTAATCAGAGGCCGTCTAAAATGGTAGAGTATATTGTTTCGTTTTGTGAATTAAACTGGTCATTTATCGAGTTAATTGCCAAGCTGATCCCTTCTCGTGTTTGAATTTAGGACTTTGAAATCCCTCCTGCTGAACATGTGCCAAGGGTGTTGCCTAAGGATGAGGACCCTACTTCAGTCAGCAGGAACAAGAGGATGCTTGGCCAGCTTCTTGGAACATTAGAAGTAGGGCACAGCTATTTCTCTAATTTCTGTAACATTTCCATTCTATGTTTTCCTGAAGTGTCAAAAGTTTTTTTTGGAAGGGCTCATAACTTTTGCCCTTCGTAGTTTATTTGTCAGAGTTTCTTACGACTATCAGGCGAATTCTTCCTTCATTGCATGATCAACTATAGAGTGGTTTTGTTCATATCCTTCGATAGTCTGAGATCATGTCTCTAGAGAGAAGTCTAAAATGGCCTGTTGGCTACTTGATGCTGTATTACCATTTGAATGAAGATATGTTCTTTAAAATTAATTTCTACTTTTTATGTTGACTCTAATATTATAGTATGTCTGCTAGCTTAACTAATACTTGGGTCTTTCTAATATTCTATTCTTTGGTGAAAATCAGAGGTTCCGAAAAGAGGACATGCAACTGTCGGGCACACAGGCATACATGAGGAGATCTGATTCTCTGAAAAGGGTGAGATTAATGTTACCATGTTTTCTAGTTTATTACCAGCTTCTTCTAAATAATTGTAATTTTTCTGAGGGAGCTGTCAGGTGGATATGATATTAGCATAGACTAAGACTTTTTGTCGTTCGACTAACATAGTGTTTAAACAAAAATGATTTTTTAAGTTGTAAGTACCCCTTTTTTTTTCTTTGCCATCAAGTGTATTGTCCTTTGAGAACTGATGTTCACTATTTTGCTAAGGACTTTTTCAAACAAATGTCTGCTATATGTTGCTGAAAAGGAAAAGTATTATAAACTTTGATAACCTTTATAAAATAGATTATGTTTTGTGTTTACAAATCTGTGGTTAAGTAACGTAAAAGTATTAAGAAAGAAGCGTGCCCACTTACACTGCATCAATCTATCTCATCACTAGATGTTCAAAGTAGGATTGAATCTACTGAATTAGAGAGCTTTCTTTTCTTCCCTACGATTGTTTTCGTCAATGTAAGACTCGGATACTTGTAAGTTATAATTGCAAAGCATATGTAGTTGAAATGTGTATATATATATACATATCTGTGCATGAATTTAGCTAATAATTAATATGCTTTTGTAGGCTGAGCAACGGGCACGGGAAGAAAGTGAAAAGCTTAGGCTACAAGAGCGTGAACAGCTTGCAGAAAAGCGGAAGAGAGATTTGGTACGTTTCTCTAGCGTTTTGCTTAGACCATTGGTGTGCAGATACTCCTAAGTCCTAACTGTCCCTGCTCTGAGGACTTATATTATATGTTGCACTGCTGCATGACTTCAACATCTGATAATGATAATTTTGTCCTTAACATCAGACATTAAGAGCACGTATTGCTGCAAAAGCAGAGGAAAAGAAGTTGGAATTGCTGTTCCTTCGGTGGAGTGAGCACCATAAAAAACTTGGAAATTTCACAAGGTATATCTTATTTCGTCTGGATCTATATTGCTTAATTTGCTTTCAATTAACCTTGACGGCTCTTCTATCATTCTGGTGCAGGTTATTTCTATTTTTGGTCCAAAAGTGTCATATTCACAATTTTATTGACTTCAAGATAAGTGTTCATTGCAGAAAGTTGAAGCAGCTTATGACCCACATTTTCTGTTTAGATGTTGGTCATTCCTTCAATTTATTTTTAATACGTTTCTGACATTTCTCATTTATTCCTTTTGCTCGTGAATCTTTCAGGACCAAGGCTGAGCCTCCAATTTATTATTGTTTTGCTAAACCTCTGGATCAAGAGCCAACTTTGACTGAGCAGCAGAAAGAACAGGTAAACTAACATTGTGACATGTGAGGCTAAAGTAGAATGTGTAATTGAAAATTCAGGTTTTCCCTTGTGGCTCTTCAGACAAGATTGTTGGTAATTTGGTTGTGCTTATTTTAAAGAGCTTAGATCTTATTCTAAAGATAATTATTTGAGTGTTGGATGATTATACTTAAACGATGTTCATAATGAATTTGTAATTATAATGAGTCAATGACTAATAAGATGATTCCTGTAATGAGATATTTATTTTTTCGGAAAAAGTGCGCTCCCCTTTCTTTTCCTAATGATTCCTTGTAAAATGGCTGCTGAACACTTTTAAGGTACTTCAATGCTCACGCAATTACGATTAGTTTATGTGAAATTCCTTGTTTCGTAACTTTTTTCTTAACCAGACTTTGTTAATGCTGGAAAATATTTGTATCAAAGTTTGTGGAAAGTTCATCCGAACTATTTGAACTCTTTTCTTATACCACATCTTGTCTCAGACATTTCAAGAATGGAAAGCTGCTAGGAGAGAGGAATTATCACAATATCAGAAGCAGATGGCAGAACAGTATGTTGCAAATGTGGACAAGGACCTGCAGGAAAGATGGCAAAACGGAAGGAAAGGTAGGAGAGCAAATAACACTGTGGCAAACTTACAGGAGACAATGGATAAAGAGCTAGAGACCCATCAGCTTGAGCATGGCCCCAAGACTAGGAAAATCCCTGGCCAAAGTAACAATGAAGATGAAGATGATGTAGATGATATAAATGTTGCAGAGGATGATATGATGGATGATGTGCTCAGTGTTGATGATAATGGGCGCAGGGTTGATGAATCAGGGAAAACAGAAACAGGTAACACTAGTCCGCTTGAGAATCAGAAGGATGAGTAGGTGCAAGATTTTCGACATTTTGTCTCTGGTGTTTATCTTTCTTACGAGCTTAGGTCAGAGTTGTATTCTGGTGTTTAGTCCAAGTCTTGTGTTGCTTGATCTAATGATTATTTGAATTAAAGATTGTATGTACGGAAGTTTTTAGATTTCATTTTCTGTATTAGAGTTTCTTATAGACATTGGTTTTTCATCAATATAGAATGTCTGAATACGGTTATATCGATTTAAAAAGGGTTATTCTACTATAAATACATCAATCTTTTTAAATTTTCTTTTTGGACACGAACTTTCAGTTTAGCCTATAAGTATTCCAACTCTTGATTTGTTTCAAACTACATACAAATAAAAAATTTGACGAAATCAAAGCTTGCATGGTATTTTCCAGCGTAGTGTGGCTGTTGACATGTCGGATGAGTTTTCTTTTTTGCACATAAACTTTAAATTTAATTTGTTTTTACACAAAATTGAAATTTAATTTTTTTTAATTAATACTTATTTCTAATAAACATGTTATAATGAATAACCAAATTAAATTGAACAAACCGAATAAATACAAGGGAAGAAAATGGTATTTAAGATTTTAAGAATTTGTTCAACTTAATCGGGTAAATTATAAATTTTAAGATTAAATTTCAAGATTTTTCAATTATTTCTTTATATTTAATCTATGTGTTCTACTTAATTCGGTCATTCATTATGAAAATTTATTAGAATAAATATTAATTAAAAAAATTATAAATTTCAATTATGTGCAAAAATAAATTAAAGTTAAAGTTCATGTACAAAAAAAAATTGTAAAGAGTATGTGTATTTTATTGAAAATCAAATAAGATCAATTCGACTCACCCGATAGAAAATGCCATTCATCCGGATTTTTAATCTGTGTGCAATTTGAAACAAATCAAAAGTTTGTGTATTAATGTGCTAAATTGAAAGTTCGTGCGCAATAAAGAAAATTGAAAAAAATTAATTTATTTAGAAAAGAATAACCCATTTAAAAATAAATTCTAAACTAATTCGTAGGGATTATGTAAATTGATTCCGTCTTTAAGTGTGAAGCACTTGTTACAATTTTTTAGATTGAGTAAATCAGTGAGAATAAATAATCCCGACGGATATATTCAGCGACACAAAAATGGTTCTAACAGAAATACAGAGCAGCAGATGACTGTGCTTATCAATAAGACTAGTTTAAGTGCAAAAGTTGCGAGTTCAAGATTGATATTCATTTCTTTCTGAAAATCTTTGTGGATCTATTGAAAATTTTATCAAGCTTGTGCTTGATGCTCAGGATGGTTGACATGAACATAGTTATAGACAACATGTTACGTATATAAATTTCTAAACTCACGCCTAATTTTTCTATCCTCTACTTTATGCAGCACATGCATTTGGATAATAAATAAACAAATTGAAGTGCTGATAAAAAAGTTATCGCACGTGAGAAACTGAAAAAAAAAAAAAGAGACAAGAAAAGAAAAGAAAGAGATTTTAGAGGCGTTTGAGTCTCATTAATACTCACATTTTCTGACGCATTCTCTAGGTGTGGAAGCTCAGTACGAGCATGGATATCTTTTAGAGGGTGTTTGAAACAATTTATTGAAAACTGTTTTCAGTTTTAAGTTGGTGTGGAGATATTTGGAACACCCAATTTAAAGTTGAATTCTTTAAAATTGGGTTGAAAATAGAGAAGCAGCTGAAGCTACTCTATCTCAGCTCGTAGGTTTCAGCTTATTACTTATGATTTTTTCGGACAAAATTATCTTTAATAACTTTATTTAATTCCAGAATTATCTCTAACCTTAATATTTATAAAAAAACAATATTTTCAAGATACAAGTTGTCTATCTCTCAATACGATAGAGGGCTACAAGCAGAATTTAATATCAATATAATTATGAAATAATCTAGTTAGTTGATATCACTAAGCATTTTAATGAAAAATATATTTATGTTGATATAATTTTATTATATATATAATACTTAGATTAATTTAATATTTTATAGTATTACATCTAAATTATAAAGCAAAAATTAAATATAAAATAAGAATAATTTTTGAATTTTATTTATATTTTAAATTAGAATTATTTAATAACATTAAGGGCAAAACAAATATTTCTTTTAAAAAGTATCAATAAACTACTTCTATCAGCAACATTTTTTCACTTTCAGTAGCTTTCAACACTTATTTCCAAACACTAAGCTTCAACTACTTCAAACTCTAAACTCTAACGGGATCTTTAATTTGGAGTAGAACTGTCGATTTCTCCAATAGCTGTCGGCAAGTTTCGGTAGAGTGACGCCCCGCAAATCCACACGGTACCACTATCATGTCCTTGTTCACACAGTAGTGATAGTTTTTTACTTTTTTTTTCTTTTAATTATTCTTTTTAAAAGATGGTGGATATGTGTCTTTACTTGTTCTGCAAAGTTGAAAGTGACTACACAGTGAAAGTTGAAAGCAACTCCATAGATGTAAATGTATAATTGGGAACACAATTGTATTATTATTTAAAAGGATGCATTCTTCGTAATCAATACATTCATTTCTTCAAATTTCCTCTATAAAAATTATGAGCATAAACACATTTTCTTCTTCTAGCTCAAGTTCATCTGATGATGAGCTTGAACAGTTGATTCATGAATACGATGATAAATATCAAATCATAGATTGACATATTTTGAATAATAATCTTATCGTTGCAAATATCATCGGATCTCAAATTGCAAGATGCCATAGAGGCTTAGTTCCTGGTCACAAGATGACCCACCATGATCGAGAATGAGCAGCTCATTGTCTATTAAATGACTATTTTTCTGAAAATCCAATATTCAATGAAGGAATGTTTCGTAGATATTTTCGAATGTCTTGGAGTTTATTTATTCGAATTGTTGATGATGTCAAGAATCATAATGGCCGGTTCAAGCAACGCCGAGATTGAATTGGAAGATGAGGATTGTCCACGCTGCAAAAAATGACCGCTACATTTTGGATATTAGCGTACGAGATCCCTATAGATGCTACTGATGAGTACATCAATATCGATGAGTCCACTGCAATTAATGTGCCAAGAGATAAATTGTGGAAATAAATTGATCGTTTTGCAATTATTTAAATATATTTTTTATAAAATCCCTATTTTTTAAAAAAATATTTTTTAAGTGAAATTAAGCATAAAAACTAAAAAACTAAAAGATAATTATAAAATATTAATAAATATATTAATTTAATTATATAAAGTATCAAAATAAAATATTTAATTGTAAAGTTAAATGTAAAGTTGACTCTTGGAGTTGAATTTGAAAAAAAAATCTACATTTTACTTTACAATAGAATAGAGAGAACTCTACAATAGAGCTCCTCCTTGGAGATGATGTTGGTCCAGAGACGAGCTTTCGGGTGTTTGGGGAGGGGGAGGGGGAGGGGGGAGGGGGAGGGTTTCAATTCAAACACGAAAGTCAGTGCAATTGAATATTGCTACTGATCTAGTCTACTTAACTAGTCAGTTGACCAAATAAACTTTATGGATCACATGGGTAGAGTATCCTTCTATTGAGTCCTATTTACTGACTTCACTCATTGAACAATAGTTCAATATTAGATATTGTGTGCGGAAGTGTAGGCCCAAAATATGTTCGTCTCAGTTTGAAGAACCCGTTTTATGGTGATTGATTAAGAGTCAATTTTATGCAATATGAACAGTAATCGATGCAATAGTAAAATAGACACAGATAATTTTAAAGTGGTTCGGATGTACTGGATCCTACGTCCACTGTCCTGAACAAAGCAGTTCTTGAATTAATTTACACTGAGCAAGTCTCAGTTGATCTGTGCACTGGACAGATGCAGTCTTGTTTGCTTATACTGGGCAAGTCTCAGTTTATCTATGCGTTGGACAAATATCTATTTATAGTCGTAGTGACTTTATAGTTTCAACCGCGAATGTTTGATTTTCTCCAACTATGAAGGAGTTCTTACAATAAAAATAGTTCAGAAAGCTGAACTCCTTCGAGTTTTCTAAGCTAATGATATTACAATAAGCTTGCTTAGAATAGAGAAAGGGAACTAATGAAACTCTAGTGTTAAGAACTAGAAATGATCTCTCTATATGCAAGTTCTTCACTGGGTTTGACTTTGAGTTTGCTAGAGTGCTTTTTCGCTTGAATGCTTGTGTTCCTTTTTATGATCTTCTCTGCATGAAGACTCTTTTGTATTTATAGTCTCGACGTATGAATAGATCTCGTTGGAGAGATTTTAGACACGTGTCGAAAACGACAAGAAAAACGACCATCTTCATTTTGAATGATACTGTAGAGATTCCCTCTTTTTCAATATGGAAGCAGCTTTGTCAGAGCAGGTACAGTGCTGGCGGCTTCTCATTGGTCGAGGTTAGCGAGTAGGCAAGGGTTGTTCAAACTCCAATAGCATACTGAGTTGTCTTCCTCTGATTCCTCGGACCTTCCTCTGATGAACACAGAGATAAGTAACATGTGTGTGTGTGTGTGTTCTTGTCACTGAAGTGATCATTAGTGTTGAAAAGTAAAAACATAGCCTGATGACAATGAATGTTTGTCGAAGGCCAAAAGAAAAGAATTTCATATATGATCTGAGAGATTACAAGTACATAAATTCAATTCTATCTAAGACAAAGACTATCAGAACTAAAAACAAGGTATCATAGCAAACACCGGAGCAAAAGAGAATCAACCGGGCTTCTTGAATTGTTGCAGTCGCGCCTTGAAGACAATAGATCTCTTCTATGGAGGATCAAGAACTATAGGCTTTGTAGACTCTCCTTCTCAGCCTCCTGATCTCTTCTTGGTCTTCAGGCTCCTTCATACTCAGTAAGGAGGGATGGGTTCACAATTGTTAGAAAGTCTTTGAAGTATGCATAAGCATCAGTAGAATCTTCACTTCTGAGTTTCCAGATATAGAATCTTTTGATGAAGTCCATCTTTAGCTTTTCCCATTGTTGATTCAGCTTGAGAGGTACCCAGTCGTCAGTTCTCTTGAATATGATCCTCTTAACTTCACTGAATGGTTCCCTTCTCCTGAAGTACTTAGACGAAGTAGGTATACTTCTATCTTTCTCTAGAATCCTCTCCCTTGCTTCCTTTTCCGTCCTCAGCTGAGGGCCTCTATATCAGCTAGACGAATCCTTTCTCTTGCCTCTCTAATCTGCCTAACCTCAGCTGTTCTGTTCCAATGCACGCTCACACGCATCCCATATCTCTTTCATCTCTAGCTCTTGCTCCTTAGAGGGGACCGTCGAGGGCACATGCTGATCTTCTGAGTCAGTAGGCGATGCATATTTAGACTTGGATGCAGGTGCGCCTTGCTTCTCAAATTTTGACTATTCGGGTTTGGACTGTTTGGATTGAGCATATGCTGAAGCTCTGGATTGCCTGCGAATAGCAGATCTGGTGCGAGTAGGTGCTGGAGTACGGATCTGTACTCCCTTCTTCGTTGTTGGCTTCTTCTTAGCATCTTGCTCTGCAAGTTCTCTAGCCAGTTTAGGGTCAAATGCTATCTATTCCTCACGTGATCTGAACTTGATTTTCTTTTCTTTAGGTGGACTGGGTTCAACTGGAGCATTACCCTTGCCCTTATCTGTTCTCTTAGCTGGAGGTAGTGATCCTTCAGTAGGTAGGCTATCCAAGTACTTGGCTACCTCAGTCACAACTGCATTAGTGGGTTCCACAGAAGGAACTTCCCCTTGAGCTGAACTCGGTTCTGCTTCCTGTTGTTCTTCTACCTTCAAGGAGGGCTCTGAGCTGAGCAGATATGGACTTTTCCCCCTTTTTGGCATCATCAATAAGAGTAGGCAGGGCAGTAACCTGGTTCGTCAACGCTTCTACTGAGGCCTTGACCGTAGTCAGACCTGAGGCAATGTTAGTGGCCACGTCTGTGTAAGACTCCCATCTCTGATCGTGCTCTTGATTAATGGCTTTCTGTAGAGCATCTTTAGATTTGTCAAAGCGGGTGAGATAGTCTTCCACAACGATAGAGGCATCCTTCTTGATTTCTTGGCAGGAGTCGTGTTTGATTGGTCAGTGCGTTAGAAACACTGTTATAGGTGAACTTGTAACGATCCTCAGCTGCTTTGTGGACACGACCTGTTGCAGTAGCCACTTCTTCAGAGAATTTCTTGGCTTGCGACTGCAGTAAGTTCTGGAATTGAGCAGTCAGGTCGGTCTTCTGTGCCTCAAGTGCTTTAGTGAGGATCTCTTCAGAATTGATGGAAGTTGGAGTGCTGATCCTCTGCACTTCAGTAGTATAGCTATTCAGCGTCTTCGCCTGAGCCTTAGTGAACTTACTCCACTTAGTTTTCACATTATCGACAATATTCCTGTTCTTGTGAGCTTGACGCTTGATAACCTTATTTATTGACTCCGTTGTGAGGTCTTTGAGCTCATCAACCTGATATCTGCTTTTTGACTTAGGCTGAGTCAAGGACGGAGTTCGGATGATTGTGCCAGATGCTAGAGGAGGTGGCGGCTGATCATCCGTAGGAGTCTTACCCTCAGCAGATCCTCCCAGGTCTGCATCCTTGGGTGTTTCATCATGAGGAGGAGATGGAGGAGGAGAAGGAGGAGGCTGAGCTCCTTGTTGTCTGTCACTGAGCATCATGAGCATCACATCCTTAAGATCCTCCAGAGAAGCTATGTCAGCTGGCTCTTCCTAGCCGATCTCCTCATGTAATCTCTGTTCTTCCTTCATTAATGTGGACAGGGTTTTCAGGCGGATGGCCTCTTCCAACATATCCCACTCTAAGAATTGCAGGTGCATCTGAACCCTTGCCCTGACAGCAATGTCCACGGGATCAGCATGAACACTGATCTCAGGTATCTCAGTCGCGACTTCTTCAGCTGATTTGATATGAGCATTGAGAACTGAAGTCGGAAGTGAGGAAATCTCAGCAGCTTGAGTTTCAGTAGGGGTCTCCAACTGAATTTCCTCAGAGAGAACTCTCTTCACCTTTTCTTTCAGGGTCACATCCTTCTGACCAGACCCTGAGTCTTCGACTGATATAGGTGAAGAAGGAATTTCGACTGACGCTGGCTTCTTCAGCGTTTTCTGCTTCTTCGGCTGATGCTGCTCAGTAGGGTGGGGATCTTGCTTGATCTCCAAAGGACGCTTAAGAGCCTGTCCTCGCCCTATAGATTTTTCGGCGACTGTTGCGTTGAGAAAATTCAGCAGCTTCTGATCAAAGTAAAACGCATCTGCAAAGGATACTCTATTGGGAGGTCTTCCTCGATCATTATGGATGCCTTGGTCCTATAAAGAAGCTTCCCTTTCGGAATTAGCTTCATGCCATCTTCAGAATCTATAAACTTCTGAGATTGAGCTTTGAATTCAGCTCTGAAGAAGGCGTTCCAGTTGATGGGGGACTCATCTATGATCGCCATCATAATCTGGATGCGGATGCGGGATAGCTGATCCTAAGATCCCGCATAGCTCGTCAATATATGGTTGACTATGTAGGCCAACCCTTTGTAATGTGGGAGCAACTGACTTTTCAGGAAGGCAACTTTGAATACGATACTCTTCTCACCGCTGAATCGGCAAAGGCACTCATCTACCTCGGATTTCTTGTACTTGGCAATGGGTGTCCCTTCGTCTGCATGTTCGAAGCTGACACGAAGACGTCTTGCCACATTGATCTGAGTGGCTTTGTCCTCCCACTGATTGGGACGGACTTTGTGCCTCGATATAACGGAGGAGATATCATTAGAATCTTTATCCCTCCGATAGTTCAAAAAGAACTCGGTGACTTGGCGTAGAAGATACTGATGCGGGGAACGAGAAAGAATCGGTAGGAGGCCCGATCTCTCTACAGCGTTGAATATCGGAGTCATGCACTCTACGCCACATGTCCTAACGGACAATACGGGCTCAAACAGAACCCTCTTCCCTGATATGATATCCTCGATATCCTCTGGGATCAGAACGTCACTAGTGGGAACGATCAACGCCATCGAAATGAACTAAAATCTGCAAAAAGAAAGTTAGCACTCGAAAATAGAGTAACTTAGTAAGCGATTTAAGTTATAGAAATCTTACGAAAGAGTAAGTGCTTAAAATGCGATAGAAATCTAATGCAAGTATTTGAACAATTGCAGAAAGCACAGATCTTCGAGAATGGCGGAAATATGATTTAGGTTAGAGATAACATGCGTATATATATTCAGATTTGAATACGAGGCGGTTTTTAAAGCATGCGGTTGAGATTAATTGGTTTTTAAAATGTGGACGACCCAGAATGGATGTTATAATAGGTTATGATTACTGTGCCGCCTATAATCTCGCCTACTTATCTCTATCGCCTAAATGATAAGGTGAAATGACATGCATTTAATGTGCCGCAGTTAGTTTTATGGAATGTCGTGAGTTTAATGAAAATGACATACTCAATGCAAGACAAAGAACATTAAAGGTGGGAAATAAATGTTATGACATGTTGAGTCACCAAATGATGAATTAATACTCATAACCTGTCAGCCGGACATCGTAGTTAGCTGATACCACGTTTGACGAGACTGAGTATTTCAGTTGTACTGAAAGTAAGTTCCCTCTTACTCAGTACTTCCTAGACCATTTACTGAGTCGTATCAGTAAGACCCAAAAGACCTATTTCTAGTGAGAGATCGTTGAATCTAGTCTCAGCTAGAGGTTTGGTCAGGATATCAGCTCTTTGCTTATCATTGTGGATCTTCTCCACTCTGATATCCTTTTTCTCGACATGATCTTTGATGAAGTGATGACGGATGTCCACGTGCTTTCACCTTGTATGTAGAACTGGGTTCTGAGTGATTGCAATAGCACTGGTACTATCGCTGTAGATCGGCACTTCATCTTGATGAATGTCGTAGTCTCTCACTGTTGTCGAATCCACAGTATCTGTGCGTAATAGCTTCCGGCAACCATATACTAAGCTTCAGTAGTGGACGTTGCTATTGAGTGTTGTTTCTTTGAAAATCACGATATAAGCTTGCTACCGAGGAATTGACAAGTGTCCGAGGTTGACTTTCTATCGATTCGGCAACCTGTATAGTCAGCATCAGAATAACCAGTTAGTTCTTGGTTATCATCAGCAGGATACCATAATCCAACATCAGGTGTTCCCTTCAAGTAATGAAGAATTCTCTTCATTGAATCTATATGGCTCTTCTTGGGATTCGCCTGAAATCTCGCGCATACACCTACAACATAAGTTAAGTCAGGTCTCCTTGCTGTAGGATATAATAAAGAACCGATAATAGCACGATAGTAAGTTGAGTTAACAGATATTCCCTCTTTGTTAAGATCAATCTTGAGATTGGTGTTCATGGGTATCTTTACTGATTTGCTGGATTCGCAGCTGAATTTCTTGATGAGATCTTTTGTGTATTTGGCTTGATTAAAGAATATTCCTTTCTTTAATTGTTTGACTTGAAGTCCAAGGAAATAGTTCATCTCTCCCATCATTAACATTTCAAATTTCTCTTTCATCATCTGTTCGAGTTTCTGACACATAGTCAGATTCCTTGATCCAAAGATTATGCTTCGTCCACGTAGATCTGCACCAGTAGGATGTCTTTTCTTGACTTGATACTAAATAGGGTGCGATCCAGTGTTCCTTTATGAAAACCTTTCTAAAGTAGAAAGTATTAGAGGGTATCGTACCAAGCCCTGGGTGCTTGTTTTAACCCGTACAAAGCTTTCTTAAGTGTGTAAACCTCATATCCCTGCTGAAAGCCGGACGGTTGTTCAACATAGAATTCTTCCTTCATCACGTCGTTCAGGAAAACTGACTTCACATCCATCTAATAGACTGTGAATTACTGATGTGTTGCATATGCTAGGAACAGATGAATGGCTTCCAATCTTGCAACTAGGGCGAATGTTTCGTCAAAATCTATTCCTTCAGATTGAAAATATCCTTTGGCAACGAGTCGAGCTTTATTCCTGACAATGACGTTGTTTTCATCACGCTTGTTCTTGAAGACCCACTTCGTTCCTATCACGTGTTGATGTTTAGGTTTGTCAACAAGCTCCCATACGCCGTTTCACATGAACTGATTAAGCTCTTCTTGCATGGGGGTGATCCAATCAGCATTATTCAGCGCATCCTCTATTGAATGAGGTTCTTTAGTCGACAAGAAATAGGAGTATAAAACACTCTCTCCTTGGCAGAATTTGGATCTCGTCTTGACACTAGCTGAGGGATCTCCAATTATAAGATCTGAAGGGTGAGCATCTAACCACGAACGACGATGTCTTGTTACTTTATCTAGAACTGGTTCAACACAAATAGTAGGAGTATTAGGAATTTCAGTTGTACTCTTCTGTGTTTGAAGTAATTCAGTAACAAGGGTTGGGTCTACTGAGTCACCAGGTTCATGGGCATTTAGCTCAGGAACATCGATAGTTCCCCCTAAGTTGTTATTCTCAGTAGAGGTCTCAGTTATCACATGGGTTTCCTCATCGACCCGAATTACCTGGGCTTGATCCTATTTGGTAGAATTAATCTCTTCAGCTACACTGCTTGTCGGTTGATTCTGAACTTCATCATCTGAATCATCATCCCATATTTACTAGAATATTTTCGTGGTTCTTCTCTCTAGAGTCTTTAGATCCCTTTCTTCTCTACCTAAGCTCATTGTCAGATTTATAGCTTAGACTCGAAGGAGTTCATTTTTAGTGAACTGTTCTTATTGTAAGAACTCCTTCGTTAGTTGGAGAACTGTTTTCGCTCCCTTTCGAACTTAGGGTTGAATTGTAAAGTCGCTAAGGACTATAACTTAGAAGGATCTGTCCTGTGCACAGTTTCCTTGCTGAGACTTGCTCAGACTAATCAACAAGTTATCCTGCTTTGTTCAGGACCGTGGATGTAGGATCTTGCGTATCCGAACCACGTTAAACTTCTCGTGTTCTTTACTATTTTATTGCATACAAACCTTTGAAAATCATAAGTTTGCATAAAACGTATTTCTAAAATCGCACAGCCAAAAGAATTTAATCTGCGAAAACACGTTTTCAAAAAGAGACAAACTCCGGGCCCCACACTTATCCGCACACTTAAGTCTCCAACTGAGTTTTGAAGTACTGACAAAAGTTAGTAGGAGAGCTCGCAGCCGACTCACTCGCCCCGTGATCGAAGGTTTATTTGGCACTGTTCATCAGTTGCAACCAACAGCTTCAGCTGACCTTCACCGAGAAAAAGAAACGGTACTCAGGTGATTCACCCCCCCCCTCTACACCTGATATTTGTCTCCAGACCAACAATTGGTATCAGAGCGCACGGTGTTCAACTGACCACCTGTTCTGAAATACTGGTCTTCTCGAACTGATCCTTGAAAACGTTTTCTCTGCAAAAGCATCTCTTCATTTATCCTTATACTCGTACACATAATGTCTGACATGTCAGGTATCAGGATGGTGCCGATGTTCTCAATAGAGAACTTCACGGTATGGCGTGTAAGAATGGAGGCACACCTTACGTCGCTGCACGACAGCATGACTGACGTACTGGAGACCGGACCCATCATTCCAATGATAGACAGCGTTCAGTTTGCTGAAGTGGAAGGTGAAGGTGCTCGTATCGGTCCGAAGGTTCCCAAGGATAAATCTGCCTTCACGCCTGAAGAGAAAAAGCTGCATAACCTCAACCGAGTTGCACGAAATGCTATACTGACAACGCTCAGTGACTCACACCTCGGGAGGGTGTAGGACTGCAAAACGGCGAAAGAACTTTGGGACGCCCTGGCTGTACTGAGCCAAGGAACTCCTCAGATTAAAGAAAACAAGCTCGAATTAGAGCTTCAAAAGTTCAAAGCCTTTGCGATGGAGCCCAGTGAAACCATTGACGAGCTGAGCGTCAGATTTACGAATCAAGTCAATGTGATAAACGGGCTGGGAAAGGTTTTCTCAAACAAAGAGATGAACACAAAGATCATAAGAGCGCTACCCCGACAGAAGTGGCTTCCTTTTGCTACTGATTTACGTCGCTCTGATCTTAATGCTCTAACTCCTGATGTTATATTTTCAGAATTAAAGATGGAGGAATTTGAGCATAGTCTACCTCGTAAGTGTTCCAGTGCTCCAGCTGACACTCAAATCGATCATGCCTTTAAGGCAACAATCAAGCAAACCGGAGGCAAAAAGATTTCTTCCAAGCAAGGCGTGGGCTAGCTGCCGGCATACAAAGACATCCGAAATGTCCAGTACTTGACCGGCTCGCACCGATGGCTCTCAAATACCAAAGAGAAAAGGAGAGAGTCGGAAAGTCGAAGTAATATCACAGAGATTCACGCCGTGGTAAGAAAGAATTTTCAAAAAGGGAAGAATCTAACACTTCTACTGAATGCAGGAACACGGAGCCTGTTGCTAGTCCACCAAAAGCTTCAACTGGAAAAAGCAGCTGAACATCCACGTGTTACAACTGCAAGAAGGAGGGACACTATCGCACGACCGTCCCGAACTCTCGCCTGCTCAAAGAGCGAACGACAGCCGCCGAAGAGATAAATTCGCCCGTAAGAGGCGAGCCTACATAGCCGGAGAGATATCCGACAACTCAATTGAAGAGGATACATTCATGTACTCTTCGAGGATGAAGCCGCATTCGTAGCCGTTGAAGTCGGAGAGAAGGTTCCCGAGGAATCACCGGTGAACGGTGTCGATGGCCGGAGAAGAGGCTGAGGTAAATTGTAAACTTAATATAACCTCCTCTTCACACAACACACACGATACTTGCTCGGTCTTGGATGACCCTATGGACATAGTACAAGCATATGACGACCTGCTAGAGGAACAAATTCAGCTGAGCAGAGAGTTCAGCAGAACCATCCAGGAACTAGAACAGGTAAAGGCCGAGAATCGAGACTTTCTTCGATTGTCGGGTCTCTACTGAGTCAGTGGATCTAGTTGCGAGACTCAAGGAAGAGATCGAATCTTTTATGACTAAGTCTCAGCTTCAAGAGACTCAGGTCTCAGTCCTGACCAAGGACAATTTGGAGAAAGAGACTGAAATAGCCCAACTCAGTCAGAAACTCTCAGACGTACAGAAGGACTATGATTCTCTCAGGAGAAGTGATGAGGTCTGGAGAGAACTGATGACTGAAAAATACCTGGGAGCAAAGGAGAAACTAGAAAGCGTGCTCAGAGCACAACGGCCAACTGCTGTGAAAGAAAGCCTTGGCTACACCCATGAAGCTTCTACCTCCAAAAGCTCAGAAGCACTGGCTGATAGGTTCGTCAGAGGAAAGGTGCAAGCTGCTGACACCACACCTCAGGCGAAGAACAAACAGAAAGTAATCGCACCTCAACCGAGCAGCAACAAACAACTGACCAAAGGTTCCAGCCCCAGGATACCGAGATCAAACTCAGGGGGAACCAAGAAGGTCAGATGGGCAGAACAGTACAAGGAGCCACTGTTTGAGCATCCGGCTCGATGCGGTTCGTACTACTATGAGCCCGGGGGGTCGGGAGAAGCGCTAAGACTCGAGAGAAGAAAGCGGCCTGAACCCAAAACCTTCGGCAGAAAGTCAGTATCTCCAAGTCCTGTGGAGAAGAAAGCTGACAAGGTTCAGAAGAAGAAGTCTCAGACTTCTAAGGTCCCGAGACAGATTTGGGTTCCGAAATCCCCCACTAACCGAGTAAGGACCCAACGAACCAAAGGGTACCTAAAGATGCTTCGTTTTGCGGGTGCATAAGGACCCATGGATAGTGGACATCGGTTTGCTCAAGACACATGACATATCGAAGAGCTCGCTAACCAACTATGTACAAGAAGATGGTCCCGGATTGAGTTTGGAGACAATTCTAAAGGCTACACAAGGGGATACGGAACGCCGAACATTGGGGCTGCCGGTTCAAGAGTAACATATGTTGAAGGACTTCAACATAATCTCCTTTCTGTCGATCAATTTCGTGATAATCTTAACAGAGTTATCTTTGACGCCGGTTTCGTGATGTTGTTGATAAATCTACGGGGAAAATAGTGTTATCGGGATCGCGGAGGAAAAACATCTATGTTGCGGGCATCGGAAAACCGCAGTAACCTAAGGCTTGCTTACTAGCCCGAGACAAAATCGGTGACAAGTCGGGATGGCTATGGCACAAGAGACTCAGCCACCTGAACTTCAAGACCATGAACAAGCTAGCCAAGAACTCCAAAGTCAGAGGACTGCCCAACGAATCGTTCGTTAAAGACAGAAATTGTGAAGCATGTCTGAAGGGAAAGCAAACAAAGAGTAGCAATCCACCTATTCCGTCACCTTCCACTGATGGAATCCTTCAGCTGCTGCACATGGACCTATTCGGGCCAGTCTCTCCTAGTGACTATAAGAGGCAAGAAGTATGCCCTCGTCGTTATTGATGACTACTCGAGATATACTTGGGTCAGCTTCATCGCCAATAAATCTGATGTTCAAACTGAGTTGCCCAATCTGCTGAAGAAGCTCAGTGTGGAAAAGGACATCAATATTCAAAGAATTCGCTCGGACAGAGAAACAGAGTTTCTAAACTCAGTAGTTAAGACATACTGCGATAAAGAGGGAATTAAATACGAGACATCAGCTGCTCGCACCCCTCAGCAGAACGGACTTGCTGAACGAAAGAACAGAACACCGAAAGAAGCAAAGAAGAACGCTCCTCGCAGAGTCTGGACTACCCTCGAGTTCCGGGGCTGATGCTACTGACACCGCCGCTACACTCAGAATCGCTCACTACTCACTCAGCAACACTTGAAGACACCATATGAACTATGGAAAGGGAGAATTCCTTCTATTTCTCATTTTCATATTTTTGGCTGTCCTTGCTTTATCCACAATAATGGGAAAGATCAGCTGAATGTCTTTGATAGCAAATCTGATCAAGGAGTTTTCTTAGGATACTCTCGAGTCAGTAAAGCCTTCAGAGTCTTTAACTATTGGACTCTTTGTGTGGAGGAAAGCCCTCATGTTGTTTTTGATGAATTTGTTACTGAGAACAGGGAAGATACACAGTTAAATACTGATGATGTCAGCAGCAAGCTACAGGATCTCAGACTTACTGATAAAGCTGAAAAGATCTAACATTTTTGGGATGATGAGTCAGACAATGAACAAACTCAGACTCAACCAACAGTCGACGTAGCTGACCTAGTTGATTCTCCCGAACGGAATCAACAACGGGTAACATCGGTCGATGAGGAAGCCCCGAGTGGTAATCGAGACCTCTACCGAAAATATAAACTCGGGGGAACGATTAATGTTCCCGAGCTAAATGCCCCCGAACCACGGAAACTCGGTGGATCCTAACCTTCTTCTTGCGAAATATTGCAATCTCAGAACAGTACTACTGAAATGCCTAACACTCCTACTGATTCTGCCGAAGTTGTATCAGAAGAAGAAGCCAGACTCAGACGATCATGGCTAGATGCTCATTCTTCAGATCTTATCATTGGAGATCCATCAGCAACGATAAGAACAAGATCTAGATTTAATCAAGGCGAAAGCTCTCTATATTCTTGTTTCTTGTCTACGAAGAACCTCGATCGATAGAGGACGCACTTAATGATGCCGATCGGATCATCGCCATGCAAGAAGAGCTGAACCAGTTCATTCGAAACGAAGTTTGGGAGCTTGTAGACAGACCTAGACATCAGCATGTCATTGGTACCAAGTGGGTCTTCAAAAACAAGCGAGATGAAAACAACGTCATTGTCAGAAATAAAGCACGACTAGTTGCAAAGGGATACAGTCAGGCAGAAGGAATTGACTTTGATGAAACATTCGCTCCAATCGCTAGATTGGAAGCCATTCGTCTATTCCTAGCTTATGCAACACATCAAGGCTTCAAAGTCTATCAGATGGATGTAAAGTCAGCTTTTTTGAACGGCGTACTGAAGGAAGAAGTCTACGTGGAACAACCGCCCGGCTTTCAGCAGGGACATCAGGTGTACAGACTTAGGAAAGCTCTGTATGGGTTAAAACAAGCACCCAGGGCTTGGTATGATACCCTATCGGACTTTCTACTTGTAAAGGTTTTCGAAGGGGACGAGTAGATCGCACCCTATTCAACATAAAGTCAGGAGATGACATCCTACTGGTGCAAATCTACGTGGACGACATCATTTTCGGCTACAGAAACGAGATCATATGTCAGCAGTTCGAGAAGATGATGAAAGAGAAATTCGAGGTGTCCATGATAGGAGAGATGAATTATTTCCTTGGATTTCAAGTGAAGCAATCACCTGAAGGAATCTTCATCAATCAAGCCAAATACACTCGAGACCTTCTCAAGAGATTCGGCTGCGACTCAAAGCAAGCCGATCAAAATCCCCATGAATACGAATTTTAAAATCGATCTAGACAAAGAGGGAGTTTACGTTAACTCTACCGATTATAGAGCTATTATTGGTTCTTTATTATATTTAAACTAGCCTAGCCGACTCGACATAACTTATCTTTGTAGGTGTATGCGCAAGATTTCAAGCGGATCCCATGCGAAGTCATCTCGACTCAGCTAAAAAGATTCTGCGCTATCTGAGAGGAACACCTGATGCTGGGTTATGGAATCCTGCTAATGATAATTTAATACTGATAGGTTATTCTGATGCTGATTATGCAGGATGCAAGATAGATCGTAAGTCAACTTCCGGAACGTGTCAGTTCCTAGGCAGCAAGCTGATATCTTGGTTCTCAAAGAAACAGCACTCAGTAGCAACGTCCACTACTGAAGCTGAGTACATGGCTGCTGGAAGTTGCTGTGCCCAGATCCTTTGGCTTCGACAACAACTGAGAGATTATGGTATCATTCAGAATGAAGTGCCCATCTACTGTGACTCCACCAGTGCTATTGCCATAACTCAGAACCCAGTTCTACATACGAGATGCAAGCACGTGGATATCCGACACCACTTCATTAGAGACCATGTCGAGAAGAAGGATATCAGAATGGAAAAGATCCATACTGACAAACAAGGGGCAGACATACTGACCAAACCACTAGCTGAGAACAGATTCAGAGAATTATCAGTTGAGCTAGTCTACTGGATCCTACTGAAATGCATCAGTAGAAGACAACTACTGATAGCAGTCCGTGGAGATAATTGGAAATATTTGGTATCAGTAGATGGAACCAGTACGACAAGTCAGTAGACTCCGCATGGTGATTCGATGGGAAGAATCACACTGCATACGACGGGATGGGGAACGTGCTTATCGGTACATCAATCATCCTCCTACGATATAACGGTAACCGGCTGATCGAAAGTTCAGTCGAAGAGGTTTGCGTAGTATCATATACTTAATTTCTTTTCGAAGCATGTACGCATTTATTATATCGGTCGCCGCACGATCCGTAGTTAATGTGCATTTATTTCCCGCCATTAATAAGTTTAAGGAAAGGTCAGTAGGAAACCTTTTCATTCGCATAAACTGAGTAATTAATGATGTCTGTCGCGCATTTAATGCATGTCTTCTCACTTACCTTTATTACGTAAGTCTATGTTTGAGGCGGCTTTTGTAATCATTACTTTTATAACATTTAATCTCAGCCGTCTATAGATTTGAAAGATTAAAATAGGATCGTTGGATCTAAACTTATAATCAGTCAGATATATAAATCTTTCATCTTCTATCTTCCTCCTCACTTTTCGCCATTTTCAACTTGAGAGCTATTTTCAAGCGTTCAGTTTCTTTCTCAAAAATCATCTTAACTGTCTCGCTTTTGCATCTCTCAAAGCTCTTTAGTACTCGGTAATGTATTGAAACCTGCTGAATACTTACTAACTTACTCTATTTTCAAGTGCTAACAAGTTATTTTGCAGATTTCAATGGCGACATCTCAAGTTCCTGAGAATATAGAGGAGATAATGGCATCGAGGATTCAGTTTGAACCAACTATGGCCTTCCGACAAGTTGATATCTATTTCTTGGAACCCGTGTTTGATGCTCTGGAGCGTTACGGTCTTCGTGGAGCCGGTGACGAAGCACCCGAGATCTTATCTACCTAGGCAAGTGGTAGAAGTTTATTACAACTGGAGGTCACTCGCGTGCGGAGGCGAGGAATCTTCCTTCGTCTATATGAAGGAAGTAGATCGAAGCTGTTGGGATACTACTCGGGAGAATTTTCAACGTCGAGACGCGCCGATGCCGACGTTTGATCTTCCGGACTACGGTATTTCTCCTATCGGATACAAGGAGAAGGAGATAAACGCATATGTTTATAAGTTACGCGGACGCTCGACATATCATTCAAGTCGGCTCTGCGAGAAGAACCTTTTGCTCCCCCAATACGAGAGGACTAGCCTACATAGTCTCTCATATCCTAACGAGCTCGATTGGATCATATGATCAATTATCCAAGCCAAGGATTCAGCTGATGATGGCGATAGATGATGGAGTTGAAGTGAACTGGGCCGACTATTATGTCTCGGAGATGAAGGCCCAAGCCCGAAGTTCACTACCCTACCCATTTGGAGAGAGGAAGTTAGCCGGTGTAGGGAAGTTACTCTATGGGACTAAGATGTCGGATCCTCATAGAAAACTGCGTTCGAGGCACTCGTCGTTTGCCGATTCTAAGTTCTTCGATGTAAAACCGATTAAGTTCAAGATTAAAGCAAAGAATCGAGAAGTCTATCGGTAAGGGGCCACCTGAGCCGAAGAGAGCAAGCATCCGCTCCGCCCCCGCATACCGAAGTGCCTAAGAAGAGGCGGGCCGACTAAGACCGGACCACCCGAGGTCTCGGTTGCTCGGCCCCCTCTCGTTATTGAACCCACTCCTCCTCCTACTCAAGAAGAGCAGATTTTAGATTCTGATACTGGCATTGAGGGTGCGACCCTCAAAGATAAAGTCCAGGTAATTAGCTCTGAGGAGACATAGTCGGACGTCGGGGAACCGGACCGAGGAGCTGCGGCGAGTGGACAGCCTATTCTCACCACTCGTCTCCGTACCGCAGCTGACGTACACGATCATATTCCTGAGATCGCTGGGCACTCAGACTTAGTCGACATAGCCATCAGGGCTAGGGTTCAAATGCTTCTTAGATTTCTGAGTTGGGATATTCTAGAAGACATAATCAAAACCCACTCAGTCATCTACCTGCTCGATGAGGAGCAGAAGCTACAAGAAGTAATAGGGTACGGAGAACCAGCTGACTTAGCTACTCTTGAAGATCTCAGAGCCGCAATGCTTTACCTTCTAAGCTTGCGAGAGTCAGTCCCTGGTAACACTCCTCCACCCCCATCTCCTCCTGCTGATGATAAGGAAGATGATGATGATAACAATCAGAGGAAGGATCAGACACCCAAGGATACAGAGTTGGGAGGCTCTGCTGAGGGTTCAACTCCCCGTGAGAAGAGCAAATCACCACTTCCTGATACATCAGGTGATGCTCAAGGTGCTCCGAAGTACAGTAGGGAGCAGCTCCTCACATTTTCTGAGCAGAGGCTCGGAACCAGCTCGTACCAGATACAACCTATCGGTTCCGTGTCCTCAAAGTCCGTAAATAAAGCCATTCGACGCCAAGGAGAGAAAAATAGACTTTTGGCTAAGGACGTCCATCTGAAGTGGACAAAGTATACTAAGGCTCAGACACAGAGCTTAGACAGAATAGCTGCTGGCATCTCAAAGACTCCAGTACCTACTCCTCAACCCAACTTTCAGGAGATTATTGAGGCAGCCTTAGCAGCTCAGAAAATCGATCTAGAAGCTCAGAGTCAGCAGTTGCTCCAGAATCAGCAGAAGATATTTTCAGAGCAGCTGACTCAAGCTCTTGCAACTGTTAAGCTCGAAATCGATGAAAGGAATAAGATTGCCACCTCTAGCCTTCAGAAATCTATTACCCAACAGGCAGAGGCTCTGAAACTTATTCAGAAAGAAATGACAGAATCGCAGGATCAGGCTCTGCTGAAACTCCGTCTGGAGTCAGCTGCACAGCTTAAAACATCAAGAGCTGATCAAGAAAAAGACTGGGAATTATATTGCGATCTCGTCAAGGACTTCGAATCCACAGCAACTCAGATTAAGGATTCAGTCCACACTGTGGAAAGAGACATTCAAGCCATCCGCACCCAACTCTCTAAGGCAGATGATGCCAAAAAGGGGGAAGGTATTATGAAGGATGAACCTGATACGGATATGGCTGATGTCCAAATAGTAGAGGGTGGTCAGGAGGAAGGACCCTCTAATGCTCAGACTCAGGGGGAAGGTATTCAGGCAGAACAACCCTCAACTGCTAATGCTCAAGATACTTCAAGGGTTCTGCTACTTGAATTTCCTCTAGAAGCTACCCCCATCTCATCTTCTGCTGCCCACATAGAAGATGTTGCTCACTTCATTGAGCAAGAGTCTGAAGAAGAACAAGCTCCTCCGTAGAGGCCGGGGAAGGAGACAGCGCACTTGCTACTACTCCTCCTTCCTCCCCGGTTCGAAAATTCAAATCTAAAGCGGAACAAGAGGCCTTCGACCTCCGCGTAGCCCAACAACTGCAAGACAAGCTGGACCATGAGCGACAGCTGGACCATGAGCGACAGCTGGAAGAAGCTCAACTTGCTAAAAAGCCTAAGGGCAAAGTTGTTAAGGGCAGAGGAAAGAAGAAGCAAGAGTCACGTGGACGAAGAAAAGAAAAAGGCTCGGGGAGGAGTTCGCAAAAACTCTTTCTACTACGAGTCAAGCTACGCTCGTAGTCACTATCGGACTCATCTTACACCCGAGCAAGAAGCCGAAGATAGAGCCACGTGGGAAGCCACGGTGCGAGGCCTTAACCTGAGGAAAGGAGATTGTAGGGCGGCGGCTCTTCGACAGAAGAAGAGAATGGCTGATATGGCTAAGATGATGAGCTTATCTCAAAAGCCAGCAGCTGATCCCAAAAGACAAATCCCACGAGGATCAAGGAAAAGAGCGCCTTATGTCAAAAAGGACCCTGTGCTTCATGTTGATAAATGGGTTCCTGATCTGGTTAATGATCAATGGGAAGAGCTCAAAGAGGAATTTATCAAAGGCTACTACGTATGGAAATTCTATCCAAGTGAGCAAACTATCGAACAAGCCTTTGACGAGTTTTTGTTCAATTATAACTCTGAGCTGAGGGAACAACATCTGGAGATTATGAAGAGAGAGAACATTCCTTTCAGAGCTCCGGCTTTCAGGCGCATCCCACCTCCTAGAACTGCGTGCGGAGTTCTGTGTACAAAGGAAATAGAGGATGAGGTCAGAGCTGCAGCTTATCGCTTCGACCTCAGTGTCGACTTAGCTGAAGACGACGAGGATGTCCATATACTGAGGAAGAGTATCTACCTATACTATGGTCTGCAACCTCCTGTCGGCAGATCTGCTGATTTCAAGAAGCGCACTCAAGGCTTCAGGCGTCAGTAGTGTTTTCTCTTCTCTACTCTTTTGTAATAGTGATAGGAACCTGTAATTTCTTGATCATATATGCTATCGTTCCTATTGCTTGATAGACAATTACTCATTGTCTTAGAGCATTTTGCTTTATGTTTTCACAACTGATCACTAAGTGATCTGACACACATTCACAATCAGTTTCTCTGATTTTGCCTATCTCTCACCTGCTGATGTTTTGAAGTCATCATATCAGTTTGTTTTCCTCAGATAGATTAAGGGGAAAATTGCTGTCAGTAGGTAAGCATTTCTTATAAGATGTTTAGAGTTTAGAAGTAGAGGTTTTGGCATCATCAATTAGGGGAAAATTGGGGAAAATTGTTGGATATGAGTCAGTAGATGATACTCAGCTGTTCGTGGTTAAAAGAAAATTGGGGGAAATCATAGTAGTACTATGGAATTGAAGATCCCAAAACCGAGCTGATATCAGTAGTTCAGTGTGTCGTTAGGATTAGCTGATGTATTGGTTAGACTTGTTGTAATCGTTTTTATATTCTTGTCTAAGTCCTGTACGGGGTAATTGTTGAACTGATCTTCTGTCGAAGATACTTTTCAGAACCCCACGTCATCAGTGTAATCGCTTGCGTTCTTCGAGTCATCGACCGAGTAGACCTCGCAGAAGCCAATCCAACGCCGATAAGTCATCGCGAGAAGAACTCATGCAAGCCCAGTACCTTCGCAGTCGCCAGCTGACTTACTCAGAAGTTACATTCCTTGTCAGCCGACTCAGTCGAAGAAGACAGAGACTTTGTAATCTACTGTATCCGACAGAAAGCGACCCAGCTACTTAAGTCTTTTCGAAAGTTCAGCAGAAGATCATACGAGGTTGTTTGAACGGTCAACTCTGACATTCTCACCAACCACAAACCTCGACCAATGAGAAGCCGACAACGCCTTACTTGCTCCAAACAGTAAAGCTGCTCTCATGTAAAGTAATTAACTGCCCTGGTGCAACAAGTTCGAATTAATGGCCGTTTTCTTTGGAAGCTTGTGACACATGGCATCGTCGTCTCCAACGGACATATGTCATAGCTCACAGCTATAAATAGAGAAGATTTCGAAGCTCCACTAGCGCAAAGCACGAAATTAAAAAAGGGAAATTGCTCAAGCTCTCAAACACTCTAGCAACTCAATCAGAACATCCAACTCAATCAAACACTCTAGCAACTGAGTTTCGAAGTACTGACAAAAGTCAGTAGGAGAGCTCAGTAGCTAACTCACTCTATCCAGTGATCGAAGGTTTATTTGGCACTGTTCATCAGTTGCAACCAACAACTTCAGCTGACCTTCACCGAGAAAAAGAAATGATACTCAGGTGTATTCACCCCCCCTGTACACCTGATATTTGTCTCCGGACCAACAATTGGTATCAGAGCGCACGGTGTTCAACTGACCACCTGTTCTGAAATACTGGTCTTCTCGAACTGATCCTTGAAAATGTTTTCTCTGCACAAGCATCTCTTCATTCATCCTTATACTCGTCCACATAATGTCTGACATGTCAGGTATCAGGATGGTGCCGATGTTCTCAATAGAGAACTTCATGGTATGGCGTGTAAGAATGGAGGCACACCTTACGTCGCTGCACGACAGCATGACTGATGTACTGGAGACCGGACCCATCATTCCAATGATAGATAGCGTTCAGTTCGCTGAAGTGGAAGGTGAAGGTGCTCGTATCGGTCCGAAGGTTCCCAAGGACAAATCTGCCTTCACGCCTGAAGAGAAAAAGCTGCATAACCTCGACCGAGTCGCACGAAATGCTATACCGACAACGCTCGGCTGACTCATACCTCGGGAGGGTGCGGGGACCGCAAAACGGCGAAAAGAACTTTGGGACGCCCGTGGCGCATCGAGCCAAGGAACTCCTCAGATTAAAGAAAACAAGCTCGAATTAGAGCTTCAAAAGTTCAAAGCCTTTGCGATGGAGCCCAGTGAAACTATTGACGAGCTGAGCGTCAGATTTACGAATCAAGTCAATGTGATAAACGGGCTGGGAAAGGTGTTCTCAAACAAAGAGATGAACACAAAGATCATAAGAGCGCTACCCCGACAGATGTGGCTTCCTTTTGCTACTTATTTACGTCGCTCTGATCTTAATGCTCTAACTCCTGATGTTATATTTTCAGAATTAAAGATGGAGGAATTTGAGCATAGTCTACCTCAGAAGTGTTCTAGTGCTCCAGCTGACACTCAAATCGATCATGCCTTCAAGGCAACAATCAACAAAACTGGAGGCAAAAAGATTTCTTCCAGCAAGGCAGTAGCTGCTGCAGATACAAAGACATCTGAAATGTCTGGTACTGACCAGCTTGCACTGATGGCTCTCAAATACCAAAGAGAAAAGGAGAGAGTCAGAAAGCTGAAGAAATATGCAGAAGACCGTTGTCAACTTAGAACCAATAGGAAGTCGATATTTGTTCAAATATTTTCGAAATTTCTTCCTAGCTCCCCTATGAACACAAAAGGCCTCTCATCTTAAGATGTTAACGAAATTTCACGAGCTGAGCATACAACTCTCTAAGCAAAGAACAAGAAATTAACCTTCATATTTCTTACTGTTTAGAGATTCCATTCTGTTCATACTCCAAGTGTATCCTTATACACATCATAACCTCGGAGTCAAGAGTGTTTTATACTCTTGTTTGTTTGAACAGTCTCTAACCTAACCTGATGTTCTTGATAGTTTGGTTTTACAGATAGTTTGGTTGATAGATAAATTGATAGTTTATTAGTTTGATTGTAACTGAGCTCGACAGTCTTCGAGTATCTTTAGTGGATATCTGCTGAAAGAAGAAAGTGGACGTAGGATCTTGTGTATCTGAACCACTATAAAATCTCGAAGTCATTTACATTCTGAATATTTTCAGTTTACTGTTGCATCGGATATTATCAACTTAACTGTTGCATTGAAAACCATCTTCATAAGGGCCTATTACTTTCCGCGTACACCAACTGACTCAACATCATTTAGTCTCTCTTTGATATGAAAAAGAAACATTTCGAATCATGTATGATAACTTAAGAGATATATTTGTGATGGTAAAGAAGTCCTCTTTTTGAGGAGAATTCTCACTATATATAGACACAATACAAGGCTAGAAAATCCTATCTTAATTGAAAGAATAATATATTTACATTTACAATAGACATAAATTAAGGCTAAAAATCTTGTAGTAATTGAAATCTGAATTGTAATCGAAATATGCAATTAATGCCTTTAACACCCCCCCTCAAATTGATGCTGGTAAATCTGCGAGCATCAATTTTCTCACAAGGAAATTATGTTGTTGACTTGTCATGAATTTGGTAAAGATATCTGCAACTTGTATTATAGTGGAGATATGTGGAAGAGTAATAACTTGGCGATCATAAGCCTCATGAAAGAAATGACAGTCAACCTCTATGTGTTTTGTTCGTTCGTGATAGACTGGGTTGGCAGCAATTTGGACGGCACTAGTGTTATCAGCATGTAAAGGAGTAGGCTGACTTTGTGTATTGTCAAGTTCTGCCAGGAGACCACGGAGCCAAATTATCTCAGAACATGCAGCAACCATGCCCCGGTATTCTGCCTCAGTTGAATACTTAGAGACAGAATCTTGTTTCTTGCATTTCCAAGATATAAGAGCATCACCGAGAAACACACACCATCCAAAAGTGAATTTTCTGGTGTCAGGGCAGCCTGCCCAATCCGCATCACTATATGCTTGTAGGTGTAATGACGAATTAGCAGGGAAGAACAACCCTCGTGTAGGTGTGCCAAGGATATATCTAATAAGTGGACAATGGATAGATGGAAATGCCGAGGTGCTTGCATAAACTTACTAACGATGTGCACATCAAAGGTGATGTCTGGTCGGGTGATAGTTAAATAGATTAGACTATCAACCAACTTTCTGTATAAAGTAGGATTAGCAAGAAGATCTCCCTCGTCACAACTATATTTCACATTAACATCCATAGGAGTATCAACTGGTGTAGTATCTCTAAGGCCAGCTAACTGAACGAGATCCTGAATATACTTGTATTGATTTAAAAAAATTTCCTTGAGGTCGATGATGCACCTCTAACCCTAAAACTAGGTGAGTTGCCCAAGATCTTTCATATGGAAAGTCTGATTCAGTAACTGTTGAACCGTAGAGATGGTTGTCACATTAGAACCAGTAATAACAATGTTATCTACATAAACAAGGAGGATAACTATGCCCTTAGATGTCCTTTGGAGAAAGAGAGATGCATCATATTGACTTTGAGTAAATGAAAAGCCAAGAAGAGTGGATCGAAGCTTTTCAAACCAAACACGCGGTGCCTGCTTTAAGCCATATGAAGAACGTTTTAATTAGCAAACATCACCAGGTGAAGTAGTAGGCATACCATAAGGTAGTTTGATATATACTTCCTCGTTCAAATCACCATGAAGGAACGCATTTTTGACGTCCATTTGATGCAAAGACCATGATTTAGATGCAACAAGAGCTAGGACTGTTCACACAATAGTCATCTTAGCTTCGGGTGCAAATGTTTCATCGTAGTCTAAGCCATACTCTTGCTTATTCCCAAGAACAACCAGCCTAGCCTTGTAACGATCTATGGATCCATCGGGACGAAGCTTAATATTGAATACCAATTTACTGCCAAGTGGCTTCACAGAAGAAGGACATGAAACAACATCCCATGCTTGATTTTCTTTAAGGGCTAGAAACTCTGCCTCAATAGCTCTTCTCCAACAATCATGCTCCATAGCCTGCCTATATGATGACGGAATAGAAACAACAGACAAAGTGGCAGTCATAGATGTAGGAGAGCTAAAACCATACCTATCTGGTAGTCTACGGTCATGAGTACTTCTTCTAATTGACTGAGACGAAGCTTCTGGATCAGCATGATCAACATTCAGGGAATGATCAGGATGGGGCCGCGGAAGGACAAAATTCTTATTTGCTGGTGGATATCTTTGATATACTAAGAGAGGCTTAGAAGGTGTAGAAGTGACACTAGAGTCATTAAAACATGGTAGTATAGAAAATGAAGATGAAAGAGGATCATGGTGAGTGGGAAAAAGATACTGCTCCTCAAAGAAAACCACATTTCTGAAAATTCGTATACGACGTAGATTTGGATACTAACAAAGATAACCTTTGTGATGTGTTGAGTATCCCAGAAAAACACATTTAACAGATTGAGATGTTAGTTTTGTGCGTTCATGTTCTGGGAGATGAAAAAAACATACACAACCGAAGGTACGAATTGTGGAATAATTTGGAGCATGACCAAATAAGCGAGTGAAAGGAGAGAGATTTTGTAATGAGGGAGATGGTAATCGGTTTATGAGATGTACAACAGTAGAGAGAACTTCACACCAAAATCGAGAGGGAACAGATGACTAGTAAAATGGTACGGACAACATCAAGAAGATGGCGGTTCTTTCTTTCAGCCACTCCGTTTTGTTGTGGGGGTGGAAGGACAAGATCGTTGAGATATTATTCCATGAAGCAGTAAGTATTCTTGAAATGCATGAGACATATATTCATCCCTATTATCAGTCCGAAGAATTTTGATATTTTCTGAGAATTGGGTTTGAACATGGGCATGAAAAACCTTAAAAACAGAAAATACTTCATATTTTTAATGCAAGAAATATATTCATGTGAACCGACTATAATCATCTATGAAAGTGACAAAGTATTTATAGTTGACATGAGAAATGACGGGTGACATGCCTCACACATCACTATGTATCATATGGAATGGACGCTCTGTGTTAGATGTGTGAGTTGGAAAGGGTAAAGTTTTGCTTTTTCCTAGTCTACAAGAGGTACAATCAAATTGGATATCACGAAGAGAAAGTAACTGTTTATTACCAAGTAGACCAGATTTTATCAAATGATGGAGAACACTAGAGTTTGGGTGCCCGAGACGTTTATGCCATGCTCTACCATCAACAGTAGCAGAGTAACAAGTGATAAATGGCAAAGAAAAAGATGAAGACACTGGAAAAGGAACTTTGAGAGGGAATAAGCGTCCTACTTTAGGCCCCTTTGCCATCACTTTCCCTGATTGTTGATCCTACACAACACAACCACATTTAGAGAATTTCACTGTATAATCATTATCAACTAGTTGCCCAACAGACACAAGATTACTACCAACTTCTGGTGATACAAGAACATCAGGTAAGGAAGAAGAAATATCACCAGTAGCCGTGATGGGTAAAGAATTTCCATTGGCTGTATAAATCTTGAGATTTCCAGAATATTTCTTTAGGTTTGTGAGGAAATTAGCATCATTGGTCATGTGATGTGAAGCTCCAGAATCAAAGTACCAAGGAGGTAATGTAGACAAGGATTTACCTGATAGCCCTAAACTGAGAATGCGGAGATAATCATTTGTTGAATCATTTCAGGAGTTATAGATGAAATAGAAGCAGGAGCACTTGATGTTGTTTCCTCACAATTGCTAGTACTTGAAGTACCAACTGAAGTAGCATATGCTATTTCAGATTTCTTTGGAGGGCGAATAGGACATTCCTTGATGATATGACCACTCTTTTTACAGTATTTGCAGAACTTCTTTGAACAATTTGAGGCCTAGTGTCCAAATCCTTTACAACAAAAAACACTGAATAGTTGCTAATGTCCTTTCCTTTTTGTTTACCTTGAGTGACATAATTTACAGGAACTGAAGGTACTCGTTGTTGTTCTATAGTTGTATGAGTGAGAAGAGGTTGCTCCTCCCGTAACAAATCATTGAGAAAGTATCCAAGTATGGCATGGATAGTCGGTTCATGAGATTAGACCTGGTACATTCAAATTCAGATCTGAGCTTCATAAGAAATTGATCTCTTTTAGTTGTTTCATGAACAAATTGGACATGACTAAGATCTTCGGGAGATAAAGTTGCATAAACTATATCAGTATATTCACTCCAAAGATTTATAAAATAGGAATAAAAATCAGAAATAGAGAGAGTCCCTTGTTGAATAGTTGCCATCTCATGTTCAAGCTGAAATGGACGTGCAATATTTTGTCGGTGATAGTCTTGAAATAATTCCACATTTCAGCAGCCGTCTTGAAAGGTCGAAGATTCAAGATGAAATTAGGCTCAATTGAGCCTAGAATCCATGCCATGATCTGGGAATCCTTGACCACCCACTTCGCATAATCTTCTTTTGCTTTATCTTTGTTTGGAGCAGTTGTGCTGCCATCAACATGGCCCAACAGATCCTTGCCTTTAACAAAAATCTCGAAGTGGAATGCTTAGGCCGAGTATTTTCTTTTGCTTAATCTTCTTTTGCTTTATCTTTTGTCATTAAAACGAATCAAAACTTAAGTCATATTTTTCTTGAGACATGATAATCAGGAATACGAAGACTTGAGATCAAAAGACAAGAAACAAGAGACTTGAGAAAAAAATAAAATTATTGGGGCTCTGATACCATGATAACTTAAGAGATGTATTTGTGATGGTAAAGATGTCCTCTCTTGGAGGAGAATTCTAACTATATATAGACACAATACAAGGCTAGCAAATCTTATCTTAAATGAAAGAATAATATATTTACATTTACAATAGGCACAAATTAAGGCTAAAAATCTTATATTATTTGAAATCTGAATCATGACCGAAATCTGCAATTAATTCCTTTAACAGTGTATTCCCCCTCACCCCCACCCTACCCCCAATAGACCTAAAATCGTTATCGGGACCAACATTCCTTAAATTGGTCTAATCTGGATGAAGAAGCCTTTACCCACTTAACAACTTCTCTAACCTGTCTAACAAACATCATTATCCCCCCAAACCCAGTCATCACAACTAGATCAAGGATATGTGCAACACCAATACATGGAAGAACTTCCCTTCAACACTCGAACCAGTCTCCAAGATAGTTATCATGTATTTAATTGCACTATTATTTGCCGATGTATTGTCCATCGTGCAAGAAAGCTATCTCCCCTACTCTCCCAACACAATGACAACTCCTTGCCAAGGTACTCTCCTTTATAACTGAATTTTTTTTGAAAGGTAATTTTCTTCTTCTGCAATCTCTAATCCACAATGAAATAGGTTGTAACACACATAAAACTTGTGTTGTTGATTGTAGTCCACGTATTAGTAGTTATGGGGACTCTCCCCCGTGCCTTCCTTTTGGAAAAAAACTCTTTAAAGACTTTATGCTCTAGAAATCACTTCATACAGTCGGTTTTAACCGTGTATATGCTTGGGAGGTTGAAATCAGGATTCGGACTTTCCACAAGACGACGTCACTGGGAACTGTCTTAACTCTCACGACACAAACAAAACTCTCTACTCCCTCACGACTCTCACTGTCTGTCTCAACTTATTATTTATTCCGATATATTCTGATATATTTGATGTGATTTGGGCATGATTCCGATATCCCTGATTTATCTCACTATTTATTTGTAATTGATATTTTCGTTTTTTAAGGTTTCTTAGTATGTATATATAGGTGTTGGATATCTTTGTAGGAGGACAGAGAAAACATAATCGAATATACAATATTCACATATTTTTCATGTTTCTCTTTATCATGGTATCAGAGCCGTGAGATCCACATACACAGTTTCTTTTTCGCTATAGTCGTGAGAGGTCATGGAGAGCGACGATACAAAGAAGGTCGATATGACTTACTACCTAGGTTCCAGCGATGGTCCGGGGAATATCATCACTCCTATCTTACGGGTGATAACTACGACGAGTGGGCGCGGGCGATCAAAATTCCGCTCAAGGCAAAGCGTAAGTTTGGTTTCATCAATGGGACAGTCAAGAAACCTACTACGGAGGAGAAGTTAGAGGACTGGATTGCTGGGCAATCCACGCTTGTTTGCTGGGTAACCAACACTATCGAATCGTCGATCCGATCGACGCTAGGTGAGTACGATGATGTTCAACTTTTGTGGAATAATTTTAAGAGTCGTTATTGTGTGGTTAATGGCACACTTATTTGTCAACTAAAAATTACACTTGGAGAATGTCACCAAGGAACGTCCGAATCAGTTTCTACTTACTTTGGTCGATTGTTAAAAATTTGGGAAGAGTTAACTACTTATGTAGCGCAACCCAAATGTAGTTGTGGGCTGTGTACTTGTAACATTCCTAAGCAGGTTGAAAACGTAAAGGCTGAAGATTACTTGCATCATTTTTTGCTTGGCCTTGACGCTGCCTATGCCTCGATTCAGACCAATTTACTTGATCAAGATCCATTACCAACACTTGATTGAGCGTATCAGCAGGTAATACAAGGAGAACGCCTTCATAATATGGAGTCACTAACTCCAGATTCTAGAGACGGTGTGGTAGAATTTGCCGTTACCGCTAATACTCGTGGGAAGTCGCACATGATAACAATTGCTGATAATTTTTGTACCCATTGTAGTCGAGAAGGCCATGATATCTCCACGTGTTTTCAGTTATAGGGGTTTCCTGATTGGTGGGGTGATCGACCAAAGGGGATTAGAGGATCTGGCCGTAGCGGCGGAGGACATTCTGGTAGAGGAGGTGGCGGTACTGGGCGTGGACGAGCTGGAGGACATTTGATTCAGGCGCACAACACCGTGGTTGGGCATCTGCTGCTCAGCAAGGATCGACGAACGGTGTTGATACTACCACAGGACTTGCGGGGATTTCAGCGGCGCAACTCAAACAATTGCTTGAGGTTTTGAATCAAACAAAGTCTCAAACTCATGACCGATTCTACGGTAAGAAAGATAAGTATAGCTGGATAATTGATACTGGCACCACTAACCATGTGATTTATGATGTATCTTTGTTGACAAATAAGCATTCTATTCCACGTTGTCCTGTGGAATTACCGTACGGTTCTGTTGTTGAGGCGGATCTCGAAGGAGATGTTGGGCTGCCTGGCGGGTTAATTCTTAAGAATGTGTTATGCGTTCCATGTCTATCTTGCAACTTAATTTCTGTCACACAGTTGATTGATGACACGAGTTGTGTTTTACAGTTTACTAAATATCTCTGTGTTATACATGACCTACTGACGAGGAAGGTGATTGGAGCGGGTGAAAGGAAAGACGGACATTATTTTTTCTGCGGTGTTCCACAAGCGACGCTGCGCAAAGTGGCTGGTGGTTCGTCATTTGAGTTGTGACATGAGCGCTTAGGACATGCTTCAGAGAGGGTTTTGAAGATGTTGCCGGGTATTAGTGGTTTGTATAAGAAAACATTTCTGCATGTGACATTTGTCAACGTACACAACACACTCGTTCTAGTTTTCCTGTTAGTATGAGTCGTGCTAGTCGTATTTTTGAACTTATTCATGTGGATTTGTGGGGGCCTATTAGGTGATGATTCTATCCTCAGCAATGTTGGTAAATAGTGGGAAATGACTCAGTCTTCGGTGTTGTCACACACTCAGTAGCCCTGTGCTCTGAAAGAGTCTGTGAAGATTTGAAGATCCCAAAACCCTATATTGATTGGTGAACCATTACGTTGTAATCTGTTTTTGTCTCTGAGGTTTCAGACTCAGCAGACACTCTGCTCTGGTTCAGGCACTCAGTGGATTATCTGCCTCAGCACCAGAAGTAGAAGACTCGCAATCTGGGACTCGGCCGGGAGTAGTATACTGAAAGGAGTCAGTGGAACTGAACTCAGCAGAGTAGTTCACTGAACTCAGAGCTGATATTTAGTAGAGCCGACTCTGCCAGAGCATGCTACTGAATCAGAAATCAAACTCAGCAACGGCCAGATAGTCTTCTCACTATCAAGATCTTTAAAAGTCATTTCAGCAAAGTCAATACGAGGTAGAGAGAAGTCAGCTTCAGATCTCCTTGAAGTCTGTTCTGTCTCAACCACTTTCTGAACCTCGACCAATGACAAGCAGACACGTACCCTATATCTACTTAAAGCTGCAAGTCAACAACTTTTTGGAAATGGAGGGAAAGGACACTGCCACCATACTTCAAAAGAGCCGTTAGCTACCCAAAAGAGAGAGACAAAGGATCGTTATCTCCAATGGATCTATCCTAATCTCTTCTCTATAAATAGAGGGATAAATCAAATTTGAAGCACACGAACACTCACGACTGAAAACGAAGAACTCACGAGAGAACACATAGAGCATTCAAATGAGCAAATTCAAAAAAGCCTAAGTCTTCCGTAAGAAGTTCGAAAAAGCAATCTCAGGGGAAAGACTGCATTTTTGCTCATAGGGAACCAAGCTAAACTGAACTATACAGCCTCTAGTATCCAAACGACGTTACACGAACCCAAAGCTTACACTCAGCTGTTCGTCGTTCTAGAAGCCACATCTTTGTTCCCTATCCCTCTAACCTAAGCTCAATAGACTAAATCTATAGCTTAGCCGAAGGAGTTCACTTCTGAACTGATCCTTACTGTAAGGACTCCTTCACTATTGGAGAGTTTTTCAAACACTTAGTTTGATAACCCTGTAAACTGAGACGTGCTCAGTATAAATCTCAAGACCAGTGTTTGTCCAACGTACAAACCAACTGAGACTATCTCAGTATAATAAATAGCTTCCTGATCCTTCGGGACAATGGACGTAGGATTTTTGTGTCCGAACCACTTTAAAAATCTCTGTGTCTTGTGTTCTGTCTTTACTATTGCATTGATTTACTGTTCATACTGAAAAATATTCTTTCAAAATCATTCAACCGAGTTTCAGCAAATTTAACAGACTGCACTAATCTACTGAAACCATTTTTATAAAAACGTTTTCCTAACTCAACTTAATTGGGCCTACACTATTCCGCACTACTGAACTCCATCCGGAAGATACTGAATTCTGACTCCAAGTCAGCTAGCAGGTCTCAGTAGAGTCAGTCACTATGCCACACGATTTAGAACAACTTATCTGGTGTGCTGAACTTGTTCAGTACGACACTATCTGAAAAGGACTGTTCGTGTTTAAGTTGAGAAATCGGTTTTCAGGTGTATTCACCCCCCCCCTCTACACCTAAACATAATCTCGGGACCAACAATTGGTATCAGAGCAGGAGTTCTATAAGACTCTTGTTATTCTAAAACTGGTCTACTTGAACGGATCCGAAAAACGTTTTCACTGCATATCATTGTTCATTCATATCACTATCTATCATGTCTGATATGTCAGGGATCAGGAAGGTACCCATGTTCTCAGTAGAGAACTATGGTGTATGGCAGGTCAGAATGGAGGCACATCTGACCTCTCTCCACGACAGCATGATAGAGGTTCTAGAGGACGGACCTATCATTCAAGTGATCGATAGCGTCATGGCTCAGGATCCAGCAGACGGAGGTGGAATGGTGACCGGGAAGAAGATCCCCAAGGACAGAAGTCTCTTCACCCCAGAGGAGAAGAAGCTTCACAACTTAGACCGCGTCGCCAGAAACGCCATACTGACCACCCTGAGTGATTTCTATCTCGGGAGAGTTCAGGAATGCAAGTCCGCGAAGGAACTCTAGGATGCTCTAGCGCTACTGAGTCGGGGGACTCTGAAGATCAAAGCAAATAAGCTCGCGCTGGAACTCCAAAAGCTGGAAAGATTGTCCCTTATGCCTGGTGACACCATTGAAGATCTCAACGTCAGATTTATGAATCTGATGAACTCTATCAACGGGCTGGGAAAGACAGTCTCCAACCGAGAGATGAATCTCAAAATTTTGAGGGCACTGCCAGACGGTCACTGGACTCCCTTTGCTACTTTATTACGTCATTCTGATTTAGATATTGCTATTCCTGACCATGTCTTTTCGGAACTTAAAGCAGATGAATTCGAGTTTGGCTTACCTCAAAGGAAGTAGCGAGCTGAAGCTGACACCCAAGTCGACCATGCCTTTAAAGCGTCAGTCAGCACAACAGTTCCAGCGAGTAGCAAGGATGAACCTTCACTCACTGACATACAAGAAGGAAATTTAGCTAAGAAGTACGCGCTGCTTGCCGTAAAATATCATAAGGAGAAGGAGAGGCGCAGAAAAGTGACTAAAGCCCTCAGAGAATCCAAGGGTAAGTCGGAATATACGCCTAAGCGCACTCCTGACTCACATACTTCTGAATGCAGGAAAAAGGATGACTCAGCACAGTCGAAAGACAGTGAAAGTAAGGAAGAAAGAGTCACCACCTGCTATAACTGCAAAAAGCTAGGACACTATCAGTATGATTGTCCTGAGCTCAGTACTGCTGAACGAGCAGCACACAAAGCAAGAAGGGAGAAGTTCATCAAGAAGAGACAAGCATACCTTGCTGGTGAACTCTCAGATGACTCAGATGAAGTCGATTCCTTCATGGATTCATCTGACGATGAAGCAGCTTTCATGGCCTTAGAGCTTGAAGCTGAAGAAGATACTGAAAAGTGTCTCATGGCAGGAGAAGAGGATGAGGTAAACTCTCATGAACCATTTAATTCCTCTTCACACTGCACACACGACACTTTTTCAGGTGATGATGAAAATCTGGACGTCGCGATCGCATACGAAGAACTACTCGACGAACAAATCCAGATGAGTCTTCAGCTCAGTAAGACTCTTCAGGAGTTGGATGCCCTGAAAGTAAAGAATCAGAGACTTTCTCAGGAGAGTCAGGTTGCTATTGAGTCAGAAGGACTTGTGTTGAGACTCAAGGAGGAGATAAACTCTCTGATGACCAAGTCTCAGCATCAAGAAGATCAGATCTTAGCTTTGACCAAAGACTTGACTCAGAAAGATACTGAACTGAGTCTACTGATGCAAGAGTTGTCAGGACTTCATACCGAGCATGAATTGCTGAAAAAGAGTGATGATGTCTGGAGGAACCTGATGACAGAGCGGTACATGGGCGCTGAATAGAAAATGGAGGCTATGCTAGCAAGCAACAAGCCCAAGCATTGTATGGAGGGACTTGGATTCAGCCAGGGAACCTCCTCATCTGTCCCCGTACGTTCAGAGAATCGGCTGGCTAATAGGTTTGTTCAAGGGGAGACCATTAATGCAGACATACTGAACCCCCTAGCCAAGAACAAACAGAAGATGAAGGCACCTCATCCTACCTATTAGCACTCTGACAAGAAGATCAGCACCAAGACACCCCAGTTCAGTCAAGGGGGAACCAACAAAGCTAAATGGGCTGATCAATATGGACCTCCACAACTGACTCATCCAGCTCAGTATGGGTCATATTACTATGATCCTATGGTCAGGAGAGGATCCAAAAGTCAGAAAAAGAGGAAGAAAGCCGCACAGAAGTTAAACTTCAGCAGTCCACCCACTCAGAAGATCAGGACTCCTGAACCTGAAAGGTCTCAGAAGTCAGCATCGACCAGTCTAGTGGTCAGATATGTTGACGAAAGTGGAAAGAATCTGTCTGAGACCACCAGGGTCGTAAGACAGATATGAGTTACCAAAACTAACATCTAAGGACCCAAAATCAAAAAATAAAGGGTACCTAAATATAATTCTGTTTTGCAGGTGCACAAGGACCCTTGGTATGTGGACAACGGATGCTCAAAACACATGACTTACCAAAAGGACTTGCTGAAGAATTATACTACTGAAGAAGGACCCCGAATCGAGTTTGGAGACAACGCAAAAGGCTATACCAGAGGCTATGGAACACTCAACATTGGAACAACAACGGCCCAATAGTATCATATGTTGAAGGACTTCAAAGATAACCTTCTCTCTGTTAGTCAATTTTGTGACAACTCGAATAGAGTGATTTTTTACGCTGGTTTCTGAGATGTTATTGATAAATCCACAGGGAAAACAGTATTATCAGGTTTGCGCAAGAAGAATATCGATGTAGCTGATTGGAACTCAGCTGAACCTGAAGCTTGTTTGTTGGCAAAGAATGACAACAGAATGGCGTGGCTTTGGAACAGAAGACTTAGCCATCTCAACTTTAAAACGTTCAACAAATTGGCTAGAAACACTCTAGCAAGAGGACTGCCGAATGAAGTTGGTGTGTCGATTTTATACCCCTCGAATTCACCCAGTTCTGATACTCATCTTGTCCAAGTTGATGCTGTTTTGTGCGCAGAAATGTCAATTTTCAGCGGGTTTATGATCAGATGATGAGGTGGCGGTCCGGAGCTGATTTGGAGTTCTTTTAGTGATTTTTGGAGATAAAAATGGGATTTAGATCGAGAAGGAAAGATTTTCCAAAGATTTGGAGCTTGAAGATATTTTAGGGCTTGAGTTATACAAGGAAAAGGAGTCTTGAAGATCAAGATTTAAAAGATTTGCCCTAGATATCTTTCCTTTGGTGGATCAAGCTCAAGATCTATATAAAGGGGCTGGAGACGAACAATCTACATCAATCTCTCGCTGCTTCATTACTTTAGTTTCATCCCAGCCATCTCGTTCTTAGTCACGTAGTTTAGATTTTAATTTCAGCACAAGCTTTCAAACACTTTATTGTTTTCGTAGTTTAATTTAGTTTTCAGCTTTTGAAGAATTCAGCACTTGTTTCAGATTCAGTAGTTACATTCAGCTTGCCAGTTCAGATTCAGTACTTCCGTTTATTCAGCAGTTTAAGTTTTTTAGCTTTCGTTCAGATTCAGCATTCGTTCGATTCAACATTCGTTCAGTTTCAGTTCGGTATTCGTTTTACATTCTCAGCACTTTAAATTCAGTTCTTACTATGTTCGTTTCACTTAGCTTGTCCAAGTTAATAATGAGTAGCTAAACTTTTTAGGGCTTCGGCGAGGGTGACGAATATGAGATACAAACTTTGTGAGATCTAATTATTCGTAGTAATTGAAGACTAAGGTTTCGACTTAATTCGGGGCAGAAAGATTTAATTGGATTAACTTAAACCTGATCAATTTAGGTTATGAAGATTAGTGCCAGATTGTTCAACAACTTAGGTGGCGAAGCTATAGTAACGGTAGTCGAATTAAGGTGGTTAATCATCTATGTCAGCTTGTCCAACAACGGTAGAGGTTTTTTCAACAAGCTAGGTTGTGGTTAGGTTAGGGAGTAGTTGAAATTTGTTCAACAAGCCATTACCGACTAAGTAAGTAGGAATTGGGGTATGTACGTGTCCAACACTGTATCCTATAACTGGTTGATCTTAGGAATTAATTAAATATATGCATCCATGATCGAAGTAGTTATCTCGTACAAGTTACCCGAAGCCGAGTCCGCCCTCTCTACTTGTTTATTTTTATCTACTTTTCTTGTTATTTACTTTTCTTTGCCTAGGTAGTAAACCCAAAATTTATGCGTGGTGGCATCACAAAACTCTGATCAAAAGGATAAATATTGTTGATTTTCACTGTTCCCTGAGTTCGACCCTGTTCTATACTAATTATAAAATTCTAAGTGTGTGCAGGAATTTTATTTGGTGTGAAAACAGTGACCACCAAATTGGCACCGTTGCCGGGGAATGGTGTTTCTAATTAACCGTGTATACCTTTTGATTTTTCGTGCTTTAACTAGTTTATGAGCAGGTCTTCCAACCCGAACCTCGTATTTGATTCTGAGATCGAAAGAACCGCAAGGAGGCTAAGGAAGGAGACAAAGCTGCAACAACAACAACTGCTGAAGCAGGACACTTCGTCTGGCCATGCAGAAGCTGACTCTGAAGACATTCTGCTTAACCTAGCAGAAGTCTTTTCTGAAGAAAAACTCAAGACTGAACTCGAGAAGATGGCCGATGACCCGAATAATCCGAGGCTAGATCAGTTTGGAAAGCATGGTGGTGAAGATCTTCCAACACCAATCCAAATTGAAGGGCTCCCTGAGCCGATTGAGATCAAGTATGGGCTTATCCAAGCTCTACCAAAGTTTCATGGAATGAAGAATGAAGATTCATTCCTCTTTCTGAATGAGTTCGTGAGATTCTGCAATGCTCAAAAGAATTCACATGGAATAAAGGAACAATTCAAACTATCTGCGTTTCCATTTGCTCTCACGGACCATGCAGGTTCACAAGTCTACCCGCAAACTCAATCAGTACTGGATTGCTACTTTCCAGTTACATAGACCAATGCCTTGCGCAAGGAGATCTCTGGAGTCCAGCAGGAGTTTGATGAAACACTAAATGGATATTGGACTCGATACAAAGCTCTCATCGAAAGTCCGTCCAAATCATAATTTCTCCAAGGGAGATTTGTCGACCTACTTTTATCAAGGAATGACAATCACTACAAAGAATCTTGTCAATTCATCAAGTGGAGGAAATTTCTCTAGTTGCAGAGTCAATGATGCAGAAAAGATTATTCAAGAATTGGCTAATGCAACTAAGGATTATGGAGAAGTTCGTATCATAAAAAAATCTGCAAATTCAGCTGATCCCATAGATCTGGAGACCAAGCTGCATACTAGTATGGAAAGGATTGATAATCATTTTGAGAAGCTGGAAAGGATGATGGACTCAAAGTTGGAGAAACTGATGCACTCTATGTTGGAAAAAACATCCTCAATCAACTCGGTTGAACAAACATGTGGAGCGTGTGGACAGTCTGGACACACCTCGTTGCAATGTAACACCCAAGCAAACCCTACTGAAGATTGCAACGCGATTGGGAACTGGAACAACAACTAGCAGAAAAGAGATCCTTACTCCAACACCTACAATCCTGGATGGAAGGATCATCCAAATCTGAAGTGGGATAATCATCCCAAGCCGCAGTTTGCCCAACATCAACCGCAGATGTTCCACCAACAGCCACAACAGCAAGTCTATCGCCCTCCTAATCAAAGGACTTACCCAACAAATCCACCGCTTTTGCCTCCACCTGCCCAAGCAAAGCCTGGCAAGACCATTGAAGAAATTCTAACTGAGATGGCTATCTCACAAAGAAACAATGCAAAGCGAGTATTCTGACTCAAAATGAAGCTATACTGAACATCCAAAATTCACAGAAGGAGCAGAAAATCGGACTAGATAACTTGGCCGGACAGATAGGGCAGCTATCTGCCTCAATCAATGAGATTCTAGGGAACGAAGGAAAGCTACCTTCTCAAGTCCAGATCAATCCAAAGAATGTTAGCCATGTTACTCTGAGAAGTGGAAGAGATCTCCCTGATCCGCCAAGCAAGGCCTCGAAGAAGGCTGAATAAAGTGACGCTGATGCCATTGTCAACTCGCCTAAGCCAAATATCTCTGAGTCATCCAACTCAAAGAAAGATAAGGAGAAAGTCGATGAAGAGGAGAAAGGAAAGAAGTAGGTTTTCCAAGAAGAAATACTGATTGATCCACCGTTTCCACAAGTATTGGTGTAGAAACCAAAGCCCATGGAGCAGACGCTGGATTACATGTCCATCTTTGGCAAGCTGGAAGTTAATCAGCCATTTCTTCATGCTATCTAGATCCCGCATCTTGGGAAGTTTCTGAAAGAGTTCATTGCTGAAAAGGCAAGCAAGAATGGAAAAATTGTGGTAAACGAAAATATCTCAGCATGTATTCGAAATATGCTTCCCGAGAAGTGCTATGATCCAGGTATGTTTACCTTGCCCTGTTTGATTGGAACTAAGATGATCCAAAAAGCCCTTTGTGATTTAGGAGCCTCAATCAATGTGATGCCTTTATTTGTGTTTAATAGCTTAGTTGGGGTTGAGTTAACCGTAACGAAAGTTGTTATTCAATTAGCTGACCGATCATGCATATCCCCTAAAGGCCTTCTAGAAAATGTTCTTGTTAAAATCCATGATTTCGTATATCCTACGGATTTTTATGTGATTAACACTTGTGAGGGAAAGAAGGGAACTTCGGGAGTTTTGCTAGGTCGACCTTTTCTTAAAACGGCTAAAGCATTAATTGATGTTTGTAAGGGTACTATCTGTTTGGACTATCATGGTGAGAAGTTTACTTATAGTATTGATGATGCTATGAAAAAAATCCTTGATTGTGAAAATGCATATTCTATTGACGTTATTGAGCCTCTTGTCCAAGAACATCTTGAGATGACATTAATGCAGAATAAGTTAGAGTTAGCATTGACACAAAGCCTCTTTGAGATGGATGTCCAGGGTATGCTAGATGAAGAAGTAAAGGAAGCTATCATATCTTTATATGCAGTTCCAGAAGCCGTTACCTCCAGTAGCGGCATCTGCTTGCCCAAGCAGAATGTGGAAGACAGACCAGTGCCATCACATGTCAGACCGCCCGTTCTGGAACTTAACAAGCTGCCAACCAACTTAAAGTATGTTTACCTTGGCCAAGATCAGAATCTTCCTGTGATTATCAACAATGAATTATCAAAAGAACAAGAAGAGAGATTGGTCGAAATTCTGAAGAAACATGCTCGAGCTATTGGTTGGACATTGGTCGATATCACCGAAATCAGTCCGGATGTTTGCACGCACTACATCCTATTGGAGCCGGATAGTAAGCCAAGCCGAGATCCACAAAGGAAGTTAAATCCCAACATGCGAGAAGTTGTCTTGAAGGAGATTTTGAAGTTACATGATTTGGAAATTATCTATCCAATCTCGGACAGCAAATGGGTTAGCCCGGTACATGTTGTACCAAAGAAATCAGGTTTGCAAGTCATTGAGAATGAAAAGAATGAGTTGGTACCAATGAGGTTAGTAACCGGATGGAGAATGTGCATCGACTATAGGAAATTGAACTTGGCAACAAGAAATGATCATTTTCCTTTACCGTTCATTGATGAGATGCTTGAGAGACTTGCCGGTCAATCCTATTTTTGTTTTCTTGATGGATACTTTCAAATTTTTGTCAACAAGGATGATCAAGAGAAGACCACCTTCATATGTCCGTTTGGCACTTATGCTTATCGCCGCATGCCTTTTGGATTGTGCAACGCTCCCGGAACTTTCCAACGTTGCATGATGAGTATTTTCTCCGATCTCATTGAAAAATGCATCGAAGTATTTATGGATGATTTCACCATCTATGGAGATTCTTTCGATCGATGTCTCGGAAATCTAGATGTGGTCCTACGAAGATGCGTGGAGAAGAACTTGGTTCTTAATTACGAAAAGTGTCATTTCATGGTAAGGGAAGGAATTGTTCTTGGCCATATAATATCCGAAAGAGGTATCCAAGTTGATAAGGCGAAGGTTGATTTAATTGCCCAACTGCCATATCCAACAAATATCAAGGAAATTCGAGGATTTTTAGGCCATGCTGGATTTTACCGAAGATTCATTCGCCAAGATCGCTCAACCTTTAACAAGGTTACTTTAGCAAGACGTTTCGTTTGTCCTAGCTGATGACTGCAAGAAAGCTTTCGACATTCTCAAGGAAAAATTGGTCACAACTCCTATTATGCAAGCTCCGAATTGGAAAATTCCATTTGAGCTTATGTGTGATGCAAGTGACTACGCTATTGGAGTTGTCCTTGTCCAAAAGAATGAGAAGGATAGTCATGCTATATACTATGCCTCAAAGACGCTCAATCCAACCCAATGCAATTACAGCACTGCAAAAAATGAGCTACTTGCTATTGTTTTTGCTTTCGACAAGTTCCGCTCATATCTGCTTGGGTCAAAGGTGATCGTCTACACTGATCATGCTGCCGTGAAGCATCTACTCACATAGAAGGAGACCAAACCACGTCTTATACGTTGGATTTTGCTACTGCAAGAATTTGATTGGGAAGTGCGAGATAAGAAAGGATCTGAAAATAATGTAACTGATCATTTGAGTCGTTTAGTTCATCCAGAAGATGCTGAACCAATTAAGGAACAATTTCCAGAAGAGCATCTCTATTATTCTGTCATCCCAGATGCTGACAACTTGGCCAAGTCATCTGAAGAAAATTCTACTATCAGCTTGTCCAAGTGGAAGTACGGAACTGAGGCAGAATGTTATGCAATTGAAGGAAAATATGGTAAAACTTCATAGTATGCCAACATTGTAAATTATCTCACTTCAAGGAGACTGCCACCAGACTTTACCATGGCTCAAAAGAGGAAATTAATGAGTGAATGCAAGTATTATTTTTGGGATAATCCTACACTTTGGAAAGTTGGAGCCGATCAAGTTATTTGAAGGTGCGTATCCGAAGAGGAATAATTTGAGATCTTAGAGCGATGTCATTCATCACCTTATGGAGGACATGGAGGAGTAAAATATACTGCATGAAAAGTTCTCGATTGTGGATTCTTTTGGTTAACTTTGAATAGAGATGCTTATGAGTTTTGCAAGAGTTGCAAACGTTGCCAAATGCTTGGTAATATTGGCTTGCGAGATGAACTACCACAACATCCGTTGCTCTTTTGTGAAATATTCGATGTATGGGGTATGGACTTCATGGGACCTTTCCCTATCTCGTTCGGAAATTTTTACATACTATTGGCTGTGGATTATGTGTCCAAATGGATCGAGGCCAAGGCAACTCGCTCCAATGATTCCAAAGTCGTTGTTGGATTTCTTAAGTCCAATATTTTGAGCCGATATGGTGTTCCTCGAGCCATAATAAGTGATAATGATACTCATTTCTGCAATCGTACCATTGAAGCTTTGATGAAGAAATACGGATGTCAACATCGTCTATCTACTCCGTATCATCCTCAAACAAACGGCCAAGCTGAAGTATCTAATAGGGAGATCAAACAAGTGTTGGAAAAGACGGTTAATCCATCTCAAAAAGATTAGAGTACATGCTTGGAGGATGCTCTTTAGGCATACAGAACCGCATACAAAACCCCTATTGGTATGTCCCCTTATCGTTTGATCTTTGAAAAGATGTGTCACTTACCGGTTGAGCTCGAACATAAGGCATTTTGGGCCGTGAAAACAATGAATATGAACTTGTTCAAGTGTGAGGAGGAACGCAAGTATCATTTGCAAGAATTAGAAGAGCTTCAACTTGAAGCTTATGATGCCTCTATGTGGTACAAGGATCGAACCAAGGCTTGGCATGATCGTAATCTGAGATCTAAACAATTTAAAGTTGGACAATTGGTGCTCTTATACCAATCTAAACTTCGACTCATGCCCAGAAAGCTTCGTTCAAGATGGATAGGGCCATTTGTTGTCAAGTCAGTTCGGCCAAGCGGAGTGGTCGATTTAGAGGATCCCGCAACGAAGTCTACTTTCATGGTGAATGGTCATCGACTAAAGCTCTATCATCACTTGCACCAAATAAACACAGTGGACGAGATTCCATTGTACCTCCCAACATACACTTGATCAGCTTGGAAGAGTCGAGCCTGTGACTCTAACTCAAGGCGCTTGTGGGAGGCACCCCACACGTATCCTTTATTTTCCGCATTTTATTTCATAGTCTAGGTTTATTTTATGTTTTTCTTATATGGTTTTTAGTATTGTTTTTTTTGTGCTGACTATTTTATGCAGGAAATCTAGATATTTGTGGAAGAATTTTGTCACATAGGAAAGAAATATAGAGACAAGGAAGGAGTTTTAAAGAAGGAAATATACCTATGTTCTTGGTCGAGGACCTGATTGCAAAATACTTCAAACTTTTGTGGTCCAATTGACACAAAAGTTGAATTGTGAGGAGGTCGCAGCAAACTAGGGGTGTATTGCACACCAAAAGAAATTGGAGGACTCAATTGCAAACCCTCACAAATTGGAAGCTTTAAGAACGAATCGAAAGGGGGGACCTCATAACTGTTCCCGCGCTCAAATCTTCCCCTCCCTTCAAAATCATCTTCCACCAAGCTACTCATCATCTCCTTCCTTCTACATCCTCTTCCACAACCATCAATGGCTCCCAAGAAGCAAAAGACTACTGCTTCCGCTTCAAAGAAGAAGACTCTACCTGTTCAGCCGTCGGCTCGCCAGTAGAGAGCAAACCGCCGATGACAACCCTACTCCACCACCGGTTCAACAGGAGGTGCCTACGCACACTGCGGCGGATAAGTCCGTTGAAGACATGGTTGTTGCTAGCACGATTCCCGAGGTACCACCGGTGCCCCATGCAGAATCCACTTCGCCGGAAGCGCAGAAAATGGCATCCCCTTCTCCATCTGAATTTCCGGAGGAAGCCCCTATTTCTCCTACTCACATTGTTGAGCCGCGTTTGTCGCCGGCTAGGGTTTCCACCCTACCGCCTGAGAAATCTGCATCTCCCGCAGAACAACCCATTCCCGCGTCTTTACCGCCTCCAGAATCTCCTCTTTCGGAACCTTCCACCGCTGCTACCAGACGAGCGATTCAAGCCCGCGCTGCATCTGTGGGTGGCACTGTTCGAGAGAATGGATCTATCCATATTCCATGGGAACGATTGATAGTGGATGACGTGTACCCTGAGGACGAGGATGATGAAGATTATGTCCCGGACGTTGATTGCCCAACCGATATGTTGCTAGATGCCGAAGACCAAACCCTATTTCACAATTATGCCCAAGCCGAAGACGATATATCTGACTCTGAGCCGGCCAAAGATGGTTACGACAACATGTTCGTAATCCACATCTTGAATGATGAAGATCGTCTCCGTCTTCGCCATTTCGAAGAGGAGGAGTTGGCCACGAAGTGTGAGAAGAGGCAGTTTTGGGCCTGCAAGTCAGGTATGTTTGTTGATTCTAAAGTATTGGTTAGTTTGGGTATCCGTGATTAGTTTTATGCCTGTTTTCGTGCTATTAGTTGGAGTTGGTTACTTATTCCGCATCATTTCGCCTTACCGTAAGATATTGCTCTTGAATTCTTTACTTCATTCCAGTTTGTTGATGTCGGTAATGTGAATGATGACTGCATAGCTTTCCGTTTGGGTGCACATGAATTTCATACTTCCTTGTTGGATTGGAATATAAGGTTGGGTTTGTTAGATTATGCTGATTATTGTGATGATGTGTTTGATTCTTATTTACGTGGTTTGCCTGAGTCGAATTCAACATATATAGGTCCTAGGGATGCATGGAAGTTGCTTGCTCCGTCTGATCCGAATGAATTTTATGCCTCACGTTCTCATGTTTATCATGTTTAGAGCCCTGTTCTTAGGTTGTGTCATTACTACATTGCTTATAATTTGACTGGCACGACTACGGGTTTTTCTAAAGTGAGTGCTACGGAGTTGTACTTTTTATGGTGCATGCATACAGGAACCAAGCTAGATTTAGGGTATTGGATAGCGCATTGTTTGGAGAGCATAGCTGCTAGGCCGAATCGGCACTATACTCTTTGTCATTTGCTTGCCACATTCTTTGTTCGCAACTTTCCTTTAATATCCCGTGTACCACTGTCTATGTGTGATCCACCTACCACTATGAACCTCAGTCGGTTGCGGTCAGCTAAGCTGACCTATGTTGGTACTGACGGTATGGATAAGTTCTTTAGGCCGGGACTTGGTGTCCCGAGTCAATCTGTGGGTGTAGGGCAGGAGGAGCAGGACAGGCTAGGCCGGATAGAAGCCAGGATGGAGAAGATTGATGAACAGCTGGAAGAATTTCAGAAGGAAGTGATAGCTCGCTTGGACGAGCTGAAGAACCAGTGAACCATTCCTCTAGTCAGTCCGGCTTTTTTTTATTTTTTTTATTTTTTCTATCTTATTTATTTTCGACCTTTGTGTGTCTATGTTTGTTTCCTCTCGCATGCTTCTATGTTTTCTTTCGTTACTTGCTCGAGGGCGAGCAAGGTTGAAGTGTGAGGAGGTTCTTTTTTAGGTTTGTGTCCTTTGTCCTAAGGTTGAAGCATGCTAGGTTTATATGATTTGTTGATGTGATTTTAGGATAAATCTGCCCAGATTCTGCGTGTTTTCATTGACTGAATTATGCATGATTGGAGTGTATTTTGTCTTTCCATGGAGGATTTTGTATGTGGCTTGGGATGAGGAAATTTAAGCATGATAAAACTGAATTTTAAACCCCATCACTAAAGAGAGATTTGAGCCTTTGAAAGTGGGACACTTCCTACTATTTTCTTGAGAGTGATATGTTGTAAAGTCTCCATATCTTGTGGTCATGTGTGACGATGATGATAGGAGGCAAATTAGGGTTAACCAATTTGAGCTTTTAATTCTTTCAATTCCTACCTTCGCTCAGCCCCTAGTTAGTCACTTTGAAGCCTTGACTTTGTTCTTTCATGAGTTATTTAAAGAAGCCAAGGCTTTCAAAGCCTTTCTCTTGACCTTATGCATGCATGTGTTTGCTGTGGATATTCATAATTTGAGGAAATTTTTATTGAAGAGATTTTATGATTAGTTGGAGATAGAGTTTGAATTGATACCCCCCCTGGAGTTGTGCTATTTTGCATTTTGAACTCTGCCGCCAGTCAGTTTGGCCAGGCAGAGTGTTGTACTGAAATGAAATAAATATTGAAGGGGGGCTAAAAAAAAAGAGTTGAAGGTGCAGAAAAAGAAAAGGAAAAAGAAAAAAGAGAGAACACCCGTTAAAAAAATAAAGGGAAGGATGAAGTCTGAATGCTTATATTCTGCCTTGCCAAGTCTGTATGCGAAAATAAATCTCCATCAGTGCTGAACAGTATATCTCTTATGCTTATTATCTGCTTGCCTAATAAAATGCCTCAGTGAATAGCATGCTGCATACTTGTACTTAATTTTCAGAAGCTTAGGACCCCTAGGATTCCCTACAATGTCATATATTTGAATAAGTCCTTAAGCCCCATTACATCCAAGAGAAAGACCTCTTTGAGTTGCTAGATTGACCACTTGCTATTGTAACTGCGTGACTATGTTGTTTTTATGAGCGGCTTGCCTGGACTAGATTAGAGAGAGATGAGTGAATCGGTGAGCTAATTCAGTTATGCTTATGTTTTGACCAAGCTGATATCTGAATCCATGGTTTGAGAATTATGATGCTTGACTTGTTTGATGAAGGTTTTGATTACATTGCATGTTTGGGCAGAGATTGAGAATCATGGACATTTCATGGCTTCTTGGTATGTTTCAATGTTTAGTCTATTGAGTTTGAGTCTTTTGATTTATTTCTCTTCTTTGAATCTGAGTCTCGTGTCTTAGTGTTTTTTATTTTCGTTCCTTGAGTCTGTTTTGAGTCTTGGGATGGTGATTCGAGTGGGAGTATTCTTTAGTCCATCCCATACTTGAGGGCAAGAATGATTCAAGTGTGAGGATATTTGATGTGTCGATTTTATACCCCTCGAATTCACCCAGTTCTGACGCTCATCTTGTCCAAGTTGATAATGATTTGTGCGCAGAAATGTCTATTTTCAGCAGTTTTATGATCAGATGATGAGGTGGCGGACCGGAGCTGATTTGGAGTTATTTTAGTGATTTTTGGAGATAAAAACGGGATTTAGATCGAGAAGGAAAGATTTGCCAATGATTTGGAGCTTGAAGATATTTTAGGGCTGAAGTTATACAAGGAAAAGAAGTCTTGAAGATCAAGATTTAAAAGATTTGCCCTAGATATCTTTGGAGATGAAAAATCTACATCAATCTCTCGCTGCTTCATTACTTTAGTTTCGTCCCAGCCATCTCGTTCTTAGTCCCGTAGTTTAGATTTTAATTTCAGCACAAGCTTTCAAACACTCTATTGTTTTCGTAGTTTAATTTAGTTTTCAGCTTTTAAAGAATTCAACACTTGTTTCAGATTCAGTAGTTTCATTCAGCTTGCCCGTTCAGATTCAGTACTTCCGTTTATTCAGCAGTTTAAGTTTTTGTTCAGATTCAACATTCATTCAGTTTCAGTTCGGTATTCAGTTTTACATTCAGGACTTTAAATTCAGTTCTTACTATGTTCGTTTCACTTAGCTTGTCCAAGTTAATAATGAGTAGCTAAACTTTTTAGGGCTTTGGCGAGGGTGACGAATATGAGATACAAACTTTGTGAGATCTAATTGTTCATAGTAATTGAAGACTAGGGTTTCGACTTAATTCGGGGCAGAAAGATTTAATTGGATTAACTTAAACCTGATCAATTTAGGTTATGAAGATTAGTGCCAGATTGTTCAACAACTTAGGTGGCGAAGCTATCATAACGGTAGTCGAATTAAGGAGGTTAATCATCTATGTCAGCTTCTCCAACAACGGTAGAGATTAAAATTGGGTTCCTTCCTCGTAATGCTATCTAAACATTAAATCTAGGTTTGTTCAACAAGCTAGGTTGTGGTTAGGTTAGGGAGTAGTGGAAATTTGTTCAACAAGCCATTACCGACTAAGTAAGTAGGAATTGGGGTATGTACGTGTCCAACACTGTATCCTATAACTGGTTGATCTTAGGAATTAATTAAATATATGCATCCATGATCGAAGTAGTTATCTCGTACAAGTTACCCGAAGCCGAGTCCGCCCTCTCTACTTGTTTATTTTTATCTACTTTTCTTGTTATTTACTTTTCTTTGCCTAGGTAGTAAACCCAAAATTTATGCGTGGTGGCATCACAAAACTCTGATCAAAAGGATAAATATTGTTGATTTTCACTATTGCCTGAGTTCGACCCTGTTCTATACTAATTATAAAATTCTAAGTGTGTGCAGGAATTTTATTTGGTGTGAAAACAGTGACCACCAAATTGGCACCGTTGCCGGGGAATGGTGTTTCTAATTAACTGTGTTTACCTTTTGATTTTTCGTGCTTTAACTAGTTTATGAGCAGGTCTTCCAACCCGAACCTCGTATTTGATTCTGAGATCGATAGAACCGCAAGGAGGCTAAGGAAGGATACAAAGCTGCAACAACAGCAACTGCTGAAGCAGGACACTTCGTCTGGCCAAGCAGAAGCTGACTCTGAAGACATTCTGCTTAACCTAGCAGAAGTCTTTTCTGAAGAAAAACTCAAGACTGAACTCGAGAAGATGGCCGATGACCCAAATAATCCGAGGCTAGATCAGTTTGGAAAGCATGGTGGTGAAGATCTTCCAACACCAATCCAAATTGAAGGGCTCCCTGAGCCGATTGAGATCAAGTATGGGCTTATCCAAGCTCTACCAAAGTTTCATGGAATGAAGAATGAAGATCCATTCCGCTTTCTGAATGAGTTCGTGAGATTCTGCAATGCTCAAAAGAATTCACATGGAATAAAGGAACAATTCAAACTATCTGCTTTTCCATTTGTCTCACGGACCATGGAGGTTCACAAGTCTACCCGCAAACTCAATCACTACTTGGATAGAGATGAGACAAATATTTCTGGATTGCTACTTTCCAGTTACAAAGACCAATGCCTTGCGCAAGGAGATCTCTGGAGTCCAGCAGGAGTTTGATGAAACACTAAATGGATATTGGACTCGATACAAAGCTCTCATCGAAAGCTGTCCAAATCATAATTTCTCAAAGGGAGTAGTGGAAATTTGTTCAACAAGCCATTACCGACTAAGTAAGTAGGAATTGGGGTATGTACGTGTCCAATACTGTATCCTATAACTGGTTGATCTTAGGAATTAATTAAATCTATGCATCTATGATTGAAGTAGTTATCTCGTACAAGTTACCCGAAGTCGAGTCCGCCTCTCTCTACTTGTTTATTTTTATCTACTTTTCTTGTTATTTACTTTTCTTTGCCTAGGTAGTAAACCCAAAATTTATGCGTGGTGGCATCACCAAAACTCTGATCAAAAGGATAAATATTGTTGATTTTCACTGTTCCCTGAGTTCGACCCTGTTCTATACTAATTATAAAATTGTAAGTGTGTGCAGGAATTTTATTTGGTGTGAAAACAACGACCACCAGAAGTATTCAGGAAAGACACTCAGTGTGAAGCATGTCTGAAGGGAAAGCAAACAAGTAATCAAAATCCACCTGTTTCATCTCCTTCCACTGATGGAATCCTTCAGCTGCTACATATGGATTTGTTCGGTCCAGTCTCTCCAGTGATGATCAGAGGCAAGAAGTATGCATTAGTGGTCATTGATGACTACTCGCGCTACACATGGGTAATATTTATTGCCAACAAATCTGACGTCAAAATAGGGTTACCAACGCTTCCGAAAAGACTCAGTGTCGAGAAGAACACCAAGATCATCAAGATACTTTCAGACAGAGGAACTGAGTTCCTGAATTTCATGGTGAAGGAGTTCTGCAAAGGCAAAAGGGATAGAGCATGAGACGTCTGCCGCGTGCATACCTCAACAAAATGGGGTTGCTGAGAGGAAGAATCGAACACTCAAAGAAGCAGCAATAACCCTACTCGCAGACTCAGGACTCCCAACCAAATTCTAGGCAGAAGCTACTGACACTGCAAGTTATACTCAGAACCAATTTCTACTGACAAAGCAGCATAAGAAGACACCATATGAACTATGGAACGGCAGGAAGCCTTCTTTATCTTATTTCCATATTTTTGGGTGTTCGTGCTTTATTCACAATAATGGGAAAGATCAGCTGAAGACTTTTGATAGCAAGTCAGATCAGGGATTGTTCTTAGGATACTCCCGGGTCAGCAAAGCCTTCAGAGTCTTTAACTATCGGACCCTCCCTCATGTTGTTTTTAATGAGTTTGCTACTGAAGACAGGAGCAGAAACTCTAAACCTGAATCTGAGGACATTAGGAAGCAGCTACAGGATCTGAGCTTAAAAGATAAAACTGAAAAGATCCAGCTATGTTGGGATGATGATTCAGATGAAGAAACTGAAGACAAGTCTACTGAATCTCAGCCAACAACAGGCGTAGGTGAACAGATTGACTCTACTGAACAGGGTCAATCCTAGGTAACTCAGGTCGATGAAGAAACCCCAGTGGTAACTGAGACCTCTACTGAAAATAATAATTCAGGGGGAACTAATGATGTTCCTGAGCTAAGTGCCCCTGAGCCTGGTGACTCAGTAGATCACACTCTCGTAACTGAATTGCTTCAATCTCAGAATAGTACAACTGAAATGCCTAACTCACCTACTATCTGTGTTGAACAAATTTCAAATGAAGAGCTGAAACATCGTAGATCGTGGTTGGATGCTCACACTTCTGATTTAATTATTGGAGATCCTTCAGCAAGCGTAAAGACAAGATCCAGATTCAGTCAGGGAGAAAACGCCTTATATTCCTGCTTCTTGTCTAGTGAGGAACCTCAGTCAGTTGAGGACTCACTGAAAGATGCTGACTGGATCATAGCCATGCAGAGGAGCCGAATCGGGCCCACGAGAAATGAAGTTTGGGAGCTTGTTGACAGACCCCAGCATCAACATGTGTACAGAACAAAATGGGTCTTCAAGAACAAGCGAGATGAAAACAACATCATAGTAAGGAATAAAGCAAGACTCGTGGCAAAAGGCTACTGTCAAGCTGAAGGAATAGATTTCGATGAAACGTTCGCGCCAGTTGCAAGATTGATGGTAATCAGACTATTCCTAGCCTACGTAACACATCAAAGATTCAGAGTATATCAAATGGATGTGAAGTCTGCTTTCATGAACGGCGTATTGAAAGAAGAAGTCTATGTGGAACAACCTCCCGACTTTCAGCAGGGACATCAAGTTTATAGACTCAGAAAGGCTCTTTATAGCTTAAAACAAGCACTCAGGGCTTGGTACGATACCCTGTCTGAGTTTCTTCTTCAGAAATGTTTTCAGAAGGGCACAGTAGACCACACATTATTCAACATTCGACTGGAAGACGACTTATTACTTGTGCAGATCTACGTAGATGACATCATCTTCGGTTCGAAGAACATCATCATGTGTCAACAGTTTGAGAAAATGATGAAAGAAAAGTTCGAGATGTCAATGATGGGAGAGATGAATTATTTTCTTCGACTTTCAAGTCAAACAATCAGAGAAGGGAACGTTCATCAATCAAGGCAAATACACTCGAGACCTCATCAAGAGATTCGATTGCACATTCGTGCTTTAAGTTGAGAATTTTTTTTTCAGGTGTATTCACCCCCCTTCCCCTCTACACCTGAACGTTTAATCTCGGGACCAACACCTTAAATCTTTCATATGGAAACACGAGGATAGATATTGCTTAAATGACTTCAGTTCCGGCGTATTATTCCCTACGATGATCATATCATCAACATACATTAAGACAGTATCTGAACCGAGTCTTTCCAGAATATAAACAACAAATAATCAGATACGGACTGCACAAGCCCATAATTTTTTAGTGATCTCGATAATTTAGCAAACCAGCATCGAGTAGCCTGCTTCAAGCCATATAATGATTTCTTTAATTTGCACACTTTGGACTTATCATCATTGTGAAACCCCGGAGGAACTTTCATATATACTTCTTCGGAAAAATCTCCGTGAAGAAAAGCATTGTGAACATCCATTTGATGCACCTCCCAATCTTTAGCCGCTACTACAGTGAGAAAGGTTCGAACGGTGACCATCTTGGCGACTGGGGCGAATGTTTCTTGTAATAAATACCTTTCTCTTGTTGATTTCCAAAGATCACGAGGCGTGCCTTAAGGCGTTCGATACTCCCATCGGCCTTATATTTAATTTTATATATCCATTGGCTGCCGAGTGCCTTTTTGCCCCTAGGAAGAGTGGCAAGTTCCCGAGTACCATTCTCCTCTAGTGCTCGAATCTCATTTTGTATGGCTGCACGCCAACCTGTATTGATTCGTTAAAATTTTAGGGTTCACGTCCCGAAGTTATAGCCGCAATAAATGAACGATGTGAATCAGAAAAACAAGCACAATTGATGAATTTATCAATAGGATAAAGAGTACCTGACGAGGAAGGAGGTGATGACGATGAGGTGAGAGAGGAAGGACTTACTTTCCGTATGGTGTTAGTGATGAAATCTTGATACCTTCGACTAGGTATCTTATGTCGTTTCCCACGGCCTAAATGCTCAACCAATACTTCGTGTGTGATAGTTGGAGTGGGGTTAGTCACATTTTCATCCACGTCAGCACTACTCTCAATGGAAGTTGAATTGGTCACATTTTCATCCTCAACCAACTCCTCATTTGAGTTGATCACGTGTTCATTCTCAACAAATTTCTCATTTATGCTAGTGGGATGTGTTATGTCTTCTGCCGACATATCAACCCCGAGAGAAAGTGAATCATTATTTGTTATACCACCTTCGTCCATATTAATTTGTACCTCCTGCAAGTGACGTGAGATGAATAAGATCCAAAAGGAAATTCCCGCTTAAAGAATTTAATGTCGCGTGACACAAAGAATTCTTGATTTTCTAAATCGTACACCGTCCATCCTTTCTTCCCAAATGGATAGCCCATAAAAACACACTTTCGGCTTCGACTTGCGAATTTATCACCATGGTGTCGAATATTGTGTGCATAACACAAATAACCAAAAACGTGTATTTCATCATATGAAGGTGGTTTTCCAAACAATAATTCGAACGGAGTTTTGCCAGAAAGGACAACAGATGGAGTTCAATTTATGAGACGACATGCAGCCAGAATACATTTGTCCCAAAAACGAATAGGAAAACTTCCTTGAAAACGCAAGGCCCGAGCCACATTCAAAATGTAGCGATGTTTTCGTTCAACCCTTTCGTTTTGTTGTGGCGCCGCAACACACGAAATCTCAAAAAGAATCCATTGTTGTCGAAAATAATCAAGTAAACACCGAAATTCAGTACCATTATCACTACGCACTCGTTTAATTACTTGATTAAATTGTCGTTCTACCATTGCCACAAAATCGAGAAACACAGATTTCACATCCAATTTACTTTCAACAAAGACACCCAAATAGCACGAGAGAAATCATCCACGATAGTCAGAAAATAGATAGCCCCACTCGATGATGATTGTCGGTAGGGCCCTGTTGGTCTCAAGATTACGTTCAGGTGTAGAGGGGGGGGGGTGAATACACCTGAAAACCGATTTCTCAACTTAAACACGAACAGTCCTTTTCAGGATAGTGTCGTACTGAACAAGTTCAGCAGACCAGACAAGTTGTTCCGAATCATATGGCAGAGTGACTGACTCTACTGAGACCTGCTAGCTGACTTGGAGTCAGAATTCAGTATTTTCCAGATCGAGTTCAGTAGTGTGGAATAGTGTAGGTCTAATGCAGTTGAGTTAGAAAAATGTTTTTATAAAAATGGTTTCAGTAGATTAGTGCAGTTTGTTAAGTTTGCTGAAACTCAGTTGAATGATTTTGAAAGAATATTTTTTTAATATGAACAGTAAATCAATGCAACAGTAAAGACAGAACACAAGACACAGAGATTTTTAAAGTGGTTCGGACACAAAAATCCTACGTCCACTGTCCCGAAAGATCAGGAAGCTATTTATTATACTGAGATAGTCTCAGTTGGTTTGTACGTTGGAAAAACACTAGTCTTGAGATTTATACTGAGCAAGTCTCAGTTTACAGGGTTATCAAACTAAGTGTTTGAAAAACTCTCCAACAGTGAAGGAGTCCTTTACAGGTAAGGGATCGGCTCGAAGTGAATTCCTTCGTCTAAGCTATGAATTTAGTCTAATGAGCTTTGGTTAGAGGGATAGGGAACAAGGATGTGGCTTCTTGAACGACGAACAGCTGAGTTTAAGCTTTGGGTTCGTGTAACGTCGTTTGGATACTAGAGGCTGTATAGTTCAGTTTAACTTGGTTCCCTAAGAGCATAAATGTAGTCTTTCGCCGGAGATTGCTTCTTTGAACTTCTTGCAGAAGACTTAGTGTAACGCCCCGAAATTTTCAATATAAAATGCATTGCATATTTATTCATGCTTGTTATCAAGTGTTTTAGTTCTGTAAGTCGCGCCTTAGAAATTAAAATAAAAATTAAAGCATTTATCTTATTTTGTTATTAAATCATTTTTATTATGTAAATTTATTTTGAACTTTTGAATGTGTTTGTTTATATAATATTATGATTATATTGTTCATTTATTTATCTAGAAATGTTATTAGAATTATTAGGCAAGAATAACATTTATTTATTTTTGATTTTCTAAACCAACTAGGATTTATTATGGTATTAAGTTATTAGGAGATAATTTTATATTATATTTTGATTAAAATAGATATTTTATGTGTGTTATACATGTTTTAGGATAAAATCTAATTGTGCCTATCCATATCCTATACGGACGAAAATAAATATGGATAAAATATATTTGATACCTTTTAGGATTAGGGATCTTTAGATAATAATTTATAGGCCTATAAATACCCCTTAGTCGCTCATAATATAGCATCCCTTAAAATTTTCGAAAATCGCCAAAGATACCGCGAACCGCTTCAAGAATTATTTACGTACCTTCCCGACATCATATCATTGTGAAATTTTAAGCGAAGCTTCCTAGGATCGGCGCGCAAGAATTAAACATCTGATATCCATTATTTTTCATCAAGTCAAGGTTAAGGAAATGGCTCAGTCGATGCGTAGAGGTGTTGGTGGTGATGGTCACTTGAGGAAAGATTTTTGAAACTCATTATTGCATTAAACTAGTTTTTATCATGAATTTTGCATTTTGTTTTCGATAATTAGTAGTCATAGTTATTTATTTTAAAACTTCCGCTGAGTATGAAAATAAATTGAATTTTTCAATGATTCTTTTCCATGAAAATGTTTTAAAAAGAATTGAAATATGCATGCTAAGTATTAATTGGCGTCCCTAGTTAAATTTTAAAAATTGGGGCGTTACAGAGTGGTATCAGAGCAGGTCTACTTTCCTGTAGACTTGTTTCATGTTATGCAGGAAATTGACCATCATCACTACAACTGCATTGCGCCAACGAGGTAAGTAAAGTTTTCAAGTCATGCGAAGTTTTTAAAATTCATATATTGCACGATTTTGAAAAAGGCACGATTTTTCATGAAAGTACATGCATTCATGTTTTTAAGCTAAACAAATTTTCGAGGACAAAAATTCTTTAAATGGGGTAGATTGTAACGTCCAGAAATTTTTAATATAAAATGCATTGCATATTTATTCATGCATGTTATCAAGTGTTTTAGTTCTGTAAGTCGCGCCTTAGAAATAAAAATAAAAATTAAAGCATTTATCTTATTTGTTATTAAATCATTTTTATTATGTAAATTTATTTTGAACTTTTGAATGTGTTTGTTTATATAATATTATGATTATGTTGTTGATTTATTTATCTAGAAATAATATTAGAATTATTAGGCAAGAATAACATTTATTTATTTTGGATTTCCTAAACCAACTAGGATTTATAAAAGTGATATAATATTTATTATGGTATTAAGTTATTAGGAGATAATTTTATATTATATTATGATTAAAATAGATATTTTATGTGTATTATACATGTTTTAGGATAAAATCTAATTGTGCCTATCCATATCCTAATTTATCTAGGATTGAATGTCTTATATGGCAAGTGATAGAATAAATATTATATAAAATATATACGGATGAAAATAAATATGGATAAAATATATTTGATACCTTTTAGGATTAGGGATATTTAGATAATGATTTCTAGGCCTATAAATACCCCTTAGTCGCTCATAATATAACATACCATAAAATTTTCGAAAATCCGCCAAAGATACCGCGAACCAGCTTCAAGAATTATTTACGTACCTTCCCGGCATCATATCATTGTGAAATTTTAAGCGAAGCTTCCTAGGATCGGCGCGCAAGAATTAAACATCGGATATCCATTATTTTTCATCAAGTCAAGGTTAAGGAAATGGCTCGGTCGATGCGTAGAGGTGTTGGTGGTGATGGTCACACGAGGAAAGATTTTTGAAACTCATTATTACATTAAACTAGTTTTTATCATGAATTTTGCATTTTGTTTTCGATAATTAGTAGTCATAGTTATTTTTTTTAAGACTTCCGCTGAGTATTAAAATAAATTGAATTTTTCCATGATTCTTTTCCATGAAAATGTTTTAAGAAGAATTGAAATATGCATGCTAAGTATTAAGTAGCATCACTAGTTAAATTTTGAAAATTGGGGCGTTACATTTAGGCTTTTTCGAATTTGCTCGTTTGAATGCTCTGTGTGTTCTCTCGTGAGTTCTTCGTTTTCGGTCGTGAGTGTTCGTGTGCTTCAAATTTGATTTATCCCTCTATTTATAGAGAAGAGATTAGGATAGATCCGTTGGAGATGACGATCCTTTGTCTCTCTCTTTTGGGTAGCTAACGGCTCTTTTGAAGTATGGTGGCAGTGTCCTTTCCCTCCATTTCCGGAAAGTTGTTGACTTACAGCTTTAAGTAGATATAGGGTACGTGTCTGCTTGTCATTGGTCAAGGTTCACAAAGTGGTTGAGACAGAACAGACTTCAAGGAGATCTGAAGCTGACTTCTCTCTACCTCGTATTGACTCTGCTAAAATGACTTTTAAACATCCTGACAGTCAGAAGACTGTCTGGCCATTGCTGAGTCTGATTTCTGATTCAGTAGCATGCTCCTGCAGAGTCGGCTCTACAGAATATCAGCTCTGAGTTCAGTGAACTACTCCCGCCGAGTTCGGCCCCACCGACTCCTTTCGCATATCGCTCCCGCCGAGTCCAAAAGATACCGTGTCTTCTACTTCGGTGCCGAGGCGTATAATCCACCGAGTTCCTGAGCCAGAGCAGAGTGTCTGCTGAGTCTGAAACCTCAGAGACAAAAACAGATTACAACGTAATGGTTCACCAATCAATATGGGGTTTTAGGATCTTCAAATCTGCACAAACTCTTTCGGAGCACAGGGGCTACCGAAGTGTGTGACAACAAATAAGACCGAGTCATTTCCCACTATTTACCAACATTGGCCGAGGATAGAATCATCACCCAACATTTTCCCCCTATTTGATGATGCCAAAACCTAATAGCTATCAACCTAACACTATGACTTATCGAAAACGTAACTCCTTACAAAATATTACAAGTAGGATCGATGGAGTTGTTCTTCAAGTCCTGAGACCACCGAGGAGATCGGGACGTAAAGTCGTAACCTATACGGAGTCTAATCAACATTTTCCCCCTAATACTAACGACCTATCGAATCTAGCTAAGCAAAACCGACAAGAAATAACAAACAAATGAGTGTGTGGGTCAGGAATCACTTCGATGATTCCCGAGTGTTAAGCATATACAAACACGGCTATTCGTACAATAAGGAATTATCAAAGCCAAACGAGAGATATTATATATATGAGAATTTCAAGACAGCTTACATCTCTCGCTAGACTAAAAGAAAGAAAGATACAAGGAGAATACGTAAGCAAGAAATCATTTGAACTACTTGATCCCCGTCTTTGAAATCTTGAGATTGAGTTTCAGGAAGAGGCACTCCATACATGCGATATGTGACCTTTCCGAGCTTCCAAGTATCCCAAAGAAAGTCCGCCCGGGTCTTCTTCATCAAGAAATTTGGCTTCAAGCAATCGCCCTTCACTTCTTTCTCTATTACTCCATAGTGGATTGATCCATCTAGTCTCGTGGGGGTGGCGGGATTCTAGGATCGTGAACTCTTACTTCAACATTTTCTTTGACAACTTTTTGAAGTCTCGGCATACATATCTAAGTCCCCTCATGATCCATTCAGGATATGCCACCGACTTGCGTTTCTGCACTGCAAATCTCCGTAAGTAGTTCCTCTTTATGAACTCGATCTTCGCTGCTTCCCACCTCTCGAGTGAATTCCACCGGTATCCATTCATCCGTTCTTGGCCATCTCGCGAAGTCTTCGGATCGTAGGCTTCCCGAATCTCTAGTATCTATAGGGAATGTCGCCTTTTTTAGTGGATCCTTTGACTCGCTTCCTTTTCAATCCTCAGCCCGAGAGCTTCAAGATCAGCCATTCTTATTCTCTCTCTGGCTGCTTCTATCTGTCGAGCCTCTTCAGCTCTATATAGATATCTGTCCAATTGAGCCTAGATTTCTTCCATTTCTTGTTCCTGTGCCTTTGAGGCAGTATAGGAGGGCTTATGAGGTGGCTCTTCTTCTGAGTCAGCAGGCATGGATGATTTTTCTTTAGAAGTTCCCCGTCGCCCGCATTGACTCTCGCCTCGCTCCTTTTCTTTTTCTTTATCAACCTCGTTGCTGAGTTTGAGTGTTCTAGGAGGCAGCCTAGTTCCTGTCTTCTTGCCTCCAGCTGGAGCCTTAGTTTTGCCTTCGCGTGCTTCTTCTTCGGGTTTATCGGGCCGCATCGCCTTTCGCTATCTCCCCTAGCCAGCTTCTCATTTGCTGCTAGTTGAGCTTCCTCCTTCGGGGTTATGAACCTCCTGGGTCCTTTCTTCTTGGAGGAAGGGGTTGGGAGTTTCAGTAGTTTCTTGCCTTTACCAACAACTGGAGGAGGAAGAGGGGCTTCTTCCTCTTCTGAATCCTCGTCAGCATAATCAACAATTTCTTTAATAATGTCTAAGGGAGTTTGAGTTGCCTGAGTAGCGACTTCTTTGGCTCCTGAGCCACTTGGGCCAGTCTCAGTTGATGCTGCATCTGCAGCTGAGACACCCTGGGCCTCGCCAGTTTGTGCAGGTCCAGTGGGGGCAGATGACTGAGTTGGAGATGCCCCCGTCATTGTCCTCGCTTTCTTTCGCTTTTGGTATCGGCTCCTTAGATGCTTTTTCTACTAAACCTTCCCCTCTTTTGGCATCGCCAAGTAGGGTTGGGGGCGGAGCGACATACCTTTCTATTCAGGCTTTTGTATGAGGCTGACAGATCGTCCAGCTTAGTGTGTAGCTTTGTCAGTGCCTCATGCAGCTCGTTTCTCTCATTTGTCAGCTGATCGCTATATTTCTCGTGTGAGAGATTTGTCGCAGCCTTGAATTCTTTCAGCTGCTTCTCCACCTTCTCTTCAATGGCCTTCTGAATATCCTCCAATCTTAGATCAGTGGCTTGAGAGATGGCAGTGACGGATTCAGTATGAGCGTTTTGAGCGGCCTTGTATCATTCATCAGTTTGTCTTGGCCTTCCTGAATCGTCTTGAGCTGAGCTTCGAAGTCGCCTCTCGCAGCCTGAGGCATTCGTCGGAATCGTCGGAGAAGTCGGGGACCGGAGATGTTGAGACAGCTGCCCGAGTCCCCGCAGCCTCCGCACTCGCGCCTCGATGGTTTGCCGCCAAGTCTTGTGGACGGTATGGGCGAGTAGGCGATTGTGACTGCCTTGGTTCCTCAGTGCCCTGACTATTGATTTTGATCAACGGCTCTTTGGGATGGGTGCTACTTCGAAAGCAGATTCGAGAAGGAGCTGAGCAGGATCAACTGCCTTTGAAGTACCAGCCACCGTCTGCCCGGGACCAAGGATGCTGAGTGGAGGATCAGCAGTAGATTTTTTGGCATCCTTGTCCGGTTGAGTTCCCTCATCAGGTTTCTCAGGGCCTGAATCACGGGGTGGGTCGTGACCATCGGGTTCAGACCCATCTGAGGTCCCAGGTGCTGAGACAGGTTGTCTGTCATTCAGATAGGAAGCATAGCCGCCCTCAGATCCTCGAGCGTGCCGAGGTCAAATGGCTCAGAATAGCCAATCTTTCATCTGATCAGCAGCTCTTCCTCGTGAAGCTGCTCGCATGAATGCTGAATGACTAGTCTTTTCAGGTTGTGCCATTCCTGGAACCTAATAAGCATGTCTCATGAATGATGCTCGCAGGAAGTAGGACAAGATCAGAGTGGCTGGCGATCTCTGGTATCACTTCAGCAATCTCTCGGGAGGCTCTGGATTTTAGAGCTGTGACCTGCATCCCGACAGATTCTGACTCCGAGGCTATCTCCGAGTCCACAACTTTGATAGGAGACACCTGTTTCTCAGCAGACGGGACGTTGTTGAGTGGTGGGACGTCAAAGGGGCTTTCGAGAGTCTGAATTTCTTCAGTCTGGACTTCGTCAGCTTGGACCCCTTGGTCTACGATTGTCTCATGTTCAGTAGAGACAGCCTTCTCTACTGATTGTGTCTTCTCAGAAGACTCTGACTCATCTCTCAGCTGAAGAGGTGGCTCAGCAATGACGACTTCTGGTTCCACCTCAGTCTCAGTAGGCACAACCCCGCTGACCTTCTTCAGCCTCTTGGTTGGTGCCTTAGGCGTTGATTTAGGGAGGTACCTCTTCTTCGTCGGTGTGGAGGTGTGCTGAGTCCCGACCTTAGGTGCAGCGGGCCATGAGCCAATCTGTTGAAGGGCCGCTGCCCTATTCTGGAATCTGACTTTCTTCACGTTAAAATATTGTTTGTCGGCGAAGGTGATTTTGTCAGACGCGCAGAAGTCCTCGATCATGACATAGAGCTTCATGAACTCTCTGAGGAAAAACTCAGTCCAGTTTATCTTGGCCCGATCATATATGGCCATCATCAGTTGCAGCTTAGGTTTGGACACTTGGTCAAACGAGCCTACTTGACTAGTCAGTAGCTGAGTCACTATGTACGCCAATGCTCTGTACTGAGGGAGCATTGTGTTCGAAGGAATGGCGGCTCTGAAGACTGTTGGCTTCCGCAGAACTCAGTGAGGTACTCATCCATCAGATCGTCTTTATATGCGACGGTTGAGAGTCCTGTATTGGGTAGATTGAAGCATTTCTGAAGAGCTTCTCGAATCGACGTCTGCTTCACTTCTATATCTGTACGAGAGGGATCGCCTACTGAGTGAACGACGAATCTGCCTCTGATGTCTCTGTCCACTGAATCGGAGTTCAGATAGATCTCTGGAACTTGATGAGGGAGGACGAAGGTAGGCTTCCTTGTCAGGAATCCTTCTAATCCGGTCTCACGAAGAGCGAAGAAGATCTCTTCCATGAAGTCTAGGTCACACTCGTCAAACTCCATGACTGGCTCGCACCAGACATGATCCTTTTCGAAGATCTCTTGCATATCAGCAGGAGCAATTACCTGTGTTCCTGTCATTTTGAAAATCTACATACACAATATAGGTTAGTATCAATTGCAATGGCACTGGTACTGTCGCAGAAGATCGACACTTCATTCTGAATGACGTCATAGTCGCGTAGCTGCTGTCTCAGCCAAAGGATTTGGGCGCAGCAACTTCCGGCAGCCATGTATTCAGCTTCAGTAGTTGACGTTGCTATTGAATGTTGTTTCTTTGAGAACCACGAAATCAGCTTACTGCCGAGGAACTGACACGTTCCAGAAGTTGACTTTCGATCAATTCTACATCCTGCATAGTCAGCATCAGAATAACCAGTTAGTTCAATATTATCATCAGCTGGATACCATAAACCCATGTCAGGTGCTCCTCTGAGATAACGGAGAATCTTCTTTGCTGAGTCCATGTGACTCTGCTTAGGATTCGCCTGAAATCGAGCGTAGACACCTACAACATAAGTTATGTTAGGTCGAGTAGCAGTTAGATATAATAATGAACTAATAATAGCACGAAATTCAGTATGGTCTACTGATACTCCCTCTTTATCAAGATCAATTTTTATGTTCGTGTTCATCGGGATCTTGATTGGTTTGCCGGATGTGCAACCGAACTTCTTGATGAGGTCTCGAGTGTATTTGCCTTGATTGATGAACGTTCCCTTCTCAGATTATTTGACTTGAAAACCGAGGAAATAATTCATCTCTCCTATCATTGACATCTCGAACTTATCCTTCATCATTTTCTCAAATTGCTTACACATGAAGACGTTCTTCGATTCGAAGATTATGTCATCTGCGTAGATCTGCACAAGTAGGATATCGTCTTCCAGTCGAATGCTGAATAATGTGCGGTCTACTGTGCTCTTTGAAAACCTTTCTAAAGAAGAAACTCAGACATGGTATCGTACCAAGCCTTGGGTGCTTGTTTTAACCCGTACAGAGCCTTTCTGAGTCTGTAGACCTGATGTCCCTGCTGAAAGCCGGGAGGCTATTCTACATAGACTTCTTCTTTCAAAGACGCCGTTCGAGAACGCAGACTTCACATCCATTTGATAAACTATGAAACGTCGTTCTAATTCGACGTTAATGGCAGAATCCTCGATCGAAAATCGATGGGTGAAGATTTGTTCTGGGCTATTCGAGGAGGTGGAGGAGCCATCTTTGGCGTGATCATCGCTTGGAAGGTGAAACTCGTCGATGTTCCGAAAAATGTCACTGTTTTCACCGTCGATCAGACGTTGGAACAAGGTGCGAATCAGCTCATCCACCGCTGGCAATTAGTAGTTCCGAAAATCGACAAAGATTTGTTCATCGGAATCATAGTAAGTCGAAGGAACAAGACGATGAATGCTTCTTTCTTCGCTCAGTTTCTCGGCAGCGCCAATCGGTTGCACCGATTGATACAAGAAAATTTCCCCGAGTTGGAACTCAAACACGAAGACTGCACCGAACTGAGTTGTATCGACTCGGTTCTCTATATTTCCAGTTTTCCCAGTGACTCGCCTCGGATCTTGCTGAACCGGACTCAGCCGGGTATAACATACTTCAAAGGTAAAACAGACTACATCCAAAAACCGATTCCGGAGCACGTGTTCGATGGAATTTGGAGACATTTCTACAAACCGAACGGCATGGGGGCACAGGTGTTGATGGCTCCATACGGCGGAAGAATGGTGGAGGTTTCTGAATCCGCCATTCCGTTTCCGCATAGGGCGGGTAATTTATACACATTCGGCAACTTAATAGGTTGGTGTGAAAAAGGATGGTGAGAGGCATATAAGGTGGGTTAGGAGGGTGTATGATTACGGGGGTGTTTGCAATAGCTTAAACTTTTTTTAAGTGCTTAAATTAAGGAGAAGTTGGTAAAAGTTGCTTATTAGAGAATTTTGGGTGTGTTTGCAAAAACTGTTTAAAAGAAGAAAAAGTTGAAAAAAATAGTGTTTGCAAATTTTATACTGTAGTAGCTTATTTTGTGATTTATAAGTAAAATGTCAAATCATAGTTTATCCGAAATTACAAATATGCCATTAAGTTGGAGAAGTTGGTAAAAACCAACTTAACCAACTTCAACTTATTTGACTTAAATGTAGAGAATTTTTACGAATTTAAGTTGTTGAAAACACCAAAAATAGTTTTTCCTTAAATTAAGCTATGAGTTGAATAATTTAAGTGTTTGCAAACACCCACTACATGACTCCTTACGCTTCGAGTTCGCCTGGGCGTGCGTATGTTAACTACAGAGATCTTGATATCGGAGTGAATGTTGATGAAGGAGAGACGAGTTACGCGCAATCTAGCAAATGGGGGAAGAGTTATTTCAGTAATAATTTCGATCGTCTTGTTCAGGTTAAGACTACGGTTGATGCATGTAATTTCTTTAGAGATGAGCAAAGTATTCCGATCAAAGATAACTAGTATCTAATTTTATTATTACATTTGGAATGTTCATCTAAGAAATATGAACTTGAAATAAATTAAATTAAGAAAGATTAATGCAACAATCGTGAATATGAATTTTTGGTATATAAGAAAGATAGCATGCGCTACTAACACCCCTCTCTCTCTCTCTCTCACACATACACACACACACACACACTATACCATCCGAATTTATCGTTCTTACGCCCTACAGACGGTGTGGCAGAGTGACTGACTTTACCGAGGCATGCTAGCTGACTTGAGTCAGAATTCAGTACCGTTCAGCTGAACTTCAGTATAGTGCGGAAATGTGTAGGCCCAAATTCAGTTGAGTTAGAAAACGTTTTTAAGAACACAATCGAATGATATTAGTGCGATCGATTAAGCTTGTTGAAACTCGGCTGAATGATTTTAGAAATATTTTCAAGGTGAACAAGAATCAATGCAACAAGAAAAAGAGACAAGTAACACAAGCGCTTTTAAAGTGGTTCGGATCCAACAATCCTACGTCCACTGTCCCGAAAGATCAAGAAGCTATGTATTATACTAAGATAGTCTCAGTCGGTTTGTACACTGGACAAACACCGGTCTTGGAGATTTGTCAAGGTATGAGTCGGAGATGATACTCAACAGCTTATCGGGTTAAAAGAATATTCGGGGAAATCGTAGTAGTACTATGGAATTGAAGATCCCAAAACCCAACTGATATCAATAGTTTAGTTTCTCGATAGGATTAGACGATGTATAGGTTAGACTATTTTATTTTTCTATCTTTCGTGTCTATGTCATGTACGGGGTAAATTGTCGGGACTGCTCCGATAGGGAAGATACTTTCCGTAACCCCACGTCATCCTTGTAAAGAGCTTGTGTTCTTAGTCATCACCGTTCTTCGCCCGCAGAAGTCCTTTTCAACCGACGTACACGCAGGAAGAACCTTATACAAAGCTCAAGCACCTCTTGAGTCAACAACCGACTACACTCGCAGAAGACCTTATCACCGACTCGTACGAAGAAGACAGAGACTTCGAGTCTACTGTATCCGATAGGAAACGACCCAGCTATTCATGAAAATCAAAAGTCAGCAGAATATCATACGAGGAGAAGTGAGAGTCAACTCCGATGTCTGACACATCTCACCTACCACAAACCTCGACCAATGAGAAACCGTCAACGCATTATCTGCTCTGACTAACTAAAGCTGCTCTCATGAACAGTGATCAACAACTCTGCTGCAACAATTAGAATTTATGGCCATTTTCCTTGGAAGTTTGTGACACGTGGCATCGTCCTCTCCAACGGGTAAATACCAGTGTCATGACTATAAATAGAGAAGAAAATCCGAGCTCTAGGCACGGGAAATAAAAAGGGACAAACGCTCAAGCATTCAAACACTCTAACAGCATTCAAGATTATCCAAATAAGAACTTGCTTCATAGAATATACATAGTTCTTCTCTCTAGAGTTCTTTAGATCCCTCTTCTCTAGCTAAGCTCAACGATAAATCTATAGCTTAGAAATTCGAAGGAGTTCACTTTTAGTGATTGTTCTTATTGAAAGAACTCCTTCTAGTTGGAGAAATTCCCCTCCCCTTCAAACCCTCGGGCTTGATTTGTAAAGTCTCTAAGGACTATAACTTAGAAGTGGTCACCCAAAGGCACGCATTCCTTGCCGAGGCTTGCTTAGATAAATCAACAAGACCTCCTCGCTCGACAGACCGTGGACGTAGGATCTTGCGTATCCGAACCACGTTAAAAAATGCGTGTGTTGTTTACTATTTTATTGCATTGCATACAAACTGATTACAAAATCATATCTTGTATAAAACATATTCTTAAAGGTGCACTAGCCAAAACGATTTGACTTGTGATAATCACGTTTTCAAACTGAGACGAATCTCCGGGCCCCACACTATTCTGCACTAAAGTTTTCGACTGAGTTTCAACAACTGACAACAGTTAGTAGGAGAGCTTAGTAGTTGACTCACTCTCTGACCCGCGATCGAAGGTTATTATCTGGCACTGTTCATCAGTTGAATCAAATAGCTCAGCTATCCTTCGGTTTGAGAAAAAGACCAGTACTCAGGTGTATTCACCCCCCTCTACACCTGACTCTCGTCTCCGGACCAACAAGATTTATACTGAGCAAGTCTCAGTTTACAAAGGATCAAACTAAAGCGTTTGACAAACTCTCCAACTATGAAGGAGTCCTTTACAATAAGGATCAGTTCAGATATGAACTCCTTCGTCTATGCTATGGTTAAGATCTGCTGAGCTTAGGTTAGAGGGATAGGGAACGAGAAAGTGGCTTCTAGAGCGACGAACAGTTAAGTATGGACTTGGGTTCGTATTCAATCGCTTGGATACTCGAGGCTTTATAATCTGGTTTAGCTTGGTTCCCTATGTGCAAGTATGTTGCCTTTCGCCGGAGATTACTATGTGAAGATCTTGCGAAATGCTTAAGTCGTTTTAGTTGCTCGTGAATGCTCATGTGTTCTTCGATTTTTCTAGGTGAGCTTCAATTTGAAATTTGTCCCTCTATTTATAGAGCAGAGACATGGAAAGATCCAATGGAGATGACGATCCCTAACAGCTCTTTCAAAGAATGGTGACAGAATCCTTTCCATCTATTTCTGGAAAGTTGTCTACTTACAGCTTTAATCAAAAAGTGAACAGTTGGCCGCTCGTCATTGGTCGAGGCTGAAGAAAGTAGGTGAGACAGAACAAACTTCAAGGTAGATCTGAAGCTGACTTCTCTATACCTCGTATGACTTTGCTAATTTGACTTAATAAATCACGACCGCCGAAGACCGGCATGCGTACCGTTTCCGAGTCTCGATCTATATTCTCGTAGGATACTCCCGCCGAGTCATCTCTACCAAGATCAACCTCGAGTTTAGTGAACTACTCCCCGCCGAGTTCGGGCCCACCGACTCCTTTCGCATACCGCGCTCCCGCCGAGTCGAGTATCACGGAGTCTTCTTCTTCTCGGTACCGAGGCCGATAATCCGCCGAATAGCGCCGGACGTAACTGAGCGCCTGAACCAAATGAAGAGTGTCTACTGAGTCTGAACCATCAGAGGCAGGACAACAAGTTACAACGAAATGGTTCATCAATCAAAATAGGGTTTTGGAATCTTCAAATCTTTAGCAACTCTTCAGAGCACTAGGCTACTGAGTTATCTCCCAACAGCTTGTGAAGGAGCCGAATCATCTCCCAACATAGGGGTTCTCAAATACTTTTTGGGCTTGGAGGTAGCTCGAAATCACGAAGGGTTCTCTTTGTCAAAGAAAATACGCTCTGAGAGATTATTGCTGAATGTGGACTACTTGGTGCGAAACCCGCGGACACCCCGCTGACCAACATCGACCCCGTCACTTGCTAACGGGGAATTACTTGAGGACCCGACTCCTTATCGCCGTTTGGTTGGTCGTCTAATTTACCTCTCAGTAATGCGTCCTGATCTACTGTTTGATGTTCATATTTTATCTCAATTCATGCAATCGCCGCGTAAGGAACATCGGGCTTGCCGCACTTCGGAGTCGTGCGTTATTTAAAACAAAGTCCCCGGTCAAGGTTACGCCGCAACGCGTCCCTCGTCCCCGAGGGTTGGTGTGATTCGGATTGGGCAAGTTGTCCACTTACCCGCCGTTCAGAATCCGGGATGGTTAGCCAAGCTTGGAACTTCCCCTATCTCGTGGAAAAACAAAGAAGCAACATACGGCCTCGTCCTCGGCCGAGCAGCAGTATCGGGTGATGGTTGCCGTAGTTTGTGAGTTGAAGTGGTTAAAGCAACTTTTGTTTGATTTGAGAGTGTCTCATACTACACGTATCCCGCTTTATTGTGATAGCCAATCTGCATTACACATAGCACAAAATCCGGTCTTTCATGAACGAACAAAACATATTGAAGCAGATTGCCATTTTGTACGTGATGCCGTGAATGATGGTTTGGTTTGTCCATCATATTTTTCCACTTCGATTCAATTAGCTAACATTTTTACGAAGGCTCTCGCCCGGCCTTCGCTTGACTACGTATTATGCAAATTTGGCATTCGTGATCTGCAAGCTCCAGCTTGAGGGGGGGTATCATTTATTCCGATATATTTGATGTGATTTGGTCATGATTCCGATATATTTCGATATATTTGATGTGATTTGGTCATGATTCCAATATCCCTGATTTATCTCACTATTTATTTGTAATTAATATTTTCCTTTTTTAAGGTTTCTTAGTATGTATATATAGGCGTTGGATTTCTTTGTAGGAGGATAGAGAAAACATAATCGAATATGCAATATTCACACATTTTTCATGTTTCTCTTTATCACAACTCAAAACCCATCCCTAAGAGTTCTAACTATTAACTAATCGTAAAGTCGTAAGAAAAGAAAACTTTTGAATTAATTTTTTAATAATTTCGCCCTAACCGTTGTCAAAATCGGCTAATACCCGTAACCGAACTTTATCAAATATTAATACCCGATATTTACCTAATTAACCGAAAGTCCGTTATCGGTTACCCGATACTAGATGGTACAGCTTCTATATCGATAAATAACCGAACACACGTTATAGTTTAAGCACCCCACCCCTACATAGAAACTACAAACTTATTCATAATTCTTAGATTTTTATGCAAAAAATCGCGTATGAAAAATGCATATCGAAATCTTCATTAATAATGTGCTCTCAAAATATCAACTCACTCGTATAATACTTCATTCGTCCCAAAATTCTTATCCACTTTGGTGGCGCGATTTTTAATGAAAGTTGTTAATTTTGTGTAAAATTGCGGGTCAAACAAAAAGTTATGTATAATAATTTGCCAAAAAAAAAGTGGACAAAATTTTGGGATGAAATATTATGACATAGTGGACAAAATTTTTGGAATGAACGTATTATTAAATAATAAAATTTGGACTTGGAGAATTATATTTTTAAAATTCCGCAAATAAGTTGGTTTAGTCAAAATACGTAGAAGTGCCCAACCGCCGAATCTCTACCTATTAACCGAAACAATGAGGACGAAGCCAATCACCGTGTTCATGGCGTTTGGTACGAAAGGCGACGTTTATCCCATTTTTGTATATTGGATATCTCAAAGTATCCCAATATTTTAGCCTATTATTTGGAGTTTTCCTTCTCCATCTAGAGTTACCTTACGGGATATCTCTCTAATTTAGGAATAAATTAAGGCCTTGATTAGATTGATTATTTTCCTTATCGTCGTTGTAATCTATGTATATGTTATTAATTTAGGAATGAATAGATACACACGTAGTTTACATGGTATCGTAGCGGGTTAGGGATATTATCTTCACAAAACCCTAGTCCTAATTCTACATTAGATCCGGCTGTGATGGCAAAGAATGATGATGGGAAGACCGATGAAGTAACCAACGCCGGCGACCAAACGGTGACAACAGTAGATCACATGTCGCCATATTATCTTTCGGCGTCCGACTATCCTCGACAAGTGCATGTGAATGATGTGCTTAATGACAACAACTATGCAGAATGGTCGCAAGAGATGCACAACTTTCTCTATGTGAAGAATAAAGACGGCTTCATTGACGGATCTCTTAAGATGCCGAAGGATGGGTCGCCCGACCAAATTCTGTGGAAGCGGTGTGATGTTATGGTACGAGGATGGCTCACCGCAGCCATGGAGAAAGATATTCGCACTAGTGTGCGCTATGTCGTTAGCTCGACACAAATATGGAGAGATCTTCGAGATCGTTTTGGGAATCAAAGTGCACCTCGTGGCTATGAACTAAAGCAGATCTTGGCTTCTACACGCCAAGAGGGATCCTCGGTTTCATCCTATTACACTAAGCTTCGAGGTGTGTGGGATGAAATGGCTTCGGTAAGTTCTCTTGCTGTTTGTTCTTGTGGTGCATGAAAGAAAAATGCCGAGGCTCGTGAGAGGGATCAAGTGTACGAATTTCTCATGGGATTAGATGATGACTTTAGTGTCATAAGAACCCAAATTCTAGCAACTACACCTACGCCTACGTTAGGGGTTGCATACCATTTGGTTTTCGAAGATGAAAGGCAAAGGAACATATCCGGTTCGCGCAAAGTCAGTCAAGATGCCACTGCTTTTGGAGTAAAGGCGCAACATACTAGATTTGAGAGCGCTGGACAGTCTCAAAAAAATCGACCTGCTCGTGACTCCAACAAGCATAGAGATCGACGTGATCGTGAACACGTGAAGTGCAAGCATTGTGGGAAGACAGGTCATGAGAAAGAAATGTGTTTTGAACTAATCGGATATCCAGATTGGTTTAAAGAGCAGCCTAATGGAGGAGAAAGGAGATCCAATCCACTCGGCAAAGAATCGTGGGATGCCACAAAGAGTCTTATTCCCCGCCTTACAAACGAACAATATGAGCGAATGATGAAGTATTTTTCTCGATGGAGGATCTTCAACGAATGTGGCCGGTAAGTGGTGATGTTACCCGGCCTGGGTGATAGACTCCGGGGCTACGGATCATATTACTTGTGATAAACATGTTTTAATTGATGAGAAGGCAAAAAAGATGAATTACCCGTCAAAATCCCCAATGGAGCAAGCATACCCGTGTGTGGTGTTGGTACCGTGAAATCTGCCTAATGATCTCACCATTAATGGAGTCCCGCATATACCGGATTTCAAGTGTAATTTATTGTCACGAGCAAGATGACTAAAGACATTTCTTGTGCGATGACATTCTTTCCGGATTTTTGTTTTACGCTGAGACTTACACTCGAGGAGCCCGATTGGCGTGGGTAAGGAGCGCGATGGTTTATACTTCTTGGAGCCGGTGGGGAGAAAATAGAGCGGTGATAACGGTCTCTCGAAGATTATGATATTTGGCATAAGAGGTTAGGTCACGCTTCCAAGGATCGACTTAGAAGTATCAATTTTTTGAATAAAGCTAGTTTTGATGGTTTGGTCTCGTTACTTATGCATTCGTGCAAAACAAAGTAGACTCGCCGTTTCCGATAGTTCTATTAAATCAAATTTTATTTTTGATTTGATACAATCGCGATATAGGGGTGGTTACAAAGTTGCTTCTCATAGCGGGACTCATTATTTCTTGATAATTGTCGATGATTTTAGTCGCAAAGATTTGGGTATATTTGCTTAAACATAAATCTGAAGTGGGTGACCGTTTGATTGGTTTTTACAATATGGTTCTTACACAATTTGAACACAAGATAAAAAAAAAAAAGAAGTGATAATGGGCCCGAGTTTAAATCTCGTCGTATGATGGATTTTTTATGCCGAAAAGGGAATTCCCGTTAGAGACTTCTCAGTGCTGACACACCACAACAAAATGGAGTTGTGGAACGTAAGCATAGGGATATTTTGGATATGGCAAGAGCTTTGCGCTTTCAAGCGAATTTACCGATACAATTTTGGGGGTGAGCGTGTCTTAACCGCCGCGTATTTGATTAACCGATTACCTACGAAAGCACTCCAAAATCGGACCCCTTATGAAGTTCTACTTGGGAAAAAAGGCCGATTATGAACATCTCAAAGTATTTGGGTGTTTGGTTTACGCAAAGGATACTAAAGGAGGAGGAGATAAGTTTGGAGAACGTGGACGGCCTTGCGTGTTCGCTGGGCTATCCCTATGGTCAAAAGTGGTTACCGAGTTTGACGACCTCAAAGCCCATCGAATTTTCACTTCACGAGATGTGATTTTTGTTGAGAGTAAATACCCTTTTACCATTAATTCTCAAAGTTCGACTCCTCAATCCCAAGATGAGTCAACTCCCATGATTCCAACAACAAATGTCAACTTACCACTTATGGGTGTCACACTTGGTGACCAATCCGTTGATGTGGAAGTACATGAATCTCCCAATAATGAATCTCATGATCACAACACTAGTATTTCCAATACCCTCTCCAGCAAGGATGATGCCTCTCATGCAAATCATAATACTAGTGCAGAAATTCAGCCACGCCGTAGCACGCGACAACAAACTCAACCAAAACATTTACAAGATTTTCATGTTGATCTACCCGACTCCATAGACCATGCGCGACCCACGTCAATCCCCGGCACCTCGACGGTACATCCCTTATCCTTATTTATCTCTTTCGATAAATTCTCTCCTTCTCACAGGGCATATTTGGCGGCCATCACGGCTCATGATGAACCTAAATATTTTCATCAAGCCGTGAAGGACTCAAATTGGCGAGATGCTATGCAGCGAGAGATAATTGCTTTGGAACAAAATGGTACATGGACCTTGGAGGATTTACCTCCCGGAAAGCGCGCTATTGATTCCAAATGGGTGTACAAGATTAAGTATAAAACCGGATGGTAGCATTGAACGCTATAAGGCGCGTTTAGTGCCAAAGGTTTTACACAAATCGAAGGGGTGGATTTTCACGATACTTTTGCTCCGGCTGCAAGTTGGTAACCGTCGAAGTTTGCTTGCCGTTGTTGTCAAGCTGGACCTGGATTATTCATCAACTTGACGCCAACAAAGCATTTTTACATGGTGATTTATGGAAGAGGTATACATGCGTGTTCCTCAAGCGTTTTGCCAAGACAGGAGTAATAAAGTTTGTCGCCTCCACAAATCCCTCTACGGACTTCGACAAGCTTCAAGAAACTGGTATCACAAGTTCACACAAGCTTTGAGCACTATTGGATTTATTCAATCAAAAGCGGATCACTCTCTCTTCATATACCAACGAGACACAACATATGTCGCTGCTCTCATATATGTTGATGACGTCATTATAGTTGGCAACAATATGGAGCATATTACTTTAGTCAAAGCCTACTTAGACAAGTGTTTTAGCATCAAGGACTTGGGACCCTTGAAGTGTTTTCTGTGATCGAGGTCGCGCACACTTCGGATGGTATTGTTTTGAGTCAACGCAAATATACCCTTGATATCCTTGATGAGAGTGGCTTGCGTGGTTGTCGCCCCAAAGAAATTTCCTATGGAACAAAATATCCGACTTGGTCTTGATGTTGATCGGCCTCGCGCTGACTCCGCACAATATCACCGCCTTGTTGGAAGGTTACTTTACCTTCAAGTTACACGCCCGTATACATTTGCCGTTAACATGTCGAGCCAATTTATGTCCGATCCTCGTGATAGACACATGGAAGCCGCAGTTCGTATACTACGCTATCTCAAATCCACGCCCGGCCAAGGAATCTTTCTTCCACGTGATGGCCGCTTTGACCTCACTGCCATGTGTGATGCAGATTGGAGAGGCTGCTCCGTCACCCGTCATTCCAGCACCGTCTTTGTTATTTTTCCTAGTGGAGCACCTATCTCTACGGCGCACGAAGAAACAATCCGTTGCGGTCTCGCTCCACGGCCAGGCCGAATACCGTTCTATGGCGGCTACCGTCAGTGAGATTCTTTGGATACGTTGGCTGTTGAAAGATCTTAAGGTGTGCCAATCTCGTCCCACACCGTCATGTTGTGATAACCAAGCTGCACGACATATTGCCAACAATCCTATTTTTCAAGAACGAACGAAACATGTTGAGATGGATTGTTATTTCGTCCGTGAACGGGTTACATCCGGTGACATACAACCTCTCGCTGTTGATACGAATGAACAAGTAGCAGACATTTTTACCAAATCTTTGGGTTCTGATCGACATCGATTTTGACTGAGCAAGTTGGGCGTTCGTGATCTTCACGATCCAACTTGAGGGGGAGTATTGGATATCTCAAAGTATCCCAATATTTTAGCCTATTATTTGGAGTTTTCCTTCTCCATCTAGAGTTACCTTACGGGATATCTCTCTAATTTAGGAATAAATTAGGCATTGATTAGATTGATTATTTTCCTTATTGGCCGTTGTAATCTATGTATGTATTTACCTCTGGACATAATGAATAGATACACACATTAGTTTACACTGTAACCCTCCCATTTCTCCTTCTCCTTTTGTATTCTTTGATATCACACTTCAGACTGTTGCTTTTTGTGAATTTACAATTCTTTTCCCCCTCAGGCTATTGCTGCAGCTTTTGCTTCATTTGTGACTCATTCAGCGCACGAGGTTTGTTGCCTGTAGTTGTAGCTTCATTTGGTTCTCTATGTTTTCTTTTGCAATTAGATTGCTGAATCTATCGGAATTTATTCTAGTCGTTTAATCATGTAGAGAAAATGTGTTCATTGGGAAGTTTCAGTGAATCTATTTACTGTTCAGGAATTTAGGATATAGCTTGAAATTTTCGTTTAAGGTTATTTTGGATTATTCTACACAAGGTCGGGATTGTTATTATTATTTTTAGGCAAAACATAGGAGTTGCTTGGTATGCTAATTGCATATAATAGGAAAAATGAGAAGATTGTCTTCACAAAAGTGTGCAATTCGTAGCTTTGTTGGCAGAAAGGTCTTACAAATCATCATGGGGGGTTTTTAGACTACAAGGGTCTTATGTAAATGATACTCCCTCCGTCCCGGATGAAACGTCCCCCTATTCTATTTCGGGGTGTCCCCGATGAAACATCCTCGTATTCTTTTTTTGGAAAGAATTAGTCATCTAATTACATATGTGGGACCCCAAAACATTTAATCTAACCTACCCACTACCACACAACTACCTACTCCCCTTATTCTCTAACCATAATTCTCAATACTCTCTCCCCTCATTTTCGTCCTCTCCGCCTCCACATCAGATCTGCCGCCTCTTTCACCTTCCTCTCCCACCCGATTTGCCGCCGTGATGAAATCAACCCTTCTAAAGGGGCTTGACCTCCCTCTCCCACCAAATCCCACCGAGTTGGCTTCCCATTCCAAGCACGAACGGGCACTTGTGTGAGATTTGATCAAGCCTTCAATTACCCACCTATCCACCGTGTTTCCGCTAACATCTATCAAGGCTTGCTAGTTTTCTAATTGTACCTCGTTTTTGCATTTCCAAAGATTGGATTGCTTCGATATCCACTTGCATTTTTTTCCTCTTTGATGTTGCTCCTCTTCCACTTTTTAGACATTATTTGTCTGGCTTGTTGTTTTTTTGTAGCCACCCATTGACGACTCACCGTCTTAACTGTGACGCCGTACGTGGCTGCAATCTCTATCATCCTTCCCCGAGTTGGCTTCCCATTTCGGCAGCTTTGAAGTAGCTCTTGGACGATGAGATTGCGTTGGAGGTCGGTGAGGTTCTTCCCAGTCATCCTAGTAGCTGCCCCTTTGCTGAAGAAAATTTTGGTTTCTTTTTTTTGTTGGTTGAAGCAACGGAGTAGTCTACATATATATAGAATGTTGGTAGATTTATTTTTTTGCAATTTGCTCTGCTGGTGGGAAATTCAAACTTGTCAATTTGCCACTTTAATTTCAAATGTGTGTTGGTCCAAATTAATTGGCGGCAGAATTGAAATTAATTGGCCACTTTAATTTCAAATGTGTGTTAGTCCAAACTTGTTGGTAGACATTAATGAAGGTTGCCGCCACTTATTTAACAAATGCTGTTTGAACAGACATAGACCACCGAGCTAAGAGTCCGATATCCAGAACTAGTGGAACTATAAGCTCAATAATCAAACTCCGATATATTAATTTCACGAAGTAAAGAATATAGCCTCCTTAACTACACCAACCGGACCAGCCAATAGTATTTGCATTTTCTTAACTACACCAAGGGGTTCTCTGGAAGAGTTTCCTTGCAAACTGAAGGTTCTGAGTGCAGAATGCTGAGCATTAGCATAAGCCAGTTTCAGCATACATACTCACTTGGAGTTTTTAATTTTGTTGCAAATGGAATTTTAAATTGCACTTACTTCTACTGATCAAGTTACCTGCTGATTAATAACTATCTAGTACAATTTCTTTGAGGTTGTATATACTACAATTATTTATTTGACAGGATTGAAAACGTGAATGAACTAATTGAAGACTCTTTAGACCTTAAGCTATAATATGTGGGGGCTGTAAATACCACTGCTTCCCCACCCTTACAAAGGGGAGAGATACCACTAAGTTGCAATCTTGCAGTGGGCTTGCATAATTCTTAAGTTATCACAACAAAATTATCACTGTAAATGCTACGAATAAAAAAAATAAAAAGTTCGTAATTGATGAGCGAAAGATCAACAGAGTATTCGAAATCTTCTTTAATAATAAAAAAGAAATAGAATTGAATGCAAATGCTGAAAATAGGAAGAACAAGAACTCAGGAGACATCCTTCTACATAAGTACACAACACCGATTTTAATCTCTGTTTGTTCCTATACAAGTCTTTCCGTTACGGGAAAGCCAGAAAGAGATAACTTATTCGACCTAGGAAAGACACACAGGAGCCCATAGCTCAACAACAATAAATGAAATAACTAATTTAACTAACATAAGAAAATAACTAATTGAAATACTTCCACGTGAGTGTGCGCCTGGCATGCTTAAACCTTGTATGTAATGGCTACTTATTGTCAGTGGAACGACTGCTGCTGCTTTGCGTGCTGGAGTTCCTCAGGTTTGTCTTTTTTAATTGGGCATGGCTTTTACTTCATTTTGTTTACTATTCCCTTCCGCATTTGTATGCCAGAATTTTACCTAATTTAAAGCACTAGTAATTGTGGAAATGCACTTCTATCAATATTGTCAAATAAACCACAAGTCATAGTAATTATTCTCTTTAAGCATAAATATATTATATCTATGCAAAAAATTAATGATATAGCTCATGACTCACGAGTCAGGATGGTTGTGAAAGAAAAGAATTCGCTTTTGTATCATGTAGATATTCTCATATAAAGTGGGAGTAGAGACTACGATAACAATTGCAATCTAATGATGATGTGGAGCAATTGATCGACTCGGCGAAGGATGAAGCATCGACTCGGGATAATCGCTTTGCAAGATTCTACGTTCGGCGTGCGAGGAGAAATTACGAGGGGGAATAACGACGTGCATGTGCATGGCATTAGAAGGAGAAGATTCGACGAGATATGGAAAGAAAGATTTCGAGATATGAAAAGATATATTCGTTCCTTTTTATTATTATTTCTATAGTTTTAATTATAGTATTTTTGGTATGTTTTGTGGGTATCCATCCTTATAAAAAGGGATGATAACCCTTATAAAAAAGGGTATTTTTTGTATGTTTTGCCTTTTTTTTTTTTTTTTTTTATTTTTTTTTTATTTAAATATTAAAAAAATCTTTTTAAAAAATTTTTTTTTTTTTTTATTTTTGATCTCGGCTCGGGTTCCGATATTGAAAAACCCATCGAACCGAACCGAACAATTTCTATGTATCCGGTTCGGTTCCTAAAATACATAAAAAATCGAACCGAACCGAACCGTTACACCCCTAACTCCCATCCCAAAACCAAAACAGAACAATACACACTAAGAAAACCCACCCATCCCTCTTCTCTTTGTCTCCGCGAACCATTTTCGTTGCCTATTCCGAATTCTTGGACGAAGGGGGTTTATGTGGAAGGTGGGTGTTTTTTGAGGAAACTTCTGAATGTTTTTTGTTTGTTTTCATTTGCTTCCAAAAACATGCATGACTTTTTGGAAAGCGTTTTAAAGATTGATTATTATTTTTGCTCTCATCTTGTCCTCCTTTCTCGCAAGCGGTATGAGCGAGAACTGTAGCTGCTGAATAAAGAGGTGGATCCCATAAAAATAGTAGCCTATTAACATGAAGCAGAGTAAATTTTCATTTTTGGAAGAGGACAAGATTGAATTTTGACAACCCGGAAAGCGAAAGTAAGACAAGCATTTAATGGGGCGTAGGGAGTAGTACAACAAGCTGGGCCATCTGTTTTTAAGTTGCTAAACTCCATTGCAACTAAGGTTTTTCACCCAGTAGATATAGTTACGAATTTTGTTTGCTTCGAATATGGGCTATCGCAATTGAATCCACATCCATCCAAGGTTTCTAATGTTTTGTTATGCCTATAAGGATAGCAGCTAATGAACGAGATGTTTTAAATTATCATGAAGCTGATACGAAATTAACATCTTTCCTTTTTATCACCTACGGAAACTAAAGTAATCAATTGTTGTATCTATTCACTACTGACTGTTCTAAGAGGCCGTATTTCTTAGGTTTATATTCGCTGCTGAAGTTGTTGGTTTCTTTGTTACGTGTATTCCTTGAGATGTTTGTTGAGTTTAGCTGCACCACATGGAATAAGATTCTTTTCCTGACATTGCTGTGTTGTGGCAGGTCATCTGTCCGTTTATCTTGGATCAATTTTATTGGGCAGAGAGAATGTTCGGGCTAGGTGTTGCCTCCGAGTCACTAAGTAGTACTTGCGTGCTCCCGGATAATGATGATGAAAGCTGCGTATTAAGAGCTGCATATGCGCTCGCTCAGGGAATCAATAATGCATTGTCTCTTCAAGTCAAGTTTCGTGCAAGAGAGATTGCTAATAGATTATCCACTGAGGTAATATCCATTAGTTAGATCTGTCATGCATATTTCGCATTAATAGCAATTGCCATTACAGTCCAATAATATTTAGTTAGCTCTTGCTATGAATTTTCCTTAATCTGCTATGTGTAGTGCGGTACTACAACGTATTTCCTTCGCTAAGAGAACTACTGTTCAATTCTCTGCAGTAAATTAATATGAACAAGATTCATTAATACAGTTTCATATGTTGGATGTCCAACCTTCAGATAAATCAGATAAATGGTGGAAATAGATATTTACCCATGTTGTGACTCATACTGTTAGAGTCAAGGGGACGAAATTCAATAAAAGGAACCATTTGTAACGAAAACAAAACGAAACTGCAATTGATTGATAAATCCAACGAGATTGAGTTCGAACAAAATAGAAGAAACTTCTATCCCAAGCCAAATCGGCCGACTCCAATTTGGTCCACACATTAAACCCTAGACAATCTCTCCATACTATATCATGATCTATATATAGGCAAACATTATAAACTCCTACAATAATTATAATTTATATATATAAACCAACTCCATAATAAAATATATTCCATAATAAAATAGAGTCCTAATTAAACTATGATGCACGTTCATGCCATGCACGCCACGTCCATGCCATGCACGCCGAACCTCCATACTCACGGTGTCATGTCCATGCTCACGGCGTCACCATTAGGCGGATCCCCCCCTCGGCTCCGCCACCCCGCTCCGCCGCCGACGCCGCCGATAAACCACGTCCCTAACAACTCCTCCTCCTTCCAAACTGCCTTGTCCTCAAGGCTGAAGTGCGGAAACTGACCACACAATTCTTCCTCCACAACCCACGTGGCATCCTCTACCGACTTACCAACCCACTTGACCAACAACTTCCTAACTCGATCATCACCTCGCCAAACCCAATGTTCTCCCAAAATTCCCTCCGGATCGAAATCCGGATTTGTTGCCCACAACTCCTCCGGTAAGGGAATTCTCTAGCACATGATTTCCCAACGCCGCCTTTAATAACGAAACACGAAACACAAGGTGAATCTTACACCCCCCCTCCGGCAAGGCTGGGACGATATGCAACCGCTCCTATTCGCTCCCTCCACCTCAAACGGCCCATAGTAACGCGTGCCAAGCTTCGCATTTTTGCGCTTAAACAACGTAAGTTGCCGATAAGGGCGCAACTTTAAAAAAGACACGCTTTCCCACCTCAAACTAGACATCGCGGCGCCGTTTGTTAGCCGTATCGGGACATGTAGTCTTGAGCTCGAGCTATATGAGAGCGTAAATAGCGAAGGACACCATCCCGCTCCTCGAAGCTCATCCGCCACCGCCTTCACATGGATCTCCGCCGGAAGGAATCCCGCGATAGTAAGGGCAGCGGCGCACTCATATACGGCGGGAAGGGCGCCGTCCCGCCGCCGCATGATAGCTAGTATTGTATGAATATTCCGCCCACGATAACCACTTACTCTAGTGTCGAGGCTTCTCCGAAGTAAAACAACGCAAATAAGCTTCAACACACCGGTTAACAACTTCCGTTTGTCCATCCGTTTCGAGATGGTAAGCCAAACTCATACGCAATTTAGTCTCCATCGCCTTAAAAATCACCTTCAAAAATTCGCTACAAAAAACAGGATCCCGATCCAACACTATCGACTTAGGGAAAACCATGTAGCCGGACCACCTCTCGCACAAACAAAGATTGACAACATCTTTAGCCGCATAAGGATGTCGTAAACCACAAAAGTGAGCATACTTTGTAAGTCGATCCACCACTACCATCACACAATCAAATTCTCCAGAGCGCGGCAAGCCATTAATGAAATCCATACTCACATCTTCTCACACACGAGTAGGTATAGGTAGCTGTTGGAGAAGTCCTCCGGGTGACCTAGTCTTATACTTGTGGCGTTAACACACCAAACACTCCGCCACAAACTTCGTCACATCCTTCATCATACCTGGCCAATACACGCTAGATGCCAACCTCCTATAGGTTCGGTACGCCCCGAATGATTCCCCGTGGTGTCGAATGAAATTCTGCTAACATCCGGGGAATAAACGCCAACTCTTGCGACGATACTAGGCACCCTCGATAATAAAGAACATTATTAACCAATGAATATCGAGGATAATTTCTCGATCCTCTGCCACATCACGCCAAATTTTACCTAACCCCGCGTCTTTACTTAACCTCCTGGCTACCAACGACCACCCCAACCAAATCGGAATGGTGATAAGCCATACATTCCGCCCCCTCAAAACTCCGAGACAGCGCATCCGCCGCTTTATTCGAATGTCCCGATTTATATTCAATATCAAAGTCGTAGCCTAACAATTTAGCCACCCAATAATGCTGAGCCGGAGTAGACACCGATCGAAGTTAACAAAAGCCGCAAACTACGCTGGTCCGATCGCACCACAAACCTTCGCCCCACCGTAAGTCCCGCCAACGCAGACCGCCAAGACCAAGGCCATCAACTCGAGCTTGTACGCCGACTTCGCAAAACCCCGATCCGAAACCACCTTACTATAAAAGCAAGAGGTCGTCCCCGCTGCATCGAGACCGCCCCACCCCGATCCCGACGCATCACATTCAACCATGAAAGTAGTAGAAAAATTGGGTGCGGCCAACACGGCGCCGAAGTAATCGCCCGTTCAAGAGTCTCGAAAGCCACGTTCGCTTCCGTTTGGCCTATTCAAACACTGGTCGTATTCTCTTTCTTTAACAAATTCGTTAGCCCTTCGCGATTTGCCCATAATCTCGAATAAAACGACGGTAGTATCCCGTCGCTCCTAGAAAACCACGCACCCTCGAATCGTAATCGACCGCGACCACCGTAAAATTGTCGTAACCTTGTTAGGGTCCATTTGCACCCCCGTACCGACACAATGTGCTCGAGATACTCAACCTCCACTCGCCCCCACGCGCACTTCTTAGATTCACCACATACGACCATTGCCGTGATAAATTCATAACCAAGCGGAGATGTGAAAGGTGAGAGGACCAATCCCGGCTATAAATTAGTATATCATCAAAAAACACCAAAACGAACTTGCGCAAATGCGGACGCAAAAAGATCATTCATAGTCGATCGAAAAGTTGAAGGAGCATTTGCCAATCCAAACGGCATTACCAAATACTCTTAATGACCGGAACGGGTCCGAAGGCCGCTTTTGGCACATCCTCCAAAGCTATTCGTATCTCGATAATATCCGGATTGCAAGTCCAGCCCTTTAGTAAACTATTTAGCCCCATACAACTCGGCCCAACATTTCCCCGAATGACCGGAATAGGATATTTATCCGTATCGCCTCGCTTGTTCAACCGCCGATAATCCACGCGTAACCGCCAACTCCCCGTCCTTCTTTCGCACTAAAAATACCGGACTCAAAACGGACTAGAACTTGGTCGTATTATGCTCGCTTCCAACATTTCCCGAACCAAGCGCTCCATCTCATCTTTCGCCAAACGGGCCGGACCTTTACGGGCCGGGACCGAGACCGGGGAAGTATAGTGGCCGCAAGGGAATGTGATGATCCACACTTCGTGCGGAGGCAGCCCAAAGGTGGTAGCATAACGGTAGGAAATTCCTTCTACATCTCGAACTCTCAACTCCTCACTTGCTTCCCGCACCGGCTTGCCCCCCTCCGCCGAGCCGATTCGATGTGACCATACCCGGGCAATCCTCGGCCATACCACCCAACGTTCAACCTCTACGCCCAACCGAACCAACCGCCCCATGCACACCTCACGACGGACAAGCGAAGAGTCCCCCGACCAGCCTTAACCATCGAACCCTTGTACTCAAACTGCATGGTCATGTGCTCCCAATTTGTCTTCACCTCTCCCAACAACTTAAGCCAAGAAATCCCGAGGACCAAGTCTACACTGCCCAACTCAAATACAAAGCAATCCACTACAAATTCCACACCTTGTAACCGCAGCGGCACACTTCGACAAACCCCAGCAATTGCCGATCGCCGGCCATCCTCCACCCGCACCACCGATCGACCAGTGTCAACGACGCCTAACCTTGTAGCCACAACAACCCTAGTTGAAATAAAACAGTGACTCGCCCCGCTATCATCCATAACCCGAATGTCAATTTTTCCGATAGTGCCCGATAGCTTCATAGTTTGGGGCCCATGAATCCCCTACGCCGACAATCGTGCCAATTTCAAACACGCATATTCCATGGCCGTGTCCGCCCGCATCACTCCGCTCCAACTAATCTTCGGCCTCCACGGCCTCGTATTCTTCCCCGTCGTCTTCGTGGATTGGAGACAAATTAGCACCCGAAAAACTTTTTAATCGCGCAACGACGTGTCTGGAGACCATTTATCATCACAACGAAAAATACTCGCCGGCGGCCCATTTCGCTAAATAGTCCTTATGTGAAATTTTCCCGAACCGACCGGCTCCTCGCCTGCGCGCTACTAGCCGAAAACGAGGCCCCCGAATTGGATTGAGGGCCATTTGATCCTCGCTCCCCTATTGGTCTCAAGTCGCCCACCAATCTTAGAATTTCCAACGCCGTACTCCCGCCCCCAACCGAGCTAGGGGACATGGCTCGAATACTTGAAACCCGCCGAAAGTAAGAACGACCTGAGTAAAACATAGTCGACGACCAGCCTCCCCCAACACTACAATTTCCTATTCCACTCTTTCGACCAAACGGATAGTGTCGGCTAATGTTCGAGCGCCTCTCGAACAAATCCGCACCAAATCTCATCTCGCAACCCATTCCTAAGAGACCCAAATAGTATTTCTCTTCCAACCTCGGAACATACGCACCATCCGAGAAATAAATGTAGTCACATGCTCACTAACAGTAGTTGTTCGACGAGTTTGCACCAATGTTTAGAAAGGATCAAGCTAACGGGTTCACGCCGAACATCTTGATTATCTCCAATTTGAACCCACTCCACGCCAATTCCGACTCGCCGCGCGAACCCATGGGAACCACAAGCAAAGCATCCCCTCCATCGCAACTAGCGCAACCTCCAACCTACTCGTCGCCGTAGTATTCTCGCAACGTGAAATATTGTTCGATGGCCCGTGTTAACCACCCTCCGCGCCCGTGCCGTCATACATAGGCAACCGACTTACGGGCGGAGCAACCACTATGGCCATCGACTTGCCACTGGGCCAACGACTCCGCTCCATTATCATGCAAATAACCCGACGAGTCCGAATTTTTGGGATTCGACGCGCCCGCCGTTCCCTCGCTCCCGCCGCCGCCGAGGATTTCCGCACGGAGGCAACCTCCGGTGAAGTTTATCTAGGATCGCATCCACGGATCCTTTCACCGCCGCAATCTCACCACCGAATCGCGCATCCAAAGCCTTCAACCCCTTCTCTAACTCGTCCATCCGAACATCCACGGGTTGTGGTCTCGTGTTTGTCATCGAGCAGTGTCAAACCAATTTGTTAGAGTCAAGGGGACGAAATTCAATAAAAGGAACGATTTGTAACGAAAAACAAAACGAAACTACAATTGATTGATTAATCCAATGAGATTGAAGTTCGAACAAAATAGAAGAAACTTCTATCCCAAGCCAAATCGGCCGACTCCACCCGGTCCACACATTAAACCCTAGAAAATCTCTCCATACTCGTATTATGATCTATATATAGGCAAACATTATAAACTCCTACCATAATTATAATCTATATATATAAACCACCTCCAAAATAAAATAAATTCCATAATAAAATAGAGTCCTAATTAAACTATGATTCACGCCCATGCTATGCACGCCACGCCCATGCCATGCACGCCAAACCTCCATGTCGCGGTGTCACGCCCATGCTCACGCATCACCATCCCTCCCCCGGCCCCGCCACCCCGCTCCGCCGACGACGTCGTCGATAAACCACGCCCCTAAGACATACCGTATGAATTTCTATGTTAAGTACATGAGTTTCTCGACATTTCTTTGATGTCTATAATTGTGTTAATATTCACTTTTAGCCAAAAGAATAAATCGAAATGCAAATATAGCCTTTTAAGTAAATAAAAACACATGCCTACCATTTTGTCTTCTTGCGGGCGCAGAGCGTCGTGGACCGATGGAGGGCCGATCTCCATCGGCCCTCAACATGTTTTTAAAAAAATCGCAAATATTTGTGTTGAGGGCCAATCTCATGAGGACAAAATCGCTTTTATTTGCGTTTTTATTTAGTTACAAACGAGACAAAATTGTTGACAGTAAAAATTTCTGCAATAGACACATCCAATCATTGGATGATGACAAAATAACTATATTTGTGTTTTTACTTAATTATTAGCTAAATATGCATTTCATTTCTACTATTTGGCTAATAGTATAAATGCCTCTTTATAATTTATCAGGATGGTGTTTCGACAGCTTTGCGGATTATTAAAGAAGAAATCATAGGTGCTAATTGATCTTTAGATCGGGGCATCTAATGATTTTATCTGTGTAAGTCGAGTTTGGTTAAATATTGCTTTGTATTTATGACGTGTATTAATGAAGATCTGAGGGTAGATAGAAGTATTTATTTTCAGAGTATCTTCATTGACTATCAAAGATGGTTGGTACCAAACTTTATTTCCTTTTACGGTGTGAATTCAGACTAAATGGAAGTTGCTCAATTAAAACATACACATAACTTTAGTCTCTCACTAAACGAGTCAACATGTCATCACAAGTCCAACTTACTGGTAAAAAATGATTTTCCCGACTGAGTGCCCGTAGTGGGTTGGTAAGAAAAAAATCATACTGCAGAACGAAATTCCAATTACGAACAACCATCTTCAGAACGAAATTCCACTTGAACAACTATCTTGTTTCCGTGGCTTAAACATTTTTGGGGCCTAAAACAAGATACCAAATTAAACCCTTCATTTGAAGCAAAATCATTATAAAATCGAAAACTTATTCCTTACTTTTTTTTAAGAAAAAGGTTTATTAAGAGAATGAGAAGAGCAAGAAAAGGGAACTGAAATATAAAAATCTAAAAATAATGCCTAATAGGTGACTGGCGTTTCATCTTCTAATCTCTTTGTGAGTCAATTTGTTTTTCTAAGCTTTAAAATGGTGGATGAACAATAGATAATTCAGGATTTAAATTAAATTTAAACTCATAATTTACATAAAAATATATTTATTAATATTAAATTCAATAAATCCATATATTAAAATGTATACACTTGGGTGTGGGGACTTAATTGGGTGTGGGGCCTAAGACAGCCCTTCAGCTACTTAGCTCGTAAACCGGCATATGTCAGGTGCATATTAGGTAGCTTGCAAATTATGCAGAAGATATAAATTAATATAAGGGGCAGTTGCATAAATAGGTAATCAAATTTATCTAATTGTAAAAATATGCGGTTTTATTTATAAGTGCATCAGGTAGTCATTCGTCCATTTTTTTTAACTTTCGATTGCATGTCATTTGTTTAATTTAGCTACGAGGGCCCACAATGCAAAGCTTCTACAAATTCCACAATGCAAAGCTTCATCTACAAATTCCCCTAATTCCCCTAATTAAACTTTCGATTGCATGTCATTTGTTTATAATTGCATCTACATTTGTTTAGGAATTATTGATGTTCCTAAGCTAAATGTCCCTAATCAAATTAGTTTACAATTGAAAATATATTTCTTATTCTTCATCGAAATATATTTCTTGATTTACAATTGAAAATATATTTCTTGGTGATCTCTACTGAAAATATATTTCTTATTCTTCATCGAAGAACACAATAGAAGTTACAAGAAATACGTAAGCTAACAATCATCCGAATCGCCGAATTATGTCATTGAAGTCCTTTGATTTAGATTCAGAAGAGGCGCTCATACATCCTATATGTGATCTTCCTCGCCCCGCATCTCCGCAAAGTCACTGGATCATCTTCCTCTAAGCACTTGGCTTCAAAGCAAAGATCCTTCATCTCCTTCTCAATAACTCCATAGCGAACTGAGCCAATCTAGTTTTGAGCGGGGCGGCATGATTCTGAGCCGGGACTCGACATCTACCATATCTCGTGACGCCTTTCTCGAACTCGGGCGAATATCTCTATGTCGACCCTTAGAAGCCATTCAAAGAAATGCGATGCATTTGTGCTTTTCGTGCCGCACTTCCGTAAATAATTTCTCTTTATGAAATCAATCCTTCAAACGACTCCCACCTTTGAAGTTCTTTCCCAAGGCATCCATTCATCAACTTCGCCATCTACGGGGATTTTGAGATCGCAGGTTTCCCGAACCTTCTAGATCCGCAGGGAATGCCCGCCTTTTCGAGAATCCTCTCACTCGCTTCTTTTTCACTTTCACCTCGTGAGCTTCCGAGTCTCGCTAGTCTCGAGCCTTTCTCGAGCCGCTTCTATTTGTCTTCGCTTCTTCTCCTCTATACGCATACCTCTCCATCTCGAGCCCAAATCTCTAAAGATCTCAAGATCTTGTTCCTTAGAAGGGACATAGGAGGGTACATGAGGTTCTTCTTCCGAATCGCCAAGTGTTGTTGATTTTTCTTTCAAGTACCCCACTCGACCGCCTGTCCCGTCGCCGCCGTTGTTCCTTCTCTTTTTCTTTATCCGCCTCATCCTCGCCCCTCGCCGCCCGGGAGGCGCCTAGGTCCAGCTTTCTTTCCACCGCTAGAGCCTTGGTCTCGCTTCGCCGGCTTCTTCTTCGCTTATTAGCAGCCCCCCCCCCAAGAATCTCTCTGCCAATTTCTTATCGACAAGAATTCGAGCTTCTTCCTCCGGAGTAACATACCTCCGGGGTCCTTTCTTTTGTGAGGGAGGGGTAGGAAGCGCCGAATCTTCTCGCTTTGCCTAAGCAACCGGAGGAGGCAGAGGAACCTCTTCCTCTTCGTACTCCTCGCCCGGTACTCACCAACATCCTTGATTACGCCGACGGAGTTTAGGCCGCCCGAGTAGCCACGCCTGGGGTCCCGACCCGCTGGGCCGATCTCAAGCAGCACACTACACGCTCGTCGCCGAGACACCCCGGGCCTCGCCGGCCCGAGCGGAGGTAGTAGCGGGAGCCGGAAGTCGACTCTAAGATGCTCCCCGCCACCGACCTCACTCCTTTCAAGCACTCTCGCATCTTCCCTTCGCAGCCTTTCTGCTTTCCTTCCCCCTTTGGCATCAACAAATACGCCTGTGGGCCGGAGTGGATACCTTTTTGTCCGCAATTTTGTAAGTCGTTGCTATGTCGCTCTAAGGCATACCGCAACTTAGTCGGGCCGCTCGTGCAGCCTCGCTCCTCTCTTCGCTAGCTGTTCACTATATTTCTGTGGGAGGCATCTCGCCGCCGTCCGGAACTCCCGCAAACCGCTTGTCCACTCTCTTCTATAGCCTTCTCGAATGGCTCTGGAGCCCGAGGCCCGAGTGCTTGGGAGACGGAGGAAACCGATTCAAAGGTGAGCTTTCGAGCGGCTTTATAATCTTCAAGAAGTCGTGCTCGGGCGCCTCGAATTAGCCTTCGCTTGCTCATCGAAGTCGGCTCTTTGTGCGGCGAGTGCGTTGTTCAGATAATGGAGAAATCAGTGGACAGTGAATTCCGAACGGATGTCCCGAGTCCCTTGATTTCAAAGACTCGAGCCCCGAGTGGTCTACCTCCACGCCTTGTGGACGGCGCGGGCGAGGAGTCGCTCGAATTCCTTCGACCCTCAGCCGCCCCGGCCACCGACTTCGAGCGCTTCGGCTGGCCGAGCGCTACCTCGAATGCGTATTCAAGTAATACTGAGATGGTTTTTGCTATCTTCAAAGTACCAAACCAGCCGACCGCCCCGGGACCAAGGATGCCGAGCGGTGGTTCAATCAGCTGGACGTGGCGAGCATCCTTGTTTAGCCGAAGTTCCCTCATCGCTTCTCGTGGCCTCGAATCACGGGGCGGGTCCTCGACTATCGAGGTCGACCCATCCGAGGGTGCCGATACCGAAACGGAGTTGCCTGCTGCTCAACACGGGCTAGCATGGTATGGCAGCCCTCAAGTCTTCTAAGGAGCTAACGCCGATGGCTCTGAGTAGCCAATCTTGCTCCTTATCGCAGCTCCTCCTCGTGGAGTCGTTTCGTAGGAGTGGTGTTTGATGAGGCGGTTTAGATTGCGTGCCACTTCTAGAACCGGATCAAGCATACGGAGCCTAGCTCGCCTCGCCAAGCAGGATGAGATCGCATGGCCGGGCTATCTCCGGATCCTTCTCGCTATCTCTGGGAGACTCTGGGATTGGAGAGTCAAGCCTCTATCCCGATAGAATCTCGACTTAGAAGTTGTCTCCGAATCTTCGACTTCTATCGAGACGGCCGCTTCTCGTGAGAAGGTATGTCGCTCAATGGTGGAATGTTCAAGGGGCTCGAGTGGTCGGAATGGACTCAGCCTTGGACCCCCTGGTCCACCGGCCACATCACGCTCGCCGGAGATCGCCTTACTCCACCGACGGAGTCTTCTCGAACGGCTCGACTCATCCCTTAGTTGCAAAGAAGGTCCGCAACCACGCCTCTCGGCTCTACCTCCAAAGCACGACCTCACCGACTTTCTTCACCTCTTGGCCGGGGTTTTCGGAGTAGACTTCGGAGGGGACCTCTTCTTGTGGGAGCGGAGGTCTTCGAGCTCCAGATTTGAGGATCAACGGCCCCGATCCTATCCGCCGAAGGGCCACCGCCCACCTGGGAACCGCACTTTCTTCGGGTTGAAGTACGGCTTGCCAAAGAAGGTAATATTATCCGTTCCACATAAATCTTCTATCATCACCGATAGCTTCACCATACAAGTAGCTTTCCCTTCACAAGATGGCGAAAGCTTTTCTTATCGAACTCATGGATCGCATCATGAATTCTTTCGTAAAGAATTCGGTCCAAGCTTGATCTCGCTCGATCGTGCATGGCCATCATGAGCCGAAGGTTTGGCCTAGACACCTAATCAAAGGACCCGGCCCGACTCGCCGCCACCGAGTCACTATATAAGTCAATGCTCAGGATCGAGGGAGCATCGCATTCTTCGGAAACGCAACCTCGAACGTAGCCGCCTTCCCGCACAACTCGATAAATACTCATCCATCAAGTCGTCTTTGTAGGCTACGGTGGTGAATCCCTCACTTGGGAGGTTGAAGCTTTTCTCAAGCGCCTCTTTGATCGACATGGTTTTGATCTCAGCTGATGGCACACGGGAGGGGTCGCCAACCGAGTGAACGACGTAACGGCATCGAATTTGGATAGAGCTCGCTATCCGGCTGGGGGAAAGAAGGATGGCTTCCTTGTCGAAATCCTTCAAGGCCGCCTCCGAGGGCGAAGAAGATCTCCTCCATATAATCGAGTTCACATGCGCCGAACTCCATCACGGGCTCGCACCCAACCCGATCCTTTTCAAGGATCTCTCGTATATCCTTTGGAACAATGACTTCCCGTCCTGCCATATTTAGTATTCTGCAAGAACGATAGATCAATATCGAAATAAAAAAATATAGAAATTAACATATGTAATACTGAATGATCATTAGAAGTTTACCAAAGATTTTTCTGAGAGTTTTTGGAAAAGGAGTTTTGCAAGGAGGCAAGTATTATCTCGGAAAAAAAACTAGGGTTCAAAATTTTGCAAAGTAGAAATGGCGGTTTCTAAACTTTTGAACATGTATATATATCTTGAAGAAGATGAACAAGCTAATTATCTACGGTTTAGTTTGAATTCGCTTTATGAGATGGACGGACAGGATTTGATTTTATAAAATAGGCAATGATCAATTTAGCCGCCTATGTCAAAATACAGTTGTATATAGCCAAAGAAGTAACTTGATACGACATGCATTAAATGCGCCGCAGAAGTTCAAAGATGCTTACATAGAATGTCGTATATTTAATGTAAACCGTTATATTAAATGACATTTTCTAAGACATTGAATACGAAGCCGAATCTCGCCATAAATACACAAAATATTTCAATGGGCTACCGAGTAGAGATACGCAAACCTATCAACCGAACATCGTAGTCACCGATACCTCGTGTAGATGGTTTCGAGTCTCTACGCATCGAATTTACTCGCACCGAGAGTGAACATTCCTCCTTGCCGAATGCTCCTCTCCTAAATCCACTTACCGACTGTGAGTCAAGTAGGTCCAAATGCACCTAGCTCTACCGAAAGTTCTCTCGAATCTCGCTTCGGCCAGAGGCTTGGTCAAGATATCTACCCTTTGGTGGTCAAGATGGATCTTTTCCATCCCGATATCCTTCTTTCGACATGATCACAAATGAAGTGGTGTCCGATGTCCATGTGCTTGTATCTCGTGTGAAGTACAGGGATTTTGAGTGATTGCAATCGCACTAGTACCGCCACGTAAGATCGACACTTCATTCTCGGGACGACATCATAGCCGCGTAGCCGCCGCCTCACCAAAGGATTTGGGCGCCGCAACTTCCGGCAGCCATGTATTCGGCTTCGTGAGGCCGACGCCGCTACCGAAGTGTTGTTTCTTTGAGAACCATGAGATCAACTTACTTCCAAGGAACCGACACGCTCCGTAAGTCGACTTTGGTCAATTCTACATCCCGCATAGTCAAGCAGCAGAATACCCAATTAGTTCAATATTATCATCAATCGGATACCATAAACCCATGTCAGTGTTCCTCTCGAGATAGCGAAGAATCTTCTTTGCCGAGTCCATACGACTCGCTTGGATTCGCCCGAAATCGAGCGTGCACACCTACAACATAAGTTATGTCAGTCGAGTATCTCGTTAAGTATAATAATGAACCAATAATAGTACGAAATTCAAGATGGCTCATCGATACTCCCTCTTTATCAAGATCGATTTTCATGTTCGTGTTCATCGTGATCTTGATTGGTTTGCCGGATGTGCAACCGAATTTCTTGATGAGGTCTCGAGTGTGTTTTGCCTTGATTGATAAACGTTCCCTTCTCGATTGTTTGACTTGAAAACCGAGGAAGTAGTTCATCTCTCCCATCATTGACATCTCGAACTTGTCCTTCATCATTTTTTCAAATTGCTGACACATGATGGCGTTCTTAAAAACCGAAGATGATGTCACCTACATAGATCTGCACAAGTAAAATGTCGTCTTCCAAACGAATGCCGAATAATGTGTGGTCTCATCGTGCCCTTCGAAAACCTTTCTCAAGAAGAAACTCGGACAGTTGTATCGTACTCAAGCCCTCGGGTGCTTGTTTTAGCCCATACAGAGCCTTTCGAGTCTATAAACCCGATGTCCCCGCCGAAAGCCGGGAGGTCGTTTCTACATAGACTTCTTCTTTTCGTACGCTGCTTCAGAACGCAGACTTCACATCCATTTAATAAACTCCCGAACGTTTGATGTGTCGCGTAGGCTAGAAATAGTCTGATCGCTTCCAACCTTGCAATCGGAGCGAACGTTTCGCCGAAATCTATTCCTTCACTGACAAAGTAGCCTTTTGCCACGAGCCTTGCTTTGTTCCTTACTATAATGTTGTTTTCATCTTGCTTGTTCTTGAAGACCCATTTAGTTCCAATCACATGTTGATGCCGGTCTCGTCAATAAGCTCCCAAACTTCGCTTCTCGTGAACCGATTCAGCCTCCTCCCGCATGGCTATGATCCACCGCCCTTAAGTGCATCCTTAACTAACCGAGGTTCTTTAGTAGACAAGAAGCAGAATATAAGGCGCCGTCTCCCTAACCGTAACTGGATCTTGTCTTTACGCTTGGCCGAAGGATCTCCAACAATCAAATTAGAAGTGTGAGCGCCCAAACCACGATCTACGATGTTTCAACTTTTCATCCGAAATTTGTTCAACACGTATAGTAGGTGAGTTAGGCATTTTAGTTGTACGATTCTCGAGATTGAAGCAATCCAGCATAAGAGTATGATCTATCGAGTCACTGTGTTCGTGGGCATTTAGCTCAGAACATCATTTGTTCCCCCCGAATTATTATCCCGCAGAGGTCTCGCTTATCACTGGGTTTCTTCATCGACCCTGAGTTACCCGGGATCGACTCGCTCTATGAGCAGTCAACTGCTCAGCCTACTTCGCCGGCCGAGATTCAAGAGACTTGTCTTCGCTTCTTCATACGAATCATCATCCCAACATAGCCGGATCTTTTAACTTTATCTTTTAAGCTCGGATCCCGTAGCCGCTACCGATGTCCTTAGATTCGAGCTTAGAGTTCCCCGCTCCCCGTCTTCGCAGTAGCAAACTTATTAAAAACAACAAAAGGGTTTTCCTCCATGCAAAGGGTCCGATAGTTAAAGACCCTGAAGGCTTTGCTGACCCTGGAGTATCCTAAGAAGACTCCCTGGTCTGACTTGCTATCAAAAGTCTTCAACTGATCCTTCCCATTATTGTGGATAAAGCACGAACACCCAAAAAAATGGAAATAAGATAAAGAAGGCTTCCTTCCATTCCATAATTCATATGGTGTCTTCTTATGCTGCTTTGTCAGCAGAGATATAACATGCACTATTAGCGGCTTCTCGCCTGCAATTTGCTGAGAGCCCTCGTTGGGTCCCGAGAGCACGTCCAGTGTGTGGAGGGGGGGTGAATACACCGAAACCGATTTCTCAACTTGAAACACGAATGACACCCTATTCGTGATGGTGTCGCATCAAAAGTCAGTTTCCGAATCGTGTTAGGCAAAGAGATACCGACTTACCGAGACTCGCTAACCGACCGAGTTAGAATTCAAGATCTTCACTGGAGTTCAAGCAAAGGAAATGTGTAGGCCCAAAATCGCTGAGTGGAAAACGCTTTATCAAAACAGCTTCGGCCGTAAGAATAAGCGCTAAGATCGCTGAAACTTAGTTGAATGATTTTAAAGGATAATTTTCAAGATGAACAGCTTAAAATCAATGCAATAAGAAATAAGAGAACAAGCGAGAGATACAGAGATTTTTAAAGTGGTTCGGATACACAAGATCCTACGCCCACTATCCCGAAAGATCGGGAGGCTATTTATTATACCGAAGTTAGTCTCGCCGCCTTGTACACGTGACAAAGTCGCGTCTTGAAATTTATACTGAGCAAGTCTCGAAGTTTACAAAGGTATCAAATCAAGCGTTTGACTAACTCTCCAACTATGAAGGAGTCCTTTACAATAAGGATCAGGTTCAAGGATGAACTCCTTCGCCTAAGCTATGGATATAAACGGTTGAGCTTAGTGGTTAAAGGGATAGGGAAGGAGAGTGTTGCTTCTAGAACGACGAACAACCGAGTTAAGCTTTAAGTTCGTGTAACGTCGTTTGGATACTAGAGGCTTGTATATCGGTTCAACTTGGTTCCCTAAGAGCTGGATTGTAGTCTTTCGCCGGAGAAATATTCTTCGAGTTCTTGCGGAAGACTTAGGGCTTTTGGTTTTCCTCGTTGAATGCTCTCGTGTTCTTGTGTTTTCCCGTAAGCTTCAAATTTCGAATGATCCTCTATTTATAGAGAAGAGTCTTGGAAAGATCCGTTGAGACGATCATCCCTTACTCTCTCTCTTTTGGTAGCTAACGGCTCTTTTGAAGTAGAGTGACAAAGTCGTCCTTTCCCTCTTTTTCTCGAAAGTTGTTGACTTGCAGCCTTTAGTAGGTATAGGGACAGTGTGTCCGCTTGTCATTCGCCGAGGTTTACAAAGCAAGCTTGAGACAGAACAAACTTCGAGGCATACCGAAGCCGACTTCTCTCTTCCTCGTATTCGACTATGCCGATTGTCATTCAAAAGATCCGGCGCTCGTAAGACCGTCCGGCCGTTTCGAAGCCCAATCTTCGATTCCGCAGCAAATATGCCGAGATGGCTTTATCAAGATCAGCTCCGAGTACAAAGGGAACTACTCCCCGCCGGAAGTCCGGGCCTACCGACTCTATTCCAAGCATAACGCCTCCCCGTTGAGTCTAATATCTACCGAGTCTCCTACATCCGGTGCCGAGGCCGATAATCTATTGAACGCCCGAACCAGAGCAGAAAGTGTCACCGAGTCCGAACCCTCGAGACAAAAAACAATTACAACAAAATGGTTCACCAATCAAGATAGGATTTTGGGATCTTCAAATCTTCATAGATTCACTCAGAGCATAAGCCTACCGAGCGCATATCAAGACGGAAGATAGAATCATTTCCCACTAAGTATTACAAAGGCCGAGGATAGAATCATCACCCAACAATTTCCCCTATTTGATGATGCCAAAACCCAACACCATCTATGCTAACTAACACTAAACTACTCAGAAACATAGCTCCTTACAATTTTACAAGTAGGTTCAGCGGAGTTGTTCTTTAAGTTCTAGACTACTGAAGGGAGTAGAGCAGGGAGTTAGAATAAAGAGACTAAGCATATCCCCCTGTCTTAACAATTTCCCTTCATTACAAGGAAGTAATTCCTACAACAAACTTCATCGTAAACTAAGCAACTATCGACAAAGAATATACACAAATGAGTGTGTGAGTCAAGAATCACTTCAGTGATTCTGAGTGTTAAGCATAAAACAGAACACGGCTTATATAGACAATAAGATATTGTCGAAGCCAAAAGAAGAGATATATATATATAATGTGAGAAGGTTCAGTATATTACATCTCTTTCTAAGCTAGGAAAGTTAAAGGAGAATCTAAGAGCTAGGAACGCTTGTACCGCTTGATCCTATCCTTGAAATCTTGCGATTGAGTCCCTCGGAAGGGGCACCCATACATCCCGTAAGTAAACTTCCTCGCCCGTAAATTCAAAGAAAGTCCGCCGGCTCGCCTTCTTCGAGAGATCCGCTCGGGCAAAGATCCTTTACTTCCTTTTCAATCACACCATAATGAATAGAATCATCAAGTCTTCTAGGTGGTGGGCACTCGGGGTTCAGTGGACTCGGACTTCAATATTCTCTTTCACGCCTTTCTCGCATGTAAGCATACTGTGTCGCCCGTCCTCATCATCCATTCAACATAGGCATCAACCTTGCCTTGTCCGACCGCAATCTCCGTAAATAATTCCTCTTGGATGAACTCTATCTTCAACGACTCCCATCTCTCGAGTGTACCGAGCCGGCATCCACTCATCGCTCCTGGCCATCTATGTATCTTCGATCCGTTGGTTTCCCGAATTTCCTATATCCGTATGGAATGTCGCCTTTGGAAGGAACCCTCAATCCGGCTTGTTCGGCCGGACTCGAAAGTGCTTCTAAGTCCGCCATATGGATTCTCTCTCTAGCAAAGCCTTCAATCTGCCTCGCCTCTTCTCCTCCGTACGTATCGATCCATCTCGAGCAAAGATGGCTTCTATCTCAAAGCATCCCGTTCTTTTGTATTTATGTAGAGGGCTTGTGAGGCGACCGATCTCTCCGAGCCGACAGGGGTACTTGATTTTTCTTTGGATGTGTCCCCGCTTCTCGCATCCTTCCGCCGTTGTTGCTTCTCCCTATCATCATCATCTTGAATTATCGCCTTTCCGGGAGGCAACCTAGTCGTTGTCGACTTCTTTTCCGCCGCGAGCCGGAGCCTTTGTCTTTCCTTTTACGCTTTGCTTTAGGCTTGTTGGTCGTCGCACCTTCGGCTATCTCCCTAGCCAACCTTTCATCGGCCGCTATCTCGAGCCTCCCCCTCCTTCACCGATATACCTCTTAGTTTTCTTGGAGGGAGGGGTCGGGAGCTTTAAGATCTTCTCGCTTTCGCTTCTATCGGGAGGTGGGAGAGGTGCCTCTTCCTCTTCTCGAATCCTCCTCCTCAAAGATACTCAAGAACCTCTTTGATTATGTCCGTGAGGGGTTCGGGTTGCCTCGAGTTGCTTGTTCCCCGGTTCCCCGAGCCGGCCGGGCCGCGGCCCCCCGTTGAGATTCCAACTGAGACACCCCGGGCCTCACCAAGCAGTCCAGGAGAGCAAAGCTTGCTCCGAACCGAGCTTGCTCCCTTCTACCGACCTTGTCTTCTTTGAAGGCTTCGCACTCCGCTCCTTGGCCTTTTGAGCTTTCTCTTCCCCTTAGACTTATCTTCCCGTGGCTTCTTTGATGCAAAGTAGTCTCGGGGTCTCTTTTTCCCCTTTTGGCATCAAGCAAATACAAACCGGGTCGGGAGCAGCATACTTTATTGTTCGTGCTTTTGTACGAGGCCGATGTGTCGACGAGTCTAGAATGGATCTTGGCCGCCGCCTCGTGCAGCCTTATTCTTCTTAGTGATTAGTTCATTCTTGTAGTGCCGGGTGAGAATGATCACCGCCGCCTTGAACTGGTTCCCGCCTTGTGCCAATCGTATCTTCCAAGGCCTTCTCGGATAGAAGCGAGTCCGAGCTCATTGGCCCGAGATATGGCCGCGATCGACTCGGGCAGGGGGAGGACCGAGAAGCCTTAAAGTCCGCAAGAAGTGTGGCCTCGTCCCCTCCCTGGACTGGGCCCGAGCCGAGTATCACCCAGCTTTCGCTAGCCGTAACTTCGCATAGAATGGCGGCGATATCGAGGCGGCCGATGATGCCACCGAGGTCCTCGCCCCGACCTCCGCGCTAGCGGCTTGGGCCGCCCCTTTACACACTTTGTGGATCGCTTTGGCAAGGGCACAATTCCCGTGTCCTTGGCTTCTAAGAGCCTTCGCCATCGCCTTCGATCGCCGGCCTTGGGGCCGGGCGCTACTTCGAACTTAGATTCATGTAAGAGTTGCTCGAAGTACTAGCCGCCGACTTCTCGAGAGCAAGGATTGTGAGAGGAAGCTCACCGAGTAGAGGTATCCTTGTCCCGGTGAGTTCCCTCATCAAGCTTCTCGTGGCCTCGATTCACGGGGTGGGTCCCGACCATTGTGGTCGACCCATCCGAAGGAGCCGAGCCGGCCGACCCCCGCCGATCGTCATTCAGCCAGGCCGCATTGCTGCCCTTAGGTCCTCCGGAGTGCCAAGGCCGCAGGCCGTGAGTAGCCTATCCGCCGCCTTATGATCGCCTCCTCTTCATGCAATAAGCTCGCAGTGTAGTGAAGAATGAGGCGTAGCCGATCGGGGCCACTCCCGGAACCTCGAAGCATATGGACTCGCCCGTTTGGCAATACTCACCAGATCGTGGTGGCCAAAAATCTCCAGATATGCTCGAGAATCTCCTAATGCTTGAGATAGGATATCTCGAAGCTTCCATTCCGACAGCATTCTCGTTCGTACGCCGTGTCCGAATCTTCAATGTCTATCGGAGACGCCTATTTCTCGCCAGGCGTGCATCGCCGAGTGGTGGAACGCCAAGGGGGCTATCCAGTGGTTTCCGGCCACCACTCGGATCGCTCGGCTTGGAACCCCTTGGTCCACTTCTACCGCTCGTTCACCGGAGACGGCCCTCTCCATCGACCGAGTCTTTTCTCGAGGACTCGACTTATCAACCACCGCATTGGGCCGCCAAGTCTCGGCCGCAAAGGGCCTCTCGGGACTTCCTTCTCGTTTCAGAGAGGCACGACGGGAATAGATTTCCTCGGGCCGCTTCGCCGGTGCCTTAGGAATTTTGGCCTCGAGGAGACCGGGGCCGCTAGTTTGCGTGGTCTTCTCGAGGCGTCGTTCGCCGAGCCGAGGGCCCCCGTCCCTATCTTCTCGGAAGGGTTGCCGCCCCGCTTTAGAACCCGACCTTCTTTACGTTAAAATAAGTCTTATCGCCGTACGTAATTTGGTCATCTCCGCACAAGTCCTCAATCATTACATGCATGCCTTCGCACCATACGTAAGCTTGCCTTTCGCGCCACCAGTAGGAGGCTTTGTCAAATTCTCGCACTCGGACCATGGATTCACGGAAAAGAATTCACCCAGCTTGATCTTGACTTGGTCATAAATTGCCATCATCAGCTTGTATCTTGGGCCTCGAGACTTGATCGAACGAGCCAGCCCGCTCGTCGCAGGCCGCGCAGAACAATGTACGCTAGAGCGCGGTACCGAGGCAAAGATACGCTCTTAGGGAAGGCACTCCGAACGGAGCGGGCTTCCCACGTAATATCGATAGGTAGTCGTCCACCATATCATCGTTGTACCCAACGGTGGCCGACACCTTCGCCGGGTAGGTTGAAGCTTATCTTCGAGCTTCTTTAATTGACATCTCGCTTTATCCGCAGCGCCTTCGCCGATTGGATGGACAAAGTGAATCTCCCAATAACGCCGCGCCACCGAGTCGGAGTTTAGGTAGATCTCAAAGAACCCGTCTCGGGAAGGAAGAACGTCGGCTTCTTGGAGAGAAATCCCTCCGGCCCGTATGCCCGAAGAGCGCCGAAGATCTCTTCCATGTAGTCCAGATCACACGCACCGAACCCATGATCGGTTCGCACTGCATACCGGCCTTCTTCAAGAATCTCCTTCATGTTTGAGGGAGCGTTACACGAGACGCTTGAACTCGCCATTATATTTGTCACAAGAAGAATTTGTCAAGCATCGAGTTTGATAAAACAGCTTAGTATACCGATGCCGGAAAAAGAAGGTTATCGTGATGCATCTAATAATCATACCAATGAAAAACTCGAGCGTTTAAGAAATATGCAAGTAGGGTTTGCTAGAAAGATCTCGCATCTTTCTGAGTAAAGTATGCTAATGGCGGTTTCTAAGATATGATTGAAAATATATATATCTACGTGAAGATGAACATTTATCGATCAATGGCCGAGTTTAAACTTGCTTTAAGAGATGAACGGTCAAGATTAAATAGTATATTATAGGTAATGATCACAAAGCCGCCTAAGTCAAAAGCCGGGCCTGTAACTTGCCTAAGTAGTAACTATGATACAACATGCATTAAATGCATGGCGAAGTTCAAAGATACTTATGCATGGAATGTCGTGCATTAAATGTAAGTCGTTAATATTAAATGACAATCCTTGAGATATTAAATACGATGCCGATTCCCGAGCAATAAATGCATATTACGCTCTATTAGTTACTACCGAGTAGAGATACGCAAACCCGCCGATGAACATCGTAGTCACCGATACCTCGTGTAGATGGTTGCCGAGTCTCTACGCACCGAATTTACTCGCATCGAGAGTGAACATTCCCCTTACCGAATGCTCCTCTCCCGAAACCTCTTACCGACTAGAGTCAAGCAGGGTCCAAAGCAGACTCCAGCTCTACTCGAAAGTCCTCTCGAATCTCGATTCGCCTAGAGGCTTGGCCAAGCATATCGCCCTTTGATGGTCGGAGATGGGATCTTTTCCATCCCGATATCCTTCTTTTCGACATGGTCACGAATGAAGTGATGTCTCGATGTCCACGTGCTTGCATCTTGTGTGAAGTACGTGGTTCTCGAGTGATTTCAATAGCACTGGTACTGTCGCAGTAAGATTGGCAATTCATTCTCGAATGACGTCATAGTCTCGTAGCCGCTATCTCAGCCTAAAGGATTTGGGCGCAAAGAACTTCCGGCAGCCATGTATTCGCCCTCGTAGTCGACGTGGCTACCGAAGTGTTATTTCTTTGAAAACCATGAGATCGCCATCGCCAAGGAACCTGACAAGTTCCTAAAGTCGACTTTCGGTCAATTCTACACCCCGCATAGTCATCATCGTAGTAACCAGCTAGTTCTATATTATCATCACCGGATACCATAAACCCATGTCGTGTTCCTCTGAGATAGCGGAGAATCTTCTTTGCTCAATCCATGTGACTCTACTTTGGATTCGCCTAAAATCGAGCACGTACACCTACACCATAAGTTACGTCAGACGAGTAGCTATTAAATATAATAAAGAACCAATTATAGCACGAAATTCAGTTTGGTCTCACCGATACTCCCTCCTTATCAAGATCAATTTTCATGTTTGTGTTCATCGGGATCTTGATAGGTTTGCCGGATGTGCAACCGAATCTTTTGATGAGGTCTTGAGTGTATTTGCCTTGATTAATGAACGCCCCTTTTTCGATTGTTTGACTTGGAAACCGAGGAAGTAGTTCATTTCTCCCATCATCGACATCTCGAATTTGTCCTTCATCATCTTTTCAAATTGTCGGCACATGATGGCATTCTTAGATCCAAATATAATGTCATCTACATAGATCTCGCACAAGTAGTAGATCGTCTTCCAGCCGAATGCCGAATAGGAGTGCGGTCTACTACGCCTTCTCGAAAACCTTTCTCAAGAAGAAACTCGATAGGTATCGTACCAAGCCCCCGGATGCTTGTTTTAACCCATACGGAGCCTTTCTCGAGTCTATAAACCCGATGTCCCCGCCGAAAGCCGGGCGCTTGTTCCACGTAGACTTTTTCTTTCAAGACGCTCGCTCGAGAACGCAGACTTCACATCCATTTGATAGACTCGAATCTTTGATGTGTTGCGTAGGCCAGAATAGTCTAACCGCCTCCAACCTTGCAACCGGAGCGAAGGTCTCGTCGAAATCTATTCCCTCGCCTTGGACAAGCAGCCTTTTGCCACGAGTCTTGCTTTGTTCCTTACTATGACGTTGTTTTCATCCGCTTGTTCTTGAAGACCCATTTTGTTCCAATAACATGTTGATGCCGGGGTCTATCAACAAGCTCCCAAACGCCGCTTTCTGTGAACCGATTCAGCCTCCTCCCGCATAGCTATGATCCGGGCCAAGATCTTTCAAACGCATCCTCAATCATCCGAGGTTCACAAGAAAAGAAGCAGGAATATAAGGCGCTTTCTCCTCGACAGTAACTGGATCTTGTCTTTACTCTTGCCGAGGGATCTCCAATAATCAAATTAGCAAAGCAGTGAGCATCCAAACCACGATCTACGATGTTTCAGCTTCTTCATCCGAAATTTGTTCAACACGCATAGTAGGCGAGTTAGGGCATTTCAAGCTTGTACTATTTTGAGATTGAAGCATTTCAAGAATGAGAGTGTGATCTACCGAGTCACTGTGTTCGTGGGCATTCACTCAGAACATTAATAGATGTTCCCCCCGAGTTGTTATTCTCGGAGTGGTCTCAAGCACCTCCTGGGTTTCTTCATCGACCCGAAGTTACCCGGGGATTGATTCCTGCTCAGAGAATCACCCGGCTCACCACATTTACTCTGGTTGAGATTCGAGACTTGTCTTCGCCCTCATCCGAATCATCATCCCAACAAAGTCGGGATCTTTTCGACTTTGTCTTTTGAAGCTTAGATCCTATAGCCGCTTACCGATGTCCTCGTATCTCGTAATTAGGAGTTATTGTTCCCGCCTTTAGTAGCAAACTCATTAAAAACAACATGAGGGCTTTCCTCCACGCAAAGGGTTCGATATTTGAATACTCGGAAAGCTTTGCCGACCCGAGAGTATCCTAAGAATACTCCCCGGTCCGACTTACTATCAAAAGTTTTCACCTGATCTTTCCCATTATTCAGGGGATAAAGCACGAGCACCCAAAAAATATGGAAATAGGATAGAGAAGGTTTCCCGCCGTTCCATAGTTCATATGGTGTTCTCTTTTGCTGCTTTGTCGCAGAGATCGGTTCTCGAGTGTAACAAGCAAGATCGCGGGCTTCGCCCCGAATTTGGCCGGGAGTCCCGAGTCCGGCGAGTAGAGTTCTAGCCGCTTCTTTGAGAGTTTTGTTCTTTCGTTCAACAACTCCATTTTGCTGAGGTGTGCGAGCAAACCGATGTCTCATGCTCTATTCCTTCGCTTTGCGTAACTCCTCTATCATAGAATTAAGGAACTCGGCCTTCCGTCGAACGGATTTTGACAATTTTGGTGTTCTTCTCGACACCGAGCCTTTTCGTAAGCCTTGGTAACTCTGCTTTTGACGCCGACTTGTCGGCAATGAATATGACCCAAGTATAGCGCGAGGAGTCATCGATGACCACTAAAGCATATTTCTTGCCTCCGATCGTCACCGGAGAGACCGGACCGAACAAATCTCGTTGGTCCCGAGTGTACGGTTAGAGGTAGAGGGGGGGTGAATACACTCGAATCCGATTTCTCAACTTCGAACACGAACAGTCCCCGCTCAGAAAGTGCCGGATCGAAATAATTCATATTGGGTGATGATTCCATCCTCAAGATCGTTACTCTTAGTGGGAATGATTCGGTCTTAGACACCGACCTTAAGCTCGCAGCCTTGTGCTCGTACTTGTCTCGAAGATTTGAAGATCCCAAAACCCTATCTCGATTAATGAACCATTCCCTTGTATTTGTCCTCCGTCTCCGAGGTTTCGTACCGCAGACGCTCCGCTCTCGGTTAAGGCGCCGCAGCTTATCCGCCTCAAAGCACTGGCAGAAGACTCAACTGATACCGGACTCAAACAGAGCAAAGATATCGAGAGAGTCACCAACCGAACTCACAGAGTAGTTCATCGAACTCGTAGCCGATCTTCGAGACTTATCTCACCGCCTATCTACCGAATACAAGGTCGATCTCAAGACGGCAGACAATCTTCTCGAATTGTCGATCTTTTTGAAATACAATCAAGCATAGTCATATACGAGGAAGAGAGAAGTCACCTTCAATTAGCCTCGAAGTCTCGTTCTCGCCTCAACCACTTTATTCACCTCGACAAACGACAAGCATACACGTGTCATCCTACCTACTAAAGCCGCAAGTCAACACTTTCCGAAAAGGAGGAAAAGGCACCGCTACCTACGTCAAAAAGAGCCGTTTGCTACCAAAAGAGAGAGAGAGAAGAAGATCGTCTCCAACGGATCTATTTCAACCTCTCGCTCTATAAATAGAGGGATTATTCAAGAAGAATGCACCGAATGCACCGAATGCACCGAATGCACGTATCTAGAGCAAAAATCAAGAAAGCATTCAACGAGCAAAGAACCCAAAGAACTACGTCTTAGCAAGAACTCGAAGAACAATCTTCCGGGCGAAAGACTACATTCTAGCTCATAGGGAATCAAGCCGAATCGACATACAAAGCCTCTAGTATCCAATCGACGTTACACGAACTTATAGCTTACCTTCAGCTATTCGTCGATCTAGAAGCTACTCACTCATATTCCCTATCGCTCTAACCCTAAGCTCAACCGTTCTTATCTATAGCTTAGAAGAAGGAGTTCACCTTGAACCCGATCCTTATTGTGATAAGGACTCCTTCACCGTTGGAGAAAGTTTGTCAAACACTTCTAAGTTTGATGTTTGTAAACCGAGACTCGGATCGCATAAAACCAAGACGCGGATTTGCCCAAGCCGCGCAAGCCGACCGAGACTAACTCAGATAAATAATAGCCTCCCCGATCTTTCGGGACAAAGGGACGTAGGATTTGAGCGATATCCGAACCACTTTATAAATCCTATGCCTCTATCGCTTTCGACCGTTGCATTGATTTTACTATTCATACCGAAAATCATTTCTTAAAATCAATCAACCGTCTCAAAGATACCGAACTTCATATCTACCGAACCGAGACTTTCATAAAACGTTTTCACCACTCAACCGATTGGGGCCTACACACATTTCCCGCACGCCGAACTCTTACCGTAGATACCGAATTTCGACTCGCTAGCTAGCAGCATCTCGCAGAGTCGACTTTGCCGCACACGATTCGTAATCACTGCTTGGTCTCGGCCGAATCAAGCTTCTGGGCCGACACCATCCCGAATAGGACTGCTCGTGTTCGAAGTTGAGAAATCGAATCGAGTGTATTCACCCCCTCTCTACACCCGATCGTACACTCTGGGACCAACAATTGGTATCAGAGCAGGAGTTCTTAAGACTCTTGTCATTCAAACCGGGCCTACCGAACGGATCCGGAGAAAACGCTTTCACCGCATATCACTCTACATTCAAATCTTTATCTTCTATGGCCGATATGTCGTATAAGGATGGTACCCATGTTCTCGTGAGAGAACTATGGAGTACGGCGAGTCGAATGGAGGCTCATCTCGACTTCTCTCCACGATAGCACGACCGAAGTGCTTGAGGAAGGACCTATCGCTCCCATGATCGATAGTGTTGTAACTCAAGACCAAGCCGGAGGAGGAGGAATGGCGACCGGGAAGAAGATTCCCAAAGACAAGTCTCTTCACTCCGTGAGGAGAAGAAGCTTCACAACTTAGACCGTGTTTCCGTAAACGCTATACTAACCACCCTTAGTGATTCTTATCTTGGCAAAGGTTCGTGAATGCAAGACCGCAAAAGAACTCGGGACGCCCTAGCGCTACCGAAGTCGGGGACTCGGAAGATTAAAGCTAACAAGTTAGCGCCGGAACTCCAAAAGCCGGAAAGCCTCTCTCTCATGCCCGGTGACAAAATTGAAGATCTAAATTTCGCATTCACGAATCTGATGAACTCCATCAACGGGCCGGGAAAGACATTCAAGAACCGAGAAATGAATCAAGATACCGAGGGCACCGCCGGACGACACCGGACACCTTTTGCCACTTTATCGCGACATTCCCGACTTAGATGCCGTGTCTCCCGACCATATCTTTTCGTAATTACAGTGCAGGAGTTCGAGTTCGACGCACCTCAAAGAAAGCCGAGAGCCAAGCCGACACAAAGATTGATCATGCTTTCAAAGCGCCGCCAAGACAAAGATCTCCCGCGACGAGCAAGACGACGGAGTAAGACCGAACCTTCATTCAACGACCTACAAGAAGGGAGTCTCGGCTCGAAGTATTCGCCGCCGCCGTGAAATATCGAAGGAGAAGGAGCGACGCAGTAAAAGTGACTAAAGCCTATCGGGAAACAAAAGGTAAGTCAAATTATATGTCAAAACATACTCCCCGATTCTCAATCTTCCGAATGCCGAAAGAAGGATCGACTCGTAACCATCAAAGAATAGCGAAAGCAAAGAAGAAAGAGTCATCGCTTGCTACAACCGCAAGAAGCCGTGACACTATCAATACGATCGTCCCGAGCTCGCAGTGCCGAACGCGCAAAGCACGTAAGGCAAGGAGAGAGAAATTCACCCGTAAAAGACAATCCTACATAGTCGGGCGAAATCTCGACGACTCGTAAGAAGTCGACTCTTTATGGATTCATCGGATGATGATGCAGCCTTTCATGACCCTGGGAGCTTGAAGTCAAGAAAAATCGAAAAGTGCCTAATGGCAAAGCGAAGAGGATGAGGTAAAGTCTCTTGAACCGGGCCAATTCCTCTTCACACCGCACACACGACACTATTTCAAAGTGCGTAAGAGAATTTTGGATGTTGCGACCGCATACGAAGATCTCGCTCGACTGAACAAATTCGGGATGAGTCTGCTAGCTCAAGAAGACTCTTCAGAATTGGATACCCCGAAAGTGGAGAATCGTAGACTTTCTCAGAGAGTCGTTGCTACCGAGGCCGAAGGACTTGTGTTGAGACTCGGGAGGAGATAAACACTGATGGCCAAGTCTCAAAGATCAAGAAGATCGGATTTCGCTGACTCAATGACTTGACTCGTAAAGATACCGAACCGAGTCTATTGAAGCAAGAAATGTCGACTTCGTGACCGAGCACGACACACCGAAGAAAAGTGATGATGTCCTGGAGGAGCCTCGACGACCGAGCGCTACATGGGCGCCGAAAAGAAGCCGGAGGCTATGCTCGCAAGCAACAAGCCCAAGCATTGCAAGAAAGGACTTGGCTTCAACCAGAAGCTTCCTCATCTCGCCCCGCTCGGCCGTAAGTGCGCCTTACCGATAGGTTTTTTCGAGGGGAAACAATCAATGCAAATCTACCGAACCCCTCAAAGAAAGAACAAACAAGATGAAAGCACCTCATCCTAAGTATCGCACACCGACCGTAAGATCGCACCCGTACACCCAAGTTCGGCCAAGTGGGGAACTAGCAGAGTTAAGTGGGCCGATCAAGATGGACCACCTCGGCTTGACACATCCAGCTCAATACGGGTCATATTACTATGATCCTATAGTCGAGGAGGTTCCAAGAGTCAAAAAAAGAAGAAGAACGCACAAAAGGCAAAGGTCGGCCAGCCCACCACCGTAAGATCCGACTCCCGAACCCTCGAGAAGCCTAAGAAGTCACCGACTGGACCCAAAGGGTCAAGTTTGTTGACTCAAACGGAAAGAAGTTGTCCCAAACCACCAGGGTTGTTAGACAAATTGGGGTTACAAAAGCTAACATCTAAGGACCCAAAATCAAAAATAAAGGGTACCCGAATATAATTATGTTTTGCAGTGTGCATAAAGACCCATGGTATGTCGACATACCGATGCTCAAGACACATGACATACCAAAGGAGTCTCATCAAGAATTATATTATCAAGATGGACCCGTAATCGAAGTTTGGAGATAATGCCAAAGGCTACACGAGAGGATACGGACACTCAAAGATAGGAACCGCCAACGTTCCTGGGAGTATCCTATATTGAAGGACTTCAAGATAATCTTCTCTCGTAAGTCAATTTTGTGATAACTCGAATAGAGTGATTTTTTACGCCGGTTTCGTGATGTCATTGATAAATCTACAGTGGAAAAACAAAGGTTATCGTGTTCGCGCAAAAAGAATATCTACGCGGCCGATCGGAACTCACCAACCTCGAAGCTTGTTTGTCGGCGAAGAATGAAAAACAGAACGGGATGGCTATGGCATAGAAGGCTCAGCCATCTCAACTTCAAGACGCCAAAGAACTAGCTAGGAACACTCTAGCAAAGGGACCGCCGAATGAAATATTCAGCAAAGACACTCAAAGGTAAAGCATGTCTCGAAGGGAAATCAAACAAAGAATCAAAATCCAATAGTTCCATCTCCTTCCACCGATGGAATCCTTCACTGCTACATATGGATTTGTTCGGCCCAGCCTCTCCAAAGGACGATCGAGGCAAGAAGTATGCTTTAGTGGTCATAGATGACTACTCGCGCTACACACGGGTCATATTTATCGCCAACAAGTCTAACGTCAAAACAGAGTTACCAAAGCTTCGAAAAGGCTCGTGTCGAGAAGAACACCAAGATCGAAAAATACGTTCGCACGCAGGAACCGAGTTCCTTAATTCCATGGTAAAGGAGCTCGGGCGTAAGGTATGAATAGAGCATGAGACATCGGCCGCCCGCACACCTCAAAGAAAATGGAGTTGCCGAACGAAAGAATGCAACTCTCAAAGAAGCAAAGCCTAGAACTCTACTCTTAGATTCGAGACTCCCATCCAAATTTTGGGGCGTAAGTAACGGCTACCGCGTGTTACACTCGGAATAGATCTCTACCGACAAAGCAAAGATAAGAGGACACCATATGAACTATGGGAACGGGCAGAAGCCTTTCTATCTTATTTCCATATCTTTGGTTGTTCATGCTTTATCCACAATAATGGGAAAGATCAGCCAAGACTTTTGATAGCAAGTCGATCAGTGGAGTATTCTTAGGATACTTTCTGGTCAAAGCAAAGCTTTGTGAGTATTCAACTATCGGACTCTTTGCGCGGAGGAAAGCCCTCATGTTGTTTTTAACGAAGCTTGCTATCGAAGACAGGAGCAATAACTCAAATTCTCGAATCCGAGGACATCAAGAGACAGCCTATGGATCTAAGCTTAAAGGACAAACCCGAAAAGATCCAAACCTATGTTGGGATGATGATTCGTGACGAAGAAATCAAGACAAATCCACCGAATCTCAACCAACAGAGCAAGTAGCCGAGTAGATTGATTCTCCCGAACGTAATCAATCCTGTGTAACTCAGTCGATGAGGAAACCGTAGAGGTAACCGAGACCACTACCGAGAATAACAACTCAAGGGAACATCTAGTAATGTTCCCGAGCCGAACGCCCCCGAACCCGGCGACTCAAGAGACCATACTCTTATCACCGAAATTCTTCAATCTCGTAATAGTACAACCGAAATGCCTAACTCACCTACTATTTGTGTTGAACAAATTTCGATGAAGAGTTAAAACATCGTAGATCGTGGCTAGTTGCTCACACCGCCGATCTTATAATTGGAGATCCTTCAAGACATGTCAAGACAAGATCCGAGATTTTGTCAAGGAGAAAGCGCATTATTTTCCCCGCTTCTTGTCTACCGAAGAGCCTCGTAATATTGAGGATGCACTTAACGATGCCGACCGGATTATTGCTATGCAGAGGAGCCGAATCGCTCACGAGAAACGAAGTATGGGAGCTTGTAGACATGCACCCTAAGCATCAACATGTCATTGGAACCAAATGGGTCTTCAAGAACAAGCGAGATGAAAACAACATTATAGTAAGGAACAAAGCAAGTGCTCGTGGGCTAAAGGCTACTATCAAGCCGAGGGAATAGATTTCGATGAAACATTTGCTCCGGAGCTTGCAAGATTGGAGGCCATAAGACTATTCCTTGCCTACGCAACACATCAAAGATTCGGAGTCTATCAAATGGATGTGAAGTCTGCGCTCTCGAACGACGCATCGAAAGAAGAAGTCTATGTGGAACAACCGCCCGGCTTTCAGCAGGACATCAAGTATATAGACTCTGTAAAGGCTCTTTACGGTTAAAACAAGCACCTGTGGCTTGGTACGATACCCTCGCCGGAGTTTCTTCTTCGTAAAGGTTTTCGTAAGGGCATAGTAGATCGCACGTTGTTCAAAGATTCGACCGAAGACGACTTATTACTTGTGCAGCATCTACATGGATGACATCATATTCGGATCAAAGAATGTCATCATGTGTCAACAATTTGAAAAGATGATGAAGGATAAATTCGAGATGTCAATGATGGGAGAAATGAACTACTTCCTTGGTTTTCAAGTCAAGCAATCCGAAAAGGGAACGCTCATCAACCAAGGCAAATACGCCGAGACCTCATCAAAAGATTCGGCCGCACATCCGACAAATCTATCAAGATCCCGATAAATACGAATATGAAGATCGATCTTGATAAGGAGGGAGTATCGTAGACCAAACCGAATATCGTGCTATAATTGGTTCATTATTATATTTAACGCCTACTCGCCCCGACATAACTTATGCCGTAGGTGTCCCGTGCTCGATTTCGTGCGAATCCGGCGTAGCCATACGGACTCAAGAAAGAAGATTCTCCGCTATCTCCGAGGAACACCCGACACGGGTTTATGGTATCCAAATGATGATAATATTGAACTAATCGGGCTATTCTCGATGCCGACTACGCAGGATGTAGAATCGACCAAAAAATCAACTTCGTGAACATGTCGCTCCTTTGGCAAAGCAAGCCGATCTCATGGTTTTCAAAGAAACAACATTCGCAGCTACGCGACTACCGAAGCCGAATACATGGCTGCCGGAAGTTGTTGCGCCCAAATCCTTTGGCCGAGACAAAGAATGAGAGACTACGACGTCATTCGTAATGAAGTGCCGATCTTCTCGCGATAGTACCAAAGCTGCTATCGCAATCACTGTAACCCGTACTACACACGAGATGCAAGTACGTGGATATCGACATCACTTCATTCGTGACCATGTCGAAAAGAAGGATATCGGATGGAAAAGATCCATACCGACAAACAAAGGGCCGATATACCGACTAAGCCTCTAGCCGAATCCGTATTCGAGAACTTTCAAGCAGAGCTAGGTTCTGGCTGACCCTACCGACCCCGGGGCCAGCACAAGGTTTCGTGGAGAGGAACATTCCAGCCGAGGGGGAATGATCACCTCGGCATCGAATGTATTCAAGACGTAGAGATTCGAAACCATCTACACGAGGTATCACCGACTACTATGTTCACCGATGTGCTCGCATATCTCTACTCGCAGTAATTTATATTGCGTAACCTTGCATTTATGATAAAGATTCAAAGATGATATTAATATCTCTCGTTTGTCTTTATTATTAACAGCATTTCATTTAATGCACGACATTCCATAAATAAGCTTGCCGAACTCGCGCGCATTTAACGCATGTCTTTTCACAAGCTACTACTTAGGTTATTTTACAATCAGGCTTTGAATTAGGCGGCATATGTGATCATTACCTTTATAATATCAATCTTAACCGTCCATCTCATAAAGTAGGTTTAAACTCACCTTTAGATCGATAATCGTTCATCTTCTAGATATGCATATATTTCGAGCAAATCTTAAGAACCGCCATATTCGCACTTAACATATCTTACCTCCGAAAATCCGAGAATACCTTTTTGCAAAAACCCTCATTTGCTTACTTTCACTTCGATCAAATTCTCAGTATGCCTACATGAAGTTACTTATGTGTTGATCATTATTGATTGGTATTATATATAAAAATGTTTTATTTAAAAATCGATATCGATAACAAACCTTCGTGTAATGTGTACAATGGCGGAAACCAATATCTCTCGTGATCTCTCCAAAGCAGATATGCAGTAATATTTTGGAGAAGGATCGCGTGTGGTTTCAACCCACCACGGATTTCTACCGTGCGATCCGGAGAATATGGATGAGATCTTCTCACTCCGCGCGAGTTAGGTGGCCGAGAAATTCTCGCCTAGGAGGCCTACTTTCTTCCTCCCGAGACAAAGTTGCACAATCAGATCTCTAAATTCGACGATGTGTCTCGAAGATATAGTGGTGAAGTTCGTTGCTCATTCCATTAAAGGTGCCACTACGGAGCCGAGGCGTATGTCCATCAAGGAAGCCCCGAAGCGGAGCTTTGATCTCGCCCTCCGAAGGAATTAGTAAGCTGGGTACAGTAGACGACGTAGTTGATGAATATCTTACCGTCTTCTCGTGGAAAGCCCACTACTTTCGTGAGTCGCTTCCGAAGAACAAAGATGTCGCTTCGGCCTGGGGCACTTGCTTACATTGTCACACGCCTACCGACAAGTCAAGGTGGTCGTTTGACCAAGTGTCAAGGCCAAAGATTCGATGATGATGGCCATATACGACCGAGCCTGACATTAATCGGACGGAGTTCTTTATCCGTGAATTCACGGCTCAAGCCGCTAAGTTCGACAAAGCATCGAATATGCCGAGCGCCAAGGGCAAGTTGCCGTATGGACTCAAGCCGTCCATCATGATTGAAGATTTATGTGGATCTCGAGCCTATCACCTACAAAGGACAAGGAGTACTTCAATATGAAGAAGGTCGATTTCACAACAAGACAAAGAAGCTAAGCCAAAGAAATAAAGGTCAGACCTCTCAACCATTTAGCAATCTAAGCTCCCCAAGAAGCTACGCCTTACAAAGAAAAGAACCCTCCCGCAAAAAAACTCCTAAGGCACCGATGAAGAAACCGAAGAAAGCCGGTGAGGTGCCGCCATCGAGGAGGTTCCTGTAAGTGCCCGCCGAATGTGCTCCCGAGAGGACTACTCAACTCCGCACCGGGTTGATGAGTCCGAGTCTTCTCGAGAATACTCGCCGCCGGAGAAGATCGTCTCCACCGAAAGGGACCAAGGGGATGCTTCGAAGCTCGAGCGCAGATATCCAGCCGCCTGGGACAAACTCCCCCCTTCCGTTCCTCCACTAAGCTCGCCCCCGCCAATCAAGAACCAAAGTCTCACATCGACTCGGAGTCCGAGACCGCATCCGAAGGTGAATCGACCGGGATGGAAGCCTCAATGATCTTATCTCGAGCAACCCGCGAGATCCTTCAACATGATACCGGAGCTTGCCGATCATTCGCACTTGATGACCATTGCCAAATCGCAAGGCTCCACATGCTTCTACGCTCAGGAGTGGCCGCATCTACTTCGCCTTGTTCTCCACTACTCCTGGCCAAGAACTCCATGAGGAGGAGATGAAGTCGAGGCAAAGCAAATAGGCTACTCGTAGCCCGCCGACCTCAAGCACCATGGAGAATCTCGAGGGCCGCTATGCTTGCGATGATACATGACAAACAAGGTAAGGCTCAAGACCCTCGATAGGTCGATCATGACGACCAGACCCACCCAAGGATTCGTGCTCGGACAACCCGATGAGGGATCACCCAGACAAGGATACACATGCCGACATTCCCGATATTCCACCTCGCATCCTCGGGACCTAAGAAGTCCACGGCTGGTGTTTCATCCTCAGCAGCCCGCCGCCCCTTGCCGTAGCCGACTCCCAAGCGCCGCCACAAATGCACCGCAAAGAGATCTCGATCAACGGCTAAGGCCTTAAATGCTCAAGGGATCAAGAATCGAGATCTTGTGAAGGCTATCCATCGTACATGGAAGCAAACCGCTCAAGCCACGACTAATGAACTTCGTGGGCCAAGTCTTCTCGCTTTCAATCGCCCGCCCCGATGTTTCGCGCTTATTTCAAAAGCACCGGCTCAAGAAGAAGAAAATTTGAATCTCATCTCGAGATCTTTCAGAGAGCCAAGCCAAACTACTTGAGGAATTTCCATGCTTCCAAATCGCTCATACCGAAGTTATTACCGAACAATCCCTGTGCCACGCACATAAGACATGATAATATTCAACCGGTCCTCGGAGGATAAGATCTCTCGAGAAGCCGAATGATTTTAAGGCTACAGACCGAACTCTCCTACAAGCGATACAATGAAGCTCGACTTCCGAGAGGAACGAGCCGCATGAGGCACCGACATACTTTAAGGATCAAATTCCAAGCCGCCCAACCTCCTTCAATGTTCCCTCAAAGAAAGGTACTTATCCCTACCCCGGCCGCTATTGATGATGCCAAAAAGGGGGAAAGTGAAAGAGGGAAGAAAAAGAGTACCGAGCCAAAGAAAAGGCAAGAAAACAGAGTACCGAGAAGCCTACTCCTATAAAAAACCACAAAATCTACAAAATCTTCTAAGGGGGAAGCTACACCGAAGTCAACTCGCACTCGTACTCAAACGGGTGAGGCTCTGTGGTGTCCCAACCGTGAGCACGCTGAGACCGGCCTAAGCGGCTCAGATCCCTGTGCTACTCATGCAACCTGCACTTCTACCGATATCATCAAGGAGGCTGCGTAGTATGCCGAATGTAATGAGGACTCAAATGATGAAGAAGAGGTTCCCTGTACTCTCCACCTCGCTCGTGGAAAAAGGTAAGAAAGTTATGGATCTCCCGACCCCTCCAAAGAAAGAAGAAAACCAAGAGATATATTTCTACCGAGGAGGAGGCTCGGATAGCGGCCGATGAGAAGCTCGCTAGTGGGAGATTGCCGACGCCGAAGCCGCCAACAAGCCAAAGTCTAAGCCTCGCTAAAGGAAAGACAAAGGAAACCAAAGATGCAAAGGAAAGAAGAAAGCGCTCGCTAGGTCTGCTCCCCGTAAAAACTCATAATCGAGGATGATGAAGATAGGGAGAGGCAACAACAACAAAGAAAAAGGCACTCAAAGAGCAAGGTACGCCCAAAAACAAATCTAGTACCCCGCCGACTCCGAACAAGCTCCCTCGAAGCCTCAAGAGCAAGATGCAGAAATTGAAGCAATATTCGCTCGTATGGAGAGATATCTCTACCGAGGAGAGGAAGCTAGACAGCTTAGAGGCCGCCAGCAGTAGGATACATTCGGTGCACCTCGGGGCACTCAAAATTCGCACCGAGCAAGAGGCCAGCCGAGAGTTCCTTCGAAAGCCGACATTCCTTACCGTTGGTCCCGAGTGTACGGTCGAGCATAGAGGGGGGGTGAATACACTTGATTCGATTTCTCAACTTCGAACTCGAACAAGCCCTATTCGGGATGGTGCTCCGATCAAAGTCAGCCTAAACAGACTGCATAACCGTTTCCGAATCGAGTTAAAGGCTAAGAGTACTTACTCACCGAGATCTCGCTAACCGACTAGGCCGAATTCCGCATCTACGCAAGAGTTCGCAAGGCGCGGAATAGTGTAGGCCCAAATCAGCTTTTTGTGAGAAAACGTTTTTAAGTCTCGGGCCAAGAGATTAAAAGTTCAAGATAGCCGAGACAAGCTTGATTGATTTTAAATATGATGTTCAAGATGAATAGTAAAATCAATGCAACAAGCTTAAGAAAGCAAGAAGAGACACATGATTTTTAAAGTGGTTCGATATCGCTCAAATCCTACGTCCACCGCCCCGAATGATCAGGAGGCTATTTATTATCCCCGAGTTAGTCTCGCCGCCTTGCACACCGGGCAAAGCCGCGTCTTGGTTTTTATATCGATCCAAGTCTCGCTTACAACACTATCAAACTTAAAGTGTTTGACAAACTTCTCCAACAAGAAGGAGTCCTTATACAATAAGGATCGGGTTCAAATGTGAACTCCTTCGCCTAAGCTATGGATAAGAACAAATTTGAGCTAGTGGTTAGAGGGATAGGGAATATGAGAGTAGCTTCTAGATCGACGAACAACCGAAGGCAAGCTTTGAGTTCGGTAACGCCGATTTGGATACTAGAGGCTTTTTTACGCTCGTGATAGCTTGATTCCCTATGAGCTAGAATGTAGTCTTTCGACGGAGATTGTTCTTCAAGTTCTTGCTAAGACTTTGTTCTTTGGAATTCGCTCTTTTTCGCGCTCTCTCGTGTTCTTGGTTAGCTTCAAATCTTGAATGATCCCTCTATTTATAGAGCAGAGAGTGAAATAGATCCGTTGGAGACGATCTTCTCTCTCTCTCTCTTTTGGTAGCAAACGGCTCTTTTGGTGTAGGTAATAAACGGTACTTTCCCACCTTTTTAGGTAAAAGGTTGACCGCAGCTTTAGCAGGTGAGAAGACACGTGTATGCTTGTCATTCGTCGAGGTGGATGGAGTGGTTGAGACAAAGACGTACTTCGAGACAGACATCAAGTCGACTTCTCTCTTCCTCGCATATGACAATGCCGATTGTCTTTCAAAAGATTCGACAACCCCGAAGACTATCCGCCGTTGCCGAGTCTCGACCTTGTATTCGTAGATAGATCGCCGAGATAAGTCTATCAAGATCAGCTCCGAGTCCAAAGGGAACTACTCCCCGCCGAGTTCGCCTCAACCGACTCTCTCGCATACCGCTCGCCGAGTCCAAAGATCACCGAGTCTTCTGACCGGTGCCGAGGCGATAGGCTACCGATCGCCTCGACCTGAGCAGAGTGTCTACCGAGTCCGAAACCTCGTAGAAAAACAGTATACAAGGGAATGGTTCATCATTCGATAGGGTTTTGGGATCTTCAAATCTTCGACAAGTACAGAGCACAAGGCTACCGAGCTTAAGATCGCTGTCTAAGACCGAATCATTTCCCACCGAGTGAAACAAAGGCCGAGGATGGAATCATCACCCAACAATTTCCCCCTATTTAATGATGCCAAAACCTATCATCTATGTTCTATCAACTATGCTAAACACTAACTTACTCGTAAACAGAGCTCCTTACAAATATTACAAGTAGGATCAAGCGGAGTTGTCCCGGTAAGTGCTAGACTATCGAGGGAGACAGGCGTAACAATTTCCCCTTTACAATAATTTCCCCATGCAACAATTTCCCTAAGAGAAATAATAACTCTATGAAAGTCCAGCCTATCGTAGATCTAACCGAGCAAAACCGACAAGTAAATAAACAAAGTGTGTGTGTGTCAAGAATCACTTCATGATTCTCGAAGTGTTAAAGCATAAAGCAAACACGGCTATTTAGACAACAAGTAGTTGTCGAGCCAAAAGAATATTTGTATATATATGATAAAAAGGGCTCAAGACATTACAAATCTTGCTAAGCTAAAAGGAGAACTAAAAGGAGAACCCTTAAATTGCCGAATCCTATTCATGAAACCTGGGATTGATCTTCAGCAAATGGGACTCCATACATTCTCGAACGTGTTCTTCCTTAGCTTCGTGTATTCAAGGAAGTCCGCCGGTTCATCTTGTTCTAGACCTCTCGTTCAACGCAAAGATTCTTCACTTCTTGTTCAATCATTCCGAGATGTACCGAGTCGTCTTATCTTCCGGGGTGGAGGAATGATTCTTACTTCGTGAACGCCGACTACTACCCCTTCGCCATCGCTCCGTGCATATATGGGTAAAGATCAAGTTTAGTAATGGTCATCCACTCGACATAGGCATCGCCCCTTAGACATTTCAAGCCGTAATCACCGTAAATAATTTCTCTTGATAAACTCTACCTTGGCCGATTCCCATCTCTCGATTGAACCGAATAGGCATCCATTCGTCCGATCTCGGCCATCTATGTGTTTTCGCATTGTTTGGCTTCCCGAACCTTCTCGGATCGATAAGGAATGTCGCCTTCGAAGGGACTCTCACCGGCCTCTTGTTCAAGACGCTTCCCGAGCGCCTCAAGGTCCGCCAAATGTATCCTCTCGCCTCGGTGCCTCTATCCGTCTAGCTTCCTCTCCTCTCGTAGAGATATCTATCCATCTCGAGCGAAGATTTCTTCAATTTCTCGCATCTTGCTCCTTGAGGCTTCGAGGAGCTTGTTCGTGAGTCGCAGAGGTACCGGATTTGGTTTTTGGATGTACCCCCGCCGCTCATGCTTTTTTGCCGTCGCTTCTCTCCCTATCTTCATCATCTTCAATCCTCGAAGTTTTCTGGGAGGCAATCTAGCGTGCGCCTTCTTTTTCCACCGCGTGCCGGTGATATCGTAGGAGTCCTGGGCTGCATGAGTAGCCTCGGGATCCCGAGCCACTGGGGCCGGCCTCAAACCGTGCTCGCACTGGGACACCCCGGGCCTCACCCGTCTCGAGTCTCGAGTCCGAGTCCGGGATGACTTCGTGCAGCTTCCCCTTAGATTTTGGACTTTTGGTGGGGGTTAGCTTCTCGCACTAGCTTGCTTGCCTTTGGTCGGCTCAATACTCTTCCCTCTTCTACTTTCCCCTTTTTGGCATCATCAATTGCAGTGGTAGGGATAAGTATCGGTTCTCGGGGCGGTGTTCAAGGAGGTCGACAAATGATCGAATTTGATTGTGGATGTCCGTCGAGCCTCATGCAGCTCGCTCCTCTCGTGGTTAGAACTTCATCATATTGCTTGTAAGAGAGTTCACCAAGCAACTTTACATCATTCAGCCTTCTCGATCTTGTCTTCCAAGGCGCCTTGGATATTCTCAAGTCTATGTTCGGCCGCCTCGGATTGTTCAAAGGATAGTGTCAAGATGAGCCGCTTTAGAAGCCAAAAATTCATCAAGTAGCTTGGCTTGGCTCTCCGAAAGATCTTGAGCCGAGCTCGAATCGACTTGTGCCGAGCCAACGCTTCAAATAAGCGCGTAAAACATCGTGGGCGGCCGATGGAGAGACGTAAGACTTCGCCCCGAAGTTCTTTAGTCGTGGCTTGAGCAAAGCCCGCCTCCATGTCCTATGGATAGCCTTCGCAAGATCTCGATTTTTGATCCCTTGAGCGCTAAGGCTTTTGCCACCGATCGATATCTCTTGCGGTCCGGGCTCGGGTGCCGCTTCGAAAGTCGATCGGAGCAAGAGCCGAGCGGGCTCGCCGAGGACGAAGCACCAGCCTTGGACTTCTCGTGACCAAGGATACCGAGAGGAATATCAGAATGTCGCATGTGTATCCTTGTCCCGGGAGTGATCCCTTATTAGGTCGTCCAGTGGCCCGAATCTCTGGGTGGGGTCCTCGGTCGCCATGATCTCGACCCATCTCGAGGGTGCCGAGCCTTCTCGCTTGTTTGTCATGTATCGTCGCAAGCATAGCGGCCCTCGATTCTCCATGGTGCCGAGGCCGCAGGCTCGAGTAGCCTATTTGCCGCCTCAACCTCATCTCTTCTTCATGGAGTTGCCGACTGGGAGTAGTGGAGAACAAGGCGAAGTAGATGCGGCCACTCCCGAAAGCGAAGAAGCATGTGGAGCCTTGCGATTTGGCAATGATCATCAAGTCTTAATGATCAGCAAGCTCCGGATTCGTTGAAGGATCTCACGGGAGGCTCGAGATAAGATCATTGAAGCTTCCATCCCGATCGATTCACCTTCGATGCGCCTCGTACTCCAAGTCTATGTGTGAAGTCTCGCTTCTTCGCTGGAGGGACCGAGCCGAGTGGGAGGGACAGTAAAGGGGCCGTCTAGGCGCCGAATATCTCTGCGCTCCGAGCTTCGTAAGCATCCCCTTGGTTTCTTTTTAGTGGAGACGATCTTCTCCACCGACCGAAGTCTTCTCGTAAGACTCTGACTCATCAACCACCGGCAGGGCCGAGTAGTCCTCTCTCGTGAGCCTATTCAACAGGCACTTCGGAACCTCCTCGCAGGCCGGCACCTCAACGGCTTTTTTAGTTTCTTTGCCGGTGCCTTAGGAGTTTTAGCGGGAGGGGTTCTTTTCTTTGTAGGAGTAGCCCGCCGAGGCTTTGATTGAGTGAGAGACCGCCGAGGGTCCCGACCCTATCCGCCGAAGCGCCGCGTCTTGTTGTGAAATCCGACCTTCTTCACATTGAAGTACTCCTTGTCACCGTAGGTGATAGGCTCGATCCACATAAATCCTCGATCATGATGGGACGCTTGAGTCCATAGAGCAATTTGCCCCTTGCGCCAAAGCATGTTCGACGCCTTGTCGAACTTAGCAGCCTGAAGCCATGAAATCACGGAGAAAGAACTCCGTCCAGCTTAATTTGGGCTCTGGCCGTATACGGCCATCATCATCCGAATCTTAGGCCTCGACACCGGTCAAACGACCCCGCTGGGCTTGTCGCAGGCAGCGCGCGACAATGTAAGCAAGTGCCCCGATCTCGAGGCAATATGTCGTTCTTCGAAAAGCAGCCTCGAAAGTAGCGGGCTTTCCACGTAAGACGGTAAGATATTCATCAACCTCGGCCGCCTCTCGCACTCCAACCGTACTAATTCCTTCGGGAGGGCGTATCAAAAGCTCCGCTCGTGGCTTCCTTGATGGACATCTCGCTTCACCTCCGTAGCGGCGTCTTGGATAGAATGGATAACAAATCTCGCCACTATGTCTCCGCACACTTCGCCCGAATTCAAGTACGAGCTCCGCAACCCGTCTTGGGAGGAAGTACGAAGGCCTCCTAGACAGAATTTCTCCACCCGACTCGCGCAGAGCCGAGAAGATCTCATCCATATACTCCGCATCGCATGAATAGAAATCCATGGTGGGTTCAAACCACACGCGATCCTTCTCCGTAATGTTCCGCATATCCGCCGGAGATATCATGAGATATTGGTTTCCGCCATCGTACCTATTACACGAAGTTGTTATCGCATCGATTTTTAAATAAAACAGGCTTTAATATTAGATACTAATCAATAAAGATCAGCACATAAGTAACTTCATGTAGGCATACCGAGAATTTTATCGAAGAGAATGTAAGCAAATGAGGGTTTTTGCACAAAGGTATTCTCGGATTTTTAAGAGGTAAGATATGATCGAAATGTTAAGCGCGAATATGGCGGTTCTTAAGATTTAATCGAAATGTGTACATATCTAGAAGATGAACAAGCTTATCGATCTAAGGCCGAGTTTAAACCTACTTTATGAGATGGACGGTTAAGATTCAATATTATAAAAGTTAATGATCACAAAAGTCGTCTAAGTCAATGCAAGTTGTAAACATGCCTAAAGAGTAACTATGATAAGACATACATTTAATGCGCACGTAGTTCAAGAAAGTTGTGCATAGAATGTCGTGGTATTAAATGTAATCTATTATCAATAAATGACAAACTAAGAGATATTTAAATCATGTCGAATCTCCATAATAAATGCTTATCATTGTTGCATTAGATACTATGGAGTGGAGATACGCAAACCCGCCACCGAACATAGTCGCCACCGATACTCGTGTAGATGGTTTTCTCGAGTCTCTACGCATCGAACTTACTCGCATCGAGAGTGATCATTCCCCCTCACCGGAATGTTCCTCTCCCCGAAACCTTATTACCGACCGGGGTCAAGAGGGTCCAAAGCAGACCTAGCTCTACCGAAAGTTTTCTCGAACCGGGTTCACCGGGAGGCTCTGGGTCAAGATATCGCCCTTTGTTTGTCGTAAGATGGGATCTTTTCCATCCCGATATCCTTCTTTCGACATGGTCACGAATGAAGTGATGTTTGATGTCTACGTGCTTGCATCTCGTGGTGAAGAACAGATTCTCGAGTGATCGCAATAGCACCGGTACTATCGCGTAAGATCGGCACTTCATTCCCGAATGACGCCATAGTCTCTCACCGCCGTCTCACCTAAAGGATTTGGGCGCAACAACTTCCAAAGAGCCATGTATTCAGCCTCGCAGTCGACGTAGCTACCGAAGTGCTATTTCTTTGAAAACCATGAGATTAGCTTGCCGCCAAGGAACCGACATGTTCCCCGAAGTTGATTTTCGGTCAATTCTACATCCCGCATAGTCGCATCGAATAGCGCTAGTTCAATATTATCATCAGCCTGATACCATAAACCTATGCTGGGTGTGCTTCCGAGGTAGCGAAGAATCTTCTTTGCCGAGTCCGGGATGGCTCGCTCGGATTCGCCCGAAATCGAGCGCATACACCTACAAAGATAAGTTATGTCGACGAGTAGCCGTTAGATATAGTAATGAACCAATTATAGCACGGTATTCGCTTGATCTACCGGGATACTCTCCTCCTTATCAAGATCGGTCTTCATATTCATGTTCATCGGATCTTGATAGGTTTCGCGACATGCGCCCCAATCTTTTGATGAGGTCTGAGTGTATTTGCTTTGATTGATGAACGTCCTTCGCCGATTGCTTGACTTGAAAACCAAGGAAGTAGTTCATTTCTCCCATCATCGACATCTCGAACTTGTCCTTCATCATTGTTTCAAACCGCCGACACATAAACGACATTCTTCGAACCGAAGATAATGTCATCCACATAGATCCGCACGAGTAATAGGTCGTCTTCCGGCCGAATGCCGAACAACGTGCGATCCACCGCGCTCCCTCTCGAAAACCTTTCTCAAGAAGAAACTCGCATTGTGGTATCGTACCAAGCCCCGGGTGCTTGTTTTAACCCGCATGCAGCCTTTCTCGAGTCTATATACTTGATGTCCCCGCCGAAAGCCTGGCGGTTGTTCCACATAGACTTCTTTCTTTCAAAGACGCCATTCGAGAACGCAGACTTCACATCCATTTGATAAACTCGAATCTTTGATGTGTCGCGTAGGCTAGGAATAGTCTAACCGCCTCCACCTTGCAACCGGAGCGAAAGTTTCATCGAAATCTATTCCTTCACCTTGACAAGAGCCTTTAGCCACGAGCCTTGCTTTGTTCCCCGACTATAACGTTGTTTTCATCTCCCCTTGTTTTTGAAGACCCATTTGGTTCCAATGAGATGTTGATGCCGGGTCTCGTCCTACAAGCTCCCATACTTCGTTTCTCGTGAACCGATTCAGCCTCTTCCCCGCATAGCAATAATCCGGGGCCAAGATCTTTAAGTGCATCCTCAAAATTCTCGGTGCTCTTCGCAGACAAGAAGCAGGAAAATAATGCGCTTTCTCCTTGACATAACCGGATCTTGTCACGACACGTGCCGAAGGATCTCCAATTATAAGATCGCCAGTGAAGAGCATCTAGCCACGATCTACGATGTTTTAATCCTTCATCCGAAATTTGTTCAACACGTATAGTAGGTGAGTTAGGCATTTGGGCTTGTACTATTCTCGAGATTGAAGAATTTCAAATGATAAGAGTATGATCTACCGAGTCACCGTGTTCGTAAAGGGCATTCACCAGTGAACATTACTAGATGTTCCCCCCGAGTTGTTATTCTCAGTAGTGGTCTCGTTACCTCTACGGCTTCCTCATCGACCCGAAGTTACCCGGGATTGATTCTGCTCGGGAGAATCAATCGCTCGCCTACTTGCTCGCCGGTTGAGATTCGCAGATTTGTCTTCGCTTCTTCGTCCGAATCATCATCCCAACATAGCCGAATCTTTTCGATTTGTCCTTTACGCTTAGATCATGTAGCCGTTCTACCGATGTCCTCGTATCTCGTAACTTGAGTTATTGCTCCCGTCTTCGCAGCAAACCTCGTTAAACACAACATGAGGGCTTTCCTCCACGCAAAGGGTCCGATAGTTGAATACTCAAAGCTTTGTCGACCCGAGAGTATCCTAAGAACACTCCCCGATCCGACTTGCTATCAAAAGTCTTCACCGATCTTTCCCATTATTGTGGATAAAGCACCGAACAACCAAAGATATGGAAATAAGATAGAGAAGGCTTCCCGCCGTTCCATAGTTCATATGGGTGTTCTCTTACGCCGCTTTGGCCGCAAGAAGATCGGTTCTCGAGTGTAACATGCGCACGTAGCTTCCGCCTGCACTTGGCTGGGAGTCCCGAGTCCGCGAGTAGAGTTCTAGCCGCCTTTTAGAGTTCTCGTTCTTTCGTTCAAAGAACTCCATTCTCCGCCGAGGTGTGCGAGCAGCCGAAGTCTCATGCTCTATTCCTTCTCGCTTTGCGTAACTCCTCTACCATGGAATTAAGGAACTCAGCCTCCGTCCCAACGTATTTTTCTCGATCTTGGTGTTCTTCTCGACACCGAGCTTTTTCAAGCGTTGGTAACTCGCTTTGACGCCGACTTGCTGGCAATGAATATGACCTATGTGTAGCGCAAGTAGTCATCTATGACCACTAATGCATATTTTCTCGCCTCTAATCGTCAATGGGGAGATCGGACCGAACAAATCCATATGTAGTACTGAAGGATTCCATCGATGGAAGGAAATGGAACAGTGGATTTCTTTCTTTGTTTGCTTTCCCTTCGTACATGCTTCACACCGAGCGTCTTTGCCGAATACTTCATTCGGCAAACCCCTTGCTAGAGTGTTTCTTGCTAGCTTGTTGAGCGTCTTAAAGTTGAGACGACCGAGCCTTCTATGCCATAGCCACCCCGCTCGCTTTCATTCTTCGCCAAAGAAACAAGCTTCGTGTTCACCTGAGTTCGAGTCAGCCACGTATATGTTCTTTTTGCGCTGAACCCGATAACACCGTTTTCCCGTAGATTTATCAATAACATCACGTAAACCAACCGAAAAAAAATCACTCTATTCGAGTTATCATAAAATTGACTAACAGAGAGAAGATTATGCCGAAGTCCTTCAACATAGGATACTCTTGGAACTTTGGCAGCCCTTATGCCGAGTGTGTCAGTATCCTCTCGTAGCCTTGGCATTATCTCCAAACTCACCTCGGGTCCATCTTCGCAACATAATTCTTCGCAGACTCCTTTGGTATGTCATATGTCTTGAGCATCCGTTGTCCACTTACCATGGGTCTCTCGCGCACTCGCAAAATAGAATTATATTCAAAAAGTACCCTTTATTTTTGATTTTGGGTCCTTAGATGTTAGTTTTCATAACCCAAATCCGTCTAACAACCCCGGTGGTTTCGCACATCTTCTTCCACTAGAGTCAACATATCCGACCACCGGACCGGTCATAGGTGACTTCGAGGCTTCGAGGTTCGGGAGTCCTAATCTTCTCGAGCCGCGGACCGCCGACCTTAGCCTCTCGTGGCTTTCTTTTCTTCTCCGACCTTTGGAGCCTCTTCTCGACTATAGGTTCATAATAATATGACCCATACCGAGCCGGGATGTGCCGCCTTGGAGGTCCATACCGATCCGCCAATTTTGATTTGCACGTTCCCCTCGACCGAACCGGGGTTTCGGGCACCGATCTTCTTGTCGAATGCCGGATGCGTGGGATGAGGTGCTTTCATCTTCTCGTTTGTTCTTTGCTAGGGGGTTCAAGTATATTTGCGTTCATAGTCTCCCCTTGAACAAACCTATCAGCAAGCCGTACTTCCGAGTGTACCGGGACGTATGAGGAAGCTCCCCGGGCCGAATCCAAGTCCTTCCTTGCTAAGCTTTGGCTTATTGCTTGCTAGCATAGCCTCTAATTTCTTCTCAACACCCTTGTACCTCTCACCATCGGTTCCTCCGGATATCATCACTTTTCTTCAAACGTGTCGAGCTCGATCCGAAGTCCCGACATTTCTGCTTCAAAGAGACTCACCCAAGATCTTTCTCGAGTCAAGTCATTGGTCAAAACCGAACCGATCTTCTTGATGCCGAGACTTGGCCATCGGAGAGTTTATCTCCTCACCGAGTCTCAACACAAGTCCTTTAGCCTCGCAGGCAACCTCGACTCTCCCGAGAAAGTCTCCGATTCTCTACTTTCGTGGTATCCAACTCCCCGAAGAGTCTTGCCGAAGCCGGCAGACTCATCCGAATTCTGTTCGCCGAAGCGCTCTTCGCATGCGGTCGCGACGCCCAAATTCTCATCCGCACCTCGAAATAGTGTCGTGTGTGCAAGTGTGAAGAGGAGTTAAGTGGTTCATGAGAATTTACCTCATCCTCTTCGCCTCGCCATCATGCACTTTTCACCGATTCATCCGCTTTCGCGCTCTAAGGCCATGAAGGCCGCTTCATCGCCGATGAATCCATAAAGGAGTCGACTTCTTCTCGAGTCGCCCGAGATTTCGCCGCCTATGTAGGATTGTCTTTTCGGGCGAATTTCTCTCTCTCGCTTTACGTGCCGCGCTGCTCAAGACTACCGAGCTCGTGACAATCATACCGATAATGTCCCGGCTTTTTGCAATTATAGCAAGTGATGACTTTTTCTTCTTTGCTTTTGCTATTCTTTGACGGTTCTCGAGTCATCCTTCTTTCTCGTATTCGAAGATTGTGAGTCTCGAAGTGTGTTTCGACATATAATTTGACTTTACCTTCGTTTCCCGACAGCTTTAGTCACTTTTCTCGCATCGCTCCTTCTCCTCTCGATACTTTACAATGAAAGCAGCCGCATACTTCGAGTGAGACTTCCTTCTTGTAGATCATTGAGTGAAGGCCTCGCCTTACTCGCCGCTTTGCTCGTCGCCGGAGATGCCGGGGCCGACCGATGCTTTGAAAACATGGTCGATTTTCGTGTCGCCTTCGCTCGCTTTCTTTGAGGTCCGTCGAACTCAAACTCCCCCGCCCCGTAATTCGAAAAGATATGGTCGGGAGACACAAAGATCTAAGTCGAATGTCGCAATAGAGTGGCAAAAGGTGTCCGGTGTCCGTCCCAGCAGCGCCCCCTAATCATCGATTCATCCCCTAGGTTGCCGAACGTCTTTCCCCTCCCATTGATAGAGTTCATCGATTGGTAACTGACGTCCGCATCTTCGATTTTGTCACCGGGCATGAGAGACAAGATTTCCACTTTTTGGAGTTCCAAAGGCTAGTTTATTCGCTTTAATCTTCTCGAGTCCCTCGACTCAAAGCTAGCCGCTAGAGCGTCCTGCAGTTCTTTTGCAGCCTTGCATTCCCGAACCCTTATAGCGTTTCGGCAACACGGCCTAAGTTGTGAAGCTTCTTCTCCTCAGGAGTGAAGAGACTTCTCGTCTTTGGGAATCTTCTTCCCGGCCACCATTCCTCCTCCTTAAGCTTGGTCCCGAAGTTACGACACTATCGATCATGGGAACGGTAGGTCCATCTTCAAGCACTTCACCATACCGGCTCATGGAGGGATGCCGACGCGCTTCCATTCTCGACTCGCCATACTCCATAATTCTCCACCGAGAACATGGGTACCATCCTTATACCCGACATATCAGCCATGAAGAATATAGATACGAATGTAGAGTGATATGCAAAGCGAAAACGCTTTCCCTCCGGATCCGCTCGAATAGACTAGTCTCAAAGTGACAAGAGTCTTAAAGAACTCCTCGCTCCGATACCAATTGTTGGTCCCGAGTGTACGGTCGTGTGTATTCACCCCCCTCTACACCCGACCGTACACTCGGGACCAACACTTACCGATACGTAAGGTTCAGGAAGCCAACCGATCCGAAAACACATAGATGGCCGAGATCGATGAATGGATGCCTATTCAGGCCAATCGTAGATGGGAATCGGCCAAGATTGAAGTTTATCAAGAGAAATTATTTCGGAGATTCTCGCCTCGAAATGTCTAAGGCCGATGCCTACGCCGAGCGGATGGTCCAGTATCGAACCCGATCTTTACCCATATTTCGCACGCAGTCGTAATCAAGGGGGTAGTAGTCGCCGCTCCTCGGCAAGCAAGAATCATTCCTCCAAACTTAAGACAAGACGACTCACTTCTTCTCTGAGTAATTGAACGAGAAGTGAAGAATGCCGCGATGAACAGAGGTCTAGAACAAGATGATACAAACAGACTTCGCCGAATACTTGAAGCCGAGGAAGAACACGCTCGTAATGTATGGAGTCCCACCGCCCGAAGATCAATCTCAAGGTTTCATGAATAGGATTCAAGCAGCTTTTAAGTGGTTCTCCTCCTTAGTTCTCTTCTTAGCTTAGCAAGATTTGTATTGTACTTAACCGACTATCATATATATACACCGCTTTTTTGGCTTTGACAACTACTTGTTGTCTAAATAGCCGTGTTTACTTTATGCTTTAACACTCGTAATCATCAAGTGATTACCGACACACACACACTTTGTTTATTTACTTGTCGCTTCCTCTGCTAGATTTCTCGATGATAGACTAGACTTTCATGTAGTTATTATTTCTCATAGAGGGTAATTATCGCCCATGGGGGGAAATTGTTGTAAAGGGGGGAAATTGTCTCGCCCCCGCTCCCTCGCAGTCTAGCACTTACCGCACAACTCCACCGATCCTACGTGTAATTGTGTAAGGAGCCTGCTTTTTGAGTAAGTTAGTGTTTAGCATAGATGATAGGTTTTGGCATCATCAAATAGGGGGGAAATTGTTGGGTGATGATTCCATCCTCAAGATCGCTACTCTTAGGCCCCGCTTGGTTAGTACCGAATGGAATCAGAATCAAAGTAAAGGTATGATTCCATTTCGGTGTTTGGTTCGTAAAAAATCGAAGAGGAATGAAACCTCATTCCCCTCCCCATCCCTCCCAACCGCCACTTTCCGAAACCCCCAAATTTGGGGGTTTGAGATTTGATTCCCCGAGGAATCAAAGTCTCTGCCTCCTCCCCTCATCACTTTCTTTTATCTTCTCTCCCACCACCTCCACCACCGCCCATCGCCGCGCGCCCGTGTCGCCGCCGTCGCCAGAGCCCGTGTTCGCCGCCAGCCCCTATTCGCCCTCGCCCGAGCCCGTGTTCGCCGTCGCCCCGTGTTCGCCGTGCTCGCCGCCCGTGTTCGCCGCCGTCGCCCGAACCAAATTTCCTCCAAAATTTTCGTGAATTTGTACATGAGCGGAATCACGAGTTGCGAAGATGTTCCTCTCGAGAGCGGCGTAGATGGTGGCGAAGGCTGGCCTCACATCCGACGTGGGGAGGAGCTTAACGGATCCGTACATGAGCAAGGAGAAATTTTCTCGGATTTTTTCTCGATTTTTGTGCGGATTTTGTGATTTTCTCGGATTTTTTTACCGATTTTGGCCGATTTTTATGGATTTTATGGATTTTTTTGCCGATTGTAGCTTAACCCGATTTGCCGATTTTTGCCGATTTACCGATTTACCGATGTTTACTCGATTCATAGTCCGCCCGTTCGTTAAACCAAATTAATTCCATTCCTTTCGTTAAACCAAACAGTAAAATGATATCAAGTTCATTCCTTAGCAAACCAAATAAGTTTTTCAGAATCATTCCTTTCATTCCATTCCCCCGGTTTGATTCCTAATTCCGATTCCATTCCTTTCTGTCAACCAAACGGCCCCTTAGTGGGAAATGATTCGGTCTTAGACACCGACCTTAAGCTCGCAGCCTTGTGCTCGTATCTTGTCTCGAAGATTTGAAGATCCCAAAACCCTATCCGATTGATGAACCATTCCCTTGTATTTGTTCTATCAATGAGGTTTCGCACTCGCAGACGCTCCGCTCCGGTTAAGGCGCTCAATAGCTTATCCGCCTCAACACCGCAGTAGAAGACTCCGATGATACCGGACTCAAGCAGAGCAAGATACCGAGAGAGTCGCCGAATTGAACTCACAGAGTAGTTCATTCAACTCGTAGCCGATCTTTAGTAGACTTATCTCACTGCCTATCTACCGAATACAAGGTCGACTCAAAGACGGCTGCACAATCTTCCGAATTGTCGATCTTTTGAAATACAATCGCATAGTCATATACGAGGAAGAGAGAAGTCACCTCACTAGCCTCGAAGTCCCGCTCTGCCTCAACCACTTTATTCACCTCGACAAACGACAAGCATACACGTGTCATCCTACCTACTAAAGCCGCAAGTCAACACTTTCCGAAAAGGAGGAAAAGGCATCGTTACCTACGCCAAAAAGAGCCGTTTGCTACCAAAAGAGAGAGAGAGAAGAAGATCGCCTCCAACGGATCTATTTCAATCTCTCGCTCTATAAATAGAGGGATTATTCAAGAAGAATGCACCGAATGCACCGAACGCACGTATCTAGAGCAAAAATCAAGAAAGCATTCAACGAGCAAAGAACCCAAAGAACTACGTCTTTAGCAAGAACTCGAAGAACAATCTTCCGGCGAAAGACTACATTATAGCTCATAGGGAATCAAGCCGAACCGACATACAAAGCCTCTAGTATCCAATCGACGTTACACGAACTTATAGCTTACCTTCACTGCTCGCCGATCTAGAAGCTACTCACTCATATTCCCTATCGCTCTAACCCTAAGCTCAACCGCTCTTATCTATAGCTTAGAAGAAGGAGTTCACCTTGAACCCGATCCTTATTGTATAAGGACTCCTTCACCGTTGGAGAAAGTTTGTCAAACACTTCTAAGTTTGATGTTTGTAAACCGAGACTTGGATCAAGCATAAAAACCAAGACGCGGCTTTGCCCAAAGGCGCAAGCCGACCGAGACTAACTCAGATAAATAATAACCTCCCGATCTTTCGGGGCACGGGACGTAGGATTTGAGCGATATCCGAACCACTTTAAAAATCCCGTGTCTCTATCGCTTTCGATCGTCTGCATTGATTTTACTATTCATACCGAACATCATTTCTTAAAATCAATCAACTGTCTCAAAGATACCGAACTTCATATCTACCGAACTCGAGACTTTCATAAAATGTTTTCACCACTCAACCGGGATTTGGGCCTACACACATTTCCGCACGCTTAACGCCACCGGAGATACGAATTTCTCGACTCGCCGCCCAGCGCATCTCGCAGAGTCGCTCTTTGCCGCACACGATTCGTAATAGCCGTTTGGTCTCGTTGAACTGCTTTTAGTCGACACCATCCCGAATCAGACTGCTCGTGTTCGAAGTTGAGAAATCGAATCGTGTGTATTCACCCCCTCTACACCCGACCGTACACTCCTGGGACCAACATCGCAAGAGACCAAATAGTCGTTTCCGAATCGTGTGAGGCAAAGTCTTAAAGAACGAAGTCCCGACTCTACCGAGATCCGCTAGCCGACCGAGTCGAATCCAGCATCAAACAGTAGAGTTCAGCGGTGCGGAAAAGTGTAGGCCCTAATCGCTGAGTGGAAAACCGTTTTATGCAAGCCTCGCCTCAAAGAAGTAGACAGGCTCAAGATGGCCGAGACAAATTGTATGATTTTAAAGAAGATTTTCAGCATGAACAAGAAAATCAATGCAAAAAGAATCGTAAAGCAATAACGAGACACAAATTTTTAAAGTGGTTCGATATCAATCGATCCTACGTCCACCCGCCCCAAAAGTTCAGGAGGCTATTTATTATACCGAGTTAGTCTCGCCGCCTTGTGCAACGGGACAAAGCGCGTGGCTTGGGGATTATATCGAGCAAGTCCCAGCTTATAAAGGCATCAAACTAAAGTGTTTGACAAACTTCTCCAACTATGAAGGAGTCCTTTTACAATAAGGATCGGGTTCAAATATGAACTCCTTCGCCTAAGCTATAAGTATATTCGGCCGAGCTTAAAGGTTAGAGGGATAGGGAATGAGAATGTAGCTTCTAGATCGACGAACAAATTAAATAAGTTTTAGGTTCATGTATCGTCGATTTGGATACTAGAGGCTCTTCTAACAGCTTTAGCTTGGTTCCCTATGATCTCGAGAAGGTAGTCTTTCGCCGGAGATAGATCTTCAAGTTCTTGCGAAGACTTATAGGTTTTCTCGTTCTAGCTCGCTTTTTAGTGCTTGTGTATGTTTTCGTCGCTTAAGCTTATGCACCTTTTTCTCTTCTTGAAATGTCCCTCTATTTATAGAGCAGTAGATTGGAAAAGATCCGTTGGAGACGATCTTCTTCTTTCTCGCTTTTTTGGTAGCAAACGGCTCTTTGAAGTAGGTAACAGCAAGGTGCTTTCCCACCTTTTTGGGTAAAGTGGTCGACCGCAGCCTTTAGCAGGTGAGAAGACACGTGTGTTCTTGTCATTCGTCGAGGCGGATAGAGTGGTTGAGACAAGCACGTACTTCAAGGCAAATTGAAGCCGACTTCTCTCTTCCTCGTGTAATGACAATGCTGATTGTTTTTCAAAAGTATCTCGATGCGCTCGTAAGACCGGCTCTACCGATGCCGAGTCCGATCCCGTATTCCGCAGGTAGATAGCCGAGTAAAGTCTACTAAAGATGAGCTCGAGTTCGCTGAATCGCTTCCCGCCCGAGTCCGGGCTTCTATCGACTCTTTCAAGCATATCGCTCCAAACGAGTCCAAGCTTCTATCGATTCTTTCAAAGATATCGCTTCCCGTTGAGTCCAAGATCACCGAGTCTTCTACTTCGGTGTTAAGGCGATAACCCATCGAGCGCCCTTGATCGTAGCAGAGTGTCTACCGAGTCCGAAACCTCGTAGACAAAAAAATAACGATTACAATAAAATGGTTCACCATTCGGATAGGGTTTTTGGGATCTTCAAATCTTCTCAATATTCGGAGCACTAGGCCGGCCGAGCATGGTTCAAGATAGAAGATAGAATCATTTCCCACCAAGTAAGACTATGCTAAGGATAGAATCATCACCCAACAAAATCCATATGTAGTAGCTTGAAGAATTCCATCAAATGGAAGGAGACGGAACGAGTGGATTTTGATTCCTTGTTTGCTTTCCCTTCGTACATGCTTCCCACCGAGTGTCTTTGCCGAATACTTCATTCGGCAAACCCTCTTGCTAGAGTGTTTCTTGCTAGTTTGTTGAGCGTCTTGGAAGTTGAGACGGCCGAGTCTCCCGTGCGCGCTACAGCCCACCCCGTTCGGCCATTGTCGTTCTTCGCTAACAAACAAGCTTCGTGTTCAACCGAGTTCCAGGCCAGCCTACATAGATATTCTTCTTGCGCGAACCTCGATAACACTATTTTCCCCGTGGATTTATCAACGACATCACGTAAAACCAAACCACAAATATCACTCTATTCGAGTTATCACAAAATCGACTAACAGAGAGAAGGTTGTGCTGAAGTCCTTTAACATATGATACTCTTGGAACTTTAGCAGCTCCAATGCTAAGTGTTCCAAATCCTCTTGTGTAGCCTTTTAAGCATTGTCTCCAAACTCAATCCTCGGGGTCCTTCTTCTGGGGATATAATTCTTCGCAGACTCTTTTGATATGTCACGCGTCGTGAGCATCCGCCGTCCACATACCACGGGTCTTTGTGCACCTCATCCTCTTCTCCTACCATTAGAAACTTTTCACCAGCTTTCTTCACCTTCAAGCTCTAGTGGCCATGAAAGCCGCTTCATCATCGGATGAATCCATGAAGGAGTCGACTTCTTCTCGAGTCCTCCGAGAGTTCACCAAACTATGTATGCTTGTCTCTTCTGGCGAATCTCTCTCCTTGCTTTTCGTGCTACTCGCTCAAGACTACCGAGCTCGAGACAATCATATTGATAGTGTCCCGGCTTCTTGCGCCTGAAGCAGTGCAATGACTCTTTCTTCTTTGCTTTCGCCGTCTTTTGATGGAGCCGAGACATCCCTCTTCTCGCATTCGTAAGCATGCGAGTCAGAGTTCGTTTAGGCGTGTATTCGTACTTACCTTCGATTCTCGATAAGCTTTAGTCACTTTTCTCGCGCCGCTCCTTTTCCTTTTGATATTTTACTAAGCAAGCAAGGCGTACTTCCGAGCGAGACTTTCTTCTTGTATATCGTTGAGTGAAGGTTCGCCTTACTCGACGTAGGAGACGCCGTGGCCGAGTGATGCTTGAAGGCATGGTCAATTTTGGTGTCGCCACCCCTCGCCGCTTTCGTTGAGGTCCGTTAAACTCGAATTCCTCCGCTTGAAGTTCAAAAGATATGGTCAGAGTAACAATATCTAAGTCGAATGTCGTAATAATGTAGCAAAAGGAGTCTAATGACCATCCGGGCAAAGGCCCTCGCATTTTGAGATTCATTTCTGGCTGGAGAATATCTTTCCCACTCGTTGATGGAGTTCATCAAATCCGTGAATCCGACGCCGAGATCTTCTATGGTGTCTCCCTGGCATGAGAGACAAACTCTCCAAGCCTTTTGGAGTTCCAAAGCAAGCAAAGTGTTAGCTTTTGATCTTCCGAGTCCCTCGACCTCGCAGCGCTAGAGCATCCTGCAGTTCCTTAGCTATCTTGCATTCCCGAACCCCGCCGAGATAAGAATCACTTAAGGTGGTTAGTATGGGCATTCCCGGCGACTTGGCCTAAGTTGTGAAGTTTCTTCCCCCTCAGGGGTGAAGAGACTTCGTCCTGGGAATCTTCTTCCTGGCCACCATTCCTCCAAACTGCTTGATCCCGAAGTTACGACACTATCTCTCATAGGGAACGATAGGTCCTTCCTCAAGTACTCCTGGTCATGCCGTCGTGAAGGGAGGCCGATAAGCCTCCATTCTCGACCCGCCATACACCATAGTTCTCACCGAGAACACGGGTACCATCCTTATACCCGACATATCGCCATGATGAATAATGATATGAATGTAGAATGATATGCAAAGGAAAACGTTTTTCCTGATCCGCTCAAGTAGACCAGCTCAAGATAACAAGAGTTTTATAGAACTCCCCGCTCCCGATACCAATTGTTGGTCCCGAGAGCATGTTCCTGGCAGTAGAGGGGGGTGAATACACCCGAAACCGATTTCTCAACTTGAAACACGAACAAACCCTATTCAGATGGTATCGCATCGAATGAATTCGCAGACCAAACAGCTTGTTCTCGAATCGTGTTAGGGCAAAGAGATATCGGCTCTACCGAGACCCGCTAACCGACCGAGCCGACCCGCATCTTCGCCTGGAGTTCACAAAGTGCGGAAATGTGTAGGCCCAAAATCTGCTGAGTGGAAAACGCTTTATCAAAACAGCTTCAGCCGTAAGAATAAGCGCTAAGATCGCTCGAAACTTAGTTGAATGATTTTAAAGGATAATTTCCAAAGATGAACTGCTTAAAATCAATGCAACAAGAATAAGAGAACAAGAGAGAGACACAGAGATTTTTAAAGTGGTTCGGATACACAAGATCCTACGCCCACCGCCCCGAAAGATCGTGAGGCTATTTATTATACCGAGTTAGTCTCGCCGCCTTCTACACAGACAAAGCCGCGTCTTGAAATTTATACCGAGCAAGTCTCGCTTACAAAGGTATCAAATCAAGCGTTTGACTAACTCTCCAACTATGAAGGAGTCCTTTTACAATAAGGATCGTGTTCAAGGATGAACTCCTTCGTCTAAGCTATGGATATAAACGGTTGAGCTTAGTGGTTAGAGGGATAGGGGAAGGAGAGTGTTGCTTTCTAGAACGACGAACGAACTGAGTTAAGCTTTTAAGTTCGTGTAACGTCGTTTGGATACTAGAGGCTTGTATATCGGTTCAACTTGGTTCCCTAAGAGCTAGATTGTAGTCTTTCGACGGAGAAATATTCTTCGAAGTTCTTGCATGAAGACTTAGGGCTTTTTGGTTTTGCTCGTTGAATGCTCCGTGTTCTTGTGTTTTCCCGTAAGCTTCAAATTTCGAATGATCCCTCTATTTATAGAGAAGAGTCTTGGAAAGATCCGTTGGAGACGATCATCCCTTACTCTCTCTTTTGGTAGCTAACGGCTCTTTTGAAGTAGAGTGACAAGTTGTCCTTTCCCTCTTTTTCTCGGAAAGTTGTCGACTTGCGCCTTTAGTAGGTGTAGGACGTGTGTCTCGCTTGTCATTCGCCGAGGTTTACAAAGCAAGCTTGAGACAAAACAAACTTCGAGGCATACCGAAGTCGACTTCTCTCTTCCTCATATTTCGACTATGCTGATTGTCATTCAAAAGATCTCGACAATCCGTAAGACCGGCTCGGCCGTTGCCGAGCCCCGATCTTCGATTCGCAGCAAATATGCCGAGATAGCTTTTACCGAAGATCAGCTCTAAGTACAAAGCGGAACTACTCCCGCCGAAGTCCGCCTCTACCGACTCTATTTAGTATATCGCTCCCGCCGAGTCCAAAGATTCTACCGAGTCCTCTACATCCGGTGCCGAGGCCGATAATCTATTGAACGCCCGAACTAGGAGCAGCAGTGTCTACCGAGTCCGAACCCTCGTAGACAAAAAACAATTACCACGATATGGTTCACCAATCAAGATAGGATTTTGGGATCTTCAAATCTTCATAGATTCACTCGTGAGCATAAGCTCTACCGAGCGCATATCGCATGGAAGATAGAATCATTTCCCACTAAGTATTACAAAGGCCGAGGATAGAATCATCACCCAACAAGTCCCGAGTCCGCGAAAGGTGGTTCTTGCCGCTTCTTTGAGTGTTCTATTCTTTCTCTCAAAGAATCCCATTTCGTTGAGGCGCGCACGGTAGACGCCTCACGATCTATGCCTTCGCCTTGCGTAACTCCTTTACCATGGGAATTCGTGAACCCGCTCCTCTATCTCGAACGTATCTTGATGATCTTGGTGTTCTTCTCGACACCGAGCTTTTTTCGTAAGCGTTGGTAACTCTATTTTAACGCCATACTTGTTGGCAATAAATATGACCCATGTGTAGTGCGAGTAGTCATCAATGACCACTAATGTATACTTCTTGTCTCTGATCGTCACCGGAGAGACTGGACCGAACAAATCCATATGTAGCAGCTGAAGGATTCCATCAGTGGAAGGAGATGGAACATGAGGATTTTGATGTTTGCTTTCCCTTTAGACATGCTTCACACTGAGTGTCTTTGCAGTCCTTTGCTAGAGTGTTTCTAGCTAATTTGTTGAGCGTCTTGAAATTGAGATGGCCGAGTCTTCTGTGTTAGAGCCACCCCGTTCTGTTGTCATTGTTTGCCAACAAACAAGCTTCAGGTTCAGCTGAGTTCCAGTCAGCTACATAGATATTCTTTTTGTGCGAACCTGACAACACCGTTTTCCCTATATATTTATCAATGTCATCACGTAAAACCAACAAAAAAAATCACTCTATTCGAGTTATCACAAAATTGACTAACAGAGAGAAGGTTATGGTGAAGTCCTTCAACATATGATACTCTTGGAATCAAGCAGTGCCCCAATGCCGAGTGTTCCATAAAGATCTCGGTATAGCCTTTGCGTTATCTCGAAACTCGATTCGGGGTCCTTCTTCGCATTATAATTCTTCGCAGGTCTTTTGGTATGTCATATGTCTAGAGCATCCGTTGTCCACATACCAAGGGTCCTTGTGCACCCGCAAAATAGAATTATATTTAGGTACCCTTTATTTTTGATTTCGGGGTCCTTAGATGTTAGTTTTGGAAACTCAAATCGCTCTTACGACCCTTGTGGTCTCGCATAATTTTTTCCACTTTTATCAACATATTTGACCACCGGACCGGTCGATGCCGACTTATGAGGCTTTACAGTGTCCCGGAGTCTAGATCTTCTCGAGTAGGCGGATCGCTAACCTTCGCCTTACGTACGGCTTTCTTCTTCTTCTTCTCGACTTTTGGATCCTCTCCTAACTATAGGATCATAGTAATATGACCCATACCGAGCCGGGATGAGTCACCGCGGAGGTCCATACCGATCGCCCGATTTTGCTTTGTTGGTTCCCCCTCGACCGAACTAGGGTGATTTCGTCCCGATCGCCTTGTCGAATGCCGATAACCGGCATGAGGCGCTCTTCATCTTTTGTTTGTTCTGGCTACGGGGTTCAATATCTCTCGCATTGATGTTCTCCCCTTGAACAAACCTATCGCCTAGCCGGTATTCTCGAGCGCACGGGGCAGTATGAGGAGGCTCCATGGCCGAATCCAAGTCCCTCCTTGCAGCAAGCTTAAAGGCTTGTCGCCCGCTAGCATCGCCTCAAGCTTCTTTTCACCGCCCACGTACCGCTTTGTCATCAGCGTTCCTCCGCATATCATCGCTTTTCTTTAGCAATTCATGCTCTGGCCCCGAAGTCCCGATAGATCTTGCTTCAAAGAAACTCACTTCAAGATCTTCTCGAGTCAAGTCATTGGTCAAGCATTGAGATTTGATCTTCTTGATGCCGAGACTTGGCCATCGAGAGTTTATCTCCTCCCCCGAGTCTCAACACAAGTCCTTCAGACTCAGTAGCAACCTGACTTTCCTGAGAAAGTCTCTGATTTTCCACTTTCAGGGTATCCAACTCCTGAGGAATCTTATTGAGCTGCAGACTCATCTTAATCTGCTCGTTGAGTAGTTCTTTGTATGCAATCGCGATGTCCAGATTCTCATCTGCCCCTGAAATAGTGTCGTGTGTGCATTGTGAAGAGGAGTTAAATGGAGCGTGAGAGTTTACCTCATCCTCTTCTCCTGCCATGAGACACTTTTTAGCGTCTACTTCAGCTTCAAGCTCTACGGCCATGAATGCCTATTCATCATTTGATGAATCCATGAAGAAGTCGACTTCATCTGAGTTGTCTGAGAGTTCACCGGCAATATATGCTTCTCGCTTCTTGATGAACTTCTCCCTTCGAGCTTTGCGTGCCGCTTCTTTCAAGAAGCAGCCGAGCACAGACAATCATACTAATATTGTCCTGGCTTCTTGCGCTTATAGCAGAAGTCGTGACTCTTTCCTCTTAGCTTTCACCGCCTTTCGACCGAGCTAAGTCCTCCCGTTTTCTCGCATTCGGGCATGTGAGTCGAGTGCGCTTAGGTGTATATTCGGCCTTACCCTTGAAGTCTCTCGACGACTCTTGAGAGCTTCCTCGCGCCTCTCCTTCTCCTTCTCGATACTTCACGGCAAGCAAGCAAGGCGTACTTCTTGGCTAAGTTTCCTTCTTGTATGTCATTGAATGAAGCGTTCACCTTGCTAGACGCCGAGTCAAGCCAGGCCGACCGATGCTTTAAAAACATGGTCGATTTGGGGTGCCGCTTTAGCTCGCCGTTCCTTTGAGGTAGACCAAACTCGAACCCGGCCAGCCTTTGAGTTCCAAAAGATATGGTTAGGAGTAACAATATCTAAGTCGAACGACGCAATAAAGTAGCAAAGGGAGTCTAGCGACCGCCCGACAATGCCCTCAAAATTTTGAGATTCATCTCTGGATTGGGGAATGTCTTTCCCAACCCGTTGATAGAGTTCATCGATTCGTGAACTCCGACGTTGAGATCTTCAATGGAGTCACCTGCATGAGAGACAAGCCTCTCCAACTTCTCAGGTTCCAACCGCGAGTTTGTTCGCTTTTGATCTTCCGAGTCCCCCCGACTCGCAGCGCTAGACCATCCCAAAACTCTTCCGAGATAAGAATAGCTCGTAGTGGTCAAGATGGCATTTCTCGGTTACCCTGCCTAAGTTATGAAGCTTCTCCTCCTAGTGGGTGAAGAGACTTCTATCTTTGGGGGATCTTCTTCCCTGGCCACCATTCCTCTTCCTTGGCCGGATCCCGAGCGACGACGCTATCAACCATCGGGAACGATAGGTCCATCCTCTAGAACCTCTATCATGCCGTCATGGAGGGAGGCCGATGTGCCTCCATTCTCGACTCCGCCATACTCCAAAGTTCTCTACCGAGAACATGGGTACCATTCTCGATTCCCCGACATATCGACATAGTAAATAATGATACGAATGAAGAATGATATGCAAAGGAAAAACATTTTTCGGATCGGCTCAAGTAGGCCGCTCAAAATAACTAGAGTCTTAGAGAACTCCCCGCTTCCGATACCAATTGTTGGTCCCGAGAGTAACATTCAGTGTGTAGAGGGGGGTGAATACACCTAAAAACCGATTTCTCAACTTAAAACGCGAACAAAGCCCTTTCCAGGAGAGTGCCAGATCGAACCGATTCAAGAAACCAAATAAGTTGTTCTCAATCGCGTGGCAGAGCGACCGACTTTGATGAGGCCCAAATTCAGCACCGCTCGATAAAGTTCAAGAGTGCGGAAATGTGTAGGCCCAAATTCGGCTTTAGTTAAGAAAACGTTTTATCAAAACAGGTTTCAAGATATTAGTGCAAGCCGATTAAACTTGTTGAAACTCGCTGAATGATTTTAAAGATATTTTCAAGAAGCTACGTAATCAATGCAACAATAAATAACGAACACAAAACACGCACGATTTTTAAAGTGGTTCGGATCCAACAATCCTACGCCCACCGTCCCGAAAGATCGAGAGGCTACGTATTATACCGAGATAGTCTCGCTGGTTTGTACGCCGGACAAACACCGGTATTGAGATTTATACCGAGCAAGTCTCGCTTACATGTGGTATCAAACTAAGTGTTTGAAAAAAACTCTCCAACTATGAAGGAGTCCTTTACAAAAAGGATCGGGCCTCGACTATGAACTCCTTCGTCTAAGCTATAGATATGAACACCGAGCTTAGGTTAGAGGGATAGGGAACAAGAGAGTGGCTTCTAGAGCGACGAACGGCTAAGTATAGACTGGGTTCGTGTTCGCCCCTCGGGATACTAGAGGCTATATGATTCTCGGGCTCAGCCTTAGTTCCCTATGAGCAGGTATATCGTCTTTCGACGGAGATTACTTTTTCGAACTACTTGCGGAAGACTTAAGATGTTTATAAGTTGATCTTTGAATGCTCGAATTCACTTGTGTGTTCGTTCGTGACTTGGTTCACTCGTATTCTCGTGAGCTTCACCTGAATGTATCCTCTATTTATGGAGCAAAGATAATGATAGATCCGTTGGAGACGACGATCCTTTCGTCTCTCTCTTTCGGGGTAGCTAACGGCTCTTTCAAGTATGGTTGCAAAGATTCTTTCTTTCCATTTCTCGGAAAGTTGTCGACTTGCAAGCCTTTAACGTATATAGGACAGTGGCCGCTCGTCATGGGTCGAGATTCGTAAAAGTAGGTGAGATAGAATAGACTTCAAGAAGATCCGAAGCCGACTTCTATTCCCTCGTATTGACTCGCCGATTTGACTTTAGAGAATCTGGGCCAAGAAGACCGCCCACCGGAGTTTGATCTTTATTCAAGAAGCATGCTCCTACCGAGCTCGGCTCATCAAGATCGCCTCGAGTTCCCGTGGAACTACCTCCCGCCGAGTTCCGGGCCCCACCGACTCCTTTCGCATATCGCTCCCGCCGAGTCCAAAGATCACCGAATCTTCTACATTTCGTACCGAGACAGTAATCTACCGAGTGCTTGAACCAGATGAAGAGTGTCTACTTAGTCCGAAACCTCGTAGACGTAACATAACAAGTTACAACCGAATGGTTCATCGCCCAAGATAGGGTTTTGGGGATCTTCCAATCTTCGCAAATATTCGTGAGCACAGTGGCTACCGAAGTTATGTCTTAATTGATTGTGAGAAGCCTAAATCATCTCCCAACATAGTGATTATTTGTAGCTCACCGGGTTATCCGTATTTGCATCCGTATCCCCGTTAAACGGGTTGGATTATATCTACCGAGAAACTCGTAAGGGATTAGTACACTAAACCCGACCGGCTGATCGAGTTCAGGGTGTCCGAATAAGGTTGAGCGGTACTACTCAGAATATAATAAGATGTTAATTAATTTAAGTCATTGCAGTTTAATTAATTAACGAATATTTGTTTCTTAAATATGGAGATCAATTAAGTCTAAAATACAAGCTCGTACTCAAATTAAGATAAAGGGGTAAATCAACACGCATTCTCTAGTGGAATGAATCTCTATTTATTAATTAAATTTTCTCCTCGGGCCGAGCATAGAGAATTAATAAATTTGAGGCCCCGCTTTATTTCTCGTATTCGATCCTTGGCTTGGCCTATGTAGGTTGCCTTGCTATTGGTTGCACTCTCGTGTGATTATTAATAGATTAATGAATTTTATATATTATTTAATAAATTGGGGCATTATTTATCTCGGAATTAATTATCTCGGGCCAATTAATTGATAAACAAGGGATTATCGGGTAGATTATTAATTTAATTGAAGCTCATTAGCAAGTATAAGTACTATTAAGTCAGTAACATTATTAACGGCTTTACCGATAATAAAACTCTCCACACATACACACGTTTACATACACGATTAACGTTAGTTTTCAAAGTGAGCACGCTTTGATAACATTTTTCTCGATTTCTCGCCCACACGTAAGTGTCGAGGAAGGCACCGGGATACGCAATTTAAGATCTAAAACGCGCTCAATAATCAAAGCCGCGACAACTTATTATGGGTTGTAAAGTAATCTACATATTTACTTTTATACAATGTTTCCCCGTTACCACTATTATTATTCTCCTATATGATTATTATAATTGCGTAAATTAGTCCTTTATCTCACAAGAGTTAGATCATACAACGTGTTGTAGATCACGTAAGACCGTAGTGATTGGTTGAACTACCGAGATAGAAACAAGCTTATCACACCCGAGGCAACTTTAGGACAAGTCGCCGCTTAGGTTGCAACGTAGATAAGAAGTGACTTATCTTAGTCACTTGTCTATGTTGATACATTTTAGGTATTGATGGGGTCGCAAAGGAGACGTGTTCTTTTATCTCGACCCGTGGAAGAACCAAGGTCTCTGGAGACTCAACCGATCTTAAGCTTGATGAGATTTCACCGAGTGCACGGGACTAGCTACGACTTTGCTTACTATGGGTGAGGGCCATCGCGACCGTATATCTCTCGTATCTTGGGTGATGCTGCGCTGCGTGTAGCTTAGGGTCAAGTTATCCGCATCATGCATCCATATCATATTAAAGCGGTTGATGATATCCCCTTAAGGAGTCTCGAAATGTTTATCATACTAAACCGCGCAAGTTGATTAAGTTCAAGTATGATAATAAGGTCGAAAGTGGTACCGATCAAGGATAAGATATTAATTTTACTAAGTAGTCATGAAACTTAATTAATTAATGGATATTCGATATATTAAATATGGGGATTAACTGAAGTTAAAAATACAAGCTCTGACTCAACTTTTGGGATAAAGGGGTAAGTCAACATAGATTCTTTAGTGGAATGAATCTATGTTTGTGAATGAATAATACTCTGGACCGAGTGACGGAAAATTAATTCACTTGATGCCCGACTTTATTTTTTTGTATTAGGTCCCTGGTCTGGCCCGAACATCTACCCAATCATATGCGACTTTTTCTCTCAGACTCACTAGACTATTACATTGCTTGGAATTATTTGGTCCTTTAGTGGACCAAAGCAATTGGTGATGTTGTAGTGGCCTCTTTCACTATTGGGCTTGGAGTCAAAGGCCCATTAGTGGTTCCTTTGACTAGTCTTTATTAATAGGGGGACAAAGGGGGCCACTTGTCGACACTAGTCTTTCTGGGCCTTGGTGCGCCGTAAAGTGCGAGCCCGAGTGATATTCCGTCGAGAGCCTTCTAGTGTTCTTCCATCCAGAGTTGAGAGCTCGGTGTCACGTGCACAGAATATCACGTGCGGCACTACAACCTTAACCCCTGACTTGAAGCTTGCTAGTTAGCCTACCCTCGAACCTTGAACACATTTAGAGAGAGAAAGAAGAGAGAGAAGCTCTTGGAAAATGCTTTGTATTGCTTGAATACTTGGTGGTTACAAAAGGATGAACTTGGGGTATTTATAGCCCCCTTTACCATGTTGAACGACTTAGATCAATTCGATCTAACGATCCCTATTAAGTCTCTAGATCCTTCCACACTAATCTAGAACAATCTATGCACTTTGTACATTTCTACAATATTCTAGAACTCTTCTAGAATCTTCTGGAATGTGGGCTAGGCTTATGGGTAGCCCAAAGTAGTGTAGCATGGCCCAAGTGGTGCGGGAAAACCTCATTGAGTCAAGCGGTCCGTGACATTCTCCCCCACTTAATTTGGTGACGCCCTCGTCGCATCCACCTTGGATGCTTTCGATCTCCTCCTTGTGGTTCCACAAGGTTAGTTCGTGTTCCCAACTTGGCTTACTCTCCCGTTGCCCCTTCCATTTGAGAAAGTACTCCACATAGCTCGGTGCGAGCCTCTGGGCAACTCTATGCGCGAGTATCTCCTGGGGCATGGTAGTGATGGCGGCTGGTGCCCTCTTCGATTCGCCCCCTTATTAGGTTCCTCCTTGTCTTCATGGTACAGCTTCAACAAGCACACATGGAAGACATTATACATCTCCAAATGCAAAGGTAAAGGCCAAACGGTAAGCTAGCTTCCCGACCCGCTCTCGGAAATGGCCCTCATAACGTCGGACTAGCCCCTTGTGCACCTTTGTGAACCTTCGGCTTTGATGAGGAAGGAGCTTCACCATGACTAAGTATCCTTCCTCAAACTCGACGTGCCTCCTCTTAGTGTCGGCTCACTTCTTCATCCTCTTCGTGGCTTTAGCTAAGTTGGAGTGCGCCATGTTCGTCTTCTTATGCCACCCTTTGGCAAACTTGAAGGCGGAGGGGCTCGAACCTCTATAACCTCCGACAAGTGTTTGTGGTATTAGAGGCTGTTGTCCCGTCGCGATCTCAAATGGAGTAAATCCCGTTGACTCTCTGCTCTGCAAATTATAAGAAAACTGAGCAATATCAAGGAAGTTAGTCTAATCACTTTGGTTGGCACTCACATAGTGCCTCAAATATAGTTTCAACAATGCATTCACTCTCTCCGTCTGCCCTTCCGTTTGAGAGTGAAAGCTTGTTGACAAGTTGAGCTCCGACCCCATCATCTTGAAGAGCTCCATCCAAAATCGTCCCGTGAAGCGAGTGTCCCAATCACTCACTATCGTCTTAGATATGCGCCAATACTTCACCACATGTTGGAAGAAGAGCTTTGCCGCATCTTCGGCCGTGAACTTCGTCAGTACCGCGATGAGCACGCCATACTTGCTAAATCAGTCCAGCACCACCATGATGTTCCCACACCCCTTGGACTTTGGAAGGCAAGTGATAAAGTCCATCGAGATGCTCTCCCATGGCTTCTCTGGTATGGGTAACGACTTAAGCAGCCCTCCTTGCTTGTGTTGATCCACCTTGTCTTATTGGCACACAAGACACGTCCGCACAAATACCTCAATGTCTTCCCGCATTTGAGGCCAATAGTAGGCACGCACAAGTGCCAAAGTCCGTCGCGCCCCGGATGTCCAGCCCCACTTCGAGTCGCGGCACTCCTTGATGATCTCCCTCCTCAAGCCTTCGCCACTTTGGCATGTAGACTCGGGTCCCCTTTGGTGATAAGCAATCCATCCCGAAACTAAAATTGTCGGGCTTTTACCTTCATTCGCCAAGTTCACCACATGTTTCGCTTGCGGGTCATGCTCTAGTCCCTCCATGATACGGTCCACCAACGGAAACTTGGACTTGTGATAGCCGAGAACTCCGCCTTGCGGCTTAGTGCATCCACCACCAAATTTTCCTTGCCCCGCTTGTACTCCATGACAAAATTGAACACGGCTAAGAACGCCGCCACCGGACTTGCTTCGAGGAAAGCTACTTTTGTTTGAGGAAGTAACTTGTCGCCACATTTTATGTCTTCACCATGAACTTGGTCCCCAACAAGTAATGCCTCCACATCCTCAAACAACGGACTACAACTGCCATATCTTTCTCTTGGACGTGTACTTCCTCTCCGCCTCATCGAGCTTTTCTCTTCGAAGGCAAGAGGATGCCCATCCTACATCAAAACACCACCAAGAGCAAAGTCGGAAGCATCGGCTTGTACCTCATATGCCTTAGTGTGATCCGGCTTAGCAAGGACGGGTTCCTCAATCACCGCCTTCGAGTGCATCAAATGCCTTGCATTCTATCATCCCACTTCCACGCCTTGTCCTTCTTCAACAACTCGGCGAGCGGCGTGGCTATGGTGGAGAATCCTTTGATAAACCGAAGGATAATTGAGGGTTAGAAACGATACCTTCCTCCTTCGTATGTTGTCGCGGCCCCGATTGTTGCTCCCGTGTCGATCTTCTCATCTCGTGTCCCGGCCTTTTCCACTAAATGCGCTCACCATAGTAGGTCAAAGGGATAGATAGCCAAATGCGCTCAACTGAAGTCTTACCAAGCTTACGACAAGCTAAGTCACCGAGATCTTGGTTCTCCACTAAGGTCAGTTAGAAGAACACATCTCACTGTGATCTGTCAATACACCACCTTAAGTGTACCAAGAAAGACAAGCAAACCTAAGACAAGCCAATTCTTATCTAAACAATAGCTTAAACCGACAACTTATCCTTAAGTTGTCTCAAACTGTGATAACCGCCTATATCTTGTCGCTTCAACCAATTTGTGTTGTCTTCTGTGATACCCGACACACCCACAAATCTAACTTTTATACAAGATAAAGGATAACATGTGCAAATATATATATTTATCAGATAGGAGAATAAAAGAGTGGTAGGGACAAAACACGTTGTATACAAGCATAAAATTTGCTTCTAGTATACAAAATCCCAACAATTCTCCCACTTATACTAAAGTAAACTTTTAGTATACAATGTGTCAGTTCTAGGTACAAACTAGTATTCAGCTATCTAGGTACAAACAAGTACCCAGCTATATCTCAGCTATCTATCCTTTCTATCACTGCATCTTCTCCCACTTATACAAAAGTTTATGTAGTCCTTAGTGGGGAGCATCTCTACCATCTCGAAGCCACGAACATTCTTCTCATAAGCCGGGAGTGGTAAGCTCTTCGTGAAAGGATTAGCTAGGTCGACTTCGGGCCCAATTTTGTCAATCACCACGTCACCTCAATTTATGAATACTCGTATAATAAGGTACTTCCTGTCTATGTGTTTAGACACCTTGTGAGATCTAGGTTCCTTAGAATTTGTCACTGCACCTGCATTATCACAATAAATCGTGATCGCCTTAGGCAAATTCTGAACAATATCAAGATCCAGGAGGAAATTCTTGAGTCAAACTGCCTCTTTCTAAGCTTCTGAAGCTGCCACATACTCTGCTTCCATGGTTGAGTCCGCAATGCATTTCTTCTTTGCACTCCTCCATGAAATGGCTCCACCTCCCAAGGTAAACACATAACCCGAGGTAGACTTCTTCTCGTCTCTGTCAACCTGGAAATCCGATTCTGTATAACCCAAAGACACTAGATCGTTTAACCGGTAAACAAGCCTATAATCTCTAGTCCGTTTAAGGTACTTGAGAATATGCTTGACCGCAACCCAGTGTTCCTTTCCAAGGTTAGACTGATATCTTGAGACCATGACTATAGCATATGAGATATCTCGCTTCCTCGTACAAAGCATCGCATACATGAGGCTACCGACAGCCGAAGCATACGGTACTAGCCTCATACTTTCTATCTCTTCAGTGCTTTAGTGGTACCGATTCTGGATAGAAAAATGCCATGTCCGAAAGATACCGAACCTCTCTCGCATTTTTCTTGCTAGAACGAGCAATGTAAGTGTCAATGTAGGACGCTTGTGACAAGCTTAACATCCTTTTCTCGGCTATCCCTGACAACCTTGATCCCAAGGGATGTAAGCAGCCTTCACCTAAGTCCTTCATTTGAAACCGGCCGGATAACCACGCCTTTATGTCTCGATAACACTTCAACATTGTTGCCAATGAGAATGATGTCATCTACGTAAAATGCAAGAAACACCACTGTTCCATTAACACAGATGCGGTACACGCACACCTCGTTAGGACAGGATACAAAACCATATGATTTGACAACCTCGTCAAAACACTGGTGCCATAACCGGGAAGCTTGCTTAAGTCCATAAATAGACTTCTTAAGCTTCCAAACTACATGCTCTTCGCCCTCTTTCACATAACCATCTGGTTGTTTCATATAGATGTCTCTACCTTTTTCAAGGTGCCCATTTAAGAATGCGGTCTCGACATCCATTTGCCGCATCTCTAGGTTCATGTGAGCTCGCTATGACAAGGAGAATCCTAATAGACTTGATCATTGCTACAAAGCGAGAAGGTCTCTTCATAATCGATACCTTCTTCCGGGTAAAACCCTTCGCCACTAGCCTGGCCTTAAATGCCATGATCTCTCCATTCGATCCTCTCTTTCTTTTGTATACCCACTTACTACCAATAGCCTTGCAGCCCTCAGTAGTTTAGTGATCTCATATACATTCATATCGCTATGGACTTAAATTCTCGAGTCCATGGCGATTCTCTATGAATCTCGCATCTACATCTCCCACCGCTCGTTGTAAGTCCAGGGATCCACGTGTCTTGTTCATCCGCCGGGAGATGGTCGAAGTCGCCCCAAAGGAACATGCACCGATCAGGTAAAAATATCACCCTCCCACTACGTCGAAGAGTGTCGGAGTTGTGTTAATAGATCGTGCAAAGCTGCTTGTGGAGCTCTATCTTGCACAACCGGCTCGCGAGTGGATATCGATCACCTTGTAATTCCTCAAGGATGATCTCGCCTCGAGACTTATGATTACTAATATAATCCTCCTCTAAGAACCGAGCGTTGGTGCTAACCACGATCTGCAGTCTCTAGGGCATATCCCCAAAAGGAAACTGAAACCATCTCTAGGAGAGTTCGGTTCCTTCTCTCTGATACACCATTCTGCTGAGGCGTGCCCGATGTTGTCAGTTGGGATGTAATCCCACATTCTGTCAAGTATTCCATGAACTCATTAGATAGGTATTCCCCACCGCGATCAGATCGCAGTGTTTTGATTTCTTTACCTAACTTCTTCTCCACTTCTGCCTTGAATTCCTTAAAGGTTTCAAAGCAATCCGACTTGTGGCGAAGAAAGGTAAACATATCCATACCTCGAGTAATAGTCAGTAAATGTGATGAAGTACTCATACCCTCCACGAGCTTGTGTAGACATAGGTCTACACAAGTCTGAATGTATCAAACTTAATACTTCTGTGGCTCTATAACCCTTTGCCTTAATAGGCATAGTCACCATCTTACCGTCCAAGCAGGATTCGCAAGTTGGAAATTGTTCAACTTGGAGAGACTCCAATGATCCATATTTCACCAACCTTTGAGTCCTGTTAAGATTGATGTGTCCTAGTCTTAAGTGCTACATATAAGTTTGGTTTACCTTAGAAGACTCTTTCCTCTTCTTAGGATTTGATGATGAGGAAGCAATATTAACAGAACTACGCGATTTACAAGTAATAGTATATAAAGATCCGTTTAATGGTCCACCACAGATAAAATCATCGTCTTTCATGATAGAAACTTCACTATCAAAACTTGATTTATAACCATCCATGGTGCAGAGTTTTGAAACAAAAATAATGTTTCGCCTAAACTAAGACACATATTAAACATCTTTAAGTACTAAAAACGAATTATCAAAAGATAGATGTAAATCTCCAATGGCAATTGCAGAACTTTCGATTCATCGCCATTGAGACTACCACCTCGCCATTGCTCAATCGCCTTTTCCGCAAGAAATCTTGCAAGGTGTAACAAACATGATCGGTTGCTGCCGAATCCACTACCCATTCGCGGTAGAAGATAAAACCATAACAGCTTTTAGTTACAAGAGCGACTCGCGTCTCTTTCTGCTTTTGCCTTGATATCCGGATTATAATTATTCCAAAGTTGTCCTTTCTTACCACTCTTGAAGAACCTTCCTTTCTCCTTTGACATTCGCATGTCGCCGAAGGATTGTCTTCTTACTCCCACCGCTCTTCTTGAAATGTCCACCCTTTCTGCCCTTTTTCTGGTTTCCGCCTTTCAGAGGATTCCTTGAACTACTAGGGATATTCAAGACTTGAGCACTCTTGCCCTTTCCTATAACCTCTTTGACCGCTACCAAAGATTTGAGTAACATACTCATAGTAAACTCGTTTTAGACATAGCGGTCCTAAAACGTAAGTTCTCATAGGACCTTTGCAGTAGCTTTTATATTTGGGAGAGGTAAGATATCTCTTTCACTCTATAAAATTATTTAAAAATTGTTAAACCCGTTAGGGTTTGGTTGGTGAGACTGTTTAGGAACTCAAAAAATTTCGAACAGACATATCTGAAAAATATAATTTAAAAATAAAGCATGTAAGAAAAAATTATTTAAACATAATTCGTAATTAACGATCATTGTAACCTTTTGAAAATACAATGATGTTAAAAACCTCGAACGGCTCTAGGAATTCCACTAGTAAGCCACGCAGGTGGACGTTTACTAGCGTAACCCTAAACCAAGCTATTTACCTAGCTCTTTAATAGTTCGATATTCTGGACCATGTCACTATTAAAACGCGGAAGGGACTTCGAGGGAAGTGAATTGTACCTGCGGTGACATCTAAGCATTGACCATTAATTTGACCAAAATAGAATCAAATTCTCGAAATTAACATACTTACTCGAACCATGCCGCATTCAATTTGATCTAATTAGCCATCCTATTTAATTATTATCTTCTAGAGTACTCGTGTTTACTAGGCATGCAAGCCACGCAGGTGGACGTTTATGGCTTCGCTCCCACTACTCAATAATAATCAAATATTATTTTTGGAAAACTCATCTCACAAAACTTGTAGCTCAAAGATGCAACAAAGCCACGCAGGTGGACATTTACACACATAATCTTATAATTTTGTGTAGAGTCCATTAATAGAGGTGCAATTAAGTGTTTAATATCCAAATGAAATATAATTAAACATTTAATTTAATGTTGCTTAGTCTTTTAATCAAAAGGTTTGTTTTGAATCATGCTTATCCACATAATTCCTAAAGCATGCAATTTCTAAGAGCATATAATAAAATGTGCTCGCGAAAAATAAAACATGCTTTAATAACGACATAAATCCTATTTACATGCTTTTTTAAGCGCAATTAATCACATATTCGCATGCTAATGTATAATAAAAGATAAAAACGTAAATAGGAAATTTAAAGTTGTTATCGGGCTTTAAAACACATAATTCATAACTATTACATTGCCCGATCAAAATATAGATCTTCGAAATTTTCAAAATCTTCGAATCTTGAAACTGCATCGAAAACTGCACCGCCACGTCATCAGGGTCGTCTGCCACGTGGCACACACGTGGCAGCTAGGGCTGACGTGGCACACACATTTCTCTGCCAGCCGCTGGCACCCAGGGGCGTGCCGGATGATGGCGAGTCGAGAACCGGCAGCCCCGCGTTGAGAAGCTGCCTGCGGCGGCCGCAGACGCGTGCCGCCGCGATGTCCTCGGCCATCCCCGACCCTCTGCCACCATCCCCGCTGCCTCTTGATGTTTTCCAGACATTTGGGCCGTGCCAAACGGCCGGCGATTTCCGCTACCGCGATGGGTTTGCGCAATAAATCGCACCTCCACCGCCGCCGCCTTTCGCCGCCTGAATTCTCACTTTACGAGCCATGATTCGATCAATTGAAAGATGGAAAACATAATTAGAACATTCACGACCACCGGGTAATGGATGCCGGCAGAGATTAGTTCCTCAATTTCCCGAATTTCAAACAATTCGCCGGAACGAATTGTTAACGAGTAGCCAACTTCAGATGTCAATTCCGATCGCATCCGGGATCGGATGATCCCTTACGACCTATCGACGCGAAGTTCGTAAGATAAAGATTCTATAGTTTCAAGCTGATCGTCGATCAGACATCGGACGCACCGGGAATCTCCGCCGCAAGATGCGGTGGAACCCTAGAAAACTAGGGTTTTCGCTGCAAAAATCAGATTCTTCTTCGTCTCGCTTTTCGTGCCTCCCGAACCAATTATAGTACAAAAATAGTACAATCACATAACAAATAGGTCCTATAATCTACTCGTGAATTTTCTCAAGAAAAAAACGTTACAATGGGGTCAAAATAGTGGCTCGCAGGCAGCCCCAAACACGAAAATAGCCCAATAACGATGAAATAAAATCTAATCATACAACAACAACAATCAGAGCCTAAACCAGGCTCTGATACCAATTGAAGGATAATTGAGGGTTAGAAATGATACCTTTCTCCTTCATATGTTGTCGCGGCTCTGATTGTTGCTCCCGTGTCAGATCTTCTGATCTGTGTCCCGACCTTTTTCTTCCTCTCGGTGGTCAGAGAACTAAAGAAAATAAAAATATTGTCTCTCTTACAACTCACGCACGACGTGAATATTATGTGACTGTGTGTGTAATCTGTTTCTGAATAGAATACTAATATATATAGGCTTCAAAAGCGAATATAATATTAATATATTTGTAACCCATTAATTTAATTATATTTCTAATGAGCTTCCACATAATTAGCACATAATATAATTAATCAATCTACTGGGCTACTAATACTTATCAATTAATTGGCCCAACATATTAATTCCAGATAAATAACATTATTAAATAATGTAAAAATACATTAATCCATTAATAATGATTTCTGAGAGGCGATAAATTACTAGGCAACTAATTGGGCCGGATCAGGGATCCAATACAAGAAATAAAGCTGGGCCTCAAATTAATTAATTATCCATGCTCAGCCCAGAGCAAAATTAATTAATAAACACAGATTCATTCCACTAGAGAATCCGTGCTGACTTACCCCTTTATCCCAAATTGAGCAAGGGCTTGTATTTTAGACTTAATCGATCTCCGTATTTAAGATAGAATATCCGTTAATTAATTAAGCTCACTGACAGCTTAAATTAATTAACATCTTATATTCCTGAGTAGTACCACTCGACCTTATTAACACACCTGAACTTAATCAACCGACTGGGTTTAGTGTGCTAATCATTTCGAGTTCCTCAGGGGATATTATCAACCCATTTTACTAGGATACGGATGCAAGATACAGACAACCAGCCTGAGCCACAAAGTGATAGATAGCCAAATGCACTCAGCTGAAGTCTTACCAAGCTTAAGACCAGCTAAGTCACCGAGATCTTGGTTTTCTACTAAGGTCAGTTAGGAAAACACATCTCACTGTGATCCGTCAATACACCACTTTAAGTGTACCAGTAAAGACAAGCAGCTAAGACATGCCACTTCTTATCAAAACTGCAGCTTAAACCGACAACTTATCCTTAAGTTGTCTCAGCTATGATAACTGTTTGTATCTTGTCAGTTCAACCAATTTGTGTTGTCTTCTGTGATACCCGACACACCACACAAATCTAACTTTTATACAAGATAAAGGACAACATGTGCAAATATACATATTTATCAGATAGAAGAATAAAACAGTGGTAAGGACAAAAACACATTGTATACAAGCATAAAAAATGCTTCCAGTATACAAAATCCCAACAATTCTCCCACTTATACTAAAGCAAACTTTTAGTATACAATGTGTCAGTTCTACGTACAAACTAGTACTCAACTATATCTCAGCTATCTTGGTACAAACTAGTACCCAGCTATATCTCAGCTATCTAGGTACAAACTAGTACTCAACTATTTCTCAGCTATCCATCTTATCTATCACTGCATCTTCTCCCACTTATACAAAAGTTTCTGTAGTCCTAAGAGGGGGGTATCTCTACCATCCCTAAGCCACGTACATGCGTCTCGTAAGCCGGGAGTGGTAAGCTCTTCGTGAAAGGATTAGCTAGGTTGACTTCAGTTCCAATTTTGTCAATCACCACGTCACCTCGATTTATGAATACTCGTATAATGTGGTACTTCCTGTCTATGTGTTTATACGCCTTGTGAGATCTATGTTCCTTAGAATTTGTCACTGCACCAAATGATCACAATAAATTGTGATCGCCTTAGGCAAATTCTGGACAATAACAAGTTCTTGGAGAAAATTCTTAAGCCAAACTGCCTCTTTCGAAGCTTCTGAAGCAGCCACATATTCTGCTTCCATGGTTGAGTCCGCAATGTAATTCTGCTTTGTACTCCTCCATGAAATGGCTCCACCTCCCAAGGTAAACACATAACCCGAGGTAGACATCTTCTCGTCTCTGTCATCCTGGAAATCCGATTCTGTATAACCCAAAGACACTATACTGTCTGACTGGTAAACAAGCCTATAATCTCTAGTCCGTTTAAGATACTTGATAATAAGCTTGACCGCAGTCTAGTGTTCCTTTCCGGGGTTAGACTGATATCTTGAGACCATGCCTACAGCATATTAGATATCTTCTCTCGTACAAAGCATTGCGTACATGAGGCTACCGACAGCGGAAGCATATGGTACTAGCCTTATACTTTCTATCTCTTCAGGCGTTTTAGGGCACTGATTCTTGGATAAAAAAATGCCATGTGTGAAAGGTACTGAACCTCTCTTGGCTTTTTGCATGCTAAAACGAGTAATAACAGTGTCAACTTAGGACACTTGTGACAAGCTTAACATCCTTTTCTGGCGATCTGGATAACCTTGATCCCAAGGAACTAAGCAGCTTCACCCAAGTCCTTCATTTGAAACTGCTCGGATAACCAGGTCTTTACGTTTGATAACACTTCAACATTGTTGCCAATGAGGAGGATGTCATGTACGTAAAATGCAAGAAACACCACTGATCCGTTAACACAAATAAGGTACACACACCTCGTTAGGATAGGATACACATCTATAGGATTTGACTACCTCGTCGAAAACGCTGGTGCCGTAACTGGAAATCTTGCTTAAGTCCATGAATAGTCTTCTTAAGCTTCCAAACTAGATGCTCTTCGCCCTCCTACACATAACCATCTGACTGTTTCATGTAGATGTCCCTACCTTTTTCAAGGAGACCGTTTAGGAATACAGTTTTGACATACATTTGTCAGATCTCTAGGTTCATGTGAGCTGATATGGCAAGGAGAATCCGAATGGACTTGATCATTGCTACAGGCGAGAAGGTCACTTGTAATCGATACCTTCTTCTCGGGTAAAACCCTTCGCCACTAGCCCGGCCTTAAACGCCATGATCTCTCCATACGGTCCTCTCTCTTTCTCTTGTATACCCACTTACTACCAATAGCATTGCAACCCTCAGGTAGTTTAGTGATCTCGTATACATCCATATCAGTTTTGGACTCAAATTCCAAGTCCACGGTGATTCTCCATGAATCTGCATCTACATCTCTCACTTCTTCGTTGTAAGTCCCGTGGATCCACAAGTATCTTGTTCATCCGCTCTAAGATAATCAAACGTCTCCCCAAAGGGAACATATACCGATCGTGTAAATATAACCCTCCCACTACGTCGAACAATGCGTCGAGTCGTGTTAACAGATGTGCGGCTACTCGTGGAGTACTATCTTACACAATTGGCTGTTCAAGTGGAACTCGACCACCTTGTAATTCCTCAAGGATGATATCGTCTCGAGATTTATGGTTACTAATGCAATCCTCTTCTAAGAACCGAGCATTAGGGCTAACAATGATCTTCTATTCTTTAGGATCATAAAAGTAACCACCCGTCGTTTCCTTTGGATACCCTATGAACAACATCACTTCTGAACGTGATTCCAATTTATCGACCTGCCTATTCAGTACATAAGCAGGATAACCCTAAATCCTTAAGTGGTGCATACTGGGTTTGTGCACGCTCCACAACTTGAAAGGGATCTTTTGTACCGACTTGGAAGACACACGATTCAGCAAGTATGTTGCAGTCTCTAAGGCATATCCCCAAAAGGAAACTGGCAAAGTTCCATAACTCATCATCGACCGAACCATCTCTAAGAGACTCCGGTTCCTTCTCTCTGACACACCATTCTGCTGAGGCGTGCTTGGAACTGTCAGCTGGGATGTAATCCCACATTCTGTCTAGTAGTCCTTGAACTCGTTGGATAGGTATTCCCTACCACGATCAGATCGTAGTGTTTTGATTTCTTTACCTAGCTTCTTCTCCACTTCTGCCTTGAATTCCTTAAAGGTTTCAAAGCAATCCAACTTGTGGCGAAGAAGGTAAACATATCCATACCTCGAGTAATCGTCAGTAAATGTGACGAAGTACTCACACCCTCCACGAGCTTGTGTAGACATAAACCCACACAAGTAAGAATGTATCAAACTTAATACTTTTGTGGCTCTATAACCATTTGCCTTGAAAGGCCTAGTCATCATCTTTCCTTCCAAACAGGTTTCGCAAGTTGGAAATGGTTCAATCTTGGAGAGACTCCAATGATCCATATTCCACCAACCCTCGAGTCCTGTTAAGATTGACGTGACCTAGTCTTAAGTGCCACGTATAAGTTTGGTTTACCTTAGAAGACTCTTTCCTCTTCTTAGGATTTGATGATGAGGAAGCAATATTAATGCAACTACGCGGTTTACAAGTAATAGTATATAAAGATCCGTTTAATGGTCCACCACAGATAAAATCATCGTCTTTCATGATAGAAACTTCACTATCAAAACTTGATTTATAACCATCCATGGTGCATAGTTTTGAAACAGAAATAATGTTTCGCCTAAACTCAAGCACATATTAAACATCTTTAAGTACTAACACAGAACTATCAAAAGATAGATTTAAATCTCCAATGGCAATTGCAGGAACTTTCGATCCATTGCCCATTGAGACTACCACCTCCCTATTGCTCAATTACTTTTTCTGCAAGAAACCTTACAAGGTGTAACAAACATGATCAGTTGCCCCCGAATCCACTACCTATTCGTGGGTAGAAGAGGAAACCAGAACAGTTTCAGTTACACGAGCGAGTCGCGTCTCTTTCTGTTTTGCCTTGACATTTGGATAATAACTCTTCCACTGTCCTTTCTTACCATAATTGAAGAACCTTCCTATCTCCTTTGACATTCGCATGTCGCCGGTAAGGACCGTCTTCTTACTCCCACTGCTCTTCTTGAAATGTCCGCCCTTTCTGCTCTTTTTCTGGTTTCCGCCTTTCGGAGGATTCCTTGAACTACTAGGGATATTCAAGACTTGAGCACTCTTGCCCTTTCCTATAACCTCTTTGACCGCTACCAAAGATTTGAGTTACATACTCATAGTAAACTCGTTCTTAGACATAGCGGTCCTAAAACAGAAGTTTTTATAGGATCTTTGTAGAGCATTTATTGGGAAGGTAAGATATCTCTTCCACTTTGTAAAATTATTTAAACCCATTAGGGATTAGTTGGTGAGACTGTTTAGGAACTCGAAAAATAAAATATTCGAACAGACATATCTGAAAAATGTAATTTAAAAGGCATGTATAGAGTTAATATTTGCACATAATTCGTAATTAACCATCATTGTATCCTTTTGAAAAAACCAATGATGTTAAATACTCGAATAGCTCCTAGAGATCACACTCGCAAGCCACTCAAAGTGGACGTTTACTCGTGTACCCCTGCACCAAGCTATATACCTAGCTCTTTAATTCCAATCCACGCCTAGGTTCTTAAGACGAATGGAATTAATAATCCGATATCTCCGGACCATGTCACTATTAAAACGCGGGAAGGGACTTCTCGAGAAGTTGTACCGTGGTGACATCTAAGCTTTGACCATTAATTTGACCGAATTAACATCAAATTCTCGAAATCGCTTACTTACGCGAACCATACCGCTTTCAATTTGATTTAATTAGCCATCTTATTTAATTATTATCTCGCTAGAGTACTCGTGTTTACTAGGCACGCAAGCCACTCAAAGTGGACGTTTACGGCTTCACTCCCACTACTCTATAATAATTAAATAGTATATTAGAAAATCCATCTCACAAAACTCGTGGTTCAAAAATACAAGCAAGCCACTCGAGTGGACGTTTACTCATATAATTGTTCCACTTTTGTGTAGGGTCCAATTAATGGAGGTCCGGTTAAATACCGAAAATAGTAGTTGCCACGTCATCGTGGGTCTCGCCACGTGGAAGACACGTTTCGTCCGGGCCGCCAGAGGGCCGATGCGGCGCGCCACGTCGGCCGCGCCATGTCGCATCATCTTCTTCATCAAGATCATGCCGCCGCCGCCCCATCCGGGCGTCGCGCAGCCCGCCCGTCCGCAAAGGGGGTCGCCCGCGGCCTTGCCGCCTCACGGCAGCGCCGCTATCACCGGAAAACCGGCCGGGAGCGCGCTGCCAAGGCTGCCGCGCGCGTGCCGCCGCTCCCGCCGCCTCATCCGGCCGCCTCCCTCAGCCCTCACGCCTACAATCGCTCCCACTCGGCTTCCTCGACGTCTCCCGGATGTTCGCCGTGAAGAACGGCCGGCCGCCGCCGCAATCGCGAAAGAAACGTGCTACACAACGCCGCCGTCTCCATCGCTCGAATTCCCCCTTTTTCGGGCGCAATTTCGTTAAATTGATTCATGGTTAATGATTCTTGGACGTTTTTAGGCCACCATGAACGGATTCCGGCCAAAATCGTCCATTAATTTCCCTCAATTCTCAAACGATTCGCCGGAAAAATCATTATGAGCAGTGAACTTCAGACGTCGATTCCGGTCGAATACGGGATCGGATGATCCCATACGACATATCGACACGAAGCTGGTGTGACGAAGAATCCATAGGTTCAAGCCAATTGGAAATTGGACTCCAGATCCGCCGGGAATCGCCGCCGCAAGATGCGGCGGAACCCTAGAAAACTAGGGTTTTCTGCCCAATTTGGGATTTCTGGACAACACGACCACTTTTCCTTTCCGATGCTATTCCGGATAAACCAGAAATTGAAATGGGTCGTGCGACCTATCCAGACGACGCTAATGAGAAGACAAACAAAACTAGATGAATGGATTGGACAAATAAGTTGGAACTCGCCCCCACGCGCCGTCGCAAGTCTGGGCGGTCCCGTTCCCGCCAGCTTCTGGGGTTTCGCCCTTTTCCGTCCTTCTACGCCGTCGTGCCTCGATTTTCGTGCAACTCGGACCAAAAATAGTAGAATAACAGTACAATCACATAACATTGGTCCTATCAACTACTCGTGGATTTTCTCACGAGAAAAATAGTACAATGGGATCAAAACAGTGGCTCGCAGGCCGCCCAAAACACGAAAATTAACCCGATAACGACGGAAATAAAACCTAATAATTCATCTAACATCAACAATAAGAGCCTAAACCAGGCTCTGATACCAATTGAAGGAATAATTTAGGTTAGGAACGCTACCTTCCTCCTTCGTATGTTGTCGCGGCTTTGATTGTTGCTCCTGTGTTAGATCTTCTGATCTGTGACCCGGCCTTTTTCTTCCTCTGAGTGGTCAGAGAACTGAAGAAAATAGATTATCGTCCCTCCACATACAAACGGCGTGCGTGTGTAATATGAATATCTCGTATTCCGTTTCTCGAACGTAATACTAATATATATAGGCTTCAAAAGCCAATATAATATTAATATATTTGTAACCCATTAATTTAATTATATTTCTAATAGGCTTCCACATAATTAGCCCATAATATAATTAATCAATCTACTGGGCTACTAATACTTATCAATTAATTGGCCCAGCCAATTAATTCCAGATAAATAACATTATTAAATAATGTAAAAATACATTAATCCATTAATAATGATTTCTGAGAGAAGATAAATTACTAGGCAACTAATTGGGCCAGATCAGGGATCCAATATAAGAAATAAAGCCGGGTTTCAAATTAATTAACTATCCATGCTCAGCCCAGAGAAAAATTAATTAATAAACACAGATTCATTCCACTAGAGAAGCCGTGTTGACTTACCCCTTTATCCCAAATTGAGCAAGAGCTTGTATTTTATACTTAATCGATCTCCGTATTTAAGATAGAAATATCCGTTAATTAATTACGCTCTGTGACAGCTTAAATTAATTAACATCTTATATTCCTGAGTAGTACCACTCGACCTTATTAACACACCCGAACTTAATCAACCTGGCCAAAGTTTAGTGTGCTAATCCTTTCGAGCTCCTCGGGGGGGATATTATCAACCCATTTTACTAGGATACGGGTGCAAGATACGCACAACCACTGAGCCACAAATAACTACTAACACCCAAGATACGTAGATCCGGGTCGCGATGACGTTCACCATAGTAGGTCAAAGTGATAGATAGCCAAATGCACTCACCGAAGTCTTACCAAGCTTAAGACCGCCTAAGTCACCGAGATCTTGGTTTTCCACTAAGGTCGCTTAGGAAAACACATCTCACCGTGATCCGTCAATACACCACCTTAAGTGTACCAAGAAAGACAAGCAAACCTAAGACAAGCCACTTCTTATATAAACCGGTAGCTTAAACCGACAACTTATCCTTAAGTTGTCTCAACTATGATAACCGTTTATATCTTGTCGCTTCAACCAATTTGTGTTGTCTTCTCGTGATACCCGACACACCACACAAATCTAACTTTTATACAAGATAAAGGATAACATGTACAAATATACATATTTATCAGATAGGAGAATAAAACAGTGGTAAGGAAAAAAACACATTGTATACAAGCATAAAAAATGCTTCCAGTATACAAAATCCCAACATACACCACCTTAAGTGTACCAGTAAAGACAAGCAGCTAAGACAAGCACTTCTTATCTAAACTGCAGCTTAAACCGATAACTTATCCTTAAATTGTCTCAGCTGTGATAACTGTTTATATCTTGTCAGTTCAACCAATTTGTGTTGTCTTCTCTGATACCCGACACACCACACAAATCTAACTTTTATACAAGATAACGGATAAAATGTGCAAATATATATATTTATCAGATAGGAGAATAAAATAGTGGTAGGGACAAAACACGTTGTATACAAGCATAAAATTTGCTTCTAGTATACAAAATCCCAACAGAATCTAATGTAATAGTTGACGAGGCCAAGGGAGGATCAAAGGTCTGGTCACCTTCTTTGGCGGCTCCCACTCGTCAATAGACGAACCTTGGACTTGCCTATCTTCAACTTTCCGCCTCCCACGATGTGGCCCTAAAACATCACCTCGACTTGGGCAAACTCACACTTCTCCCCCTTGACATAAAGTTTTTTCTCCCACAAGACTTGGAAAACTTATCTCAAGTGTGCCATATGCTTCGTTAACGTCTTGCTATAGACGACGATGTCGTCTAAGTACACCACCACGAACTTATCCAAGAAAGGCTGAAACACCCGATTCATCAAAGTACAAAATGTGGCAGGGGCATTCGTTAGTATAAAGGGCATAACACGAAATTCATAGGAACCATACCTTGTCACACATGCGGTCTTTGGTTCGTCTCCTTTGGCGATTCGCACTTGATAATAGCCGGATCTTAAGTACAACTTGGAAAACCACTTTGCCTCTCCAAGTTGATCAAACAAGTCGGCGATCAACGGTATCGGGTACTTGTTCTTCACTGTGATCTTGTTAAGCGCCCTATAGTCGATGCACTTCATCAATGACCCGTTGTGCTTCTTTTGGAATAGCACTGGTGCACCATAGGGAGCCTTCGATGGTTGGATGTAGCCGGCATCCAACAACTCCTTCAATTGCCTCCTCAACTCCTCGAGTTTGGGAGGTGCCATTCGGTACGACACGACCGCGGGAGGGGTAGCGCCGGGTACCAACTCGATCTTGTGGTCGACCTCCTTCTTCGGCGGAAGCTTTTTGGAAAATGCTTCCGGCATAACATCCTTGAACTCATCAAGAATGTGAATGACCTCCTTCGGGACCCTATCAGACGTCGGGTTGCCTTTTTCCTCCTTCAAGGCAACAAGGAATGTTGGTTGTGCCTTATTGACTCCCTTCAATAGTTGCATGGTCGAGAGTTGCTTCACGCCACTTTTGAACTCTAGAGCTAAAAACACCATGCACGCTTTACCCTCCTCCAAAATGCACATTGTGTCGGCACACGAAATTGGTATGGCTCTCACACGATCCATGAAGTCCATCCCTAATATGATCAGGTAATCATCCATATGCATAATAGACAAATCAATAGTACCACACCAATTGCCAAGACATGCCTCAACATCCTTAGCAACGCCACATATGGCCTTGGATGGCGAATTGACGAATTTGCGGAATCCCGCTTGCCTTGTATACTTGATGTCTAGCCTTTCTGCCTCTTCGTACTTCAGAAAGTTGGCTTGGGCGCCGGTATCCATAAGAGCTTTGGTGGTGTGTGTACCCACCTTGGCATCTATGGACAATCGTCCCTTCTTTTCCGACTTTAACACCTCTATCTTTTCCTTGATAGCACCATGAATTTGAAGTGATGTCGTCTTAGTATCCTTGGCATTGTCCTCCATCTCCTCAATAAGAGACAACAATTTGGCCTTCTTTGGGCAATCCATCGCCTTGTGTGGCCCCTCACAAAAGAAACACTTGAGTGGTCACCGATCCCCACTTTTGTCTGACTTCGACTGTCGCCCCTTATAGAACTTGTATTTACTCTCTTTACCATGATGGTCTCCCCCACTCTTGCCTTTGTCACCCCTCTCCTTCGTGGACTTGGAATTCTCCGTCTTCTTGAACTCTATCAAGGACTCGGCAATGGACATCGTCGTGGCAAGGTCTTGAGCACCTCGTCGTTGTATTTGCATCTTGGCCCAATTTTGAAGGCCATCTTTGAAGGCAAAGAGTGCCTCCTTGTCCGGATAGTCGGGAATTCCCGAGAAGAAGTTTAGAAAATTCCTTACCATAATCACGAATCATACCTTTTTTGGCTGAGATGTCAAAGCTTGGCCCTAGCTTCTTCCTCGATATTTTTTGGATAGAATTGTCTCTTGAGTTCCCTCTTGAACTCATGCCACGAGTCGATAGTGCACGTCCCACGCTCGATGTCTCCACACCGTTCCCTCCAGCACACCAGAGCGGTGTCCTCCAAGTAGAGTGTTGCGCTATCGACCCGCTTAGCGCCTCCTTTACGCCAAGTGCCTTGAAGTACCTCAAGGCTCCAAAGAAAGTTTTCCAACTCCTTTGCGTTCCTTGACCCCTTGTACGCCCTCGGTTTTAGAATGTCCACCCTTCCGAAGTTGAGAACCCTTGTTGATCCGACGACACCTTCCCCTTGGGCAATCGCCTTCTTGCAAAGGACTAGTTCGTCCATTGTCTCGCTCAACTCAGACACAACTTTAGCGAGTTCATTTTCAAGTGAAACATACCTTGCTTCAAAGGCGTCCTCCATTAACTTCACTATGGCTTCGAAATTGGACAAGGCTTTGTTCATAACACCTTCCAATCCCTCCCGGAGCTCGTCTCTTCCCTCGTCAAGCTCCTCGATGCGTCCATCCAAATCCGCAAACTTGTCTTTCCCTTCACCAACTGCTAGCTTGACCCTCGCAAGCCTAGCATTGAGATCCAGTATCACGTCTCGGGAACTCGCCCTCTTGGTCTTTGCTTACTTCACGACCTCAACGTTCTCCACTTTCTCAATTCACTCGAACCCGCCATTCCTCTCGTGTTTTCAGATTGTACTCCCCTCGATGCTCTGATACTAACTGTCACGTGCATGGAATTTCATGTGCGGCACTAGCAACTTAACCCCCGACTTGAAGCTTGCTAGTCAGCCTACCCTCAAACCTCGAACACACTTAGAGAGAGAAGCTCTTGGAGAATTCTTTGCATTTCTTGAATACTTGGTGGTTACAAATGAATGAACTTAGGGTATTTATAGCCCCCTCTCCTATAATGAACGACTTAGATTAATTCGATCTAACGATCCCTATTAAGTCTCTAGATCCTTCCACACTAATCTAGAGCAATCTATACACTTTGTATATTTCTAGAATATTCTAGAACTCTTCTAGAATCTTCCGAAACGTGGGCTAGGCTCATGGGTAGCCCAAAGTAGTGTAGCATGACCCAAGTGGGCGGGAAAACCTCCTTGAGTCATGCGGCCTGTGACATCGGGCACGGGAACAGTCCAGAAGACCTTTTCTGGACCGAGTCAGGAAGATCATATTCTAGGACGATCTTGAGGTATAATTTCGTATACATACGTGTTTTGGGCAGACTGCGAGCCACTGTTTTAACCCCTTTGTACCATTTTTTCTCGTGAGAAAATCTACAAGTAGATATTAGGGCCATTGTGTTTTAATTGTACTGTTTATTATACTGTAATTGATCCTATTGGCACGAAAAACGAGATAGAAATACAAAAAACCATAAAATGATCGAAAAATCCTAGTTTTGGCTAAGTTTCTGCCGCCTCTTGTGGCGGTATGTCCAGCCATCTCCGGCCAAGTGGCTTATGTCTTATGGTTCATCGTCTCATGATCTTAGCGTCGATAGGTCGTATGGGGTCATTGGACTGTGACTGGAATTATCGACGCAAGTTCGTTGCTAAATTTAATTTTTTTCGGCGATTTTGTTTGATATTGTGGAAAATGTTGAATTAATCTCGGCCAGAATTTTTTACATGGTGGCCATGATTGTCCTAACATCATTTTCCCTCTTTCAATTGATCGAATCGCGGCTCGAATTCACACGAATTTGAGAGGTAGATCTGGACGATGTGGGGAGACGGCTGTGGAGGTGGAGGACGACGTCGCATGCTGGGGAGGGCGCAGTGGCGTGCGGGCTGTTGAGAGTAGTCGCGGCTGCGTGGTGTAGTGCCTCCAGTGTCGAACGCGGCGCAACCGCGGGTCATGGATGAACCAGCGACCTCAACCACGTCGGTGGCGGTGCAAGAGAAAGACGTGCTGACATCAGCCCTCGCTGGTGTGGCGCCACGATGCGGTGATGTGGATTTTTCTCGAGCAGTTTGTCGATGCAGTTTTGCAGTTCAAAGATTTTCAACTTTTCGAAGATCTGTATTTGTTTGGGATATGTAATCCAGCAGTGGTACTATTCATGAATATAATAAGATGTTAATTAATTTAAGCTGTCTGTGAGCTTAATTAATTAACGGATATTTCTATCTTAAATATGGAGATCGATTAAGTCTAAAATACAAGCCCTTGCTCAATTCGGGATAAAGGGATAAGTCAGAACGGATTCCCTAGTGGAATGAATCTGTGTTTATTAATTAATTTTGCTCTGGGCTGAGCATAGATAATTAATTAATTTGAGGTCCTGCTATATTACTTGTATTAGATCCCAGATCTGGCCCAATTAGTTGCCTAGTTATTATCTCTTAGAAATCATTATTAATAGATTAATGTAATTTTACATTATTTAATAATATTATTTATCTGGAATTAATTAGCCAGACCAATTAATTAATAAATATTAGTAGCCCAATGGATTAATTAATTATATTATAGGCTAATTATGTGGAAGTCCATTAGGAATATAATTAAATTAATGGGCTACAAATATTAATATTATATTGACTTTTGAAGCCTATATATATTAGTATTCTGTTCTTAAACAACACATACACACATATTATAGATTAACGCACAGCGTTATTGAGAGAGACAGTAATCTTATTTTCTTTAGTTCTCTGACCACCCAGAGGAAGAAAAAGGCCGGGACACAGATCAGAAGATCTGACACACGGGCAACAATCAGAGCTGCAACAACATACGTAGGAGGAAGGGAATCGGTTCTCACCTCCTATTTCCTTCACGATCATGTTTGTTACGCCCTGCAGGGGTCCCATTATTATTGTGTTGTTTGTTTTCGGCTTGGAAATTAAGAAAGTGGGTGAAGATGTGCTAAAGTGGTGGGGTCCTCTAGTTTAAGTGATTGTGGTCTACAAATTATTTCATTTTTTAGAAATAAGACAACAACAATGGGACAACCGAAAAATGAATACAAGATAACAAGAATGGGACAGATGGAGTTTTTCTTTTCTGGGTGTTCCACCGAACTTGTCCTATTTCCTTTCTGGCAAATTATTAAAAATAATATTTTACTTGAGGGACTCACAACTTTACACAACTTTTATACATAATGAACAATATTATTTGAGTTATCCACAACTTTAAACGACATTTATAAAAAATTAACAACTCTCCTAAACAACCGCACCGAAAATAAACAAGACAAGTGCAATGGGATGGAGGGAGTATTATTATTAAATCACCTCTAGTAAGGATTGAACTCTAAATCAACCCTGAATCAACCTTGAATCAACCACCTATGCAGAAGTTATTATACCAACTAAACTATATGTTACCGATGAAGAAAAGAAAGTAAAAGAACTGTATAATTAGGAAATTGAACTCTTCTCCTTGATTGTGAGTACACAAACTTACCTTGCCAGCAATCAATCACCAAACCAAATAGCCTTCATAATTAAATATAATACAATTAATTTTTTTGATGTGGGGCTAGTGCCCTAGTATTCCCCTTTTACATAAGCACTAGTATTGGACACGTGTCAAATATTTCGATATGATAAAACACTTTAATTATCGGGTCTTATTCATTTTAGTACTCATTACACCAAATCTAATATTAAAATATAAAATTAATTTATTTTACATATCAATTATCGTGTTAAATCATCGTGTAGTGTGCTAATTTTCTAAAAAATACCGTATTTGTATCGTATTGTATGTTCTATTTATGTACAACTTAAGATAGCTACGTCTCTTATCGATTCTTCTCGCACAACGATACTCATCTCTATTTTCAATCTAACTCTAACGTTTAGTTTCATACAGCTTCATGAGATTATTAGAAAGATGGCGAATCTAATTATACTACTCTTACTACCCTATGATGCGACTGGAGGTTCTGGTTTTGTTCGTGCGCTTGAATGAAGAAGGAAGAAAGGAAGAAAGAGCTTCGGCAGTTAAGGTAGTTAATAATCGCAGCCGTTGGATTATCTTGCATCGACGGACATGCTTGCATTACCTTTATAACAAACTCACGTCTTCATGTTGGTTAAGTCGGTTACTTTCGTAAATATTAGCTTAGCTTTCCTCCTCTTTTCTGCTTAGCAAAAATATGTGATTTGGGGGTTGTAATTAGAACTTTTGATGAATGAATTTTTCATAGTTTGCTTCTTCGCCACCCTTGTTCTGTTCTTAGTTAAAATAACGAATCCTATAGCAAAAACAGCCAATCTTTCTATGCATATTGTCATCACGCTACGAGTACTGGTGCTGAAATGGCCATCCAAACTCCCATCATTAACACCTGCCACAATTGCTTCATCATCACTATCCCACTTGCTCCATTGCACATTAGGTTTTTATTCATGATACCTACACTGCGACTCCGTTTGATTCCTGCCAAAACATCATCCACGTTAGACTTGACACTTTTATAGTAATCCTTTCTTTCAAAAAGATCATCTGACATCGATTTATAAGGCCAGTCTTACGCATTATTTTATTAGAATCTAGGTACCTCTCCCCATGAGGTAGCTTTCTTTTTTTTTTTGATTTGAGGAAGCCGCAGCCGCTACCTTCGGTGCGCTCTGGATAAACCTCAACTCCTTATGCAGTAGCCTACAAACTACACAAGAGGTTCAACCACCCTAAAGTGACTGACTCACACGGAATGGCTTGAGTGAGGATTGAACCCATGACCTGTCGGTCCCGGGCCACCTCACCTTAACCCCTCTACCATCCCCTAGGGGACAAAATCTAATATTACTACCACTAGACCAAGTCATATCAGGTAGCTTTTAAAGTGTAGTTTAGTGTATGTGTTATATGATTGGTGGGGTTAGTCTACGTGGTTTCATATAATCTCGTAGCAGAGCCACGTCTCACGTTCAAGTGGGCCATGTCCTATGTGTAGTTTAAAAGGTTGATCCCGAGGCTGGTTTTAGGTGTTATATATATTTTAATTCATATGAAAAAGTGAAATTCTTTCTCAATTCCGGGATTAATGCTCGGTCTAAATAAATCACTACCTCGAAGAGCAAAAAGCGACGATATAATCGGCGGCCGAGCATGTTACGATGCTCGAGGGATCATCATAAGCGAAGCTATAAGCTGCAGGGCAAGCTTCTTTAAACATTCTGGAGTAGTTCGTAGGCAAACACGCCATAGGAGTAGAGAACTCCCCTCTGCAGCAGTACTCATCCTTATCAAAAGCATTGCAAGCGCTCTGGCAAGCAATGATCTTCCCGTCCGACTTCAGCGCCAGCTCCGACGAGCAGTTCGGCCGGAGATCACCCTCGCACCCCGCCGTGCTGCAGTTGCCCTTTCCGGCTAAAGCCTTCACAAGGACCGGCAAGTTGAAGCCATCAACGAGACTTACATCGTAGTAGTCGGTATCTCCGAGTGTGAATTCTGCAATGGAAGCCGGGGGCTGCCCGGGCCCCGTGCACTGGAGGCGGGTGGCACAACCGCCCGTCTCACACGTGCCGTTGCCCTTGCTGTCGAAATCACAGCCAGTGCGCGGCCATATGCGGCCGTGCCATGCAGCCGGAGCGGCAAAGACAGCGGATTGGTTTGGGCGGAGAGCGAAGCCGCCGGTGGTGAAGTAGCTGGGGTGAATTCCCGGCCATATGGTCTCGTTGCAGTTGTTGATGATCGTAAACTTTGTGCACTTAGATACACTTATCCCTGCAGCATGGCATACGTAGCATGGCATACGTAAGAAAATTTATATTATTATTTTTCTAAATAAATTAAGCATAACATTCAAATGGTATAAAAATGTATATATATATATATATATATTTAAAATACGAATCTGAGATTGGATGAAACGAAATAACTAATCGACCTGATGATGCTATGAGAAGCAAAATCAATGTGTCAAGATTGATCATCAAGGCCATATGTCAAACTTTGTGGATGGTAGCAGTTAATTTCTGTGTGCTTAAGAGTGTGCAAATAGCATATATTTATGTACATGTGTAGTCAATAAATATAATGGAAATATAAAGTGTGGAAGAATACGTGTTGAAGGGAGGGAATCGGACACGAGAACAGCTAAAGGAAGGCTTCTTTTCTTGTTCCATAATCAAGTTATTCTTTACCTCTTCTCATCTCCATCCAACTGATCTTTTCCCACAGTTTTTGCTTTTGCATCTGGCTTCTTAAAATTATATAATGGTCATGTTTATAAAGAATCTTCAACAGATTGTCTTGAAACACAATGTAATAACTCAAGATATTATGGAAATTGTATCGATGCAATGCTACACTATATGAAGGCAAATTTTCCGTAGAAATCTTGATATATATGTTTATATTTAATATTATAGGGAAGTTAAAAAGAATGATGCGGTCAGGAAATAGAAGCAGTTAATATTTTCCTTCTGTCACTAGGGTAAAACCGTGAAGAAAGAGCAGTAGGAAGTGTTTTTGGGAAAGAAATATATAGAGAGAGTCAACGTACGTACAGAAAAATTGATGCTAAAACTTTCATGTCATTTCTTCCCATAACGAAACTAAATTAAGTTTTACAAAATGTATATGAACAAATTAAGCCCATTATTATAATATAATAAAAAAGACCCATAGTCCAACTAAAGAGATATTTCTAGAGAAAAATCTCGAAACCTTCTAAAAATTACATTATACCCCTAACGTATCAATAAGAAAGTACATAATCCCCTACCGTAAAATTTAACGTAAAATTTAATACCAATCTTTGGGTGTATATCACTATATCAATCAAGATGAAAATACTTAACCCCCTTTACCTATTTAATTGATTCTAGAATAGGATTGTCAATCGGTCCGACTAACAGGCCAAACCGAACCAAAGTTTTTCGAATAGAAGCGTTTTGATTCTAGCTTTTTATAATTTTCGATTTTCATTTATTTTCAGTTTAACCAATCCATTTACTGAGTCAACTAAATTGAAAATATTTGATTATTTTTCTTAAAAAAATAATTTTCTTTATATTTATATTAAAAAAGAAATTTTAATAATTTATTGTACATTTTATTTTTTTCCTAATTTTTCTAAATCAAACCGAACCAAAGCGAAATTATAATAATTGATATTACGCTGCACTTTATAAGTGATGGGAGTTAACTGCTTTCGTCTTAGTATTTTGGGGTATATTACATTTTTTTAATGGTCAAGGGGTATACTATTGTATCCCAAGGTTGGTGTTAAATTTTACATTAAATATATATATAGGGTGCGGATCCTATAAGAAGGGTTCTTAAAATAAAAATTGGGAAGGATTTATATCCGTAGATTAATATCTAATCAATGGATAAGACTTTTTGTAATTTTTATCATGTAAAAAATCATGTAAAAAGGAAAGGGTATATTAGGCAAAAATATATATGCATATTATCAGTTTTTACACTCCCTTTTTTGTAACTGCTCCATTATTTAGATGAAAACTCTCCCTAAAAAAAAGGAAACATTGGACAACCATTAAAACTTGCAGGGACAGTTTTCTACAAAAAAATGTTAATTCACTATTTCTAAAATAATATATTTGTGTCCTGATACTTAATTGAATGTATATAAATGAATAGTATTATGCACAGTCATTTGAAATATATGCATATTTAGCACTAACAATTACACCATGTGATAGAAAAAAAATTCGCAAATATTCAATGCATATAAATGAATAGTATTATGCATAGTTATGGTTAATTTCGAGCATATTTAGACTTTGATGAACCGAAATGTTAATACACTATTTCTACAATAATATAATTGCGTCATGATACTTTAATTGAAAGCATATAAATGAATAGTAGTATGCATAGTTATTTAAAAATATATACATATTTAGCACTAATAATTACATTATGCGATATAAAAAAATAACTATATTTAATTCATATAAATGAATAATTATGTTTAAATTCATGCATATTTAGACTTTGATGACCGAAATGTTAATTCACTATTTCTAAAACAATGTAATTGTATCCTGATACTTAAAATTAAATGCATATAGGTGAATAGTATTATGCATAATTATTTGAGAATATATGCGTATTTAGCATTAATAATTACATTATGTGATACAAAAATTCACAGTATTTAATGCATATAAATGAATAATATTATGCATAATTATGTTTAAATTCATGCATATTTAGACTTTGATGAAACGAAATATTAATTCAATATTTCTATAAAAAATTAATTGTGTCCTAAGACTTTAATTGAATGCATATAACTGAATAATATTATGCGTAGTTAAATGAAAATATATGCATATTTACTCTAAAAATGTCATCATATTATTATATTAACTTATTTAGGAAATGGAAACAAACGAGAAAAGAGATGGAATGTTTATTTAGGAAATGAAAAAATACGCAAACAATCTCTAAATTAAAAAATTTGATCTCAAATTAGAACCTAAATTTTCTTTGAAATGGAAACTATATGCTATTTTAGAAAGTGAATCAATTACTAAAAAAAAGAAGATGATGAAGATTAGGATTCACATTATAAATGGTTCCACAAATTAAGGAATTTAAATGGACACAAATACCTTAATGATATGTTATCAATAATAATGTATTAAATAAAAACATACCTTCAAAATAATCACAATCATATATTTTTAAAAATGGAGGGTTAGGATTCCTTCTTATTTCTTATTTTAAGCCTCCTTCTCATATGAACCATTCCCTACACACACACACACACACACACACACACACACACACACACACACACATATATATATATATATATATATAATGAATCAAATGAGATCTTATTTTCATATGAGATATAAGATCCAATCTCATCCATCCATTTCATTGATCAATGGCTAACATTTTTCATTAGGTAGACATTTAAAAATAAAGCAAAAATGGAGAAATTGGACTCATTAAGGGCATTTTCGTAATCTGCTTTTGTTTTAATTTTCCTTCATACATTTTCTCTTTCCCATCTTATTTTCTCTCTCTTTCTCCCCAACAACGAGTTTCTGTTATGCATAAGTTTAACTAGAAATATGCATAAATTAGTGTTTGTGTATGCATAAAATTGGTGACCCAATTACTATATATATTTTTTCATTTTAATTACATGCATATATACACTCAGATTAATGCATAGCTTGTTTTATAACAATACATAGCTCATAAAAATAATATTCTCTAACGAATCATACATTGAATATATTTCTATTAAAAACAAATGTTCTAACAAAACATGAGTATCCTTCGGATCTGAAAGCTAATTGTCTAGAAATATGTTATCAATGTCTCTTATATTCAACTTCATGTCCTTGAAATCGCTAAAGGTTTCTTGTTCAATTGTTTACCTTCCTATTTCCTTTTGATCTTGAACTTCTATACAAAACAGTTTCATGTATATTGTAGATAAGATTCATGGATATATTGCAACATATTTATGCATATGGGGAATGCAACATATTTATGAATATCTCATACCAAATTCATGCATGCACACTATAATATTTATGCATAACGTTTGAAATCAACAACCTACACTTTCATGCAAATCGCCACTCACTTTTATGCATAATTCCTGTATGCATACCATTGATAAGAATCATGCATATAAAGTAAGTGAAACAATATCCAACAAAAATATTCCAGCCTCAGCATATTTTATTCATATTACTATAGATATTTATGCATACTGTCCATCAAAATCACATGCTTCACAATGCATTCACTTTCATGCAAATCGTCACTCAATTTTATGCATATTACTATATATCACTTCGAACAAAATATGAACAATAGTATTCACTTTTGATGCATACGCAACATCTAATTCATGCATACCACTCTACAAATTCATGCATATGACTTCGAACATAATATTTTTCAGAAACTACTCTTCACAAATAAAACTCAAAATGTTATCTTTGTCCTTGCTTTTACCAACTGAAACGTGAAACGATATTGTAAATTGAAGGACGAAACTATTGAGGAAAAAAACTCAAGAAATTCACATAGTAAATCGAAGGAAGAAAATATTGAGGAACAAAACTCAAGAATTTTCAAACACGAATCAGTAACTCAAGCCCCTCAAATCGTGACGAATATTATAAATCGAAGGACGAAACTCTAAAAGTTGAGGAACAAAACTCAAGAAATTAACCAAGAAACACTAAACCCACTCCAATCAAAAGTCAAGAACTTCGAATATGAAGAACACACATAGGTTTCTAATGGGCAACAAATTTTTTCAAACCCTACTTTTTAATTTGTGCAATTAAGCAGCCAATTCTTCTGATCTTGTGGAAATCGTCCGTTCTCCCCTCCCCCTTTCACCGATTGCAAAACGTGAGAATGAGTGGTGCACAGCGTATCGAGAGGAAGACGAATGAAACAACAAAATCTCAAAACAAACCTATTAATCAATTGACAATGGACGAATTCTCCCCCAATTTCGAGGTTGCACAGCGAAACCGCAAGGAACTGCTCCAATGGCGCCGTCTCCTTTGAATGCTGAAGAAAATGAAATGAAATAAACCCTGCCCATTTGCCCATTCCCCTTCCTTCAAATTAGAATTAATTTTCTTTCTTCCAATTTTGCCCTTTTCCGCTTTTTTTAGTAGAATAAATGGTGTGGATTAGTTCTCATATCTCTTATGAAGTGTGGATCTCTCTAAAACCACACCTTATATATATGTGTGTGTGTGTGGTGTGTGTGTGTGTGTGATAACCTACATTTAAAGTGAGAACTAAAAACCATACATAATCATTATATGTTTTATGCATAATCCTAATGTTTTTTATGCAAAAAACCTATAATTTTAAATTCTGCATAACCCTTCAATGTTTTATGCAGAAGAAAAAATATAAAATAAAGGTTTTTTTTCATAAAATATATAAGGATTATGCATGGTTCGTAGTTCTCACGTTAAATGTGGTTCTTATCAGATCCACATTCTATATATATATATATATATATATATATATATATATATATATATATATATATGAGATTATCTGTTTTCATATTGATATCTGTTTTCATATTGATATGCTAGGAGGAATAGTACATTTCTAAAAAAATTAAGGGATAAAGTTTTATACCGTTATAGGTTGGGGGTTTAATATGTTTTTTTTTTCATTTCTCTAGGAGTATTGTAAATAAGGTGCAATTGATTTCGATCCATTTGACTTTTGAAAAAAAGAGATATGAAATATAAAAGTTTGAATTGTTAATGTAACGTATGTATCAAAATCCTCTATTTCATTTCAATTTATAAACAATTCGAAATTAGAAAAATAAAAAAGAAAACACATTACCATAGCTAGAACCAATGCATGGTTCTGAAAATGAGCTAATACTCAAAACTAAACATGGAGCCCCTCATCCCCTAACAATGGACTTTAACAAGCCGCTCACGTTTTATGCCACTCGTCACGCCTTTCATCCCCTAATAGAATTCTGTGATTTGCTTTGGTATAAAAATCCATGAATCCCCTTAACATTTGTTGGATATGGTAGATGGACAATAAAATCAACTTTCGCCTTATCAACTTGGGTTCCTCTTTTGGATATTATATGTCCAAGGATTGTTCCTTCCCGTACCATGACATGTCACTTTTGATAATTAAGAACCAAGTTCTTTTTGACTCATCTTCTCAATACAACATCAAAATTATTAAGGCATCGATCAAAAGAGTCTCCATAGACGGTGAAATCGTCCATAAATGCCTTGATGCACTTTTCAATTAAGTTAGAAAAGATGCTCATCATGCAATGTTGGAAGGTCCCCGGAGCGTTGCACAAGCCAAAAGGCATGCGTCGATAAGCATAGGTACCAAACGAAGAAGTAAAAGTGGTCTTCTCTTGATCGTCCTTGTTGATATAAATATGAAAATATCTGCTATATCCATCAAGAAAACAGAAGTAGGATTGACCGGTAAGTCTCTCAAGCATCTCATCAATGAACGGCAAAGGAAAATGATCCTTCCTCGTTGTCGTTGTCGTTCTCCATCCGATCACCAACCTCATAGGTACCAACTCATTCTTTTCATTTTCAATAACTTGAAAACCTAATTTCTTTGGTACAACATATACCGGGGTGACCCATTTGCTGTCAGAGATCGGATAGATAATTCCCAAATCAAGCAACTTCAAAATCTTCTTCAAAACAACTTCATGCATATTGGGATATAGCTTCCTTTGTCAGTCTCGGCTTGGCAGGTAATGTATGCAAACATCGTGAATGATTTCGATGATATCGACCAACGTCCAACCAATAGTTCGAGTATGTTTCTTCAGAATTTCGACCAATCGCTAATCTTGTCCTTCTGATAATTCACTGCTGATAATCACAGGAAGAGTCTTATCTTGACCAAGGTAGACATACTTTAAGTTGGCTAGCAGCTTCTTAAGTTCCAGAACGGGTGGCCTCACATGTGATGGAACTGGTATGTCTTCCACATTCTGCTTGGGCAAGCAGATGCTGCTACTCGAGGCAACGACTTCCAGAACTGCATAAAGAGACATTATAGCTCCCTTCACCTCCTCATCTAGCATTCCTCCATCATCCATCTAAGAGAGGCTCTGTATTAATGCTAACTCCAAGAGGCTAAAAAAATGTCAACAGAATAAGCATTTTCACAATCGAGGGGTTTTTTCATAGATCAATCAATGCCTTAGCCGTTTTAAGAAAAGGTTGACCTAGCAAAACTCCCGAAGTTCCCTTCTTTCGCTCAATAGAATTAATCACATAAAAATCCTCACGGTACACGAAATCATGGATTTTAATAAGAATATTTTCAATAAGGCCTTTAGGGGATATGCATGACCGGTCAGCTAATTGAATAATAACTTTAGTATCGGTTAATTCAACCTCAACTAAGATATTAAATGAGATAAATGCATCACATTAATTGAGGCTCCTAAATCACGTAAGGTGTTAGGGATCATCTTAGTTCCAACCAAACAAGGCAGAGTAAACATACCTGGATCATTACACTTCTCGGGAAGCATATTCCGAATGCATGCTGAGACATTCTCATTTACCACAGTTTTTCCTTTCTGGCTTGTCTTCCCAGCAATGAATTCTTTAAGAAACTTCCCAAACTGTGGGATCTTGATAGCGTGAAGAAATGGCAGATTGACCTCCCGCTTGCCAGAGATGGACATGTAATCCAGCGTCTGATTTGCAGGCTTCTGCTTCCGCACCAATACTTGTTGAAAATGGTAGATCAATCAGTATCTCCCCTTGGACAACCTGTTTCTTTTCTTTCTCCTCTGTATCTCCCCTTGGACTTTCCCCATGTCTTTCTTTGAGTTAGATGACTCAGAGGTGCTTGGCTTGGTAAAATCGACAGTGGTATCAGTGCCACTTTCTTCAGCCTTCTTTGGTACTTTGCTTGGCGGATCTGGGAGATCTCTTCCACTTCACAGAGTAACATGGCTAACATTCTTTGGATTAATCTGGACTTGAGAAGGTAGCCTTCCTTGATTCCCTTGAATCACAATGATTGAAGCAGATAGCTACCCTATCTGTCCGGCCAAGCTATCTAGTCTAATTTTATGTTCCTTCTAGAGTTTTGAATGTTCAAGATCGCTTCATGTTGGCCCCGAGTGTACGGTCAGGTGTAGAGGGGGGGGGTGAATACACCTGATTCGATTTCTCAATTTCGAACTTGAACAGTCCTATTCGGGATGGTGTCCGTCCCAAAGCAGCCGAGCACTGCATAACCGTTTCGAATCGAGTTAAAGGCTAAAAGAGTACTGACTCAGCTGAGATCTGCTAACTGACTAGGTCAGAATTCAGTATCGTTCAGTGAGAGTTCAGTGTGCGGAATTGTGTAGGCCCAAATCAATTTTTTGTGAGAAAACGTTTTAAGTCCCGGTTCAAGTAGATATAAAAGTTCGATAGCTTCGAGACAGCTTGATTGATTTAAATATGATGTTCGGTATGAATAGTAAAATCAATGCAACAGCTTAAGAAAGCAAGAAGAAACACGGGATTTTTAAAGTGGTTCGGATATCGCTCAAATCCTACGTCCACTCGTCCCGAATGATCGGGAGGCTATTTATTATCCCGAGTTAGTCTCGGCCGGCTTGCACACTCGGGCAAAGCCGCGTCTTGGTTTTTATATCGATCCAAGTCTCGCTTACAACACTATCAAACTTAAAGTGTTTGACAAACTTCTCCAACAGTAAAGGAGTCCTTATACACTAAGGATTGGGTTCAAATGTGAACTCCTTCGTCTAAGCTATGGATATAATAAGTGAGCTTAGGGTTAGAGGGATAAGGAACGAGAATGTAGCTATCTAGAGCGACGAACAGCAGAGGGTTTAGCTATAGGTTCGTGTCAATCGCTTGGATACTAGAAGCTTATGTCGGTTCAGCTTGGTTCCTTTTGAGCTGGATGTAGTCTTTCGCTGGAGATAACTCGGTTGTTTCTTACGGAGGACTTAGTCGTTAATATCGCTCGTTTGAATGCTCTCTCGTGTTCTAGGTGCGTGCATTCTCTCAAATCTTGAATGATCCCTCTATTTATAGAGCAGAGATTGAAATAGATCCGTTGGAGATGATCTTCTTCTCTCTCTCTCTCTTTTTGGTAGCAAACGGCTCTTTTGGTGTAGGTAACAGTGTACTTTCCCACCTTTTTAGGTAAAAGGTTGACTGCAGCTTTAGTAGGTGAGAAGACATGTGTATGTTTGTCATTCGTCGAGGTGGATGAAGTGGTTGAGACAAAGACAAACTTCGAGCACGCATCAAGCCGACTTCTCTCTTCCTCGTACATGACAATGCCGATTGTCTTTCAAAAGATTCGCACATCCCGAAGACTATCCGCCGTTCTTTGAGTCCGACCTTGAATTCGGAGATAGACCGCCGAGATAAGTCTATCGAATATCGCCCCGAGTCCAGTGAACTACTTCGCCGAGTTCGGGCTCAATCGACTCTCTCGCATATCGCTCCTGCTGAGTCCAGTATTACTGAGTCTTCTACACTGGTGCTGAGGCTGATGAGCTACTGAGCGCCTTGACCAGAGCAGAGTGTCTACTGAGTCTGAGCCCTCAGAGACAAATACGAATACAAAGGAATGGTTCACCAATCAGATAGGGTTTTGGGATCTTCAAATCTTCTCAATAATTCAGAGCACGAGGCTACTGAGCATGATTCAGTATAGAAGATAAGAGTCATTTCCCACAAGTATGATCATGCTGAGGATTGAATCATCACCCAACAATTTCCCCCTATTTGATGATGCCAAAACCTATCATCTATGTCCTATCAACTATGCTAAACACTAACTTACTCAAAAACAGAGCTCCTTACAAATATTACAAGTAGGATCAGTGGAGTTGTCTCGTAAGTGCTAGACTACCGAGGGAGACCGAGGAAGAACAATTTCCCCCTTTACAATAATTTCCCATATGCAACAATTTCCCCTAAGAGAAATAATAACTCTCCGAAGATCTAGTCTATCAGAGATCTAACCGAGCAAAAAATTGACAAGTAAATAAACAACGTGTGTGTGTCAAGAATCACTTCAGTTGATTACGAGTGTTAAAGCATAAAGCAAACACGGCTATTTAGACAACAAGTAGTTGTCGAGCCAACGTAAGATTTGAATATATATAATAACTAGTTCAAGACATTACAAATCTTGCTAAGCTAAAAGAAGAACTAAGAGGGAGAACCCTTAAACCGCTCGAATCCTATTCATGAAACCTTGGGATTTATCTTCGAGCAGTGGAACTCCATACATTCCCGAACGTGTTCTTCCTCGCCTTCGTGTATTCGGCGAAGTCTCGCCGGATCATCTTGTTCTAGTCCTCTGTTCAACGCAAAGATTCTTCACTTCTTGTTCAATCATTCCGAGATGTCTTGAGTCGTCTTGTCTTCGGGTGGAGGAATGATCCTTGCTTCGTGAACGCCGACTACTACCCCTTCGCCATCTTGCTCCGTGCATATATGGGTAAAGATCGGGTTCAGTAATGGTCATACACTCGACATAGGCATCGCCCTTAGACATTTCGAGCCGTAATCGCCGTAAATAATTTCTCTTGATAAACTCTATCTTGGCCGATTCCCATCTCTCGATTGAACCGAATAGGCATCCATTCGTCCGATCTCGGCCATCTATGTGTTTTCGGATCGTTTGGCTTCCCGAACCTTCGTATCGATAAGGAATGTCGGCTTTCGAAGGAACTCTCGGCTCGCCTCTTGTTCGAGCATGCTTCCCGAGTGCCTCAATGTCTCGCCAAATGTATCCTCTGTCTGGCAGCCTCTATCCGTCTAGCTTCCTCTCCTCGTAGAGATATCTATCCATCTCGAGCAAAGATTTCTTCAATTTTCGCATCTTGCTCTTAGGCTTCGAGGAGCTTGTTCCGATTCGGCCAGGGGTACTAGATCTAGATTTGGATGTACCCCGCCTTTCAAGTATTCTTCTGCTGCTTGCTCCTTGTCTTTTTCTCTCGTCCTCTTCATCTCGTTATGATGAGCTTTCTCGGAGGCAGTCTAGCAGTTCTCTTTCCTCCTTTGGATGGGGCTTTAGTCTTTCCTTTGGCAGGCTTAGACTTTGGCTTGTTAGCTGCTTCGGCCTCTGCAATCTCTCGGCCGCGCCTCTCATCCGCAGCCTATTTAGGCTTCCTCCTCAGCAGATATGTATCTTAATCTCTTTGCTGGAGGGGTTGGAATTTTAAGCTTCTGTTTGCCCTTGCCTTCTTGAACTGGTGGTGGAATAGGAGCCTCTTCTTCTTCTGAGTCCTCCACCGCCTGTTCAGCGTACTCAGCAACCTCCTTAATAATGTCTTTGGGAGTCTCGGGTTGCTCGAGTAATCTGTTTGGGGTCCTGAGCCACTTGGGCCGGTTTCAGCTGTGCTCGCACTGAAACACCCCGGGCCTCACCCTTCGAGACCGGAGTTTGAGGCAGCCTTCTCGATTACTCTTCTCGTCCTTCCCTTTTTCCTTCACTTTCCCCCTTTTTGGCATCATCAATGAGCACCGGGGTAGGGACTAGGACTGGACTCCTCCGGATTTTTGTAGGAGGTTGAAGGCTCATCAAGCGATCGTGGAGCCTAGTCAGAGCCTCATGCAACTCGTTCCTCTCCATGGTAAGGTTTTCCTTGTATCGCTTGTGAGAGAGGTCACTGCTTCCTTGAAGTCTTTCGCCTTCTCGGTGATCTTGTCTTCCAAGGCCAGTTGGATAATCTCAAGTCTTTGTTCAGGTGGCCTCGGATTGTTCGGTGATAGCGTCGGATGAGCCGCTTAGAAGCCAAAAATTCATCTAGTAGCTTGGCTTGGCTCTCCGAAAGATCTTGAGCCGAGCTTCGAATTTGACTTGTCGCCGAGCCAACGCTTCGAAATAAGCGCGGAAACATCGGGGCGGCCGATGATGAGACGTAAGACTTCAGCCCCCGAAGTTCTTTAGCCGTGGTTTGAGCGATGCCGCTTCCATGTCCTATGGATAGCCTTCGCAAGATCTCGATTTTTGATCCCTTGGGCGTTAAGGCTTTTGCCACCGATTGAGATCTCTTTGCGGTCCGGGCCGGGCGCCGCTTCGAAAGTCGATCGCAAAGAAGAGCCGAGCGGGCTCGCCGAGGATGAAGCACCGGCCTTGGGACTTCTCGGGACCAAGGATACCGAGTGGTGGAGCAGTTTGAGTATGGGTATCCTTGTCCTGTGGATGTCCCTCATCGGCTTTCCGGGGGCTCGAATCACTGGGTGGGTCGTCATGGTCGACCCATCTCGAGGGTGCTCGGGCCGGAGGCGTGCTTGTCGATCATGAATCATGGCCGGCATTGCGGCGCTCGGATTGTCCATTGAGCTGAGGTCTTCGAGGCTCGAATAGCCTATCTCCTCTCTCGGTCTCAATTCCTCTTCATGCACTCGCCGACGGGAGTAGTGGAGGACAAGGCGCTCGTAGACGAGGCCACTCTCGATGTCGCAAAGCAACATGTGGAGCCTTGCTCGTCTTGGCGATGAGCAATAAGTCTCGAGTAGTCGGCAAGCTCCGAACTAGTTGCGAGAATTTCTTGGGATGCTCGGATATAATCACCGAAGCTTCCATCCCGATTGATTCACCTTCGGATGCGCCTCGGACTCCAAGTCTATGTGTGAAGTCTCGCTCTTCGGTTGGAGGTACCGAGCTGAGTGGAGGGACGTAAAGGGGGGGCTGTCTAGGCGCTGAATATCTGCGCTCTGAGCTTCAGAAGCATCCCCTTGGTCCCTTTCAGTGGAAACAATCTTTTCCACTGATTGAGTCTTCTCAGAAGACTCGGACTCATCAACCAGCTGCATGGGCTGAGTAGTCTTCTCAGGAGCCTGTTCAGCAGGCACTTGTGGAACCTCCTCAGTAGCTGGCACCTCAGCGGCTTTCTTCATTTTCTTTGCCGGTGCCTTAGGAGTTTTAGTGGGAGGGGTTCTTTTCTTTGTAGGCGTAGCCTGCTGAGACTTTGATTTCGGAGAGACTGCTGAGGGTCCTGACCCTATCTGCTGAAGCGCTGCTGTCTTGTTGTGAAATCTGACCTTCTTCACATTGAAGTACTCCTTGTCACTGTAGGTGATAGGCTCAGATCCACATAAATCTTCGACCATGATGGACAATTTGAGTCCATACAGCAATTTGCCCTTTGCGCTCAGCGTGTTCGATGCTTTGTCGAACTTAGCAGCCTGAGCCATGAATTCTCGGAGAAAGAACTTCGTCCAATTTATCTGGGCTCGGTCGTATATGGCCATCATCATCTGAATCTTAGGCCTCGACACTGGTCAAACGACCACCGCTTGGCTTGTCGCAGGGCCGCGTCACTATATAGGCAAGTGCCCCGAACCGAGGCAACATGCTGTTCTTCGGAAAAGCAGCTCTGAATGTAGTGGGCTTTCCACAGAAGACGGCAAGGTATTCATCAACTCGGTCGTCTCTGTACCCGACTGTACTGGTTCCTTCGGAGGGCAGATCAAAACTCCGCTTTAAAGCATCCTTGATGGACATCTGCTTCAGCTCCATAGTGGCGTTTTGGATAGAATGGGCAACGAATCTCGCCACTATATCTCCAGATACTGCGTCTGAATTCAAATACAGCTCTGCAACCTGTCTCGGGAGGAAGAACGAAGGCCTCCTGAGACAGAAATTTCTCCCGCCCACGACTCGCGCAGAGCCGAGAAGATCTCATCCATATACTCCGGATCGCATGAATAGAAATCCATGGTGGGTTCAAACCACACGCGATCCTTCTCCAGAATGTTCTGCATATCCGCCGGAGATATCATAGAGATATTGGTTTCCGCCATTGTACTCGTGACAAGAAATGAATCGGTATTGTTTTTGGATAGAACAAGTGTTGTGCAATGCGATATCGGAAACATATAACAAATACATTAACGAGATATAAGCATACCAATGGATAAAATTCGAGATAAGATTGAGAGTGTAATTGCAAGTAAGGATTGCGAATGCAGATCTCGGATTTTTCGGAATTTGAAAGTTATGAAGTATGCTAATGGCGGTTTCAAGATATGATCGAATATATATGAACTATGAAGGTGAACGGTTTTCGATCGAAGGCTGAATGCAAACTTGCTTTATGATATGGACGGTTAAGATTAGAAGTTAAAAAATAGGTAATGATCACAAAAGGCACCTAAGTCAAAGCCAGTTGTAAAATAACCTAAGTAGTAATCTGTGGAAAAGACACGCATTAAATGCGTGCGAGTTCAAGAAGCTTATGTATGGAATGTCGTGCATTAAATGTGAGTCGTTAATAATAAAGACAAACCAAAAGATATTAATGTCATGCTGAATCTTTGCCATAAATGCAAAGTACTTGTTGTATTAAATTACTACGAGTAGAGATACGCAAACCTCGTCACTGAACATAGTAGTCACCGATACCTCGTGTAGATGGTTTTTCGAATCTCTACGCATCGAATGTATCGGTATTGAGAGTGAACATTCCCCCTAACCGAAATGTCTCTCTCCCGAAACCTCTCACCGACCGGGGTCGTAGGGTCCAACAGAGACCTAGCTCTATCGAAAGTTCTCTCGAATCTTGATTCGCCTAGAGGCTTGGTCAGTATATCGCCCCTTTGTTTGTCGTAAGATGGATCTTTTCCATTTCGATATCCTTCTTTTCGACATGGTCACGAATGAAGTGATGTTCGATGTCCACGTGCTTGCATCTCGTGTGAAGAACAGGATTCACGAGTGATTGCAATGGCACCTTGGTACTATCGCGAGAAGATCGGCACTTCATTCTCGAATGACGTCATAGTCTCTCACCGCTCGTCTCGACCCAAAGGATTTGGGCGCAACAACTTCCAAAGCAGCCATGTATTCGCCTTCGGTAGTCGACGTGGCCACCGAGTGCCGTTTCTTTGAAAACCATGAGATCAGCTTACTGCCAAGGAACTGACACGTTCCTGAAGTTGATTTTCGGTCTATTCTACATCCTGCATAGTCAGCATCAGAATAACCAGTTAGTTCAATATTATCATCAGCTGGATACCATAAACCCATGTCGGTGTTCCTCGTAGATAGCGGAGAATCTTCTTTGCTGAGTCCATATGACTCGCTTGGGATTCGCCCGAAATCGAGCACAAATACCTACGAGATAAGTTATGTCGGGACGAGTAGTCGTTAGATATAATAAAGAACCAATTATAGCACCGGTATTCGGTTTGGTCTCATCGATACTCCCTCTTTATCAAGATCTATCTTCATATTCGTGTTCATAGGGATCTTGATTGATTTGCCGGATGTGCAGCCGAATCTTTTGATGAGGTCTCGAGTGTATTTGCCTTGGTTGATGAACGTTCCCTTTTCGGATTGCTTGACTTGAAAATCAAGGAAGTAGTTCATTTCACCCATCATCGACATCTCGAACTTATCCTTCATCATCTTTTCAAATTGCTCGACACATGATGACATTCTTCGAACCGAAGATAATGTCATCCACGTAGATCCGCACAAGTAATAAGTCTTCTTCCGAGTCGAATGCTTTGAATAGAGTGCGGTCTCATCGTGCCTTTCGAAAACCTTTTCGAAGAAGAAACTCGAGAGTGGTATCGTACCAAGCCCTAGGTGCTTGTTTTAACCCGTATAGAGCCTTTACGAGTCTATATACTTGATGTCCCTCGCCGAAAGCCGGGCGGTTGTTCCACATAGACTTCTTCTTTCAGCACGCCGTTCAGGAACGCAGACTTCACATCCATTTGATAAACTCTGAATCTTTGATGTGTTGCGTAGGCTAGGAATAGTCTAATTGCCTCCAATCTTGCAACTGGAGCGAACGTCTCATCGAAATCTATCCCTTCGGCTTCGACAAGTAGCCTTTAGCCACGAGTCTTGCTTTGTTCCTTACTATAACGTTGTTTTCATCTCGCTTGTTTTTGAAGACCCATTTGGTTCCAATGACATGTTGATGCCGGGTCTGTCTACAAGCTCCCATACTTCGTTTCTCGTGAACTGATTCAGCTCTTCCTGCATAGCAATAATCCAGTCAGCATTTTTAAGTGCATCCTCAATATTCTGAGGCTCTTCAGTAGACAAGAAGCAGGAAAATAATGCGCTTTCTCCTTGCGAGAATCTGGATCTTGTCTTGACATGTGTCGAAGGATCTCCAATTATAAGATCGCAAGTGTGAGCATCTAGCCACGATCTACGATGTTTTAACTCTTCATCTCGAAATTTGTTCAACACGGATAGTAGGTGAGTTAGGCATTTCGCTTGTACTATTCGAGATTGAAGTAATTCAAGAACAAGAGTGTGATCTACCGAGTCACCAGGTTCAGGGGCATTCAGCTCAGGAACATTACTAGACGTTCCCCCTGAGTTGTTATTCTCAGTAGTGTTGGTCTCAGTTACCTCTACGGTTTCCTCATCGACCTGAGTTACCTGGGATTGATTCTGTTCGGGAGAATCAATCCGCTCGCCTACTTGCTCACGTGGTTGAGATTCGATAGATTTGTCTTCGGTTTCTTCTTCGAATCATCATCCCAACATAGCTGGATCTTTTCGATTTGTCTTTTAAGCTTAGATCCCGTAGCCGCTTACCGATGTCCTCGGATTCGGAATTTGAGTTATTGCTCCCTGTCTTCGCAGCAAACTCGTTAAAAACAACATGAGGGCTTTCCTCCACGCAAAGAGTCCGATAGTTGAATACTCGAAAGCTTTCTTGACCCGAGAGTATCCTAAGAATACTCCCCGATCCGACTTGCTATCAAAAGTCTTCACTGATCTTTCCCATTATTGTGGATAAAGCATGAACAACCAAAAATATGGAAATAAGATAGAGAAGGCTTCCCGCCGTTCCATAGTTCATATGGTGTTCTCTTATGCTCGCTTTGTCGGTAGAGATCTATTCTCGAGTATAACATGCGTATCGGTAGCTTCGCCCGGAATTTGGTTGGGAGTCCCGAGTCTGCGAGTAGAGTCCTAGTTGCCTCTTTTAGAGTTCTCGTTCTTTCGTTCAAGCAACTCCATTCTCGCCGAGGTGTGCGTGCGGCCGAAGTCTCATGCTCTATTCCTTCGCTTGCGGAACTCCTTTACCATGGAATTAAGGAACTCGGTTCCTGCATCCGAACGTATTTTTTCGATCTTGGTGTTCTTTTCGACACCGAGCTTTTTCGAAGCGTTGGTAACTCGTTTTGACGTCGGACTTGTTGGCAATGAATATGACCCATGTGTAGCGCGAGTAGTCATCTATGACCACTAATGCATATTTTTCGCCTCTCGATCGTCACTGGGGAGACTCGGACCGAACAAATCCATATGTAGCGCTGAAGAATTCCATTCGTGGAAGGCGATGGAAGTGGAGGATTTTGATTCCTTGTTTGCTTTCCCTTCGCACATGCTTCACACCGAGTGTCTTTGCTTGAATACTTCATTCGGCGCCCCCTTGCTAGAGTGTTTCTTGCAAGCTTGTTGAGCGTCTTAAAGTTGAGATGGCTGAGTCTTACGTGCCATAGCCACCCCGTGCGGTTGTCATTCTTCGCCAATAAGCAAGCTTCGAGGTTCAGTGAAGTTCCAATCGGCCACATATATGTTCTTTTCGCCGAACCCGATAACACTTGTTTTCCCCGTGGATTTATCAATAACATCACGTAAAACCGGCGTCAAAAATCACTCTATTTGAGTTATCACAAAATTGACTAACAGAGAGAAGATTATGTTTGAAGTCCTTCAACATATGATACTCTTGGAACTTTGGCGTTCCTATCTGCCGAGTGTTCCATATCCTCTTGTGTAGCCTTTGGCATTATCTCCAAACTCAATTCTGGGTCCTTCTTCAGTGATATAATTCTTCAGTAGACTCCTTTGGTATGTCATGTGTCTTGAGCATCCGCTGTCCACATACCATGGGTCTTTACGCACCTACAAAACAGAATTATATCCAGGTACCCTTCATTTTTATTTTGGGTCCTTAGATGTTAGTTTTCATAACCCAAATCTGCCTAACAACCCTGGTGGTTTCAGATATTTTCTTCCATTAGAGTCAACATATCTGACCACTGGACTGGTCAAAGGTGACTTCTGAGGCTTCTGAGGTTCAGGAGTCCTAATCTTCTGAGTTGGTGGACTGCTGACCTTAGCCTTCGTGTGGCTTTCTTTTTCTTCTTGGACTTTTGGAGCCTCTTCGACTACAGGTTCATAATAGTATGACCCATACTGAGCTGGATGTGTCAGCTTTGGAGGTCCATACTGATCTGCCAATTTTAATTTGCTTGGTTCCCCCACGTATGCATCTTGGGGTTTCTTGGCATTGATCTTCTTGTCGGAATGCCGATGTGTGGGATGAGGTGCTTTCATCTTCTCGTTTGTTCTTTGCTAGGGGGTTCAGTATATTTGCGTTCATAGTCTCCCCTCGAACAAATCTATCGGCAAGCCGTACTTCCGAGTGTCTTGGGGCGATGTGGAAGCTTCTGGGATCGAATCAAAGTCCTTCCTTGCGGTGCTTTGGCTTATTGCTTGCTAGCATAGCTTCTAATTTCTTCTCAGCACCCATGTACCTCTCGGCCATCGAGGCTCCTCCGGACATCATCACTCTTCTTCGGTGTGTCGTGCTCTGGCCTCGAAGTCCCGACATTTCTTGCTTCAGCCAGACTCGGTTCAATATCTTTCGAGTCAAGTCATTGGTCAAAACCGAAATCCGATCTTCTTGATGCTTCGAGACTTGGCCATCGGAGAGTTTATCTCCTCCCCGAGTCTCAACACAAGTCCTTCGGCCTCGCAGCAACCTCGACTCTCCCGAGAAAGTTTCGATTCTCTACTTTCGGGGTATCCAACTCCCGAAGAGTCTTGCTTGAGTTGCAGACGCATCCGAATTTGTTCGTCGAGCAGTTCTTCGTATGCGGTTGCGACGTCCAAATTTTCATCCGCACCCGAAATAGTGTCGTGTGTGCAGGTGTGAAGAGGAGTTAAGTGGTTCATGAGAATTTACCTCATCCTCTTCGCCTCGCCATCATGCACTTTTCACCTGATTCTTCGACTTGCTCTAAGGCCATGAAAGCCGCTTCATCGTCCGATGAATCCATAAAGGAGTCGACCTCTTCGAGTCGTCCGAGATTTCACCGAGCTATGTAGGATTGTCTTTTACGGGCGAATTTCTTTCTCCTTGCCTTACGTGCTTGCTCGTTCAAAGACTATCGAGCTCGGGACAATCATGCGATAATGTCCCGGCTTCTTGCGATTGTAACAAGCGATGACTCTTTCTTCTTTGCTTTCGCTATTCTTTGATGGTTCTCGAGTCATCTTTCTTTCGCATTCGGAAGATTGTGAGTCGGGAGTGTGTTTCGACATATAATTTGACTTACCTTTCGTTTCCCGATAGGCTTTAGTCACTTTTCTGTGTCGCTCCTTCTCCTTCTCGATACTTTACAACGAGCAAAGCACATACTTCGAGCGAGACTTCCTTCTTGTAGATCATTGAGTGAAGGTTCAGTCTTACTCGTCGTTTTGCTCGTTGCTGGAGATGCTATGCTGACTGATGCTTTGAAAGCATGGTCGATTTTTGTGTCGCCTTGACTCTTGCTTTCTTTGAGGTCTGTCGAACTCAAACTCCTCCGCCTGTAATTCGAAAAGATATGGTCGGGAGACACAAAGATCTAAGTCGAATGTCGCAATAGAGTGGCAAAAGGTGTCCAAGTGTCCATCCGGCGGTGCCCTCGGAATTTTCAGATTCATCTCTCGGTTGCTGAATGTCTTTCCCGGCCCATTGATAGAGTTCATCAGATTGGTAAATCTGACGTTTAGATCTTCGATTTTATCCCCGGGTATGAGAGACAAGCTTTCCAGCTTTTGGAGTTCCAGCGCTAATTTGTTGGCTTTAATTTTCGAGTCCCTCGACTCGGCAGCGCAAGAGCATCCCGAGTTCTTTAGCGAGTCTTGCATTCCCGAACCCCGCCAAGATAAGAATCACTAAGGGTGGTCGGTATGGCGTTTCGGCAACACGGTCTAAGTTGTGAAGCTTCTTCTCCTCAGGAGTGAAGAGACTTCTGTCTTTGGAAATCTTCTTCCCGGTCACCATTCCTCCTCCTTGAGCTTGGTCCTGAGTCACGACACTATCAATCATAGGAACGATCGGTCCATCTTCAAGCACTTCAGTCATACTGTCATGGAGGGATGTCGGATGTGCTTCCATTCTCGACTCGCCATACTCCATAATTCTCCACCGAGAACATGGGTACCATCCTTATACCTGACATATCAGCCCATGAAGAATATAGATATGAATGTAGAGTGATATGCGGTGAAAACGTTTTCCCTTGGATCCGTTCGAATAGACCGGTCTCAAAGATAACAAGAGTCAATGAACTCTGCTCCGATACCAATTGTTGGTCCCGAGTGTACGGTCGAGTGTAGAGGGGGGGGTGAATACACCCGATTCGATTTCTCAATTTCGAACTTGAAATTCTATTCGAGATGGTGTCCGTTCGAAAGCAGTTCGAGCAGACTGCACAACCGTTACGAATCGAGTTAAAGGCTAAAAGAGTACCGACTCACCGAGATCTCGCTAACCGACTAGGTCAGAATTCAGTATCGTTCAGTGAGAGTTCAGTGTGCGGAATTGTGTAGGCCCAAATCAATTTTTGTGAGAAAACGTTTTAAGTCCCAGTTCAGTAGATTTAAAAGTTCAGTATGCTGAGACAGTTGATTGATTTAAATATGATGTTCAGTATGAATAGTAAAATCAATGCAACAGTTAAGAAAGCAAGAAGAAACACGGGATTTTTAAAGTGGTTCGGATATCGCTCAAATCCTACGTCCCACTGCCCCGAATGATCGGGAGGCTATTTATTATCCCGAGTTAGTCTCGGCCGCCTTGCACACCGGGCAAAGCCGCGTCTTGGTTTTTATACTGATCCAAGTCTCAGTTTACAACACTATCAAACTTAAAGTGTTTGACAAACTTCTCCAACAGTGAAGGAGTCCTTATACACTAAGGATTGGGTTCAAATGTGAACTCCTTCGTCTAAGCTATGGATATAATAAGTGAGCTTAGGGTTAGAGGGATAAGGAACGAGAATGTAGCTATCTAGAGCGACGAACAGTGAAGGTTTAGCTATAGGTTCGTGTCGGTCGCTTGGATACTAGAAGCTTATGTCGGTTCGACTTGGTTCCTTTTGAAGCTGGATGTAGTCTTTCACGGGAGATAACTCGGTTGTTTCTTGCGGAGGACTTAGTCGTTAATATCGCTCGTTTGAATGCTCTCTCGTGTTCTAGGTGCGTGCATTCTCTCAAATCTTGAATGATCCCTCTATTTATAGAGCAGAGATTGAAATAGATCCGTTGGAGACGATCTTCTTCTCTCTCTCTCTTTTTGGTAGCAAACGGCTCTTTTGGTGTAGGTAACGAGTGTACTTTCCCACCTTTTTAGGTAAAAGGTTGATTTGCAGCTTTAGTAGGTGAGAAGACATGTGTATGTTTGTCATTCGTCGAGGTGGATGAAGTGGTTGAGACAAAGACAAACTTCGAGACGGATCGAAGCCGACTTCTCTCTTCCTCGTACATGACAATGCCGATTGTCTTTCAAAAGATTCGCATCTGCCCCGAAGACTATCTCGCCGTTGCCGAGTCGACCTTGTATTCGGTAGATAGACTGCCGAGATAAGTCTATCGAATATCGGCTACGAGTCTAGTGAACTACTTCGCCGAGTTCGGTTCAATCGACTCTCTCGATATCTTTGCTCGCCGAGTCCAAGATATGCGAGTCTTCTACACTGGTGCTGAGGCTGATGAGCTACCGAGCGCCTTGACCAGAGCAGAGTGTCTACTGAGTTTGAGCCCTCAGAGACAAATACGAATACAAAGGAATGGTTCACCAATCAGATAGGGTTTTGGGGATCTTCAAATCTTCTCAATAATTCAGAGCACGAGGCTACTGAGCATGATTCAGTATAGAAGATAAGAGTCATTTCCCACAAGTATGATCATGCTGAGGATTGAATCATCACCCAACACTTCATTATGAGTTAAAATACTCAGCTGCATAGTTTGTTGTGTCGGAAGCAATGTATTATGTGAAGTAGACATTTCAGATAAAAATACTACAATTGTCTTGCCAGGCTTTGCTTGGGCAGGTGGATGCAAAGGCGGTGTGGTGGGTGATGATTCTATCCTCAGCAGTGGGAAGTGATTCAGTCTTCTTTAGTATCATACAGTCAGTAGCCCTGTGCTCTGAATGAATTTGTGGAGATTTGAACATCCCAAAACCCTATATTGATTGGTGAACCATTACGTTGTATTTTGTTGTATCTCTGAGGTTTCAGACTCAGCAGACTCTCTGCTCTGGTTCAGGCACTCAGTAGATTACCCGCCTCAACACCAGAAGTAGAAGACTCAGTAAATACTGGACTCAGCAGGAGCAGTATACTGAAAGGAGTTAGTGGAACTGAACTCAGCAGGAGTAGTCACTGTACTCAGAGCGATCTTCAGTAGAGCCGACTCAGCAGGAGCACGCTACTGAATCAAAGATCAGACTCAGCAATGGCCAGACAGTCTTCTGACTGTCAGAATCTTTGAAGTCACTTTTCAGCAGAGTCAATACGAGGAAGAGAGAAGTCAGCTTCAGATCTCCTTGAAGTCTGTTTTGTCTCAACAACTTTCTGAACCTCGGCCAATGACAAGCAGACACGTACTCTATATCTACTAAAGCTGCAAGTCAACAACTTTCCATAAAAGGAGGGAAAGGACACTGCCACCAAACTTCAAAAGAGCCATTAGCTACCCAAAAGAGAGAGACAAAGGATCGTCGTCTCCAACGGATCTATCCTAATCTCTTCTCTATAAATAGAGGGATAAATCGAAATTTGAAGCTCACGAGCACACGAGCGAACAAGCCAAAAATGAATACAAGCGAATCGCAAGAACACACAGAGCATTCAAACGAGCTAAATCCGAAAAGCCTAAGTCTTCCGCAAGAAGTTCGAAGAATCTATCTCCGGCGAAAGACTACATTCCAGCTCTTAGGGAATCAAGCTCAACTGTTTCATATAGCCTCTAGTATCCAAACGACGATACACGAACCCAAAGCTATATTCAGCTGTTCGTCGTTCTAGAAGCCACTTCCTTGTTCCCTATCCCTCTAACCTAAGCTCAATAGCATATATCCATAGCTTAGACGAAGGAGTTCATCTTTGAACTGATCCTTATTGTAAAGGACTCCTTCACAGTTGGAGAGTTTTTCAAACACTCAGTTTGATAACCTTGTAAACTGAGGCTTGCTCAGTATAAATCTCAAGACCAGTGTTTGTCCAGCGTACAAACCAACTGAGACTACCTCAGTATAATAAATAGCTTCCTGATCTTTCGGGACAGTGGACGTAGGATTTTTGTGTCCAAACCACTTTAAAAATCTCTGTGTCGTGTGTTATGTCTTTCACTGTTGCATTGATTTACTGTTCATACTGAAAACCTGTTGGTTCAGAGACGATAGTCAGGTGTAGAGGGGGGGGGGGTGAATACACCTGAGCACAATTTCTTTTCTCAGAACGTGAAGGACAGCTGAGCTGTAAGTTACAACTGATGAACAGTGCTAAATAGTAACCTTTGATCGCGGGTCAGAAGTGTGCCAACTACTGAGCTCTCCTACTGACTTTTGTCAGTACTTGAAACTCAATCGGAGACTTAGTGCGGATAAGAGTGTAGGGCGCGGAGATTCATCTCAGTTTGAAAACGTGATTTCGCAAGTTAAAGTATTTTGGCTAGTGCGCTTTGAAAATACGTTTTATGCAATATATGATTTTGTAACAGTTTGTATGCTATGCAATAAAACAGTAAATAACATAAGCAATTTTTAACGTGGTTCGGATACGCAAGATCCTACGTCCACGGTGCTGATGAACAGGAGTTCTTGTTGATCTATCTGAGCAAGTCTCAGCAAGGAATCTGTGCACTGGACATACCCTTCTAAGTTATAGTCCTTAGCGACTTTACAAATCAAACCGAAGGTTGAAAGGGAGGGGATAATCTCCAACTAGGAAGGAGTTCTTACAATAAGAACAATTCACAGAAAGTGAACTTCTTCGAGTTTCTAAGCTATAGATTTGGCAGTGAGCTTAGCTAGAGAAGAGGGATCTAAAGAACTCTAGAGAGAAGAACTATTGATATTCTATGTAGGCAAGTTCTTCGCTGGAATGATCTTTAAGTGTGCTAGAGTCGCTTGAAAGCTTGAGCATTTTTCCCTTGTGTATCCCGTGCGTGGAGCTCGGTTTTCTTCTCTATTTATAGTTGTGAGCAGGTATATGTCTGTTGGAGAAGACGATGCCACGTGTCACAAGCTTCCAAAGAAAACGGCCATATTTTCGAAATGTTGCAGCAGAGTTGTTGACACTGTATATGAGAGCAGCTTTAGTTTGTCAGAGCAGGGAAAGCATTGTCGGCTTCTCATTGGTCGAGGTTTGTGGTAGGTGAGAATGTGTCAGTCGTCAGAGTTGACTATTCCTCAACCTCGTATGATCTTCTACTAAGTTCGAATTGACTTTAACGGCTGGGTCATTTTCTATCGGATACAGTAGACTTAGGACAGTCTCTGTCTTCTTCGTCTGAGTCAGCTGACAAAAGATATGGCTCCTGAGGGTCAGCTGATGACTGCGAAGGTACTGAGCTTTGCATGAAGTTCTTCTGCTGATGTCTATCAGCTGATGAGGTGTCTTCTACTGAAGGTGAGGTTCAGCTGATGACTTAAGAATGCAAGCTCTTACACTGATGACGTGGGGTTCTGGAAAGTAACTTCGAGAGAAGATCACTCCAACATTTTACCCCGTACAGGACTTAGACACAATGATAAACAATTCAAAAAGTCTAGCCTATACATCAGCTAATCCTATCAAGACACTACACTACTGATATCAGCTGGGTTTTGGGATCTTCAATTCCATAGTACTACTATGATTTCCCCCAATATTATTTTACCCGATAACATGCAGAGTATCATCTACTGACTCATAACCCAACAATTTCCCCCTAATTGATGATGTCAAAACCTCTAGATATTACAACATAATATACTAAACTACTGATAAAAATAGACTTCAGTAAAAGTGAATCAGTTAACTTCAATGAGTTCAGCAGTTGAGAGAGAGGCAAAATCAGAGAAATGGTTATGTGTGAGTGTGTGTCAGATCACTTCAGTGATCAGTTGTGATAACAAAAACACAAACAAGGGCCGTAAGACAATGCGTAATTATCTGGCTAGAAATAGGAACTGATATATATGAGAAATTACATTACAAGGTTCGTATTCCTATACAAAAGATGGAAAAATGATAAGAAGACTATTGCTGACGTCTGAACTTCTTGGTTCTGCTTCTGAAATCTGCAGACCTATCAACTAGAGGGTCCAATCCATAGTATTTATAGATCCTTGCACGTAGAGTCTGGATCTCCTCGAGATCAGCAAGCAGATCAAAACTCAGGTTATGATGATAAGCAGCTGCCTCGATCTCATCTTCTATCTCCTTCGTGCATAGTACGTTACAAGTCGTCCTCGGAGGAGGGATGCATCTGAATGTTGGAGCTCTGAGGGGTATCTTCTCTCTTTCCATTATCTGTAGAAGCTGATGTCTGAGCTGGGCATTGTATTGATGAAAAAATTCATCGAACAGTTGATCAGCTGGTATCCCAGATGGATAGAAACCCCACACATAGTATCCCTTGATAAATTCCTCCTTAAGTTCCTCCCATTGCTCATTCAGCTCTGCTGGCATCTATCTGTCTATATGAGGAGTAGGAGCTTTCTTAATATAAGGTGCTCTGGGCGCTCCTCTCCTATAATACTTAGAAGACCTCGGGATCTGCCTTTTCCAATGCACTACTGGCTCGCTGGCTATCTTATATGTCAGTTCAATGATCTTGGCCAGGTCGGCCAATCTTTTCTTCTCTCTGAGGGCCGCTGATCTAGTATCTCCTCTTCGGAGATGTAATTCCTTCAGCGTGGCCTCCCAGGTAGCTCTGTCCTCTGCCTCTTGCTCAGGTGTAAGAGTAGGAGTGTAAGAACTCTAAGCTAAGGGCTGGACTGCAGTAGAGGACGCTTTGGCTAGCTCCTCCTGAGCTTTCTTCTTTTGTTCATCAAGGATCAGTTTAGCCCTGCTTTTAGCAGTTTTGCCAACAGGCTTTCTGGGCTTCTTTTCCTTCTTAGCTTCCTCTTCGAGTTGATGCTCATAATCAAGTTCAATTTGAAGCTCCTGAGCAACTCTTTTATCATACGCCTCCTGCTTCGCTTTGGATTTAAACTTAGGCGTCGGGGAAGATGGAGGAGTGGCTTCAGTTGTAATCTCCTTCCCCGGCCTTTGCGGTGGCGGTGGCTCGTCCTCCTGATCGAGAAATCGAGTAATTTCTTTGATATGCTGAGCTGAGGATTCTGTGGCTAGCTCAGCCACAGTTGATGTTTGTTGGACATCTGGGATTTGGACGGTTTCGGGAGGGGGTGCAGAGCTGGTTCCAGCTTGAGCAGCTGAACCTTCCCCTTGGGGTACTGAGCTGCTTCCAGCTTGAACAGGTGAACCTTCCCCCATGGTTATTTCTAGGACCTCTGGTCCTTTTTCCGTCTGAGCCTGATCCACCTCGGGTTTTTCTTCTTCCTCAACTCCTTCCCCCTTTTTTGGCATCATCAGCCAGGGAGAGGCAAGTGCGGATGGCAGTGACCTCCTTCTTCAGATTGTAGCAAATATGTTTGATGGAGGTGGCGGTTGTTTCAAAATCTTTGACAGCGTTGCAGTAGTGCTCCCAGTCTTTCTCCTGGTCAGCACGAATGAGATTGATTTGAGCTGCGGACTCCTGTCTAAGTTTTAGGAGAGACTCTTCATGAGAGTCTATCATCTCCTTCTGAATGAGCTTAAGGGCCTCCGCCTGTTGTGTTATGGCTGTTTGAAGGCTGGAGAAGACCACTTTGTTGCGCTCATCCATTGCGGTTTGGGCTGATGCGAGGCTCTTAGTCAGCTGCTCAGAGAACATTTTCTGCTGAGAGAGTAGTAGCTGCTGACTCTGAGCGGCCAAATCCGCTTTCTGAGCTTCGAGGGCGGTCTCGACTATCTCCTTAATATTGACTGAAGGAATAGGAGCTTCTGAGACCTTCTTCACCTCTTCCGCAAGTCTGTCAACTTTCTCATTCTGGGCCTTGGTGTACTGAGCCCATTTGAGGTGAACATCCTTTGCAAGGAGACGATTCTTGTCCCCCTGTCGCCTGATGGCTTTGTTGACTGACTTGGAGGACACGGAACCAATGGGTTTTATCTGATAGCTGCAGGTCCCGAGCCTCTGCTCAGATATCGTGAGTTGTTGCGCTCGACTCGGCTTCGAGGCAACCAGAGCATCACCTGATGTAGAAGGGGGTAGTGATTTGCCCTGTTCGCGGGGAGTGTTACCCTCTGCAGATCCTCCCAAATCTGCTTCCTTGGGTGGCGCCTGATCCATGTCATCATCATCATTGTTATCGTTGTTGTCGTCATGATGTGATGGAGGTGAAGGGCTATTGTCTGGTGCTGAGGATCGCAAGCTTAAGAGATAAAGCATTGCAGCACGTAGATCCTCGAAGGAGGCTAGATCAGGTGGTTCCCCGAACCCTATTGCTGATTTCAAGCTCTGCTCTTCGGTAAGTAGGGACAGAGCTGACTAAGTCCTGATCAGATCTTCAAGGATATCCCAGCTAAGGAATCTCAGCAGCATCTGTGTCCTTGCCCTTATAGCAATGTCGACCAGATCCCGATGTTCAGCTATCTCGGGGATCTGAGCACTGACCTCTCCAGTGGCTCGGAGACGGGTGGAGTGCATTGTCGTCCACTCAAAGGAGATTTCCTCAGTCGGTCCGGCAGTACCCGACTGGGTCTTTGAGGAACTAATCCGCTGGACTTTTTCTTTCAAGGTGGCACCTTTTATGCCAGTGTCCGCGTCAAGTGGTGGTTCCTCCTGAGTGGGTGGAGGAGAGGTAGGTTTTGCTGGAACCTCAGAAGGTCCAGTCTTGCTGAGCCTCTTCCTCTTAGGCGGGTCAGCGCGAGGGGGCAAGTCGGAAGTGACTCTTTTCTATTTAGGCGGCCCTCGCCTAATGGATTTCTCAACAGCGGCTCTTGTCTTGAATTTTATGAGCTTGCTGTCGAAGTATCTCGAGTCAGCAAAGGCTGAACTCCTCGAGACTGATTGTTCGATCAGTACGGACATCTTTGTTCCGTATAGCAGCTTTCCTACACTAATCAGTGTTCTCTCTCCAGTGGGTGTGGCTGCGAACTTTTGAGCCTGAGCTTTAAGCTCAGTGACATAATAGTCAGTCCAGTTGACTTGGACTCCGTCATCGATTATCATCATCAGCTATATGCGGGGCTTGGATAGCTGGTCATATGAACCGACTGAGCTCGTAAGTATGTGAGATACAATGTAGGCGAGCCCGCGGTATTGCGGTAACAGCTGATTCTTGGGCAGCGCTGTTTTGAAGACAACGTCGTCTCTGCCACAGAACTTCTGGACATAGGAGTTAATCTCCTTCTCCTTATATCCAATGGGTGAGACTCCACTAGCCGGAAGATCAAAAGCTAATTCCACGGCGTCTCGGATATTGATGACGTGTTCACTGGCATCCCAAGATTGAGGGACAACTTCCTTCATGTATGAGAAGCTGGATTCCTCCACCCCTGTATCTTCTAAGGTTCTCCAGTTATAGTAAACTTCAGCAACTTGTCTGGGCAAAGATGCTCTGGGTTGCTTCGAGACAAGGAGCTCTAGTCCGGATTCTTTGAGAGCCGCGAAGACGGGCTCTAGATAAGGAATATCAACTCGGTGTAGTGCCATCGTCGGCTCGAGCTGGATACGGGACTTGATGATTTCATCAATGTTGGTGGGTGTCTGTCTAGCCATTATATCGTTAGTAAAAGAGTTTTGAGAATAAGAAAATCAGTTTTAAGAGATTTGAAAATGAGAAGTCTGAAAATCTTAGGGCTCTAATGGCGATAAAAGTGGGAAAGTGAGACGAAAGTAGAAGATGAAAGATTTTACATGATCGTGCGAATCAAACAGTTTAGATCGGACGGTTGGGGTTTAATCTCTCATATTTAATGATGGCTGTGATTTGATGTTATAAAAGGAATGATTACACAAGCCGCCTCTACCATAGACCCACGTAGGATTATGCGCAGTTAAGGTAAGTGAGAAGACATGCATTAAATGCGCTGCAGGCAGCATTAAAGTCTAAGTCATTTTAAATGAGAACGGTTTCCTACTGACTTATCCTTAAAAGATTAATGGCGGGAAATAAATGCTCATTAACTATTGAATGCAAGCGACTGAGATAATAAATGTGAGCATGCTTCTGATAAAATTAAGTATATTAAGACTACGCAAACCTCTTCAGCTGAACTTTTACGATCAACTGGTTAACGTTAAGACTTAGGAGGATAGTTGATGTGCTGATGAGCACATTCCCCCTTACTGTGTACAGTTTGATTCTCCCGACTGAATCATTGTACTGAGTCTTTGACCTGTCTTACTGATTTCTTCTACTGACTCTACTCAGTAGGTTCCAGTAGACCTAGCTCAACCGATAATTCTCTAAATGCGTTCTCGCCTAGTGGTTTGGTCAGTATATCTGCCCTTTGCTTGTCTGTATGGATTTTCTCCATTCTGATATCCTTCTTCTCGACATGGTCTCTGATGAAGTGGTTTCGAATATCCACGTGCTTGCATCTCGTATGGAGAACTGGATTCTGAATTATTGCAATAGCACTGGTGGAGTCACAGTAGATGGGCACTTCATCCTGAGATATACCATAATCTCACAGTTGTTGTCGAAGCCAAAGGATCTGGGCACAACAACTTCCAGCAGCCATGTACTCAACTTCAGTAGTGGACGTTGCCACTGAATGTTGTTTCTTTGAAAACCAAGATATTAGCTTGCTGCCTTGGAACTGACACGTTCCAGAAGTTGACTTTCGATCTATCCTGCATCCTGCATAATCGCATCGAATAACCTCGTCGCATAAGATTATCATCAGCAGGATACCATAACCCTGCGTCGGGTGTTCCTTTTAGATATCGCAGAATCTTCTTTGCTGAGTCTAGATGACTTCGCTTGGGATCCGCTTGAAATCTTGCACATACACCTACAGCATAAGTTATATCAGGTCGGCTAGCTGTTAAGTATAATAAAGAACCAATAATAGCTCTATAATTAGTAGAGTTAACAGAAGCTCCCTCTTTATCTAGATCGATTTTGAAATTGGTATTCATGGGAATTTTGATTGGCTTGCTCGAGTCGCAGCCAAATCTTTTTTAGGAGATCTCGAGTGTACTTGGCTTGAATGATGAAAATTCCTTCTGGTGATTGCTTTACTTGAAATCCAAGGAAATAGTTCATCTCTCCCATCATAGACATCTCGAATTTCTCCTTCATCATTTTCTCGAATTATTGACTTATAGTCACGTTTCTACAACCAAAAATGATGTCGTCCACGTAGATTTGCACTAGTAGAATGTCATCTCCTGAGTTTATGTTGAATAGGGTGCGATCTACTGTCCCCTTCTGAAAACCTTTCTGAAGTAGAAAGTCTGATAGGGTATCGTACCAAGCCCTGGGTGCTTGTTTTAACCCATACAGAGCTTTTCAAAGTCTGTACACCTGATGTCCCTGCTGAAAGCCGGGCGGTTGTTCCACGTAGACTTCTTCCTTTAGCATGCCCTTCAGAAAAGCTGACTTTACATCCATTTGATATGCTTTAAATCTCTGATGCGTTGCATAAGCTAGGAACAGACGAATGGCTTCCAATCTGGCGACTGGAGCGAATGTTTCATCAAAGTCGATTCCCTATGCTTGACAGTATCCTTTGGCAACTAGTCGAGCTTTATTTCTGACAATGACGTTGTTTTCATCACGCTTGTTTTTGAAGACCCACTTAGTGCCAATCACGTGCTGATGTCTAGGTTTGTCAACAAGCTCCCAAACTTCGTTTCTAACGAACTGGTTTAGCTCTTCTTGCATGGCGATGATCTAGTAAGCATCGTTGAGTGCGTCCTCTATTGACTGAGGTTCTTCTGTAGACAAGAAACAGGAATAGAGTGAGCTTTCTCCTTGACTTAATCTAGATCTTGTCCTAATAGTTGCTGATGGATGTCCTATAATAAGATTTGAAGAATGAGCGTCAAGCCATGAACATCTGAGTCTGGCTTCTTCTTCTGATACTACTTATGCACAGTCAGTAGGTGTGTTAGGCATTTTAGTTGTACTGTTCTGTGATTGCAGTAGTTCAGTAAGAAGGTTAGGATCTACTCAGTTTCCAGGTTCAGGGGCATTTAGCTCAGGAACAGTATTTTTTCCCCCTGAGTTTATATTCTCAGTAGAGGTCTCAGTTACCACAGGGGCTTCCTCATTGACCGTTGTTACCTGTTGTTGATTCTGTTCAGTAGAATCAACTAGGTCAGCTACGTTGCCTGTGGGATGGGTCTGAGTTTCCTTATCGTCTGACTCATCATCCCAACAATGCTGGATCTTTTCAGCTTTGTCGTTTAGTGTGAGATCCTATAGCTGGTTGCTGACATCCTCAGTATTTGACTTTGAAGATTTCCTGTTCTCAATAACAAACTCATCAAATACCACATGAGGGCTTTCCTCCACGCAAAGAGTCTGATAGTTAAAGACTCTAAAGGCTTTACTGACTCGAGAGTATCCTAAGAATACTCCTTAATCAGATTTGCTATCAAAGACCTTCAACTGATCGTTCCCATTATTGTGGATAAAGCAAGGACAGCCAAAAATATGAAAATGAGAAATAGAAGGAATTCTCCCTTTCCATAATTCGTAATGTGTCTTCATATGTTGCTGTGTAAGTAGTGAGCGATTCTGAGTGTAGCAGGCGGTGTCAGTAGCATCTGCCCAGAACTTTGAGGGTAGTCCAGAGTCTGCTAGGAGCGTTCTTGCTGCTTCTTTGAGAGTTCTGTTTTTTCGTTCAGTGAGAGTTCTGTTTTTTCGTTCAGCAAGTCCGTTCTGCTGAGGGGTGCGAGCTGCTGATGTCTTGTGCTGAATTCCCTCTTTATCGCAGTACTCTTTAACTAGTGAGTTGAGAAATTCTGTTCCTCTGTCTGAGCGAATTCTTTGTATCTTGATGTCCTTTTCCACACTGAGTTTCTTCAGCAGATTGGGCAGCTCAGTTTGGACATCAGATTTGTTGGCTATGAAGATGACCCATGTATATCTCGAGTAGTCGTCAATTACGATGAGGGCATACTTCTTGCCTCTTATAGTCACTGGAGAGACTGGCCCGAATAAGTCCATGTGTAGCAGCTGAAGGATTCCATCAGTGGAAGGTGAAGGAATAGGTGGATTGCTTTTCTTTGTCTGCTTTCCCTTCAGGCATGCTTCACAATTTCTATCTTTGATAAACGATTCGTTGGGCAGTCCTCTAACTTTGGAGTTCTTGGCTAGCTTGTTCATAGTCTTGAAGTTCAGGTGGCTTAGTCTCTTGTGCCACAGCCATCCTGCCTTGTCACTGGATTTTGCTTGTGCGAGTAAGCAAGCCTCAGGTTCTGCGGTTTTCCAGTTTGCAACATATATATTCTTCCTCCGCGAACCTGATAACACTGTTTTCCCTGTAGATTTATCAACAATATCACGTAAAACCGGCGTCAAAGATAACTCTATTCGGATGGTCAGCGAATTGGATGACAGAAGAAGGAGATTATGTTGAAGTCCTTCAACATATGTTACTCTTGAAGGCGAAGGGTCCCAATATTCAGCGTTCCATATCCCCTTTTGTAGCCTTTTGAGTTGTCACCAAACTCAAATATGGGATCATCTTCTTGTATGTAGTTGGTCAGCAGGCTCTTCTGGTATGTCATGTGTCTCGAGCAGCCGCTGTCCACTATCCAAGGGTTCTTATGCACCTGCAAAACAGATACATTTTCAGGTACCCTTTGGTTCAGTTGGGTACTTACATGTTAGTAGGTGATTTCGGAACCCAGATCTGCCTAGGGACCTTAGAAGTCTGAGACTTCTTCTTCTGAACCTTATCAGCTTTCTTCTCCACAGGACTTGGAGATACTGACTTTCTGATGATTTTGGGTTCAGGAGCTTTCTTCTTCTGAGACTTTGCGCTCCTCCTAACCCTGGGCTCATAGTAGTACGAACCATACTGAGCCGGATGCTCATACAGTGGTTCATTATACTGTTCCGCCCACCTGACCTTCTTGGTTCCCCCTGAGTTTGATCGTGGTGTCCTGGGGCTGGAACCTTTGGTCAGTTGCTTCTTGTTGCTCGGCTGAGGTGCAGTCATCTTTTGTTTATTCTTCGCCTGAGGTGTTATGTCAGTAGCTTGCACCTTTCCTCTGACGAACCTATCAGCCAGCATTTCTGAGCTCTTTGAAGTGGAAGCTTCATGAGTATAGCCAAGTCCTTCTTTCATGACAGTTGGCCTTTGCGCTCTAAGCATACTTTCCAAGCTTCATGAGTATAGCCAAGTCCTTCTTTCAGTCATCAGCCCAGCCAGACCTCATCACTTCTCCTAAGTGAGTCATAATCCTTTTCGACGTCTGCGAGCTTCTGACTGAGTCGGGCTATTTCAGTCTCTTTCTCAGAATTGTCCTTAGTCAGAACTGAAATCTGAGTCTCTTGAAGCTGAGACTTAGTCATAAGAGATTCAATATCTTCCTTGAGTCTCGCAACCAGATTCTCTGAATCGGTAGAGACCTGACAATCAGAAGAAAGTCTCTGATTCTCAGCCTTTACCTGTTCGAATTCCTAAATAGTTCTGCTGAACTCTCTGCTCAGCTGAATCTGCTCCTCTAGTAGATCATTGTAGGCTTGTACCACATCTAGAGGCTCATCTGTGACCGAGCAGGTGTCGTGTGTGCTGTGTGAAGAAGAGATTATATTAAGTTTAGAATTTACCTCAGTCTCTTCTCCGGCCATAAGATAGTATTCTGCAGTTGACTCATGATTTGTTTCTCCGATTTCAACGGCGACGAATGCAGCTTCATCCTCAGAAGAATACATGAATGTATCTTCCTCGATTGAGTTATCGGATATCTCTCTGGCTATGTAGGCCTTCCTTCTTCGGGCAAATTTTTCACGTCTGGCCTGTCGTTCTGCTCTTTGAGCAGCTGAGAGTTCGGGACAGTAGTACTGATAGTGTCCCTCCTTCTTGCAGTTGTAACAGACAGATGATCTGCTACTTTTTCCAACTGAGTCTTTCGATGGACTTGCAGCAGGTTCTGAGTTCCTGCAGTCAGTAGAAGGTTTAGATTCTTCCCTTTTTCAATAATCTTTCTTACCTGAGGGAGAATCTCTGTTGTATTTCCTCAGCTTTCTGACTCTCTCATTTTCTCTCTGATATTTGAGAGCCATTAGTGCTTGTTGGTCAGGGCCTGAAGTCTCAGAGGACTTTGCTTCTGTCATGGCCACTGCCTTGCTGGAGGAAATAGGTTTGACTCTAGTTTTGCTGACTGTTGCTCTGAAAGCATGGTCAATCTGAGTGTCAGCTGGAGCACTGGAACATCGTTAGGGTAGACTGTGCTCAAATTCCTCTATTTTTAATTCTGAAAAGATAACATCAGGAGTTAGAGCATTAAGATCTGAGCGTCGTAAATAAGTAGCAAAAGGAAGCCACTTCTGTCGAGGTAGAGCTCTTAAGATCTTGGTGTTCATCTCTTTGTTGGTGAACATCCTCCCCAGCCCGTTGATCACATTGATCTGGTTTGTGAATCTGACGCTTAGCTCGTCAATGGTCTCATTGGGCTCCATGGCAAAAGCATCGAACTTTTGTAGCTCTAATTCGAGCGTGTTTTCTTTGATCTGTGGGGTTCCTTGGCTCAGTACAGCTAGGGCATCCCAAAGTTCTTTCGTCGTCTTGCAGTCCTGCACCCTCCCGAGGTGAGAATCATTGAGCGTAGTCAGGATTGCATTCCGCACAACACGGTCGAGGTTGTGCAGCTTTTTCTCTTCTGGTGTGAAGACAGATTTTTCTTTGGGGACTTTAGCACCAGTCTCTGCTCCTACACCTCCCACAGCGGCAAATTGTACACTGTCGATCATGGGAATGATGGGTCCTGTCTCAAGGACGTCCGTCATGCTGTCATGCAGCGATGCAAGGTGTGCCTCCATTCTCACACGCCATACCGTATAGTTATCTACTGAGAACATTGGTACCATCCGAATACCTGACATATCAGACATAATGGGTACGAGTATAAGGATGAATGAAGAGATGCTTGTGCAGTGAAAAACGTTTTCAGGATCAGTTCGAGAAGACCAGTAGTTCAGAACTGGTGATCAGAAGAACACCGTGTGCTCTGATACCAATTGTTGGTCCGGAGACGATAGTCAGGTGTAGAGGGGGGGGGGGTGAATACTCATGAGCACAGTTTCTTTTCTCAGAACATGAAGGACAGCTGAACTGTAAGTTGTAACTGATGAACATTGCCAAATAGTAACCTTCGATCGCGGGTCAGAAGTGTGCCAACTACTGAGCTCTCCTACTGACTTTTATTAGTACTTGAAACTCAGTTGGAGAGTTTTTCAAACACTCAGTTTGATAACCTTGTAAACTGAGGCTTGCTCAGTATAAATCTCAAGACCAGTGTTTGTCCAGCAGACAAACCAACCGAGACTACCTCAGTATAATAAATAGCTTCCACGATCTTTCGGGACGATGGACGTAGGATTTTTGTGTCCAAACCACTTTAAAAATCTCACGTGTCGTGTGTTATGTCTTTCACTGTTGCATTGATTTACCGTTCATGCGAAAACCTGTTGGTTCGGTAGACGATACTCGAGTGTAGAGGGGGGGGGGTGAATACACCCGAGCACAATTTCTTTTCTCGGAACGTGAAGGACAAATTGAGCCGTAAGTTGCAACCGATGAACAAGTGCTAAATAGTAACCTTTGATCGCGGGTCAGAAGTGTGCCAACTACTGAGCTCTCCTACTGACTTTTGTCAGTACTTGAAACTCAATCGGAGACTTAGTGCGGATAAGAGTGTAGGGCGCGGAGATTCATCTCAGTTTGAAAACGTGATTTCGCAAGTTAAAGTATTTTGGCTAGTGCGCTTTGAAAATACGTTTTATGCAATATATGATTTTGTAACAGTTTGTATGCTATGCAATAAAACAGTAAATAACATAAGCAATTTTTAACGTGGTTCGGATACGCAAGATCCTACGTCCACGGTGCTGATGAATAGGAGTTCTTGTTGATCTATCTGAGCAAGTCTCAGCAAGGAATCTGTGCACTGGACATACCCTTCTAAGTTATAGTCCTTAGCGACTTTACAAATCAAACCGAAGGTTGAAAGAGAGGGGATAATCTCCAACTAGGAAGGAGTTCTTACAATAAGAACAATTCACAGAAAGTGAACTCCTTCGAGTTTCTAAGCTATAGATTTGGCAGTGTGCTTAGCTAGAGAAGAGGGATCTAAAGAACTCTAGAGAGAAGAACTAGTGATATTCTATGTAGGCAAGTTCTTCGCTGGAATGATCTTTAAGTGTGCTAGAGTCGTTTGAAAGCTTAAGCATTTTTCCCTTGTGTATCCCGTGCGTGGAGCTCGGTTTTCTTCTCTATTTATAGTTGTGAGCTGGCATGCGTCCGTTGGAGAAGACGATGCCACGTGTCACAAGCTTCCAAAGAAAACGGCCATATTTTCAAAATGTTGCAGCAGAGTTGTTGACACTGTATATGAGAGCAGCTTTAGTTGGTCAGAGCAGGTAAAGCGCTGTCGGCTTTTCATTGGTCGAGGTTTGTGGTAGGTGAGAATGTGTCAGTCGTCAGAGTTGACTATTCCTCAACCTCGTATGATCTTCTGCTGAGTTCGAAATGACTTTAGCGGCTGGGTCGTTTTCTATCGGATACAGTAGACTTAGGACAGTCTCTGTCTTCTTCGTCTGAGTCGGCTAACAAAAGATATGGCTCCTGAGGGTCAGCTGATGACTGCGAAGGTACTGAGCTTTGCATGAAGTTCTTCTGCTGATGTCTATCAGCTGATGAGGTGTCTTCTACTGAAGGTGAGGTTCAGCTGATGACTTAAGAACGCAAGCTCTTACACTGATAACGTGGGGTTCTGGAAAGTAACTTCGACAGAAGATCAGTCCAACATTTTACCCCGTACAGGACTTAGACACAAAGATAAACAATTCAAAAAGTCTAGCCTATACATCAGCTAATCCTATCAAGACACTACACTACTGATATCAGCTGGGTTTTGGGATCTTCAATTCCATAGTACTACTATGATTTCCCCCAATATTATTTTACCCGATAACATGCTGAGTATCATCTACTGACTCATAACCTAACAAAACCCTTTTTAAATCATTCAATTGAGTTTCAGCAAACTTAAGAGACTACACTAATCAACTGAAACTGTTTTGATAAAAACGTTTTCCAACTCAACTGAATTGGGCCTACACTATTCCGCACCACTGAACTCTATTTGCAAGATACTGAATAATGACACTCAGTCAGCTAGCAGGTCTTAGTAGAGTCAGTCACTTTGCCTACACGATTCAGAACAGCTTATCTGGTCTGCTGAATTCGTTCAATACGACATTATCCCGAAAAGGACTGTTCATGTTAAAGTTGAGAAAATTGGTTTCAGGTGTATTCACCCCCCCTCCCTACACCTAAACATCCTCTCGGGACCAACAATTGGTATCAGAGTAGGAGTTCTATAAGACTCTTGTTATTCTGAAACTGGTCTACTTGAACGGATCCGAAAAACGTTTTCATTGCATATCATTCTTCATTCATATCATTATTCTTCATGTCTGATATGTCAGGTATAAGGATGGTTCCCATGTTCTCAGTAGAGAACTATGGCGTATGGCGGGTCAGAATGGAGGTTCATCTGACCTCTCTCCACGACAGCATGATAGAGGTTCTAGAGGAAGGACCTATCGTTCCTATGATCGATAGCGTCATAGCTCAGGATCCAGCAACCGGAGGTGGAATGGTGACCGGGAAGAAGATTCCCAAGGATAGAAGTCTCTTCACCCCAAAGGAGAAGAAGCTTCACAACTTAGACCGCATCGCCAGAAACGCCATACTGACTACCCTGCGTGATTCCAATCTCGGGAGAGTTCAGGACTGCAAGTCCGCGAAGGAACTCTGGGATGTTCTAGCGCTACTGAGTCGGGGGAGTCAGAAAATCAAAGCAAATAAACTTGCGCTGGAACTCCAAAAGCTGGAGAGATTGTCCCTCATGCCTGGTGACACCATTGAAGATCTCAACGTCAAATTTACAGATCTGATGAACTCCATCAACGGGCTGGGAAAGACATTCTCCAACCGAGAGATGAATCTCAAAATTTTGAGGGCACTGCCAGACTGTAACTGGACTCCTTTTGCTACTTTATTATGTCATTCTGAATTAGATATTGTTACTCCTGACCATATCTTTTTAGAACTTAAAGCAGAGGAATTCGAGTTTGGCTTACCTCAAAGGAATCAGCAAGCTAAACCTGACACTACAATCGACCATGCTTTTAAAGCATCAGTCAGCATAGCAGCTCCAGCATCTAGCAAGGCTGAACCTTCACTCACTGACATACAAGAAGGAAATCTAGCCAAGAAATACGCGCTGCTTGCCGTGAAATATCAGAAGGAGAATGAGAGGCGCAGAAAAGTGACTAAAGCCCTCAGAGAATCCAAGGGTAAGTCTGAATACAAGCCAAAGCGCACTCCTGACTCGCATACTTCTGAATGCAGGAAAAAGGATGACTCAGCACAGTCGAAAGACAGTGAAAGCAAGGAAGAAAGAGTCACCACCTGTTATAACTGTAAGAAGCCAGGACATTATCAGTATGACTGTCCTGAGCTCAGTACTACTGAACGAGCAGCACGTAAAGCAAGAAGAGAGAAGTTCATCAAGAAGAGACAAGCATACATTGCTGGTGAACTCTCAGAAAACTCAGATGAAGTCGATTCCTTCATGGATTCATCTGACAATGAAGCAGCTTTCATGGCCTTAGAGCTTGAAGTTCAAGAAGATGCTGAAAAGTGTCTCATGGCAGGAGAAGAGGATAAGGTAAACTCTCATGAACCATTTAATTCCTCCTCACACTGCACACACGACACTCTTTCAGGTGCAGACGAGAAGCTGGACATCGCGATCGCATATGAAGAACTACTCGACGAGCAGATTCAGATGAGTTTGCAGCTTAGTTAGACTCTTCACGTAATGGATACCCTGAAAGTGGAGAATCAGAGACTCTCTCAGGAAAGTCAGGTCGTTACTGAGTCAGAAGGACTTCTGTTGAGACTCAGGGAGGAGATAAACTCTCTGATGGCCAAGTCTCAGCAATGAGCCTCCTCATCTGCCCCCGTACGCTCAGAAAATCAGCTAGCTGATAGGTTTTTTCGAGGGGAGACCATCAATGCAGATGTACTGAACCCCCTAGCCAAGAACAAACAGAAGATGAAGGCACCTCATCCTACTCATCAGCAATCTGACAAGAAGATTAGCACCAGATCACCCAGTTCAGTCAAGGGGGAACCAGCAAAGCAAAGTGGGCTGATCAATATAGACCTCCTCAGCTGATACATCCAGCTCAGTATGGGTCATATTACTATGATCCAATAGTCAGGAGAGGATCCAAAAGTCAGAAAAAGAAGAAGAAAGCCGTGCAGAAGGCAAAGGTCAGCAGTCCACCTACTCAGAAGATCAGGACTCCTGAACCTGAAAAGCCTCAGAAGTCAGCAGTGACCAGTCCAGTGGTCAAATTTGTTGACTCAAGTGGAAAGAAATTGTCTGAGACCACCAGGGTCGTAAGACAAATATGGGTTACCAAAACTAACATCTAAGGACCCAAAATCAAAAATAAAGGGTACCTAAATATAATTCTGTTTTGCAGGTGCATAAGGACCCTTGGTATGTGGACAGCGGATGCTGAAGACATATGACGTACTAAAAGGACTTGCTGAAGAATTATACTACAGAAGAAGGACCCCGAATCGAGTTTGGAGATAATGCTAAATGCTATACCAGAGGCTATGGAACACTCAGGATTGGAATGCAACAGTTCCAAGAGTATCATATGTTGAAGGACTTCAGCATAACCTTCTCTCTATTAATCAATTTTGGGATAACTCGAATAGAGTATTTTTTTACGCTGGTTTCTGTGATGTTATTGATAAATCCACAGGGAAAACAGTCTTATCAGGTTCGCGCAAAAAGAATATCTATGTAGCTGACTGGAACTCAGCTGAACCTGAAGCTTGTTTGTTGGCGAAGAATGACAACAAAACGGGGTGGCTCTGGCACAAAAGACTCAACCATCTCAACTTTAAAACGCTAAACAAATTGGCTAGAAACACTCTAGCAAGAGGACTGTCGAATGAAGTATTCAGCGAAGACACTCAGTGTGAAGCATGTCTGAAGGGAAAGCAAACAAAGAAACAAAATCCACCTATTCCATCTCCTTCCACTGATGGAATCCTTCAGCTGCTACATATGGATTTGTTCGGTCCAGTCTCTCCGATGACGATCAAAGGCAAGAAGTATGCATTAGTGGTCATTGATGACTACTCGCGCTACACATGGGTCATATTTATTGCCAACAAGTCTGACGTCAAAACAGAGTTACCAACGCTTCTGAAAAGGCTCAGTGTCGAGAAGAACACCAAGATTATCAAAATACGTTCTGACCTCAATTTCATGGTGGAGGAGTTCTACAAAGAAGAAGGAATAGAGCATGAGACGTCTGTCGCGCGCACGCCTCATTAAAATGGGGTTGCTGAGAGGAAAAATCGTATACTAAAAGAAGCAGCAAGAACCCTGCTCGCAGACTCAGGCCTCCCAACCAAATTCTGGGCAGAAGCTACTGACACTGCATGATACACTCAGAACCGATCTCTACTGACAAAGCAGCATAAGAAGACACCATATGAACTATGGAACGGCAGGAAGCCTTCTCTATCTTATTTCCATATTTTTGGGTGTTCGTGCTTTATCCACAATAATGGGAAATCAGCTGAAGACCTTCGATAGCAAGTCAGATTAGGGAGTGTTCTCAGGATACTCCCAGGTCAGCAAAGCTTTCAGAGTCTTTAACTATCGGACTCTTTACATGGAGGAAAGCCCTCGTGTTGTTTTTAATGAGTTTGCTACTGAAGACAGGAGCAGAAACTCTGAACCTGAATCTGAGGACATTAGTAAGCAGCTACAGGATAAGATAAAATCGAAAAGATCCAGCTATGTTGGGATGATGATTCAGATGAAGAAATTGAAAATATGTCTACTGAATCTCAGCCAGCAGCAGAAGTAGCTGAACAGATTGACTCTCCTGAACAGAGTCAATCCCAGGTAACTCAGGTCGATGAAGAAACCCCAGTGGTAACTGAGACCTCTACTGAGAATAATAACTCACGGGGAACTAATGATGTTCCTGAGCTAAATTCTCCTGAACCTGGTGACTCAATAGATCACACTCTTCTAACTGAATTGCTTCAATCTCAGAATAGTACAACTGAAATGCCTAACTCACCTACTATCTGTGTTGAACAAATTTCAGATGAAGAGTTGAAACATCGTAGATCGTGGCTGGACTCTCACACTTCTGATCTAATCATTGGAGATCCTTCAGCAAGCGTAAAGACAAGATCCAGATTCTGTCAGGGAGAAAGCGCCTTATATTCCTGCTTCTTGTCTACTGAAGAACCTCAGTCAGTTGAGGACGCACTGAAAGTCGTTGACTGGATCATAGCCATGCAGAAGGAGCTAAATCAGTTCACGAGAAATGAAGTTTGGGAGCTTGTTGACAGACCTCGACATCAACATGTGATCAGAACTAAATGGGTCTTCAAGAACAAGCGTGATGAAAACAACGTCATAGTAAGGAACAAAGCAAGACTCATGGCAAAAGGCTACTGTCAAGCTGAAGGGATAGATTTCGATAAAACGTTTGCTCCAGTTGCAAGATTGGAGGCAACCAGACTATTCCTAGCCTACTCAACACATCAAATATTCAGAGTTTATCAAATGGATGTGAAGTCTGCTTTCCTGAACGGCATGCTGAAAGAAGAAGTCTATGTGGAACAGCCTCCGCTTTCAGCAGGGACAACAAGTATATAGACTTAGAAAGGCTCTGTATGGGTTAAAACAAGCACCAAGGGCTTGGTACGATACCCTATCCGAGTTTCTTCTTCAGAAAGGTTTTCAGAAGAGCACAATAGACCGCTCATTATTCAGCATTCGACTGGAAGACGAGCTATTACTTGTGCAGATCTACGTAGATGACATCATCTTTGGATCGAAGAACGTCATCATGTGTCAGCAGTTTGAGAAAATGATGAAGGATAAGTTCGAGATGTCAATGATGGGAGAGATGAACTATTTCCTAGGTTTTCAAGTCAAACAATCGGAGAAGGGGACGTTCATCAATCAAGGCAAATACACTCGAAACCTTATCAAGAGATTCAGTTGCACATCCGGCAAACCAATCAAGATCCCCATGAACACGAATATGAAGATCGATCTTGATAAAGAGGGAGTATCAGTGGACCAAACTGAATATCGTGCTATAATTGGTTCTTTGTTATACTTAACAACTACTCGTCCTGACATAACTTATGTTGTAGCTATCTGCGCTCGATTTTAGGCGAATCCGAAGCAGAGTCACATGGACTCAGCAAAGAAGATTCTCCGCTATCTCAGAGGAACACCTGACATAGGTTTATGGTATCCAGCTGATGATAATATAGAACTAACTAGTTATTCTGATGCTGACTATGCAGGATGTCGAATAGACCGAAAGTCAACTTCTGGAACCTGTCAGTTCCTCGGCAGTAAGCTGATCTCATAGATCTCAAAGAAACAGCTTTCAGTAGCGACGTCAACTACTGAAGCTGAATACATAGCTGCCGGAAGTTGCTGTGCCCAAATCCTTTGGCTGAGACAGCAGCTACGCGACTATGACGTTATTCAGAATGAAGTGCCAATCTTCTGCGACAGTACCAGTGTCATTGCAATCACTCAGAATCCTGTACTTCATACGAGAGGCAAGCATGTGGACATCAGACACCACTTCATTCGTGACCATGTCGAAAAGAAGGATATCAGGATGGAAAAGATCCATACTGACCATCAAAGGGCTGATATACTGACCAAGCCTCTAGCTGAAGCCAGATTCAGAGAACTTTCAGTAGAGCTAGGTCTGCTGGACCCTACTGACTCCAATCAGTAAGAGGATTCACGAGAGGAACATTCAGCAAGGGGGAATGTTCACTCTCAGTACTGAGTAAGATCAGTACGTAGAGACTCAGCAACCATCTACACGAGGTATCAGCTGACTACGATGTTCAGCTGACAGGTTTGCGTATCTCTACTTAATAGCCTATAGAACGATTCTGTGCATTTATGATCAGATTCAGCATCGTATTCAATGCCTTAAGAAATGTCATTAAATTTTAACGGATCACATTTAATACACGACATTCTATGTACAAGCATGCTGAACTCTGCCACACATTTAATGCATGTCGTATCAAGTTACTACTTAGGCTATTTACAACTGGCTTTTGACTTAGGCGGCTAACATGATCATTACCTATTATATAAAACTCAATCCTAGCCGTTCATCTGAAAAGCGCGTTCAAACTGAACCATTGATATTTAACTGTTTATATTCTCTAACATAAATATATATGAGTTCAAATCTTTGAAACCGCTATTTCCGAAACTGCATATCTTTAACCCTAGTATTTTCAGAGATTATCTATATCCCTTACTCTCTCAAAGTTCTCAATCTCTCAAAATCTAACTCTCAAAAATGTCAGGAAATGTTGTTTTTGCTCCAGAGAATATGCAAGAGATCCTCGAGAAGGATCGAGTCTGGTGTGAGCCAGTTATGGAGTTCGATGAGTGCGATCTGGACTTTATGGAGGAGATTTTATACGCACTCAGAGAAACAGGTCTCGAAGGATTCCTTACCAGAAGGCCAACCTTCTTCCTCCCGCGCCAAGTTGCAGAGATCTACTCCAACAAAGATTCAGTAGATGGAGATATCAGAGGGAGATTCGTCGTCCATCCAGTAGACAATCCCTCACGAAACTCGATTGAAGTTATGCAGATGTCCATCCGTGAAGCCCTTCAGAGAAGGTTCAACCTCCCCAACTCAAGACACAGCACAGTCAACTACAAAGATGACTTAATGGATGAGTATCTCACCGAATTCTGCGGAAAGCCAACCGTATTCAGAGCCGCTTTTCCCAAGAATGCTATGCTCCCTCAGTACAGAGCACTAGCTTACATTTTGACTCAGGTGCTGATGAGTCTGGCAGGCTCGTTTGACTAGGTATCTAGGCCCAAGCTGCAACTGATGATGGCAATATATGATCGGGCCCAGATCAACTGGACATAATTCTTCCTCAAAGAATTCACATTGCAGACATCCAAATTCGATAAGGCATCGAACCGGCTGAGGGCTAAAGGAAAGCTCCTCTACAGACTCAAACTCTCAGTGATGATAGAGGATTTATGCAAATCTGACAAAGTCACCTATGCTGACAAATAATAATTCAACGTGAAGAAAGTTAGATTTCAGAATAGGTCAGCAGCCATTCAACAGATTGGCTCAAGGCCAACTGCACCTGCGAGTGGGACTCAGCAGACCTCGACACCGAAGAAGAAGAGGTCCCCACCAAAATCCACACCAAAGTCGGCAACCAAAAAGCTGAAGAAAGTCAGCCAAGTTGCGCCCACTGAAACTGCAGTGGAAACAGAGGCCGTCGTTACTCGGCAACCTCTACAGCTGAGAGACAAGCCTGAGTCTTCTGAGAAGACTCAATTAGTGGAGAAAATCGTCTCCACTGAACATGGAGAGACTATGGACCAAGGGGTCCAAGGTGAAGAGATCCAATCCGAAGTCCAGACTGAAGAAGTCCAGATACTGGAGAGCCCCTTGGATGTCCCTCCACTCAGCAGCATCCCATCTGCTGAGAAACAGGCGTCTCCCATCGAAGTTGAAAGTTCGGAGATAGCCTCGGAGTCAGAATCTATCGGGATGGAGGCCTCAGCGCTCAAGTCCAGAGCCTCCCGAGAGATTGCTGAAATTATACCGGAGATCGCCAGCCACTCAGATCTCGCCACATTGGCTAGGCAGGTGCGACTCCACATGCTGATAAGGTTCCAGGAATGGCACAATCTGAAGCGCCTGGTTATCCACCATTCCTGCGAACAGCTCCATAAAGAAGAACAGCTCCAAGATTGGCTACTCAGAGCCATCTGACCTCGGCACGCTCGAGGATCTGAGGGCGGCCATGCTCGCCTTGCTGAATGAGAGACAACCAGTCTCAGCACCAGCGCCCTCAAATGGGTCTGACCCCGATGGTCAGGACCCACCCAATGACTCAGGCCCTGAGAAGCCTAATGAGGGAACTCAACAGGACAAGGATGCTACTGCATCTACAGCTGATCCTCCACTCAGCATCCTTGGACCTGGACAGACGGTGGCCGGCACATCGAAGGCAGCTGAACCCTCACAGCAACTCATCGAATCTGCCTTTGAAGCCGTGCCGAGCCCAAAGAGCCGTCAATCAAAAACAGTGGCCAGGGCACTGAAGAACCAAGGCACCCAAAATCGCCTTCTTGCCCGTACCGTCCACAAAATTTGGCGGCAGATTTGGATGATCCTTCCATCCAGGATTGTAGGACTTGGAGTAAGGATCCATTTTCTGTTGGTTGTTGTTCCAATTCCCAATCGCATTGCAATCCTCAGTAGGATTTGCTTGAGTATTACATTGCAAAAAGGTGTGTCCAGAGTGTCCACATGCTCCACATATTTGCTCGGCCAAGCTAGCTGTGGATGTCTTCTCCATCATGGAGTTCATCATCTTCTCCATCTTCGAGTTCATCATCTTTTCCATCTTCTCAAAACGATTATCCATCCTCTCCATACTACTGTCCAGCTTGGTTTCCGGATCTGTGGAATCGGCTGGATTTACAGTCTTTTTATATTACGGACTTCTTCATAATCCTTTAGTTGCATTAGCCAATTCTTGAATTATCTTTTCAGCATCATTCATGCACTCTGCAACTAGAAAAATTGCCGCCACAAGATGAGTTGATAAGATTCTTTGTAGTGATTGTCATTCCAAGAATAATGGGGTTTTGGCACTAACGAGATGATATATTAAATCCATCAAGACATAGATGAATCAAAAGAGAACTAACGAGACAAACCTAGTCATATATATCCAAGAATCCAAAGTATGAAGAGATTGATTCAAGAAGCCATGCCAAGAATCGGAAAACAAGCAAGATTTTAGTATTCCAAAAAAGAGAAAAGTAAACCATAAGAGAACAAGACCTTTAAATAATCGGGTTTTGGCAAAAAAAAGCACAAACTTGTCCGAATTTACAATTTTAACACGCTTTTTAAACTTGGTCAGTTAAATCACGAAGTTTCAATTTCTTGCAATTTAAGACATGTTCCGACCCCCAATTTCTTCGGGCCACCGGAATGCTGACTTGGACATCCACGTGGCCATCCCAAAATGACGTCGTTTTGAATATGAAATATATTTACAAATTAAATCACTACCTTTCGAATTTTGCAAATTAAATCACCACCTATCAAGTTTTTGCAATGAGAACTCTACTAAATTTCAATGGACTAATAAAATTAGCATTACTCAATTTCATGTTTCTAATAGAGAAAATATAATTTGATATGATTTAGAAAACACCATAAACAAGGTGTAACTTAAATTTGTTCCATGTGTCAAGCTGTAACTCAAATTTGCCTTCTAGATCGCTCTCTTCAGTTTAACAACATAACTACCTAATCTTGCAAAATGCTCTTTAGTGGTCCCACTCAATTTAACTCGAGCTTTGTCTCTAGATCTGTAGAGTTTCCAGTCACTTGTTTCCATTGAGAACTTTTCAATCAATTCATCATTCAACTCTCTGATCTATAAATTAGGTCTTTGTCTGATTTTGTCCAAAAACTCATCTGCTATGAATGTCTATCTAGTTTAACTATTGTGCATATATCTTGCACATGTATGCTCCTTGTTAGCTAAGGTCTTGACAAGACCTTAGCTGACATTCGTGTGTCAGGGGCGAGGTCGAGGGGAAGGGAAGTTGCTGCGCGAGAACAAGGAGATAGCATAGAAACTCAAGAGAGTCGCAACTAAAATTCAAATGACAGATTTGAAGAACTTTGTTTAGACACTTCTAGTTATTGATGACTTTTGAATGTAATATACGATACTATGATGTTTTGAAATTTGTTTATAATGTTTCTAAATTATATCAAATTCTATTTTTTCTGTTAGAAATATGAAATTCAGTAATGTTAATATTCTATGTCCATTGAAATTTTGTAGGGTTCAAATTCTGTTTTCTTTTTCATGTCTTATATTGTAAAACCATGAAAGGTTGCGATTTAATTTGCAAAAACTTGAACGGTAGTGATTTAATTTGCATAAATTTGCAAGGTGGTGATTTAATCTGCAAATACATTTCATATTCAAAACGACGTTTTTTATGGCCACAAGGACGTCCAAGTCAGCATTCCAGTGGCCGGAAAAAATTAGGGGTCGGAGCGTGTCTTAAATTGCAAGAAATTAAAACTTCGTGATTTAATTGACCAAGTTTTAAAAAACTATTAAAATTTCAAATTCAAACAAGTTTTTTTTTTCGCCAAACCCCTTTAAATAATGCTATAAGAAGCCAATGTCAAGAATCAGAAATCAAGAAAGATTTAACCATTTCACACCCAAAAAAGGTGAACGACAACACACCAAGATTTCAAGAGTTGAATACAAAACCTTTTGATTTCGAATGATTTTGAGATTTTGACACCGGAGGAAATTGTAGTGTACCTCCTTAAGCCAAAAGTGATGAGTATCACTAATATTTGTGTTTCTCCTTTGCTGCAAATCAAAAATATTCATCCTATATGCCCATGTACATTCATCAGGATTCAAGTTCTTTGCTATAAACGGATGAGAGAAATTGAAATAGTTCCTGAAATGCTTAGACATAACCCACTCATCGTCACCTTTACAAGTTTCAAGAGTCTATTAAGATCAATTTCCTTGAGAGGGGATCGATCCGGTTGAATTACAACATCATCATCCTGGAAAACCACTTTTTATCAAGGTTTGCAAAACATAGTAATCTCTATTTTGAACTGTCTTTTTCTAAAAATGAAAGGAAACAAAGAAGAAAACAAAAAAGTACTAGAAAGATAATACACAATACTTCATAAGAGAATGCTCGAATTCATTTTCAATCCCATGCATAATTCAAAGATGCAAACAGCCATAATGAGAAACATAGCTTCATTTGCTAATCTCAGAAACTGCTTACTCAATACAGGCAATACCAATCCCATTCTAACTATTTGCCATGATATCTACTAAATCATGTACCCTCAAACTATTTCATTGGGTTTATGAAATAAACTTTTAACTAAAAATCTTGGCATTCAAGAAAACAATAGATAGACCACTGAAGAACATGGGTATTTTTTTTAACTAACTTTGATTAAAACAAACAAACATTTGCAGAAAACTCAACTATTTAAATGATATATGAGAATTTAGACTAGATTCAGCAAACCTAGACTGACTATTTTCATACGCTCAGCAAACTTGGACTACCATTTTTCCTTTTCATGATCTCACCATCTGATAGGAGAAAAGGCGAATTTTAAAAGTGTAAAACCATAATTGTGTTGGTCCCGAGATTAAACGTTCAGGTGTAGAGGGGGGGGGGTGAATACACCTGAAAACAATTTCTCAACTTCAAACGCGAACAGTCCTTTTTAGGAGAGTGTCGTACTCAACAAGTTCAGTAGACCAAATACGCTGTTCTGCATCGTGTGGCTGACTTCACTGAGTCCTGCTAGCTGACTTGAGTCATAATTCAGTACCGTTCAGCTGAAGTTCTGTATAGTGCGGAAATGTGTAGGCCCAAATTCAGTTAAGTTTAAAAAACATTTTTAATAAAACAGTTTCAGTATGTTAGTGCGATAGATTAAGCTTTGCTGAAACTCAGTTGAATGATTTTAGAAATACTTTCAATATGAACAATAATCAATGCAATAGTAAAGAGAAGACAGAACACAAGCAATTTTTAAAGTGGTTCGGATCCAACAATCCTACGTCCACTGTCCCGAAAGATTAGGAAGCTATGTATTATAGTGAGAAATTCTCAGTCGGTTTGTACGCTGGACAAACACTGGTGTTGAGATTTATACTGAGCAAGTCTCAGTTTACAAAGGATCAAACTAAAGCGCTTGACAAACTCTCCAACTACGAAGGAGTCCTTTACAATAAGGATCAGTTCAGATATGAACTCCTTCGTTTAAGCTATGGATAAGATCTGCTGAGCTTAGGTTAGAGGGATAGGGAACGAGAAAGTGGCTTCTAGAGCGACGAACAGTTAGGTATGGACTTGGGTTCGTATTCAGTCTCTTGGATACTAGAGGCTTTCTATTCGGGTTCAGCTTGGTTCCCTATGAGCAGGTATGTCGTCTTTCGCCTGAGATTACTCTTTAAACTTCTTGCGGAAGATTTAGGTCGTTTCGAGTTGCTCGTGAATGCTTGTGTGTTCTTGGTCTTTTCTCGTTCGGTTATTCGTGAGCTTCAATTTGAATTTTATCCCCCTATTTATAGAGCAGAGATAAGGATAGATCCGTTGGAGACGACGATCTTGTGTCTCTCTCTTTTGGATAGCTAACGACTCTTTCAAAGATGGTGGCAGAGTATTTTTCCTCCATTTCTGGAAAGTTGTTGACTTGCAGCTTTAATCAGAAAATAGACAGCTGGCTGGTCGTCATTGCTCGTCATTGGTCGAGACAAAACAGACTTCAAGGTAGATCTGAAGCTGACCTCTCTCTTCCTCATATGACTCTGCTGATTTGACTTAGAAAATCCTGATAGTTAGAAGATTGTCCAGCCGTTGTTGAGTGTTATCTATATTCAGTAGCATGCTCCTGCTGAGTCAGATCTACTGAAGATCAACTCTGAGTTCAGTGAACTACTCCTGCTGAGTTCAGTTCCACTGATTCCTTTTAGTATATAGCTCCTGCTGAGTCCAGTATCACTGAGTCTTCTTCTTCTGGTACTGAGGCTGATAATCAACTGAGCGCCTGAACCAAATGAAGAGTGTTTATTGAGTCTGAAACCTCAGAGACAGAAAAACACACTATAATGGAATGGTTCATCAGTTCAAAGTAGGGTTTCATGATCTTCAATTCTTCAGCAAATATTCAGAGCACTAGGCTGCTGAGTTATCTCCCAACAAGTTGTGGAGCGACTGAATCATCTCCCAACATTTTCCCCCTATTTGATGATGCCAAAACCTAACACTACAACTATGAGAAACAGAGCTCCTTACAAGTATTACAAGTAGAATCAGTGAGTTGTTCTTCAAGTTCTAGACTACTGAGATAATCAGGGAAGAAATATCAGAACCTATACAACAATTTCTCCCTTTCTAACAACATTTTCCCCCATTAATGCAATCTAACATATTAGAATCTAACAAGATAAGAACTGACATATATATATATATATATATAGTCAGTGAGTGTGTAAGTCAGTAATTACTTGAGTGATTATGTGTGTTAAGCATAAAATAAACAAGGCCTTATAGACAATAAGGAATTGTCAGGGTCGAATAATAGTGATGTTTTATATATGAAGAGTTTTCAGTACAGATACATCAGTCTGCTATTCTAAGAAAACAAAACAAAAAAAATTACAAGAAATACAGAAGCTATCTATCATCTTCTGAACTGCTGAATCCTGTCTTTGAAGTCCTTTGATTTTGCTTCAGGAAGTGGCAGTCCATACATTCTGTAAGTGATCTTCCTCAGCTTCAGTATCTTTGGCATATCAGCAGGCTCATCTTCATCTAAGTGTCTTGCTTGGGCAGCATCCTTAATCTCCTTCTCAATCACCCCATAATGAACAGAGCCATCTAGCTTTAATGGGGGAGGCATAATCCTTGGAGTTAGGACCCTGACATCAATCTTGTCTGCTATGGCCTTCTGAACTCTATCAAATATCTCTGGGTCAGTCTTCAGAAGCCATTCAGCAAATGCAATGGACTTGTGCATTTCGGCCAGTATCTCCAGAAGTAGTATCTCTTGATATAGTCTGCCTTCAGTGACTCCCACCTCTGTGTCCGTTCCCATGACATCCACTCATCCACTCTGGGCCATCTGTGAATCTTGAGGTCAGTAGGCTTCCTGAGTCTTCTGTGTTTGTAAGGAATATCTGCTTTCACAGGAATCCTTTGGCTAGCTTCCTTCTCAGCCTTCAGCCTTAGAACTTGTAGATCAGCCAGTCTGAGGCTTTCTCTTGCTGCTTCTATCTGCCTGGCTTCAGCTCCTCTGTCTAGATACCTCTCCATCTGATCCCATATCTCTTGCATTTCTAGCTCTTGTTTCTTTCAGGGGACATAGGAGGGTACATGCTTTTCTTCTTCTGAGTCTGCAGGAGTAGAGGATTTTTCTTTTGAGGTTCCCTGCTGACCAGATGTCTGCTGCTGCTGCTACTGTTCTTTTTCCTTCTCTTTGTCTGCCTCATCACTCAGCTTCAGTTTCCTTGGAGACAGCCTTGTCCCAGGGTTCCATCCTCCTGCTGGAGCCTTAGTCTTGCCTTTGGCTGGCTTTTTCTTTGGCTTGTTGGCATCCTCAGCCTCGGCAATCTTAAAGGATAATTGAGGGTTAGAAACCGATACATTCCTCTTTCGTATATTGTCGCGGCTTTGATTGTTGCTCCCATGTCAGATCTTCTGATCTGTGTCTCGGCCTTTTTCTTCCTCTGCGTGGTCAGAGAACTGAAGAAAATAGATTATTGTCTCTCTCTCTTACACGTGCGTGTGTGCGTGAGTTTATGTGTGTGTGTGTAATCTTTTTCTGAATAGAATGCTAATATATATAGGCTTCAAAAGCTAATATAATATTAATATATTTGTAGCTCATTAATTTAATTATATTTCTAATGGGCTTCCCACATAACCAGCCCATAATATAATTAATTAATTTATTGGGCTACTAATATTTTTAAATTAATTGTCTCAGCCAATTAATTTTAGATAAATAACATTATTAAATAATGTAAAAACACATTAATCCATTAATAATGATTTCTGAGAGACAATAAATAACTAGGCAACTAATTGGGCCACATCAGGGAACCAATACAAGAAATAGAGCTGGGCCTCAAATTAATTAATTATTCATGCTCAGCCCAGAGCAAAATTAATTAATAAACACATATTCATTTCACTAGAGAATTCGTGCTGACTTACCCCTTTATCCCAAAATTGAGCAAGGGCTTTATTTTAGACTTAATCGATCTCCGTATTTAAGATAGAAATATCCGTTAATTAATTAAGCTCACTGACAGCTTAAATTAATTAACATCTTATATTCGTGAGTAGTACCAGTCGACCTTATTAACACACCTGAACTTAATCAACCGTCCGGGTTTAGTGTGTTAATCCTTTCGAGTTCCTCAAGGGATATTATCAACCCATTTTACTTGGATACAGCTGCAAGATACAGACAACCAGTCTGAGCCATAAATAACTACTAACACCAAATATACGTAGATCCGATCGCGATGACGTTCACCATAGTAGGTCAAAGTGATAGATAGCCAAATGCACTCAGCAGAAGTCTTACCAAGCTTAAGACCAGCTAAGTCACCGAGATCTGGGTTCTCCACAAAGGTCAGTTAGGAGAACACATCTCACTGTGATACGTCAATACACCACCTTAAGTGTACCAGTAAAGACAAGCAGCTAAGACAAGCCACTTCTTATCTAAAGCTGCAGCTTAAACCGACAACTTATCCTTAAGTTGTCTCACCGTGATAACTGTTTATATCTTGTTAGTTCAACCAATTTGTGTTGTCTTCTGTGATACCCGACTCACCACACAAATCTAACTTTTATATAAGATAAAGGATAACATATGAAAATATACATATTTATCAGATAGGAGAATAAAATAGTGGTAAGGACAAAAACACATTGTATACAAGCATAAAAAGTGCTTCCTGTGTACAAAATCTCAACAATTCTCCCACTTATACTAAAGCAAACTTTTAGTATACAATGTGTCAGTTATAGGTACAAACTAGTATTTAGCTGCATATCCTATCTATCACTCATCTTCTCCCACTTATACAAAAGTTTCTGCAGTCCTAACTCGGGGGCATCTCTACCAGTCCTAAGCCACGAACATGCTTCTCGTAAGCCGGAATTGGTAAGCTCTTTGTGAATGGATCAGCTAGGTTGCCTTCAGTTCCGATCTTTTCTATGAGTACGTCGCCTCGATTTATGAATTCTCGTATAATGTGGTGCTTCATGTCTATGTGTTTAGACACCTTGTGAGATCTAGGTTCCTTAGAATTTGTCACTGCACCAGCATTATCACAATAAATCGTGATCGCCTTAGACAAATTCTGAACAATATCAAGATCTTGGAGAAAATTCTTGAACCAGACTGCCTCTTTCGAGGCTTCTGAAGCAGCCATATACTCTGCTTCCATGGTTGAGTCTGCAATGCATTTCTACTTCGCACTCCTCCATGAAATGGCTCCACCTCCCAAGGTAAACCCATAACCTGAGCTTGACGTCTTCTCGTCTCTGTCAGCCTAGAAATCCGAGTCCGTATAACCCAAAGGCACTAGACTGTCTGACTGGTAAACAATTCTATAATCTCTAGTCCGTTTAAGGTACTTGAGAATATTTTTGACCGCAGTCCAGTGCGCTTGTCCAGGATTAGACTGATATCTTGAGACCATGCCTACAGCATATGAGATATCTGGTCTCGTACAAAGCATTGCATACATGAGACTACCGATAGCGGAAGCATATGGTACTAGTCTCATACTTTCTATCTTTTCAAGCATTTTAGGGCACTGATTCTTAGATAGAAAAATGCCATGTCTGAAAGGTACCGGACCTCTCTCGGCATTTAGCATGCTGAAACGAGCAATAACAGTATCAATGTAGGACGCTTGTGACAAGCTTAACATCCTTTTCTAGCGATCTCGGATAACCTTGATCCCAAGGATGTAAGCAGCTTCACCTAAGTCTTTCATTTGAAACTGCTCGGATAACCATGTATTTACGTCTGATAACACTTCAGCATTGTTGCCAATGAGAAGGATGTCTTCTACGTAAAGTGCAAGAAACACCATTGTTCCATTAACACATATGCGGTACACGTACACCTCATTAGGACAGAATACAAAACCATAGGATTTGACTACCTCATCAAAATGCTGGTGCCATAACCGGAAAGCTTGCTTAAGTCCATAAATATAGACTTCTTAAGCTTCCAAACTAGATGCTCTTCGCCCTCCTTCACATAACCATCTGGTTGTTTCATATAGATGTCTCTATCTTTTTCAAGGTGCCCATTTAAGAATGCGGTCTTGACATCCATTTGCCATATCTCTAAGTTCATGTGAGCTGCTATGGCAAGGAGAATCCTATTAGACTTGATCATTGCTACAGGCGAGAAGGTCTCTTCATAATCGATACCTTCTTTCTAGGTAAAACCCTTTACCACTAGCCTGGCCTTAAATACAATGATCTGTCCATTCGATCCTCTCTTTCTTTTGTATACCCACTTACTACCAATGGCCTTGCAGCCCTCAGGTAGTTCAGTGATCTCGTGTACATCCATATCAGTTATGGACTTAGATTCTGAGTCCATGGCGATTCTCCAGGAATCTGCATCTACATGTCCCACTGCTTCGTTGTAAGTCCAGGGATCCACGGTGTCTTGTTCATCTGCCGGGAGATGGTCAGAAGTCTCCCCAGTGAACATATACCGATCAGGTGTAAATATCACCCTCCCACTACATCGAAGAGTGTCAGGAGTTGTGTTAATAGATTACGCAGTTGCTCGTGAAGCTCTATCTTGCACAATTGGCTCTGTGAGTGGATCTCGATCACCTTGTAATTCCTCAAGGATGATCTCGACTCGAGACTTATGATTACTAATATAATCCTCCTCTAAGAACCGAGCGTTGGTGCTAACCACGATCTTCTGTTCTTTAGGATCATAAAAATAACAACCCTTCGATTCCTTCGGATATCCTATGAACAACATAACCTCTGAAAGTGGATCCAACTTGTCGGCCTGTTTATTCAACACATAAGTAGGACACCCCCAAATCTTTATGTGGTGCATACTGGGCTTGTACCCGCTCCACAACTCGACTGGAGTCGTGTTAACCGACTTAGATGGCACACGGTTCAGCAAGTATGCTGCAGTCTCTAGGGCATATCCCCAAAAGAAAATTGGCAAAGTTGCATAACTCATCATGGACCGAACCATCTCTAGGAGAGTTCGGTTCCTTCTCTCTAACATACCATTCTGCTGAGGCGTGCCCGGTGCTGTCAGTTGGGATGTAATCCCACATTATGTCAAGTAGTCCTTGAACTCATTGGATAGGTATTCCCCACCACGATCAGATCGCAGTGTTTTGATTTCTCTACCTAACTTCTTCTCCACTTCTGCCTTGAATTCCTTAAAGGTTTCAAAGCAATCCGACTTGTGGCGAAGAAGGTAAACATATCCATACCTCGAGTAATCATTAGTAAATGTGACGAAGTACTCATACCCTCCACGAGCTTGTGTAGATATAGGTCCACACAAGTCATAATGTATCAAACTTAATGCTTCTGTGGCTCTACAACCCTTTGCCTTAAAAGGCCTAGTCACCATCTTACCTTCCAAGCAGGATTCGCAAGTTGGAAATTGTTCAACTTGGAGAGACTCCAATGATCCATATTTCACCAACCTTTGGATCCTATTTAGATTGATGTGACCTAGTCTTAAGTGTCATATATAAGTTTGGTTTACCTTAGAAGATTCTTTCCTCTTCTTAGGATTTAATGATGAGGAAGCAACATTAACAGATGTACATGTATTAGACGTAATAGTATATAGAGATCCATTTAAAGTCCCATTACAGATAAGATCTTTCCCTTTTGAAATCGAAATTTGATCATCAAAAACAGATGTATAACCATCCACAATAAAAAAGTTTTGAAACGGAAATAATGTTTCGCCTAAACTCAAGCACCAATAAAACATCTCTTAATACTAAACTAGACTCTAAAACAGATAAATGTAAATCTCCTATGGCAATAGCTAGAACTCACGATCCATTACCCATGGAAACTACCACCTCGCCATCAGCCAGAACCCTTTTCTACAAAAACCCCTGCAAGGTGTAACAAACATGATCAGTTGCTCCGAAATCTACTACCCATTCATGGGTAGATGAGGAAACAAGCACAGTTTCAGTTACTAAGGCGATGCGTGTACCTTTCTATTTTGCCTTGAAGTCGGGACATTCAGTCTTCCAATGTCCAACCTTACCACACTTGAAACACTTCCGCTTAGGTTTTTGAACCCTTGCGGTGGGTGCTAAGTTCGTGCTTCCACTTTTCTTCTTGACGTTCGTAGCCTTCTTGCCCTTTCTTTGGAATCTACCTTTCGGAGGGTTCTTTGAGCTGCTAGTAGTGTTCAAGATTTGGGTTGCCTTACCTTTAGTCTGACCCATGATTCCTTCTGCAGTAATTAACTCACTCGAAAGTTCATTTATAGTGTAGTCTTTCCTTGATATCACAACATTTAGGCGGAAATTCTCATATGACTTAGGTAGTGAATGTAGAATGATGTCTATCTTGATGCCAAGATCCAAGCCACCACCAACCTTTGCAAGTCGATCTAGCAGCTCGATCATATATAAAACATGATCCTGCACGGATGCACCTTCAGCCATTTTGCAGGTAGTAACCTACCTCAGAAGATGAAATCTCTGAGATCTGTCGGTCTCACCGAACTTTTCACCCATGGAATCCCATATCACTCCCGTTTGAGGCGTGTTTTCATACTGTGAAACAAGAGAATCAACCATAGTAGATAGAATGACAAAACGAGTCTCGTCATTATCCTCTATCCACTTTTCAGATTCCCTTATCTGCTCCTCAGTCGCCTCTTCTTCGGGGAGTTCAGGTTTAGGGGTACTGAGAACATACAAGATCTTCTCATTTTTGGAACATTAGTGTAAGGTTTCTCCTCCACTCTTTAAAGTTGTCAATACCCTTTAAGGGTCGGCTCATAAGACCATTAACAACAGCTTGAACAGACATATCTGAAAAATAATTAAAATAAAGCATGTAAGGAAAAATTATTTGCACATAATTCGTAATTAACGATCATTGTAACCTTTTGAAAAACAATGATGTTAAAAACCTCGAACGGCTCTAGGAATTCCACTAGCAAGCCATGCAGGTGGACGTTTACTAGTGTAACCCTAAACCAAGCTATTTGTCTAGCTCCTTAGGGGTGAAGAGACTTCTGTCTTTAGGGATCTTCTTCCTGGTCACCATTCCTCCTCCTTGCGCTGGGTCCTGAGTTACGACACTATCAACCATCGAAACGATAGGTCCGTCCTCCAGTACCTCTATCATGTTGTCGTGGAGGGAATTCAGATGTGACTCCATTCTGACTCGCCATACCCCTTAGTTCTCTACTGAGAACATGGTACCATCCTGATTCCTGACATATCAGACATAGTAGATAATGATATGAATGAAGAATGATATGCAGTGAAAACGTTTTCTGGATCCATTCAAGTAGACCACTTTCAAAATAACAAGAGTATTATAGAACTCCTGCTCTGATACCAATTGTTGGTCCCAAGATTAAACGTTCAGGTGTAGAGGGGGGTGAATACACCTGAAAATAATTTCTCAACTTCAAACACGAACAATCCTTTTCAAGAGAGTGTCGTACTGAACAAGTTCAGTAGACCAAATACGCTATTCTGGATCGTGTGGCAGAGTGACTGACTTCACTGAGGCCTGCTAGCTGATTTGAGTCAGAATTCAGTACCGTTCAGCTAAATTTCAGTATAGTGCGGAAATGTGTAGGCCCAAATTCAGTTGAGTTTAGAAAACGTTTTTAATAAAATAGTTTCAGTATGTTAGTACGATCGATTAAGCTTTGCTAAAACTCAGTTGAATGATTTTAGAAATACTTTCAGTATGAACAATAATCAATGCAACAGTAAAGAGAAGACAGAACAAAGGTAATTTTTAAAGTGGTTCGGATCCAACAATCCTACGTCCACTGTCCCGAAAGATCAGGAAGCTATATATTATACTGAGATAGTCTGAGTCGGGTTGTACACTAGACAAACACTGGTCTTGAGATTTATACTGAGCAAGTCTCAGTTTACAAAGGATCAAACTAAAGTGTTTGACAAACTCTCCAACTATGAAGGAGTCCTTCACAATAAGGATCAGTTCAGATATGAACTCCTTCGTCTAAGCTATGGATAAGATCTGCTGAGCTTACGTTAGAGGGATAGGGAACGAGAAAGTGGCTTCTAGAGCGACGAACAGTTAGGTATGGACTTGGGTTCGTATTCAGTCGCTTGGCTACTAGAGGCTTTCTACTCGGGTTCAGCTTGGTTCCCTATGAGCAGGTATGTCGTCTTTCGCCTGAGATTACTCTTTGAACTTCTTGCGGAAGACTTAGGTCGTTTCGAGTTTCTCGTGAATTCTCGTGTGTTCTTGGTCTTTTCTCGTTCGGTTATTCGTGAGCTTAAATTTGAATTGTATCCCTCTATTTATAGAGCAGAGATAAGGATAGATCCGTTGGAGACGATGATCCTTGTATCAATCTCTTTTGGGTAGCTAACGGCTCTTTCAAAGATGGTGGCAGAGTACTTTCCCTCCATTTCTGGAAAGTTGTTGACTTACAGCTTTAATTAGAAAGTAAACAGCTGGCTGCTCGTCATTGGTCGAGGCTGAAGAGAGTAGGTGAGACAGAACAGACTTCAAGGTAGATCTGAAGCTGACTTCTCTGTTCCTCGTATGACTCTGCTGATTTGACTTAGAAAATCTTGACAGTTAGAAGATCCCGGCCATTCCTTGAGTTCGATCTATATTCAGTAGCATGCTCCTGCTGAGTCAACTCTACTGAAGATCAACTCTGAGTTCAGTGAACTACTCCTGCTGAGTTCAGTTCCACTGACTCCTTTCGATATCTTGCTCCTACCGAGTCCAAGATCACCGAGTCTTCTTCTTCTGGTACTGAGGCTGATAATCAACTGAGCGCCTGAACCAAATGAAGAGTGTCTACTGAGTCTGAAACCTCAAAGACAGAACAACACATTACAACAGAATGGTTCATCAGTTCAAAGTAGGGTTTTGGGATCATCAAATCTTTAGCAAATATTCAGAGCACTAGGCTGCTGAGTTATCTCCCAACAAGTTGTGGAGCGACTGAATCATCTCCCAACAAATTGCTTAGGAAAAATCCAAACAAAAGTATATTTTGGAGCATAAATAGATTATATCGTCTCATGAATGAATTAGATGGTAACATAGAACGCATGATGTGTCAGGAAAGTTAACTTGTTAGCCAGCATGAGAATTTTCAAATTGAAAGAGAAATACACATCTTAGTTAGCTAGAAAACTTCTGTAGTAAATCCACTTCTCAAGTAAAGTTATTTGTGATAGACTAGCTGAACTTTATTGAGTTTGTTGTAAGTTTGGTGCTTATACTTTCATACATTTGCAATTTTAGTGCCTATATTAAAGAAATTGTAAATTTAGTGTCCAAATTTAGTTAATACTTCTAACTTTGGTGTGTCATCATCATTTTTACTTTAAATAAAGGATAGAATAGTAAACTTATAATTAATACTCCCTCCGTCCCATTGGAAGCGTCTTGTTTCCAATGGGCATGGATGTTAAAAAAATGATAATGTGTGATGTATATTGTTTGACTTTTGGATAGTTAAATCTTGTCCACATATTCTTGTCTTTTTTAGAAACAAGATGCTTCCAATGGGACGCCCAAAATAGAAAACAAGACGTTTCCAATGGGACGAAGGGAGTATATTTTTATTTTAATCTTTTATTTTTGTGTATAAATAAATCAAATAGAAAAATATCATTTATCCACCATAAATATCATTTTATCGTCCTATTTTTATGGTGGATAAATGATATTTTCTATTTGATTTATTTATACATAAAAATAAAAGACTAAAATAAAAATATATTTATTATAAGTTTACTGTTATATCCTTTATTTAAAGTAAAAATAATGGTGAAACACCAAAGTTGGAACTATTAATTAAGTTGGGACACTAAATTTACAATTTATTTAATATAGGCACTACAATTGCAAATGTATGAAAGTATAAGCACCAAACTTACTTTTTACTCAACTTTATTTGAAACCCCACTAAAACCAACAGAAAATTAGACCTGAAACATCAGCGCCTCTCATCATCTTTATAAAACTGGCATAAATAAGAAATGGTTGGATGTGAGGAAGTCCAACTTTTCCGCAAGTTGTAAAGAGAGAAAAAGACATTCAAGATAGATCAGGAAACATATCTTACAAAACTTCCGACGATTAAAATATCGGTTGAGAAGAAATTCCGCAAGGTATTCGGTTTTCATATCAAGAACGAAATTCTTCTGCATTCTTTTGCTAAAAACAAAGTAGACGATTTTTTGTCAATTTTTTGTGACAAGCCAACAAAATTCGAAAAGAAATTTCATAAGAGTCGTCTACTGCCAGAGTACACAACTCTAGCCCACATTGTGTCCCACTGCAATACATTTAGTGTGGGATCACATGAACCACTGCTTTCACTCAACTTTCCACTGTGTCTTTGATAGAAAACAACATCTGTTTCATGGTCGACTTCATTCTCAGCATCATGATAACCACTTACTTTTATTTCAGGATTATCATCATCACTTGTATCTTCACTTCCACTGTTCTCAATTTTAGAGTCTACAGACATAGAGCATCTATGCAGACTATCATCCTGCAGGCAGAACACTGTGATTAGCAAGAAACCACTACCATAAAACTTATACTTGGAATTAATATAGATAATGAATCGGTGTAACTGAATATGGAGATTATCATCGTGTGCAACCGGCCATTTGCAAAATCTTTGTAATTTCCACAAATTTTGAAGTCACGTTTCTTCATCCATGCTCACATATGTTCCTTATCGTTATCTACAGCATCCCGATCATCACCATCAGGAGCTCGCTTGTGGATTTCCTGCACCACCACACACCCGAATACATTAGAACTGGGCAGTAGTATAGCTTCTCCAGATAAATTTGATGTACACCCAACCCGGTTGTTCTTTTTTAGTTTTGAGAAGACCTGCCTTGGCACTCGATTCTGATGTTTCATCAACTCTCATCATCTAAAAGCATGAAGAGTGATTCAGGCCGGATTTGAATAACTAACTAAGCTCATGATAAGTTTCAACGATATTATACCTTGTTGAAATCTGTTGTAGTTTCTTCAAAAAAATACCAACAGCCATGTATGCCATTCCACGGCGGTAAAGAGCTTTCACATGAACTGGGTAGCCAGCCGTCTAGTAGCTAGAAATAAACAGATGCCTTTAGTCAATATTTTATGAGGCTCGCATTTCAAGCATTGAGCAAAGGAGGACATTTCAGCTCAATTCGTTTGATAATAATCTAAATTCATCATAACTCATAAGCGAAATAAAAGGCTCCTGGAAGCAACCTAAATCTAGAAAGATTAATACTCCTTCCGTCCCATAGATCTTGTCCTCTTTTCCTTTTCGGGTCGTCCCATAGATTTTGTCTCGTTTCCTAAAAAGTCAAAATCTTGTGGCTAAGAATTACTCATAATTTGATGGACCCACAACTTTTCACACAACAAACAACTCTCCTCAATAACCATGCCGAAGAGAAAGGGGATAATCCACGGGACGGAGAGTGTACGACAGATTACAGAATTATTCAATTTTGCTGATTTTTTCTTTTCCATAAAACAGAACAATTCCACATAAGAAGGATGTAGAATTACTTGAAAGTGCTTATCAGAATGATCCGACTTGAACAAATTGCTTCTTAAATGTAAATCTGAAATTCAAATTCATCTTCTTTTGTGTAGGAAAAACCACCACGCGTTGTATAACAGAATCTGATGCAATGGCAGAATAAGTACCGTAATATAAATCACAAATTAGAAAGAAAAAAAATCATAACGAATAGGAAGTGATAACATAGAAGGCATTCACTATATTATGTGCTGAAAAGAATAAGTTAAGGCATATCTTACCCACTGCGTACAAGATGCATGTGTATTTTAGCAAGGGAATAAGCTGCAGCAGGGAGGATAGCATCAACTTCTTCATGACTGACCCGTATCTTTCAATACATAAGAAACAAAATAAGGAGGAATTTCATTTGTAGATCAGAACCGAGCAACAAGCTAAGAATGTGACCACATTAATGATATATGTATACAAATAGAAGCTAAAATGTGACCATACTCTTTCCAACAATTTATCTTTTTCGAATTAAGACCACCTTGGCTTCATATTATGTACAAACATAACTGCTGCAGATGCTCGTTTTGGAGCGTTGTTGGAGTACTCTGATCTCTGGAACTGTTCACAAAAACCATAAACATCCCTTCTCTGTTACACACAACCACAATAAGAGTGATGAGAAGCACATTGAAGAGAGAGAATGTTGTGGAAAGAGAGAGATGAATACATGAAAACGACGAGACACAGTGTCTGAATGTTGAAGAAAGTCCGGCCGACCCAAAGGAAAAAAAGCAAACTTATTTATCTATATTTGGTTCCGTGAGATATAATAAGAGAAATCGTACAAAACATAACAAGAGTTTGTCCAACAAAAATACAATTACCTATTAATATAATTTGAAGAATCATGTACCTTATATGATAGAAAATCCAGCATTCTCAGTTCTGAATCTGGATTCCAATAGATGCGGGATGAATTATAGTAAAACCCCAATCATACATTTCCACAACATGATTAAAAGGACAAAATTTATCAAAACCACATAAAAATAGGGAACAGAAGTGTTTTATAAATATCACAAGATACTCTAACCGAGTTGTATATATTCGGTAATATTCCCTCCAAGGAATATATGACGCCCTTCGTCCGATAGTAAAGTGTCATTTTTCCTTTTCGGATGTCCCATAGAAAGTGTCATGTTTATAAAAAAGGAAGTGGGTTACCAATTCAAATCAATTTAAAATCATTAATTAATTGTATGGGTCTTACCTCTTTAATTTTAAATAATTAATTAATTGTATGGATTCCACATCGTTATCCACTATAATCAACTCTTCTAAACTCGATGCCCCATAGAAACAAAGACACTTTCATGGAACAGTGGAAAGGACTTTTATTTTCCATTTTTCTATTTTATTGCTCTACATAGACATCCAACTTGCAGAAGGATAATTTAGGCTTACCTTAATAGCATCTCCGAAAGTACTCTGTTTTGGTAATCTAATTGTGTGAATAACAATCTGCAAATTGTTGAAATACCGGTGGATGACCCAGCCAGGGGCAGAACCAGGGGGGTGCGGGTGGGGGAGACCGCATCCCCCATTTCGTGGTCGAGGCGGAAATTCGTACGTAAATTTTACGGAAAAAAAAATTCCGCACCCCTATTTTACGAGAATTTAATATATTGGACCGAATTTGAAAATCTAGTAGTTCATTTTACGAGAATTTAGTTATTTTTGTCTTTTTATAGTTTTCATATTTCATTTTAGACTCGTTATTTTTATCATTTTATAAGTTATAAATACTTTTGACTTCATTTTACTCATTGTTACGATAACTTTTCTCTAAAAAAACTTTCGGAGGCAGAGCCCCTAAACCCTGGTAAGTTTCGCCCCGGTCTATTGATCCTGGTTCCACTCCTGAACCCAGCGGAACATTATAAAGCATGAAATCAAAAACAGAGAATAGGTCGTGGAAGCACTCACCTCATGTTTGGTGGTAGGATGGAAAGCAACTTTCAAAGTTTTAAGGCCTTGCAGTTCAGGCAACGGGATATCCAACACTTCCAAAGGGGATTAGGTAAGGCCTTCTAAGGGAATACAAGTCAATGCAGCAGAATAGACCTTGGGCTTGAATATCCCACTCTTAGACCTGGTCCACATAGTGTGAACAATAGAAGCTATAGTAGGATTTGTCAGGAGTAGGAATGGAAGAGGTAGAGAAGGAAGAGGAGGGTTGACTAGAATCGAAGAGGGAGGAGGGAACTGAAGTGTCTGAATAGGAGGAACTGGTAGTAGAAACGGTTTGAATAGGAGCAGATGTAAAAGGTGAGGTATGCACCACTTGAACTGGATTAGATGAAGTACTAGAAGAAGAGGTAGAAAGGAATGAGGATGTATATGGAGATTCCGCCTCACTGAACAATACTGACTTTGCTATATACACCCTCCCGGAAGGATGAAGGCATCTGTAACCACGATGAGAAGCACTACACACCAAAAAAACACACTTTGAAGACATGTACTGAAGTTTGTTGGAGTTGTAAGGACAGAGATTTTGTAATGTAGGAGAGAGAAGTCTATTTATTAGGTACACTGCACTAGTAAAAGCATCTCACTAGAACCTAGCAGGGAGGGAAGCATTTGCCAGTAGGGTCAGTCCAAGTTCACAAATATGTCTGTGTTTCCTTTCAGCACACCCCTTTTATGCATGAGTGTGAGGGTAAGGGTGCCTAAATTGAATACCAACCTTATCAAGATATTGCAATAAAGGTCTAAACTCCCCTCCCCAATCACTCTGAAAAGCTAAAACAGATCTATAAAAATATGATTCTACAAAAGTAATGTTTCTCTGAACTGTGGTTGAGACTTCAAACTTGGTTGTAAGAGAATTAATCCAAGTAAATCTTGTATAATCATCCACAAAATGCACATAATAAAGATAACCATCATTAGAAGTTATAGGACTTGTTCCCCGCACATCACTATGCACAAGTTGAAAAGGCTTAGTTGTCTTAACATCGACAGAGGAAAATTTTGATTGACGAGTTTTTCCCAACACACAAGCATCGCAAAACAACTTGTCTTTCCTTACGAAAAGTAAACAAATGTAAATGTTGGAGTACAGTTTTTAGTACATTATGATTGGGATGGCCAAGCCTTTGATGCCATAGAAGTAAGTCAACTACTTGTTGTGACAAAACATACATCGGGCTCCTCATGTTAAGCTATGTCTTCTAAGAGCAGTGTTTGAAAGGCAAGTGATATAATCCAGCCTCAAGAGGACCCTCCAGTAGGATTTCCTTGGTATGATTGTCCTTAACAAGACAATGACGATCATGAAATTCAAAACACACATTGTTGTCTTTAACAAACTGAGATACACTACTTAGGTAAACTCTTAGCTATTTGACGAACATGCAAAATATTATCAAATAAAAATGACTCAGTAGCAGACTGAACCCTAGCAGAGCCAATATGTTTGATAGGAATGGAAGAGCCATTACCTACTGTTAGACCAGCATTGCCATTATATGGAAAGATGGAATGGAGATTAGCACCATCAGTAGTAACATGTGTTGTAGCTCCCCTGACCAGGAACCAATCAGAAGCAGTAGGTTGTGGAGGAGAAAAACTGACCAAGGGAGCAGAAGCATTAGGGTTAGTATTCATGTAAAAGCCAGAGTTAGAAGCTGAACCAGTAGGAGGTTTCTAAGTAGAGGGCCGGAATACAGTAGCATGAGGTTGTTGTTGAGGTATGATATTAGACTCTGGACCAGCAAAACCAATATCAAACCTTTTGAAACATTTGGAAGCTGCATGACCACTCTTGCCACAGAGTCGACATAAAGGGCAGTTTCCTAAATGGCCATAATGAGATCTACCACCACGATTACCTCTATAGTTATTAAAACACGTAAAATAAACTAGAAGAACAACCCGTGCCAGGAGTACTATCAGGGCCGTCCCTGATATTTTTGGTGCCCTGTGCAATAGTAAAAAACTATAAACCATACGTAACAATACAAAATTTTATCATATATCACATATCACAAATGAGCTCGAGACGAAAAAAAACTATAAACCAATAAAAAACAAATATAAAACTAAAGGTATAACAAACTAAATTTTTTTACCTCCAGAGAACTGGAGAGGCGAAACGAGCCAATGACAAGTGGGCTAGAGAAGAAATTGTGGCGGACTCACTACTAACGCAAACGATGAAGACAAGACGCATGAATTAAAATGTAGTCGAGAGATATAGTATATAGGCGAAACTCGAGAGACAGAGACGAGGAATGAGGAATTGATGATGTTATTCTTAATAAATAGTAATAATATATAATTTTCTATTTCGATTCCTTTTTCAAAATAAATATTAAAAAAATATTTAAAATATAAAATTAGTAAGAAAAATAAAATCCCACTTTTTAATGTTGATTTCCATTTATGTGTCTTTCAAGTTTCAAGTGGGTCAATTCATTAATGGGTTGTTTTGGTTTAATTAATAAATAGTGTGATGGGTTTAATTTTAAATAATTTATATATATATACACAACGATATGTGGGCTGGTGCCCCCAAATTTTTGGGGCTCTGTGCAGTTGGGCCGGTTGCACAGGCCCAGGGGCGGGCCTGAGTACTATAGCCACCACAAGAGGAGTCATGTGTATTATAAGCAGCATTATCATGAAAGGAGTGGTGTGAGAAGAAGCAAACTGATTTTGAAGATGATTCTACAATTCATTCAGAGTGCGAGTGCTTGATTGTGAAGTTGATTCTGCAATTCATTAAGATCTCCATTCTTAAGAGTTTGAAGTTGATAGCGAAGAGTCATAGAAGTACCTCAAACGCCTTCCATGACTGCACAGTGGGTGTGCAGCAACCAATGTATCCAAGCATGGACGGAGAGATCGAGAGAGAGAGAAGCCAACTAAACGGGAATTGATCCCGGCAAAGCCACACCAAATACACCGGATTAGGAGTAGTATATAAAGCAGAACAGTTGTAGTGGCAATCGTAGTCGCCGATGGAGCGAGATCAAACAAAATATCTTTGAAACAATACGCATGCACGATGGCGAGAACTTGCATTTTCCAAAAAAATAATGTAGTTCAATTTGTCGAGCTTGATGCTTAGAGGATGAATGTTAGGGAGATTTACAGTAGATTGATTGGTCGCCATGCCGGAAAAGAGAGGAAATTGACTGGAAAATTCAAGCGCAAAAGAGAAAAATTGAGCGGAGAAAACGATAACCGCCTCTAGGGTGCTCCAGAATCATTTGATACCATGTTCAGCACAAAATAAAGTGATAGAAAACATCATTGCATTGATCTCTTCTCGCAATTATATTCAAAGGGAAAGGGGAAAACTTAACAATTTAACCGCCTCACATGCAAATCACGTGTGCACTTCACGTGCAACTCACGTATGCATGAAAGCACATACATAGGCTATATTAAGCTATATTCAATACAAACCAACAAAGTATGATTACACATTTTAAAGTAAAGTTATTTTAAGCACATTTTCATCTATTATATTTAGCGGACGGTTGGTTCATATATAGTTTGGAATCGTATTCAGATTTAGAATCATTCCTTTGGGTTCGGAATGAACTGATTCATTCCAATACATTCATTTAGATTGAATTTTTGGCTTCGAAATCATTACTATACTTGATGTTTGGTTTGTTGGTTCTTTCGGAATTAAATATCAAAAACAGATTATTTTACTCTAAAATATAAAAGTATCAATATTAATTATATAGATAATATATTAATGTTATTTGTTTTGTATGAATTACAAATATAAATTATATAGTACAAAATATAGAATAAAAATTATATTAATTATGTTAATTTATAAATTAATATTTCTATAAAATATTAAACTATATAGTATATAATATAAAATATAAAATAAATATTAAATTGGAAATTGTAAACATTAAATTCTTAAATATAAATTATAAGACAAATTATATTAATATAATTAATTTATATAATTTAATGTATTATGTAATTCATATTAATCTAATTTAATATAATTTGTAATACTAATATAATATAAACTATAGATACAGTTTTTATTTTTCAAAGTCATTGAATATAAAAAGTGGGTGTGGGACGTGGGATAAATGTTTTAAGAAAAAAAAAAGTTGGGAATAAGATTTGGGTTTCTATTAAAACCCATCTAATATCAGGGGAATGAGAATATCAAGTTTTTAGATTTGATTCTAATACCCTTTTATCAAACATTTTATATAGAGATGGCAATTGGAACTGGACCCGTCGAACCCGTAAAAGTACGGGGCGGGTTTGGACCCAACCCGCGTGGGTCCAGGACGGATCCGGATCCAATTTCTCTACCCGCCCCGCCCCCACCCCACATTTCGAGACCCGCATAATTAATTTTTTTATTAATTTTATTATGTAATCTTACTTTATGTTATTTGAATTTTCTTGTTCTTCAATTCATACTTTTAGATACTAATAGCTGACAACTATAATAAGAAAATTCAAACAAAGAGGCTTCTACTAATAAAAATTAATAATTAAAATATAAAATAATTCAAAATTAGCAATTGAAACAGCACCAATGGGTCTGGGGCCGGGTAGATCTGCCCCGTGCGGGTCTGGGGTTGGTTCTGAGTTTCTGGACCCGTACAAGTCTGGGTCTGTATCTGGGTCTCTGATTCGAACTTGCGGGGCGGGTCCGGGTATTATATTACCCAGCCTCGACCCGCAAAATTGCCATCTCTAATTTTATATGAAATTTGTAAGGATCGCTTTACAATAATATTGAGGCTCAGACGCCGATTACAACCACCACAGAACTCACAGTACAGCACCAACAAGCCTAGCAACTATTACAAGGCTTAGATCTCACTATCCCTCAAGATTATACACAAACTCACACAGAGAGTAGAAGAATCGAGAGAGAGGAAGACAGAGAAAAGAGATCAAGAAGCTGCGCTAGGTTCATGAGGTTATCAACCCTAATCCTATTTATAGGTAGGGTTGATAACGGGCTCGAGAGATTAAAGCGAAACGGCCGCGCAATAAGCGGTCCAACATTAATACAGTTGGGCCGGGCAGCTACTGGGCTCAGGTAAGAGTTGGGCCGAGACTTGGGCACTTAGTACTGGGCCTAGCTTTCAGTATTACATACTCCACCTTAGGCCTTGTAGTAATGTGCCTTCACAAATAGAAGGAATGTTTGTAATCGGTTTTCTTTTATGTCATCATCGCCCCCTTCCCCTCCACTACAATGCAGCTGTTACCTCCTACAAGAACAAACAAACAGCAACAGGAGAGAAGAGAGTATACCATAGATACATCAGTTCAAGTCAAGATTCAAGATCTTGAGACAAGTATTAAGTTTATCTACACTTAAACACTTAGTACCCATATCAGCAGGATTCAAATCTGTGTGAATTTTATCAAGAGTGATAATCCCTTTTTCAACTATATCCCGTATAAAATGAAACCTAACATCTATGTGTTTAGTACGATCATGAAATACAGGATTTCTACACAACTGAATAGCAGACTGACTATCTGAGAATAAAGCAACAGCACCACTTAAACACTTAAGTTCAGACAAAAGGCCTTTCAGCCAAACAACCTCTTTTAAAGCCTCAGCTGCAGCAACATATTCAGCTTCAGTGGTGGAAAGAGCAACAATAGGTTGTAACTGGGACTTCCAACATATACAAGAACCACAGAAAGTAAACACATATGATGTTGTAGACTTCCTATTATCCCTATCATTTGCATAATTGGAATCAACATAACCAACCAGTTTTGTCCCTTCAGAACATTTTGAAAACTTTAAACCAATAGTTTTTGTAGCTTTCAAATATCTAAACAACCATTTCAGAGCATTCCAATGAGGCCTACCTGGATTTGACATATATCTGCTCAAGCAGCTGACTGCATAAGCAATGTCAGGTCTGGTACTTACCATTAAATACATAACGCACCTATAGCATTTGCATAAGGTACCTTTTTCATATCATTAATTTCGAGAATCGGTTTTTGGAGACAGATCTTTACTTAACACAACATGAGAAGCAAGAGGCACATTAACGATTTAGCTTCGATCATGGCAAATTTACTCAAAACTTTTTCCACATAAGAAATCTGATTTAGGACAAGAGTGCCAAGCTTCCTATTTCTAGTTATATTCATTCCTAGAATTTTCTTGGCATCCCCCAAGTTTTTCATCTCAAAATTGTCACTTAGACATTTCTGAATATGTTTAATAGACTTCATACAGGGACTAGCAATCAGCATATCATCCACATAAATCAGTAAATAGATAGGAATAGATGCAGATTGAGTGTAATACAGACAGTGGTCATAGGTACTCCTAGTAAAATTCAAAGATAACATGCATTGATCAAACTTCTTGTTCCACTGTCTAGGGGATTGCTTTAAACCATATAAAGCCTTCTACAACAAACACACATGATTAGGTTTAGCAGAGTCTATGAATCCTTCTGGTTGTTTCATAAATATTTGTTTGTCTAAATCCCCATGAAGAAATGCAGTACTAACATCCATCTGTTTTAGTTCCCAATTAAAATGAGCAACTAAAGCTAACATGATGCACACAGTAGTTAACTTCACAACAGGAGCAAAGATTTCTGAGTAATCTACCCCTTCTTTTTGAGTAAATCCCTTAGCAACTAACCTAGCCTTATACCTCAAAGACTTAGGTTCATGCTTAAGTTTAAAGAGCCATTTACAGTCCACAACAGAACATAAAGCAGGTTTTGGAACAAGAATCCATGTTTTGTTTACATGCAGAGAGTGCATTTCAGATTGCATAGCATGTAACCATTTATCAGAAGAAGAAGAATTCATGGCATCAGAATAAGAAGTAGGTTCACCATTCAAAGAATCACAAACACTGAGAGCATACATCATATAATCATCATACTTAGGAGGAACATGAATATCTCTCCTAGGTCTATCTCTAGACAGCAGGTAATCTGAAGGAACAGAGTCAGACACAAAAGTGGGATTTTCAGATATTTCAGAATCAGACACAGATGTATCAGATATAGATTCAGAATGACTACTAGATTCAGCATGATCAGTCACAGGTTCAGAATCACACTCAGAAATATAAAACTCAGACAGAAGGGGAGACTCCACCTTAGAAGGAGTGTCAGAAGTTTCAGGTGGAGAAACAGGTAAACAAGGAAATTCAGTTTCATTGAATATCACATCCCTACTGATTATAACCTTAAAACCAGGCTGACTTCTATCCCAAAGTCTGTAGCCTTTCACCCCTTCTGGATACCCTATTAAGACACACTTTCTGGATCTAGGTTCTAATTTGTCTCCCTTTTGATGAACAAAAGCAGCACAGCCAAATACTCTTAGGTGAGACAAGTTTAATGGTTTACCAGTGAACACAGTTTCTGGACACTACCCCTTAAGGGAACTAGAGGGAAGCCTATTAATTAGATAAGTGGCAGTTAAGGCAGCAAGACCCCAGAAAGTTTTAGACAGACTAGAACACTCTAATAAGCACCTAACCTTTTCTAACAAGGTTCTATTCATTCTCTCCACTACCCCATTTTGTTGTGGATTATATGGAACAGTCTTATGCCTTCTAATCCCAGATTTGACACATATGTTGTCAAAAGGAAAGTTACAAAATTCTAAACCATTATCAGTTGTAAGAATTTTGATTTTCCTACCTGTCTGATTTTCAACTTTAAGTTTCCACTCAGAAAACATTTGAAAGACTTCAGACTTCTGTTTTAATAAAAACAGCCAAGTTTTCCTGGAATAGTCATCTATAATAGACAAGTAGTATCTGCATCCACTATGAGTGGGAGTGCTAGAAGGACCCCACACATCAGCATGTATGTATTCAAGAATATTAGAAGACACAATTCTTTCGGATTGAGCGGTGACGGGAAAAGAAACTCTATCTTTGTTTTCCTAGCACACATGAGTCACGTAAAGGTAAATCGAGACAATTTATCTTTTCCAAACACCCCGGATTTTCTCAAAACATCCATATTCTTGGAACTAGCATGCCCTAGTCTATTATGCCACAAGACGAGTCTTATCACGTAAAAGAAGCATGTATATTTGATGCGGTTTTAACGGGGAGAGCGAGAGAATGGATATAGATTATTTGTTCTCTTAGATTTGAACACAACTAGAGATCCCTTCTTAACCTTCATCCATCCATTTCCCCAACACCCACCAAAACCATCATTTTCTAATGCTGTAAATGATAACAGGTTACAAGCAACTTCAGGCACATATCTTACTTCTTTCATAGTATATTCAAAACCAGACTGAAATTTTAAACAGATATTTCCAATTCCAAGCACAGAGCATTTATGTTTATTGGCAACTATCACATATCCAAAATTACCAGTTTTTATTTCAGAAAAACACTCTTTAAAAGGTGAGACATGATAAGCACTGCCAGAGTCCATGATCCATTCATTTAACATTTCAGAATTCACATTGTTTACAGATGGAAAGTTTGGTTCAGAAACCATGAAATATTTTCCCAGAATATTAGTATCAGAATTATCACACAAGATAGCATTAGATACACTTTATGCTCAGAATTATATTTCCCTTTCTTAGGAGAAGAACAATCTTTCATATAATGGCCATATTCACCACAGTTAAAGCATTTTCTCCCTTTGGATTTAGACTTAGATCTAAACCTTTGATTCTGTTTCTTTCCCCCCTTTTCTGAACTGTCAGAAGAGCTAGTTCTTTCACTAGTTCTACCTCTTACCTGATAAGTAGCACTATGTTCAGAGATTTTCACATACTTATTGAATTTTAAATCTATTTCCTTACTCTTAAGGGCAGTAATGACAGTCTCAAGATCTATCTTATCCCTCCCATACTTAATGGCAGATTGGACATCATTATAAGCCTCAGGAATAGAATTTAACAAAGCTATAGGAGCATAGTTATCAATACTAGTGTCACCAGTTTGCTTGATTAACTGTAACAACTTATTGAATTCATCTAAGTTCTCATCTATGTCCTTTGACATATCTAACTTAAATTTGAAAAAACTCTGTAACAAATACATTTTGGATGGAAGGGAGGTCTCTGTGTAAAGCTCACTAAGTCTATCCCATAACTCTTTAGCGTACTCAAGATGTTCTACTTTCCTTAACACGAGAATCGGGTCAAATTTAAAGTTATGGCGGATAGAGCAAGATCATTCATTTCATTTTTCTTCTTCTCGGAAAGATCATCTTCATAAGATTCGAGAATAGCAGCAGAAACACGTTTTTCACAAAGTATAGCAGTCATCCTCTTTTTCCACAAGTTGAAATCGGTCTTTCCATTAAAGGTAGCAAGACCACTTTGGAAGACACAAAAGCCATGATGAACGAGAAAAATAAGATACCAACTCTGTTGGGTGATGATTCAATCCTCGGCATGATCATACTTGTGGGAAATGACTCTATCTTCTATATCGAATCACGCTCGGTAGCCTCGTGCTCGAACTGTTGAGAAGATTTGAAGATCCCAAAACCCTATCTCGATTGGTGAACCATTCCTTTGTATTCGTATTTGTCTCCGAGGTTTCGGACTCGGTAGACACTCGCTCTAGTCAAGGCGCTCGGTAGCTTATTTGCCTCAGCACCGGTGCAGGAAGACTCGGTGATCTTGGACTCAGCAGAGCGGAGCGATATGCGAGAGAGTCGATTGAACCGAACTCGCGAGGAGTAGTTCACTGGACTCGAGCCGATCTTCGATAGACTTATCTCGCAGATCTATCTACGAATACAAGGTCGGACTCAGCAACGGCGAGATAGTCTTCGGGGCTGTCGAGAATCTTTTGAAAGACAATCGGCATTGTCATGTACGAGGAAGAGAGAAGTCGGCTTGATCCGTCTCGAAATTTGTCTTGTCTCAACCACTCCATCCACCTCGACGAATGACAAGCATACACGTGTCTTCTCACCGCTAAAGCTGCGATCAACCTTTTACCTAAAAAGGTGGGAAAGTACACTTGTTACCTACACCAAAAGAGCCGTTTGCTACCAAAAAGAGAGAGAGAGAAGAAGATCGTCTCCAACGAATCTATTTCAATCTCTGCTCTATAAATAGAGGGATCATTCAAGATTTGAAGAGAATGCGCGCACCTAGAACACGAGAGAGCATTCAAACGAGCGAAATTAACGACTAAGTCTTCCACAAGAATCAACCAAGTTATCTCCGTGAAAGACTACATCCACTCAAAAGGAACCAAGCCGAACCGACATAAGCTTCTAGTATCCAAGCGACTGACACGAACCTATAGCTAAACCCTCAGCTGTTCGTCGCTCTAGATAGCTACATTCTCGTTCCTTATCCCTCTAACCCTAAGCTCACTTGTTATATCCATAGCTTAGACGAAGGAGTTCACATTTGAACCCAATCCTTATTGTATAAGGACTCCTTCACGGTTGGAGAAGTTTGTCAAACACTTTAAGTTTGATAGTGTTGTAAACTGAGACTTGGATCAGTATAAAAACCAAGACGCGGCTTTGCCCAGTGTGCAAGCTGACTGAGACTAACTCAGGATAATAAATAGCCTCCTGATCATTCGGGACAGTGGACGTAGGATTTGAGCGATATCCGAACCACTTTAAAATCCCGTGTCTCTTCTTGCTTTCTTAATCGTTGCATTGATTTTACTATTCATACTGAACATCATATTTAAAATCAATCAACTGTCTCAGCATACTGAACTTTTAATCTACTGAACTGAGACTTAAAACGTTTTCTCACAAAAACTGATTTGGGCCTACACTATTCCGCGCACTGAACTCTTACTGTAGATACTGAATTCTAACCTAGTCAGTTAGCAGATCTCAGTTGAGTCAGTACTCTTAGCCTTTAACTCGATTCGAAACGGTTGTGCTCTGCTGGCCGAATCAAGCTTTGGTCCGACACCATCCTGAATAGGACTGCTCGAGTTCGAAGTTGAGAAATCGAATCAGGTGTATTCACCCCCCCCCCCTCTACACCTGACCGTACACTCGGGACCAACAATTGGTATCGGAGCGAGGAGTTCTTTAAGATTCTTGTCACTTTGAGACCGGGTCTATTCGAACGGATCCGAGAGGAAAACGTTTTCACTGCATATCACTCTACATTCATATCTATATTCTTCATGGCTGATATGTCAGGTATAAGGATGGTACCCATGTTCTCGGTGGAGAATTATATAGTATGGCGAGTCAGAATGGAAGCACATCTGACATCCCTCCATGACAGTATGACTGAAGTGCTTGAAGATGGACCTATCGTTCCTATGATTGATAGTGTCGTAACTCGGGACCAAGCTCAAGGAGGAGGAATGGTGGCCAGGGAAGAAGATTCCCAAAGACAGAAGTCTCTTCACTCCCGAGGAGAAGAAGCTTCACAACTTAGACCGTGTTGCCAGAAACGCTATACTGACCACCCTTAGTGATTCTTATCTTGGTAGGGTTCAGGAATGCAAGACTGCAAAAGAACTCTGGGACGCTCTAGCGCTACTGAGTCGAGGGACTCAGAAGATTAAAGCGAATAAACTAGCGCTGGAACTCCAAAAAGCCGGAAAGCTTGTCTCTCATGCCCGGTGACAAAATCGAAGATCGAACGTCGATTTACCAATCGATGAACTCTATCAATGGGCTGGGAAAGACATTCGAAGAATCGAGAGATGAATACGAAGATTCCGAGGGCACCGCCTTAGGATGGACACTTCGGACACCTTTTGCCACTCTATTGCGACATTCGACTTAGATGTTGTGTCTCCCGACCATATCTTTTCGAATTACAGAGCAGGAGTTTGAGTTCGACAGACCTCAAAGAAAGCAGAGGCGAAGGCGACACAAAAATCGACCATGCTTTCAAAGCATCGGTCAAGCCAAGCATCTCCAAAGAACGAGCAAAACGACGAGTAAGGACCGAACCTTCACTCAATGATCTACAAGAAGGAAGTCTCGCTCGGAAGTATGCTGCTCGCCGTAAAGTATCGAAGGAGAAGGAGCGACGCGAGAAAAGTGACTAAAGCCTATCGGGAAACGAAAGGTAAGTCAAATTATATGTCGAAACACACTCCCGACTCACAATCTTCGAATGCGAAAGAAAGATGACTCGGAACCATCAAAGAATAGCGAAAGCAAAGAAGAAAGAGTCATCGCTTGTTACAACCGCAAGAAGCCGGGACATTATCGGTATGATTGTCCCGAGCTCGCAGTAGTCTTTGAACGCGCAGCACGTAAGGCAAGGAGAGAGAAATTCACCCCTAAAAGACAATCCTACATAGGCGGCGAAATCTCGAGATGACTCGGAAGAGGTCGACTCCTTTATGGATTCATCGGATGATGATGCGGCTTTCATGGCCTTAGAGCTTGAAGTGAAGAATCGCTGAAAAGTGCATGATGGCGAGCGAAGAGGATGAGGTAAATTCTCATGAACCACTTAACTCCTCTTCACACCGCACACACGACACTATTTCGGTGTAGATGAGAATTTGGACGTCGCGACCGCATACGAAGAAGCTGCTCGACGAACAAATTCGGATGAGTCTGCGGCTCAAAGCAAGACTCTTCGGGAGTTGGATACCCCGAGAGTAGAGAATCGGAGACTTTCTCGGGAGAGTCGAGGTTGCTACCGAGGCCGAAGGACTTGTGTTGAGACTCGGGGAGGAGATAAACTCTCCGATGGCCAAGTCTCGGCATCAAGAAGATCGGATTTCAGTTTTGACCAATGACTTGACTCGTAAAGATCTCGAACCGAGTCTCGCTGAAGCAAGAAATGTCAGGACTTCAGACCGAGCACGACACACTAAAGAAGAGTGATGATGTCTGGAGGAGCCTGATGACTGAGAGGTACATGGGTGCTGAGAAGAAATAAGAGGCTATGCTAGCAAGCAATAAGCCAAAGCGACTGCAAGGAAGGACTTGGATTCGGCCCGGGAGCTTCCTCATCCGCCCCAAGACACTCGAAGTACGGCTTGCCGATAGGTTTGTTCAAGGGGAGACTATGAACGCAAATATAATGAACCCCCTAGCAAAGAACAAACAGAAGATGAAAGCACCTCATCCCACACATCAGCATTCTGACAAGAAGATCAGTGCCAAGAAACCCCTGTTCAGTCAAGGGGGAACCAGCAAATCAAAATTGGCAGATCAAGATGGACCTCCAAAGCTGACACATCCAGCTCAGTAGGTCATACTATTATGAACCTATAGTCAAAAGAGGCTCCAAAGGTCAGAAGAAAAAGGCCGCACAGAAGGCAAAGGTCAGCAGTCCACCAACTCAGAAGATCAGGACTCCTGAACCTCAGAAGCCTCAGAAGTCAACCGTGACCAGTCCAAGTGGTCGGATATGTTGACTCCGGTGGAAACAAAATGTCCGAAACCACCGGGGTTGTTAGACAGATTTGGGTTACTAAAACTAACATCTAAGGACCCAAAATCAAAAATAAAGGGTACCTAAATATGATTCTGTTTTGCAGGTGCGTAAAGACCCATGGTATGTGGACAGCGGATGCTCAAGACACATGACATACCAAAGGAGTCTCACCAAGAATTATATCACTAAAGAAGGACCCGAGACTGAGTTCGGAGACAATGCAAAAGGCTATACCGGAGGATATGGAACACTCAAGCATTGGAACCGCCAAGGTTCCAAGAGTATCATATGTTGAAGGACTTCAGACATAATCTTCTCTCTCGTTAGTCAATTTTGTGATAACTCGAATAGAGTGATATTTAACGCTAGTTTACGTGATGTTATTGATAAATCCACAGGGGAAAAAACGGTGTTATCGAGTTCGCGCCGAAAGAACATATATGTGGCCGATGGAACTCGCCTGAACCCGAAGCTTGCTTATTGGCGAAGAATGACAACCGCACGGGGTGGCTATGGCACGAAGACTCGGCCATCTCAACTTTAAGACGCTCAACAAGCTTGCAAGAAACACTCTAGCAAGGGGACCGCCGAATGAAGTATTCAAAGAAAGACACTCGGTGTGAAGCATGTCCGAAGGGAAAGCAAACAAGGAATCAAAATCCTCCAGTTCCATCGCCTTCCACGGATGGAATTCTTCAGCTGCTACATATGGATTTGTTCGGTCCAGTCTCCCCAGTGACGATCAGAGGTAGAAAATATGCATTAGTGGTCATAGATGACTACTCGCGCTACACATGGGTCATATTCATTACCAACAAGTCGACGTCAAAACGAGTTACCAACGCTTCTGAAAAAGCTCAGTGTCGAAAAGAACACCAAGATCAGAAAAATACGTTCAGACAGAGGAACTGAGTTCCTTAATTCCATGGTAAAGGAGTTCTGCAAAGCAGAAGGAATAGAGCATGAGACTTCAGCTGCACGCACACCTCAGCAGAATGGAGTTGCTGAACGAAAGAACAGAACTCTAAAAGAGGCAGCAAGGACTCTACTCGCAGACTCAGGACTCCCAACCAAATTCAGGCGCGAAGCTACCGATACCGCATGTTATACTCGGGAATAGATCTCTACCGACAAAGCAAAGCATAAGCGGACACCATATGAACTATGGAACGGCGGGAAGCCTTCTCTATTTTATTTCCATATTTTTGGTTGTTCATGCTTTATCCACAATAATGGGAAAGATCAACTGAAGACTTTTGATAGCAAGTCAGATCAGGGAGTATTCTTAGGATACTCTCGGGTCAGCAAAGCTTTCAGAGTATTCAACCATCGGACTCTTTGCGTGGAGGAAAGCCCTCATGTTGTTTTTAACGAGTTTGCTACTGAAGACAGGAGCAATAACTCAAATTCTGAATCTGAGGACATCAGTAAGCAGCTACAGGATCTAAGCTTAAAAGACAAATCTGAAAAGATCCAGCTATGTTGGGATGATGATTCAGACGAAGAAACTGAAGACAAATCCTATCGAATCTCAACCACCCGAGCAAGTAGGCGAGCGATTGATTCTCCCGAACGGAATCAATCCCGTGTAACTCAGGTCGATGAGGAAACCGTAGAGGTAACTGAGACCAACACTACTGAGAATAACAACTCAGGGGGAACATCTAGTAATGTTCCTAAGCTGAATGCCCCTGAACCTGGTGACTCAGTAGATCATACTCTTATCACTGAAATTCTTCAATCTCAGAATAGTACAACTGAAATGCCTAACTCACCTACTATCTGTGTTGAACAAATTTCAGATGAAGAGTTAAAACATCGTAGATCGTGGCTAGATGCTCACACTGCTGATCTTATAATTGGAGATCCTTCAACACATGTCAAGACAAGATCCGGATTCGTCAAGGAGAAAGCGCATTATTTTCCCCGCTTCTTGTCTACCGAAGAGCCTCGAGAATATTGAGGATGCACTTAAAGATCTTGGCCCGGATTATTGCTATGCGAGAAGAGCTGAATCGGTTCACGAGAAACGAAGTATGGGAGCTTGTAGACAGACCCCGGCATCAACATGTCATTGGAACTAAATGGGTCTTAAAAAACAAGCGAGATGAAAACAACGTTATAGTCGAGAACAAAGCAAGGCTCGTGGCTAAAGGCTACCTTGTCAAGCGAAGGAATAGATTTCGATGAAACTTTCGCTCCAGGTTGCAAGATTGGAGGCAATTAGACTATCCTAGCCTACGCAACACATCAACGATTCAGAGTTTATCAAATGGATGTGAAGTCTGCTTTCCTGAATGGCGTGCTGAAAGAAGAAGTCTATGTGGAACAACCGCCCGGCTTTCAGCAGGGACATCAAGTATATAGACTCAGAAAGGCTCTATACGGGTTAAAATAAGCACCCAGGGCTTGGTACGATACCCTGTCTGAGTTTCTTCTTCAGAAAGGTTTTCAGAAGGGCACAGTAGATCGCACGTTGTTCAGCATTCGACTGGAAGACGACCTATTACTCGTGCAGATCTATGTGGATGACATTATCTTCGGTTCGAAGAATGTCATTATGTGTCAGCAATTTGAAAAGATGATGAAGGATAAGTTCGAGATGTCGATGATGGGTGAAATGAACTACTTTCTTGGTTTTCAAGTCAAGCAATCCGAAAAGGGAACGTTCATCAACCAAGGCAAATACACTCGAGACCTCATCAAAAGATTCGGCTGCACATCCGGCAAATCAATCAAGATCCCGATGAACACGAATATGAAGATAGATCTTGATAAAGAGGAGTATCAGTAGACCAAACTGAATACCGTGCTATAATTGGCTCATTATTATATCTAACAGCTACTCGTCCCGACATAACTTATGCTTGTAGGTGTACGTGCTCGATTTCGGGCGAATCCCAAGCGAGTCATATGGACTCAAAGCAAAGAAGATTCTCCGCTATCTACGAGGAACACCGACATGGGTTTATGGTATCCAGTGATGATAATATTGAACTAATAGGTTATTCTCGATGCCGACTATGCGAGATGTAGAATCGACCGAAAATCAACTTCGGGGAACGTGTCGGTTCCTAGGCGCAAAGAAGCTGATCTCATGGTTTTAAAAGAAACAAAGCACTCGGTGGCCACGTCGACTACGAAGCTAAATACATGGCCGCCGGAAGTTGTTGCGCCCGGATCCTTTGGCCGAGACAAAGATGAGAGACTATGACGTCATTCGGGAATGAAGTGCCGATTTTCTCGCGACAGCACTCAGTGCTATTGCAATCACTCGAACCCCGTACTTCACACGAGATGCAAGCACGTGGACATCGGACATCACTTCATTCGTGACCATGTCGAGAAAAAGGATATCGGGATGGAGAAGATCCATACCGACAAGCAACGGGCCGATATACCGACCAAGCCTCTAGCCGAATCCGATTCGGAGAACTTTCAAGTAGAGCTAGGTCTGTTGGACCCTACCGACCCCGGCAAGAATAAGGTTTCGTGGAGAGGAACATTCCGATGAGGGGGGAATGATCACTCTCGATCGAGTAAGTTCGGTACGTAGAGATTCAGAAAACCATCTACACGAGGTATCAGCTGACTACTATGTTCAGCTGACAGGTTTGCGTATCTCTACTCTATAGTATCTAATGCAACAATGATAAGCATTTATTATGGAGATTTAGCATGATTTAAATATCTCTTAGTTTGTCATTTATTGATAACAGATTACATTTAATACACGACATTCTATGCACAACTTTGCTTGAACTCGTGCGCATTAAATGCATGTCTTATCATAGTTACTCTTTAGGCATGTTTACAACTTGCATTGACTTAGACGGCTTTTGTGATCATTACCTTTTATAATATTGAATCTTAACCGTCCATCTCATAAAGTAGGTTTAAACTCAGCCTTAGATCGATAATTGTTCATCTTCTAGATATGTACATATTTCGATCAAATCTTAAGAACCGCCATATTCGCACTTAACATTTCGATCATATCTTACCTCCGAAAAATCCGAGAATACCTTTGTGCAAAAACCCTCATTTGCTTACTTTCACCTCGATCAAATTCTCGGTATGCCTACATGAAGTTACTTATGTGTTGATCATTATTGATTAGTATCATATATAAAAAGGTTTTATTTAAAAATTGATACTGATAACAACTTCGTGTAACGAGTACAATGGCGGAAACCAATATCTCTATGATATCTCCAGGCGGATATGCGAGAACATTCGGAGAAGGATCGCGTATGGTTTGAACCCACCATGGATTTCTATTCATGCGATCCGGAGTACATGGACGATATATTCTCGGCTCGCGCGAGTGGTGGAGAAATTTCTGTCTAGGAGGCCTTCGTTCTTCCTCCCGAGACAGGGTTGCGAGCGTACTTGAATTCGACGCAAGGTGTCCGGAGACATAGTGGCGAGATTTGTTGCCAATTCTATCCAAAACGCCACTACGGAGTGAAGCGGATGTCCATCAAGTTCTTGAATATCTTACCGTCTTCGTGGAAAGCCAAGCGTAGTTTTGATCACGCCCTCCGAAGGGACCGATGATCGGGTACGAGAGACGACCGAGTTGCTTGAATATCTTACCGTCTTACGTGGAAAGCCCACTACTTTCGTGAGTCGCTTTTCCGAAGAACAAGCATGTTGCCTCAGTTCGGGGCACTTGCTTATATAGTGACGCAGCCTACGACAAGCCAAGGTGGTCGTTTGACCGGGTGTCGAGGCCTAAGATTCGAGATGATGATGGCCATATACGGCCGAGCCCGGATAAATTGGACGGAGTTCTTTCTCGAGAATTCATGGCTCAGCCGCTAAGTTCAACAAGGCATCGAACATGCCGAGCGCAAAGGGCAAATTGCTTGTATGGACTCAAACTGTCCATCATGATCGAAGATTTATGTGGATTCGAGCCTATCACCTACGATGACAAGGAGTACTTCAATGTGAAGAAGGTCGGATTTCACAACAAGACAAGGCAGGCGCTTCAGCGAGATAGGGTCGGGACCCTCGGCGTCTCTCCACAATCAAAGTCTCAACGAGCTACGCCTACAAAGAAAAGAACCCCTCCCGCTAAAACTCCTAAGGCACCGGCAAAGAAACTGAAGAAAGCCGTTGAGGTGCCAGCTACTGAGGAGGTTCCAGAAGTGCCTGCTGAACAGGCTCCTGAGAAGACTACTCAGCCCATGCAGCTGGTTGATGAGTCCGAGTCTTCTGAGAAGACTCAGTCAGTGGAGAAGATCGTTTCCACTGAAAGGGACCAAGGGGATGCTTCTGAAGCTCAGAGCGCAGATATTCAGCGCTTAGACTGCCCCCTTTCTGTCCCTCCACTCAGCTCAGTCCCTCCAACTGAAGAGCAGACTTCACACATAGACTTGGAGTCTGAGACTGCATCTGAAGGTGAATCAATCGGGATGGAAGCTTCAATGATCTTATCTCGAGCCTCCCGTGAGATCCTTCAACAGATTCCAGAGCTTGCTGACCATTCAGATTTGCTCGTCCTAGCCAAGTCAGCAAGGCTCCATATGATCCTACGCTTTCAGGAGTGGCCTCAGCTTCAACGCCTTGTTCTACACTACTCCTGTCAGCAGCTACACTTGGAAGAACTGAGATTGCGTGAGGAGATAGGCTATTCAGAGCCTGAGAACCTCAACATGCTGGAGAATCTAAGGGCAGCCATGCTTGCAATTATTGCTGATCGACGCCAAGCACTGGCTCACCGCCCTCGGATGGGTCCGACCACGACGGTCGGGACCCACCCATGATTCGGGCCACGGAAAGTCGATGAGGGACATCCACGGGACAAGGATACCCATACTGAAGCAAGCACCACCACTCGGTATCCTTGGTCCCGAGAAGTCCAAGGCCGGTGCTTCGTCCTCGGCGAGCCCGCTCGGCTCTTGCTGCGATCGACTTTGAAGCGGCGCCCGGCCCGGCCGCAAAGAGATCTCGATCGGTGGCAAAAGCCTTAACCGCCCAAGGAATCAAAAATCGAGATCTTGCGAAGGCTATCCATAGGACATGGAAGCAGATCGCTCAAGCCACGACTAAAGAACTCGTGGGCTGAAGTCTTCGTCTCTTCATCGGCCGCCCACGATGTTTCCGCGCTTATTTCGAAGCGTTGGCTCAGGCAGCAAGTCAAATTGAAGCTCGGCTCAAGATCTTTCGGAGAGCCAAGCCAAGCTACTTGATGAATTTTTGGCTTCTAAACCGGCTCATACCGACGCTATCACTCGAACAATCCGAGGCCACTGAACAAAGACTTGAGAATATCCAAGCGGCCTTGGAAGACAAGATCACCGAGAAGTGAAAGACTTCAAGGAAGCAGTGACCTCTCTCACAAGCAATACAAGGAAGACCTTACCATGGAGAGGAACGAGTTGCATGAGGCTCGACTAAGCTCCACTATCGTCTTGATGAGTGTCAACCTCCTACAAAAGTCCGAAGAAGTCGGTCCTAGTCCCTACCCGGTGCTCATTGATGATGCCAAAAAGGGGGAAAGTGAAGGAAAAAGGGAAGGAAAGAAGAGTAACTGAGAAGCTGACTCCCACCAAAAGTCCAAAATCTAAGGGGGAAGCTACACTGAAGTCATCCCGGACTCAAACTCGGTCTCGAAGGGTGAGGCCCAGGGTGTTTCGGCTGCGAGCACAGCTGAAACCGGCCCAAGTGGCTCGAGACCCCCGCCAGACTACTCAGGCAACCCAGACTCCCAAAGACATTATTAAGGAGGTTGCTGAGTACGCTGAACATACGGTGGAGGACTCAGAAGAAGAAGAGGCTCCTCTTCCACCACCATTTCAAGAAGGCAAGGGCAAACAGAAGCTTAAAATTCCAACCCCTCCAGCAAAGAGATAAAGATACATATCTGGCGAGGAGGAAGCCCAAATAGGCTGCGGATGAGAAGGCGGCGGAGAAATTGCGAGAGGCCGGAAGCAGCTAACAAGCCAAAGTCTAAGCACGCCAAAGGAAAGACTAAAGCCCCATCCGAGAGGAGGAAAGAGAACCGCTAGAGCGCCTCCGAGAAAGCTCATCATAACGAGATGAAGAGGATAGAGAAAAAGAAAAGGAGCAAGCGAGCAGAAGAGTGCGAAAGGCAGGGGTACATCCAAATCTAGATCTAGTACCCCTGCTGAATCAGAACAAGCTCCTCAGAAGCCTCAAGAGCAAGATGCAGAAATTGAAGAAATCTTTGCTCAGATGGATAGATATCTCTACAGAGGAGAGGAAGCGAGACGAGATAGAGGCCGCCGGACGAGAGGATACATTTGGCGGACCTTGAGGCACTCGGGAAGCGTGCTTGAACAAGAGGCCAGCCGAGAGTTCCTTCGAAAGCGACATTCCTTATCGATACGAAGGTTCGGGAAGCCAAACGATCCGAAAACACATAGATGGCCGAGATCAGACGAATGGATGCCTATTCAGTTCAATCAGAGATGGGAATCGGCCAAGATAGAGTTTATCAAGAGAAATTATTTACGGCGATTACGGCCCGAAATGTCTAAGGCTGATTCCTATGTCGAGTGGATGACCATTACTGAACCTGATCTTTACCCATATATGCACAGAGCAGTAACTGAAGGGGTAGTAGTCAGCGTTCCTGAAGCAAGGATCATTCCTCCACCCAGAAGACAAGACGACTCAGTACATCTCGGAATGATTGAACAAGAAGTGAAGAATGCTGCGTTGAACAGAGGTCTAGAACAAGATGATCCAGCAGACTTCGCCGAATACCTGAAGCTGAGGAAGAACACGTTCAGAATGTATGGAGTCCCACTGCCTGAAGATCAATCCCAAGGTTTCATGAATAGGATTCAGCAGTTTAAGGGTTCTCCTTCCTAGTTCTCCTTTAGCTTAGCAAGATTTGTAATGTACTGAACTGTTTATCACATATATACAAATCTTCTTTTGGCTTTGACAACTACTTGTTGTCTAAATAGCCGTGTTTGCTTTATGCTTTAACACTCAGAATCACTGAAGTGATCACTGACACACACACACTTTGTTTATTTACTTGTCAGTTTTTGCTCGGTTAGATCTCTGATAGACTAGACTTTCGAAGAGTTATTATTTCTCTTAAGGGGAAATTGTTGCATGGGGGAAATTATTGTAAAGGGGGAAATTGTTCTGCCCTGTCTCCCTCAGTAGTCTAGCACTTACCAGACAACTCCACTGATCCTACTTGTAATATTTGTAAGGAGCTCTGTTTCTGAGTAAGTTAGTGTTTAGCATAGTTGATAGGTTTTGGCATCATCAAATAGGGGGAAATTGTTGGGTGATGATTCAATCCTCAGCATGATCATACTTGTGGGAAATGACTCTATCTATTATACTGAATCACGCTCAGTAGCCTCGTGCTCTGAATTGTTGAGAAGATTTGAAGATCCCAAAACCCTATCTGATTGGTGAACCATTCCTTTGTATTCGTATTTGTCTCTGAGGTTTCGGACTCGGTAGACACTCTGCTCCGGTCAAGGCGCTCGGTAGCTTATTTGCCTCGGCACCGGTGCGAGAAGACTCGATGATCTTGGACTCGGCGAGAGCAAGATATGCGAGAGAGTCGGTTGAACCGAACTCGGCGAGAGTAGTTCCCCTGGACTCGAGCCGATCTTCGATAGACTTATCTCGGCAGTCTATCTACCGAATACAAGGTCGGACTCAAGCAACGGCGGATAGTCTTCGGGATCAGTCGGGAATCTTTTGAAAGACAATCGGCATTGTCGTATACGAGGAAGAGAGAAGTCGGCTTCGATCGTCTCGAAGTTTGTGCTATCTCAACCACTCCATCCACCTCGACAAATGACAAGCATACACGTGTCTTCTCACCTGCTAAGGTGCGATCCAACCTTTTACCTAAAAAGGTGGAAAAGTACACTGTTACCTACACCAAAAGAGCCGTTTGCTACCAAAAAGAGAGAGAGAGAAGAAGATCGTCTCCAACGGATCTATTTCAATCTCTGCTCTATAAATAGAGGGATCATTCAAGATTTGAAGAGAATGCGCGCACCTAGAACACGAGAGAGCATTCAAACGAGCGAAATTAACGACTAAGTCTTCCGCAAGAATCAACCGAGTTATCTCCGGTGAAAGACTACATCCAGCTCAAAAGGAACCAAGCTGAACCGACATAAGCTTCTAGTATCCAAGCGACTGACACGAACCTATAGCTAAACCCTCAGCTGTTCGTCGCTCTAGATAGCTACATTCTCGTTCCTTATCCCTCTAACCCTAAGCTCACTTGTTATATCCATAGCTTAGACGAAGGAGTTCACATTTGAACCCAATCCTTATTGTATAAGGACTCCTTCACGGTTGGAGAAGTTTGTCAAACACTTTAAGTTTGATAGTGTTGTAAACTGAGACTTGGATCAGTATAAAAACCAAGACGCGGCTTTGCCTAGTGTGCAAGCTGACTGAGACTAACTCAGGATAATAAATAGCCTCCTGATCATTCGGGACAGTGGACGTAGGATTTGAGCGATATCCGAGCCACTTTAAAAATCCTGTGTCTCTTCTTGCTTTCTTAATCGTTGCATTGATTTTACTATTCATACTCGAACATCATATTTAAAATCAATCAAGCTGTCTCAAAGATATCTTGAACTTTTAATCTATCGAACCGAGACTTAAAACGTTTTCTCACAAAAAACCGATTTGGGCCTACACTATTCCGCGCACCGAACTCTTACGTAGATACTGAATTCGACCTAGTCGGTTAGCGAGATCTCGACCGAGTCGATACTCTTAGCCTTTAACTCGATTCGGAAACGGTTATACAGTCCGCTCGAACTGTTCGGCCGACACCATCCCGAATAGGACAGTTCGAGTTCGAAGTTGAGAAATCGAATCAGGTGTATTCACCCCCCCCCCCTCTACACCTGACCGTACACTCGGGACCAACACAACCCGTGAGAGTCTGTATCTTACAGTGAATACTTGTTGAGGGATTTCCCAGTTCGCAATCGCAGGCTCAAGGCCTGGGCACAGGGGGTCACCACAGCTCACTGATAAGGACGAGGAACACAAAAGGGAACCGTATTAAACGGTTCAATAAACTGATCTATACAGATCAACACAAAACTGAACAGAGACTGAAGATAAATGAAACTATCAACAAGCAACAGAGGAAGAACTCGCAGTTTAGGCAATGTATAGCAAATAGGAAGCACACAAAAGATCCTACTGCACCAATTGGCAGATCTAGTCAAAAGAAATAACAGAGAGGTGAAGCCAATTTACCAGAGCGAGGTTCGGAGGCTTGAACCTCGTTCTTACCAGAGATATATGATGGCTTTAGATCTAGGGTTACGATTCAATTTTGAATCGCCCTTTCGCAATCTAAAGCTACCAGAGGCAGGGCGGCTGAGCGGCGATGAAACCCGCTCTGATACCACTTGTAAGGATCGCTTTACAATAATGTTGAGGCTCAGACGCCGATTACAACCACCACATAACTCACAGTACAGCACCAACAAGCCTAGCAACTATTACAAGGCTTAGATCTCACTATCCCTCAAGATTATACACAAACTCACACAGAGAGTAGAAGAATCGAGAGAGAGGAAGACAGAGAAAAGAGATCAAGAAGCTGCGCTAGGTTCATGAGGTTATCAACCCTAATCCTATTTATAGGTAGGGTTGATTACGGGCTCGAGAGATTAAAGCGAAACGGCCGCGCAATAAGCGGTCCAACATTAATACAGTTGGGCCGGGCAGCTACTGGGCTCAGGTAAGAGTTGGGCCGAGACTTGGGCACTTAGTACTGGGCCTAGCTTTCAGTATTACAAAATTCATACGGATATTACATTTTAAATCCCTCAAACTAAACGCCCCTAAAATTTATAAATTACTTTCTATGAATTCGAAATAAATTTTGAGAAAAAAAAAATTCTAAATTGATTTAAATAAATATGTAATTTATTTCAATTTCCATCAAACGCAACATAATTCAATTTCCACAAGTCGTACCTCTAAATGAAATTGTATGATAACTAAATAGTCAACGAGATATCTTATTGATATTTTTATTGTGATTGATAATAATTAATTGAACTATTTAATATATACTTAGTATGATCGAATACCCCATCGATCATCATGATCGCTAGCTTTGCGCCCAAGCATCCTTTCCTTTAATCAGAGGTAATTGTTAACATGAGGTGATTGTTAACATTAGGCAATTGGTAAAGCTGCGAACGAAACAAGGTAACAAAAACCTTGAAACAGAAGAAATCTTTCCCATGCAAACCCATTTCTATCTATATTCCAAATTTCCATATTTAAAAAACCTCGTCATCAATCAAAATTCATTCAATTCGTACAGAAAATAGTAATCATGTCCATGGCTCGTCGTCCCAGCGTGATCGTCAACGGCGTTCAAAGAGCAAGAACGTACCACTACTACTGGTGCCGCCGCTGCCAACGCTCCATCCGAACGACGACCACCAACCCGGCCGAGATACTTTGCCCGCGCTGCTTCGGCCAGATATGGCACGAGCTCGACGTCGCCAGGCCCCGCCCGCTTCTGGAATCGGCTCTAGAGCCGACTCCAAGTGCGCGCGTGTTGGACGCCATAGCTCGGATGCTTGACCCTCCCGCCGCCCAAAATGATGAAAATCAAGGCGGCGGGAGGCATCGTGCCTCCATATTGCTTCAGTTCATCGGGCCTGATCATCCAGTTTCGCCCTCAGAAAACTTAGGGGAGCTTGGTCAAGATTTGACACGAGATGGCCTGAGCGAGCCTCTGGCAGCGCGGGAGTCGGCCATCTACGCGCTGCCGGTGGTGGTGGTGAGCGACGAGCACCTGAAGAACGATTCGTGCTGCCCGATTTGTAAGGATGAGTTCGAGGTCGGGGCGGGAGTGAGGGAGCTTCCGTGCAGACATTTTTATCATTCTGACTGCATTGTTCCTTGGTTGCAATTGCACAACACCTGCCCTGTCTGTAGGTACGAGGTGCAGGGACTGTCCAATTCCGACAACATCAACAACAACAACAACGATACGAACTTCTTCTTCTTCCCGGATGATGATGGATACAATCTTGAGGATTTTGGGTTTGGAGAAGAAGTCAGAAGGGATTTTCAGAACTGGAGGTGGACGCATATCTTCACGTTGAGGCCATTCAGTTTACTTCTGAATTGGGCACAGCTTTTCCTTGATTTTCTCGATGATAACATTGCTCTTGGAGGTATATACATATATATATATATATATATATATATATATATATATATAATCTCTCTCTCTCTCTCTCTCTCTCTCTCTCTCTCTCTCAAATAGTTGTTGCCTATATATGTGAAGGTAACTGGTGGTGGCGTTCGTGGCCCATGCCTTGAATCAAGGTATGATCATTTCACCACTAACTAATATCAGTTGATGAGAAAGATGACGAGGAGAGTTTAGCAGATTGCAGGTATGTATTTACGTTTTAGTTTATTCAGACACGTGCTAATATCAATCTAATTTGCAGATATAATTAAGATGGTGATGATATACAAATTTCTTTTCGCCATTATATTCACACAACATACAAAATAAGTATTTTGTTGAGAAATGAGACGACACAAACTGATAATTATATCTTGAAAGAGTGCTCAAATGAAATATTGGAGGAATTGGAGCAACTTAGCAGATTTGGCATTTGTAAATTAATGTGGTACTCTTGAATCCATCAGATGTAATGGAGGATAATTCCAGATAGGAGATCATACATCTTTCTCACTGGAAAACTACATATAATTTGTAAATATAATATAGGAAACGGCTCCATTTTATATAGTTCAGATATATATTAAGACAAATTAAAAAAATAATCTACTAAAATTGCACCCCCACAACTTACGAAAATGGGTTCCCAGCGAAGACTTGGAATATATGTTGAATTTGATTCGCCCTCGATTATAAGATATCTTGAACCTTTAACGGACGATTTATTTACTGCACGTTTTGCAGATTGTCATTTTGATGAAATGACATTTCCAACATTAGGTGGAACCAACCTACATCCAGAAAAGCAAAATGAAATCTCTTGGAATGAAAAAACCTTATCACATTTTCATTTCAGAAGTAATCAATGTGAACAAGAAGTTGAAAAAATAATTCATTTGCAAAAGATTGCAAATCAAATTCCTGATGCTTTTATAGATACAAGAAAAGTGAGACTATCTCACATACCAGCTGCCAATACACCTGCTAGAATTAGTGTCCCTGAAGGACAAACAGCAATGGTAGCAAATGAATCTAACGTTCGTAAAAAACGTGGTCGACCAATTGGTTCCAAAGATTCTGTGCCTAGAAAGAGAAAGGCACAAGACACGAACCAAACAATGACGGAAATTATTGATCAAAATAATGTAGTTCCTAAAGAACCACAAGCGTCCAAAAATCATGAAATCTCAATAAATTACCTATCTTCTAATAAGATATTGGAGAAAGAAAATATCGTCGTGGACGATAAATTCGCCTTTAATGAGGATCCTAAACCGCAATCTGTTAAAGACTTCTAAACTAGACATGATTGGCCAAAGTGGAAAGAAGCCATACAAGGTGAACTAAATTTCCTTGAAAGCCGGAAAACATTTGGACCTGTAGTTCAAACTCGAAAATGTTATCCCTATAGGATACAAATGGGTATTTGTTCGAAAGAGAAACGAAAACCATGAAATTACTAGATACAAAGCCAGACTCGTAGCATAAGGTTTTTCTCAAAGATCGGCAATTGATTATGAAGAAACATACTCTCCGGTAATGGACGCGATTACATTTAGATTTTTGATGAGTATAGTTGTGGAAAGACTTGATATGCGCCTAATGGATGTAGTAACTGCATATCTATATGGTTCACTAGATAGTGACATGTACATGAAAATCCCAGAAGGATTTAAATTGCCTGAAGCATATAAGTCAAAATCCGAAAGCATGTTTTCAATTAAACTGCAAAATTCGTTGTATGGGTTGAAGCAGTCTGGCCGTATGTGGTATAATAGACTTAGCAAATATCTCTTGAAAGAAGGGTACAAAAATGATGATGTTTGCCCTTGTGTTTTCATTAAGAAAATAGACAAAGGATTTGCGATCAGCAGTTTATTGTTGGTCCCGAGAGTAAACGTTCAGGTGTAGAGGGGAGGGGGGTGAATACACCTGAAAATCGATTTCTCAACTTAAAACACGAACAGTCATTTTCAGGAGAGTGCCGTACTGAACGAGTTCAGCAGACCAAATAAGTTGTTCTGAAACGCGTGGCAGAGTGACTGACTTTACTGAGGCCTGCTAGCTGACTAGAGTCAGAATTCAGTACCGTTCAGATAAAGTTCAGTAGTGCGGAAATGTGTAGGCCCAAATTCAGTTGAGTTAGGAAAACGTTTTTAGCAAAACAATTTCAGTAATTAGTGCAGTCGATTAAGCTTGCTGAAACTCAGTTGAATGATTTTAAAGATATTTTCAGTATGCACAGTAATCAATACAACAGTAAATAACGAACACAGACCACAGACGATTTTTAAAGTGGTTCGGATCCAACAATCCTACGACCACTGTCCCGAAAGGTCAGGAGGCTATGTATTATACTGAGGTAGTCTCAGTTGGTTTGTACACTGGACAAACACTGGTCTTCAGATTTATACTGAGCAAGTCTCAGTTTACAGGGTATCAAACTAAGTGTTTGAAAAACTCTCCAACTATGAAGGAGTCATTTACAATAAGGATCAGTTCGAATATGAACTCCTTCGTCTAAGCGATGGATATGAACAGCTGAGCTTAGGTTAGATGGATAGGGAACGAGAAAGTGGCTTCTAGAGCGACGAACGGCTAAGTATAGACTTGGGTTCGTGTTCAGTCGCTTGGATACTAGAGGCTATGTGATTCTGGTTAAGCTTGGTTCCCTATGAGCAGGTATGTAGTCTTTCGCCGGAGATTACTTCTTCGAATTACTTGCGGAAGACTTGAAACGTTTATGAGTTGCTCTCTGAATGCTCTGTGTGTTCTTCGATTTCTAGGTCGTGTTCGTTCCGTGAGCTTCAATTTGAATTGTATCCCTCTATTTATAGAGCAGAGACATGGATAGATCCGTTCGAGACGATGATCCATGTGACTCTCTCCTTTTGGTAGCTAACGGCTCTTATAAGGAATATGTAGAGTCTTTTCCCTCCTTTTTTCTGGAAAAGTATTGACTTGCAGCTTTAATCAGAAAGCGGACAATTGGCTGCTCGTCGTTGGTCGAGGCTGTAGAAAGTGTTTGAGACAGAACAGACTTCAATGCGGATCTGAATCTGACTTCTCTGTACCTCGTATGACTCTGTTGATTTAACTCTTAAGATCTTCTGTCAGTCAGAAGACTGTTTAAGCGTTGCTGAGTCTGATCCATATTCAGTAGCATGCTCCTGCTCGAGCCCGCTCTGCGAAGATCAGCTCCGAGTTCAGTGAACTACTCCTGCTGAGTTCAGTTCTACTGACTCCTTTCAGTATACTGCTCATGCTGAGTACAATATTACTGAGTCTTCTACTTCTGGTACTGAGGCAGGTAATCTACTGAGCGCCTGAACCAGATGAAGAGTGTCTACTGAGTCTGAAACCTCAGAGACAAAGCATAACATATTACAACTGAATGGTTCATCAGTCAAGATAGGGTTTTGGGATCTTCAAATCTTCAGTAAATATACAGAGCACAGAGCTACTGAGTTATGTCTTAGCTGATTGTGAGAAGACTGAATCATCTCCCAACATTTTCCCCTATTTGATGATGCCAAAACCTAACACTATGACTTATCAGAAACAGAGCTCCTTACAAGTATTACAAGTAGAAACAGTGGAGTTGTTCTTGAAGTCCTAGACTACTGAGGGAATTAGGAAAGAACTATTAGAACCCTATACAGAAACTAAAAAGCAATTTCCCCTTTCTAACAACATTTTCCCCCAACTACGCAATCTAACAGAATCTAACTAAGCAAAAACTGACAGAATATAAGAGCAGTGAGTGTGTGAGTCAGTAATCACTTGAGTGATTATGATTGTTAAGCATAAAAAATAATAAGGCCATATAGATAATAAGGAATTGCCAGGGCCAATAACAGAGATGTATTATAGATGTGAAGAAGTTCAGTGCATGTACATCAACTGCTATACTAAGAAGAACAGAATAGAAGTTACAAGAAACACAGAAGCTAATAATCATCTGAACTGCTGAATCCTGTCTTTGAAGTCCTTTGATTTAGATTCAGGAAGAGGCAGTCCATACATCCTGTAGGTGAGCTTCCTCAGCTTCAGTATCTCTGCAAAGTCAGCTGGATCATCTTCCTCTAAACACTTGGCTTCACCAGCATCCTTGATCTCTTTCTCAATAACTCCATAGTGAATAGAGCCATCTAATTTCAGTGGGGGCGGCATGATTCTTGGAGCTGGAACTCTGACACCTATCTTGTCCGCAATGGCCTTCTGAACTCTGGCAAATATTTCTACGTCAGTCCTCAGAAGCCACTCAGCAAAGGCGATAGATTTGTGCTTTTCAGGCCAGTACCTCCAAAAATAGTTTCTCTTTATGAAATCAGCCTTCAGTGAGTCCCACCTTTGAGTTCTTTCCCAAGGCATCCATTCATCAACTCTTGGCCATCTATGGAGTTTGAGATCAGTAGGCTTCCTGAATCTTCTGTATCTGTAGGGAATGTATGCTTTTTCAGGAATCCTCTGACTCGCTTCTTTTTCAGCTTTCAGCCTCAGAGCTTCCAAGTCTGCTAATCTGAGCCTTTCTCTAGCTGCTTCTATCTGTCTTACTTCTTCTCCTCTATACAGATACCTTTCCATCTGAGCCCAAATCTCTTGCATCTCAAGATCTTGTTCCCTAGAGGGGACATAGGAGGGTATATGAGGTTCTTCTTCTGAATCAGCAGGTGTTGTTGATTTTTCTTTCGAAGTGCCCTGCTGACCAGTTGGCTGCTGTTGTTCCTTTTCTTTTTCTTTATCTTCCTCATCCCTTAACTTCAGCGTTCTGGGAGGCAGTCTAGGTCCAGTTTTCTTTCCACCTGCTGGAGCCTTTGTCTTGCTTTTGTCTGACTTCTTCTTTGGCTTGTTAGCAGCCTCAGCCTCAGCAATCTCTCTTGCTAATTTTTCATCAGCAGCAATCTGAGCTTCTTCCTCCGGAGTAACATACCTCTTGGGTCCTTTCTTCTTAGAGGGAGGGGTAGGAAGCGTCAGAATCTTCTTGCCTTTGCCAGCAACTGGAGGAGGCAGAGGATCCTCTTCCTCTTCAGACTCCTCGTCTGTGTACTTAGCAACCTCCTTGATTATGTTAGAAGGTGTTTGGGTTGCCTGAGTAGCAACATCTTTGGGTCGTGAGCCGCTTGGTCTGGTCTCAGTAGACACTACATCGCCTGCTGCTGAGACACCCTGGGCCTCGCCAGTCTGAGTGGAGGTACCAGTGGGAGCTGGGAGCTGACTCTGAGATGCTCCTGCCAATGAGCTCACTCCTTTCGGTACTCTAAGTACCTTTCCTTCAGTACCCTTCTGTTTTCCTTCCCCCTTTTTGTCATCAACAAATACGCTAGGGGTTGGAAGGGATACCTTCTTGTCCAGATTTTTATAAGCTGTTGCCAAATCGTTCAAGGCATACTGTAGCTTAGTCAGTCGTTCATGCAGCTCGTTCCTCTCCTCAGTTAGTTGTGCACTATATTTCTTATGGGAGGCGTCTGCAGCTGTCTGGATCTCCTGCAACTGTTTATCCACTCTCTCTTTTATCGCCTTCTGAATAGTTTGGAGCCTGAGGTCTGAGGCCTGAGAGATGGAGAAGATCGATTCAGTATGAGCTGTCTGTGCGGCCTTATAGTCTTCAAGAAGTTTGGCCTGGCCAGCCTGAATCATCTTCAATTGTTCTTTGAAATTGGCTCTTTGTGGGGCGAGTGCGTTGTTCAGGATACCGGAGAAATCAGGGACAGGTGAATTTTGAATGGATGTCCTGAGTCCCTTGATTTCAGCATTCTGAGCCTCAGTGGTTTGCCTCCACGTCTTGTGGACGGTGCGGGCGAGGAGTGGGTTCTGAGTCCCTTGACTCCTCAGGGCCCTGGCCACTGACTTTGAGCGTCGGCTTTTCGGGCTGGACGCTACCTCGAATGCAGATTCAAGTAACAGCCGAGATGGCTCCACTGACTTCAAAGTACCAGCCGCCGACTGTCCTAGACCAAGGATGCTGAGAGGAGGTTCATCAGTAGATGTGGGAGCATCCTTGTCCAGTTGAGTTCCCTCAGCAGGCTTCTCAGGGCCTGAATCACGGGGTGGATCCTGACCATCGGGGTCAGATCCGTCTGAGGGTGCCGATGCTGAAATGGGTTGGCGGTCGTTCAGCATGGCTAGAATGGCAGCCCTCAAGTCTTCTAAGGAGCATATTTCTGATGGCTCAGAGTAGCCAATCTTACTCCTTATCAGTAGCTCCTCCTCGTGGAGCTGTTCGCAGGAGTGGTGTTTGATGAGGCGGTTCAGATTATGCCACTCCTGGAACTGGATCAGCTTATGGAGCCTAGTCTGCCTCGCCAGTAGGATGAGATCAGTATCGCTGGCTATCTCAGGGATCCTTTCTGCGATATCTAGGGAGGCTCTGGATTGGAGAGTTGAGGCCTCTATCCCGATAGATTCTGACTCAGAAGATGTCTCCGAATCTTCGACTTCTATTGGAGACGGCTGCTTCTCAACAGAAGGTATGCTGCTTAGTGGTGGAACATCCATGGGGCTCTGAGTTGGTGGAATAGATTCAACTTGGACCCCTTAGTCCACTCTCTTGTCATGCTCAGTGGAGACGGCCTTTTCCACTGACGGAGTCTTCTCGGATGACTCAGACTCATCCCTCACTTGCAGAGGCGGGTCAGCAACTACTGCCTCTGTCACTATCTACGGCACGACCTCACTGACTTTCTTCAGTCTCTTGGTCGGAGTTTTCAGAGTAGACTTCGGAGGGGACCTCTTCTTGGTGGGAGTGGAGGTCTTCTGAGCTCCGGTCTTAGAATCGGCGGACCCTGACCCTATCTGTTGGAGGGCCGCTGCCCTGCTCTGGAACCGGACTTTCTTCGTGTTGAAGTACTCCTTGTCAGCGAATGTGACATTGTCCGTTCCGCGGATCTCCTCTATCATCACTAATAACTTCAGTCCATAAAGCAGTTTTCCCTTCATAGCAAGGCGAAAACTCTTCTTATCAAACTTCGCAGACTGCGTCATGAATTCTTTTAGAAAGAATTCGGTCCAGTTGATCCTTGCTCGGTCGTGTATGTCCATCACAAGCTGAAGCTTTGGCCTAGAGACCTGATCAAAGGACCCGGCCTGACTAGTCAGTAGCTGAGTCACTATATAAGCCAGTGCTCTGTACTGAGGGAGCATGGCATTCTTCGGAAAAGCAGCTCTGAACGTATTCGGCTTCCCACAGAACTCAGATAGATACTCGTCTATCAGGTCATCTTTATATGCCACGGTGGTGAAGCCTTCGCTAGGGAGGTTGAAGCTTCTCTTAAGAGCTTCTCTGATTGACATATGTTTGATTTCAGTAGTGGCACGAGAGGGATCGCCAACTGAGTGAACAATATATCTGAAACGGATGTCTCCATCGATCGATTCATAATTCAGATAGAGCTCAGCTATCTGGCATGGGAGGAAGAAGGATGGCTTCCTTGTCAGAAACCTTTCAAGGCTAGTTTCTCTGAGGGCTAAGAAGATTTCCTCCATGTAATCGAGTTCACAAACATCGAACTCCATCATATATGATACTGAATGATCATGGAAATTTACCAAAGATTTTTCTGAGATATTTGAAAATGAGATTTTGCAATGATTCAAGGCGCTTTCTCAGAAAACTAGGGTTTGGAAGATATGCAGAGTAAAAATGGCGGTTTCCAAACTTTGAACATGTTTAAATATGTAAAAGAAGATGAACAGTTAATAAATCCACGGTTCAGTTTGAAATAGCTTTAGAGATTAACGGCTAGGATTAAATATTATAAAATAGGCAATGATCGTTTTAGCAGCCTAAGTCAAAATACAGTTGTAAATAGCCAAAGAAGTAACTTGATACGACATGCATTAAATGCGCCGCAGAGCTCAGCATTCTTTGCATAAAATGTCGTGTATTGAATGCAAGCCGTTATATTAAATGAGAACTTTCTAAGGCATTGAATACGAAGCTGAATCTGAGTCATAAATGCATAGAATTTTTCCATTGGCTACTGAGTAGAGATACGCAAACCTGTCAGCTGAACATCGTAGTCAGCTGATACCTCGTGTAGATGGTTGCTGAGTCTCGACGTACTGAACTTGCTTAGTACTGAGAGTGAACATTCCCCCTTGCTGAATGCTCCTCTCCTGAATCCACTTACTGACTGGAGTCAATAGGGTCCAGCAGACCTAGCTCTACTGAAAGTTCTTTGAGTCTTGCTTCATCTAGAGGCTCGGTCAGTATATCTGCCCTTTGATGGTCAGTATGGATCTTTTCCATCCTGATATCCTTCTTTTCGACATGACCACGAATGAAGTGGTGTCTGATGTCCACGTGCTTGCATCTCATATGAAGTACAGGATTCTGAGTGATTGCAATTGCACTCATACTATCGCAGAAGATTGGCACTTCATTCTAAATGACATCATAGTCACGTAGCTGCTGTCTCAGCCAAAGGATTTGGGCGCAGCAACTTCCGGCAGCCATATATTCAGCTTCAGTAGTTGACGTCGCTACTGAGTGTTGTTTATTTGAAAACCATGAGACCAGCTTACTGCCAAGGAACTGACACGTTCCAGAAGTTGACTTTCGGTCAATTCTACATCATGCATAGTCAGCATCAGAATAACCAGTTAGTTCAATATTATCATTAGCTGGATACCATAAACCCATGTCAGGTGTTCCTCTGAGATAGTGGAGAATCTTCTTTGCTGAGTCCATATGACTCTGCTTAGGATTCGCCTGAAATCGAGTGCAGACACCTACAGCATAAGTTATGTCAGGTCGAGTAGCTGTTAAGTATAATAAAGAACTGATAATAGCACGAAATTCAGTATGGTCTACTGATACTCCATATTTATCAGGATCAATTTTCATGTTTGTGTTCATCGGGATCTTGATTGGTTTGTCGGATGTGCAACCGAATTTCTTGATGAGGTCTCGAGTGTATTTGCCTTGATTGATGAACATTCCCTTCTCAGATTGTTTGACTTGAAAGCCGAGGAAATAGTTCATCTCTCCCATCATTGACATCTCGAACTTGTCCTTCATCATTTTCTCAAATTGCTGACACATGATGACGTTCTTCGATCTGAAGATTATGTCATCTACGTAGATCTGCACAAGTAGGATATCGTCTTCTAGTCGAATGCTGAATAATGTGCGGTCTACTGTGCCTTTCTGAAAACCTTTCTGAAGAAGAAACTCAGACAGGGTATCATACCAAGCCCTGGGTGCTTGTTTTAACCCAAATAGAGCCTTTCTGAGTCTATAAACCTGATGTCCCTGCTGAAAGCCGGGAGGCTGTTCTACATAGACTTCTTCTTTCAGTATGCCGTTCAGGAATGCAGACTTCACATCCATTTGATAGACTCTGAACCTCTGATGTGTTGCGTAGGCTAGGAATAGTCTGATTGCCTCCAATCTTACAACCGGAGCGAACGTTTCGTCGAAATCTATCCCTTCAGCTTGACAGTAGCCTTTTGCCACGAGCCTTGCTTTGTTCCTTACTATAATGTTGTTTTCATCTCTCTTGTTCTTTAAGACCCATTTAGTTCCAATCACATGTTGACGTCGGGGTCTGTCAACAAGTTCCCATACTTCGTTTCACGTGAACTGATTCAACTCCTCTTGCATGGCTATGATCCAATCAGCATCCTTATGTGCATCCTCAACTGACTGAGGTTCTTCAGTAGACAAGAAGCAGGAATATAAGGCGCTTTCTTCTTGACAGAATCTGGATCTTGTCTTTACGTTTGCTGAAGGATCTCCAATAATCAAATTAGAAGTGTGAGCGTCCTGCCACGATCTACGATGTTTTAAGTCTTCATCTGAAATTTGTTCAACACAGATTGTAGGCGAGTTAGGCATTTCAATCGTACTATTCTGAGATTGAAGCAATTCAGTTACACGAGTATGATCTACTGAGTCACCAGGTTCAGGGGCATTGACCTCAGGAACATCATTAGTTCCCCCTGAATTATTATCCTCAGTAGAGGTCTCAGTTACCACTTGGGTTTCTTCATCGACCTGAGTTACCTGGGATTGACTCGCTCGGCAGAGTCAACTGTTCGCCTACTTCGTTTGTTGGCCGAGATTCGATGAGACTTGTCTTCAGTTTCTTCATCTGAATCACCATCCCAACATAGTTGGATCTTTTCAACTTTATCTTTTAAGCTCAGATCATGTAGCTGCTTACTGATGTCCTCAGATTCAGGTTTAGAGTTTCTGCTCCTGTCTTCAGTAGCAAACTGATTAAAAATAACATGAGGGCGTTCCTCCACACAAAGGGTCCGATAGTTAAAGACTCTGAAGGCTTTGCTGACCCGGGAGTATCCTAAGAAGACTCCCTGGTCTGACTTGCTATCAAAAGTCTTCAACTGATCCTTCTCATTATTGTGGATAAAGCACGAACACCCAAAAATATGGAAATAAGATAAAGAAGGCTTCCTATCGTTCCATAATTCATATGGTGTCTTGTTATGCTGCTTTGTCAGTAGGGATCTGTTCTGAGTATAACATGCAGTGTCAGTAGCTTCTGCCCAGAATTTGGATGGGAGTCCTGAGTCTGCGAGCAGGGTTCTTGCTGCTTCTTTGAGTGTTCTATTCTTCCTTTCTGCAACCCCATTTTGTTGAGGCGTGTCTGCAGCAGACGTCTCGTGCTCTATGCCTTCTTCTTTACATAACTCCTCCACCATAGAATTTAGGAACTTAGTTCCTCTGTCTGAACGTATCTTGACGATCTTGGTGTTCTTCTCGACACTGAGCTTTTTCAGAAGCATTGGTAACTCTGTTTTGACGTCAGACTTGTTGGCAATAAATATGACACATGTGTAGCGCGAGTAGTCATCAATGACCACTAAAGCATACTTCTTGCCTCTGATCGTCACCGGAGAGACTGGATCGAACAAATCCATATGCAGCAGCAGAAGGATTCCATCAGTGGAAGGAGATGAAACAGGACGATTTTGATTCCTTGTTTGCTTTCCCTTCAGACATGCTTCACACTGAGTGTCTTTGCTGAATACTTCATTCGGCAGTCCTCTTGCTAGAGTGTTTCTAGCTAATTTGTTGAGCGTCTTGAAATTGAGATGGCTGAGTCTTCTGTGCCAGAGCCACCCTGTTCTGTTGTCGTTCTTTGCCAACAAACAAGCTTCAGGTTCAGCTGAGTTCCAGTCAGCTACATAGATATTTTTTTTCGCGAACTTGATAACACTGTTTTCCCTGTAGATTTATCAATAACATCACATAAACCAGCGTAAAAAACCACTCTATTCGAGTTATCACAGAATTGACTAACAGAGAGAAGATTATGTTGAAGTCCTTAACATATGATACTCTTGGAACTTTGGCAGTTCCAATACGGAGTGTTCCGTAGCCTCTGGTATAGCCTTTTGCGTTATCTCCAAACTCGATTCGGGATCCTTCTTCAGTAGTATAATTCTTCAGTAGATCCTTTTTGTATGTCATATGTCTTGAGCATCCGTTGTCCACATACCAGGGACCCTTGTGCACCTCATCCTCTTCTCCTGCCATGAGACACTTTTCAGCGTCTTCTTCAGCTTCAAGCTTTATGGCCATGAATGCCGCTTCATCATCTGATGAATTCATGAAGGAGTCGACTTCATCTGAGTCGTCTGAGAGTTCACCGGCAATATATGCTTGTCGTTTCTTGATGAACTTCTCCCGTCGAGCTTTGCGTGCTGCTCTTTCAACAGTGCTGAGCTCAGGACAGTCATATTGATAGTGTCCTGGCTTTTTCAGTTATAGCAGGTTGTGACTCTTTCTTCTTTGCTTTCGCTGTCTTTCGACTGAGCTGAGTCATACTGTTTCCTGCATTCAGAAGTAAGTGAGTCAGGAGTGCGCTTAGGTGTGTATTCAGTCTTACCCTTAGAGTCTCTGACGACTCTTGAGAGCTTTCTGCGCCTCTCCTTCTCTTTCTGATACTTCACGGCAAGCAATGCATATTTCTTGGCTAGGTTTCCTTCTTGTATATATTGCTAAGTGAAGGTTCAGCCTTGCTAGACCCTGGAGCTGTTGTGCTGACTGTTGCTTTGAAAGCATGGTCGACGTGGGTGTCAGCTTCAGCTCGCTGCTTTCTCTGAGGTAGACCAAACTCGAACTCCTCAGCTTTAAGTTCTGAAAAGATATGGTCAGGAGTAACAATATCTAAATCAGAATGTCGCAATAAAGTAGCAAAGGGAGTCCAGTGACCGTCTGGCAGTGCCCTCAAAATTTTTAGATTTATCTCTCAGTTGGAGAATGTCTTTCCTAGCCCGTTGATGGAATTCATCAGATCTGTGAATCTGACGTTGAGATCTTCAATGGAGTCACCAGGTATTAGAGACAGTCTCTCCAGCTTTTGAAGTTCTAGCGCAAGTTTATTCGCTTTGATCTTCTGAGTCCCCCGACTCAGTAGCGCTAGAGCATCCCAGAGTTTTTTTGCGGACTTGCAGTCCTGAACTCTCCCGAGATAGGAATCGCTCAGAGTGGTCAGTATGGCGTTTCTGGCGACTCAATCTAAGTTGTGAAGCTTCTTCTCCTCAGGGGTGAAGAGACTTCTGTCTTTGGGAATCTTCTTCCCGGTCACCATTCCACCTCCTTGTGCTGGGTCCTGAGCTACGATGCTATCAATCATTGGAACGATAGGTCCGTCCTCTAGAACCTCTGTCATGCTGTCATGGAGGGAGGTCAGATGTGCCTCCATTCTGACCCGCCATACTCCATAGTTCTCTAGTGAGAGCATGGGTACCATTCTGATTCTTGACATATCAGACATAGTGAATAATAATATGAATGAAGATTGATATGCAGTGAAAACGTTTTCAGGATCCGTTCAAGTAGACCAGTTTCAGAATAACAAGAGTCTTAGAGAACTCCTGCTCTGATACCAATTGTTGGTCCAGAGAGTAAACGTTCAGGTGTAGAGGGGGGGGGGGTGAATACACCTGAAAATCAATTTCTCAACTTAAAACGCGAATAGTCCTTTTTAGGAGAGTGTCGTACTGAACGAGTTCAGCAGACCAAATAAGTTGTTCTGAATCGCGTGGCAGAGTGACTGACTTCACTGAGGCCTGCTAGCTAACTAGATTCAGAATTCAGTACTGTTCAGATAAAGTTCAGTAGTGCGGAAATGTGTAGGCCCAAATTCAGTTGAGTTAGGAAAACGTTTTTAGCAAAACAGTTTCAGTATATTAGTTCAGTCGATTAAGCTTGCTGAAACTCAGTTGAATGATTTTAAAGATATTTTTAGTATGCACAGTAATCAATGTAATAGTAAATAATGAACACAGAACATAGACGGTTCGGATCCAACAATCCTACGTCCACTGTCCCGAAAGGTCAGGAGGCTATGTATTATACTGAGGTAGTCTCAGTTGGTTTGTACACTGGACAAACACCGGTTCTTGATTTATACCGAGCAAGTCTCGGTTGTGGTATCAAACTAAGTGTTTGAAAAACTCTCCAACTATGAAGGAGTCCTTTACAATAAGGATCAGTTCGAATATGAACTCCTTCGTCTAAACTATGGATATGAACAGCTGAGCTTTGGTTAGAGGGATAGGGAACGAGAAAGTGGCTTCTAGAGCGACGAACGGCTAAGTATAGACTTGGGTTCGTGTTCAGTCGCTTGGATACTAGAGGCAACGTGATTCTGGTTAAGCTTGGTTCCATATGAGCAGGTATGTAGTCTTTCGTCGGAGATTACTTTTTCGAATTACTTGCGGAAGACTTGAAACGTTTATGAGTTGCTCCCTGAATGCTCTGTGTGTTCTTCGATTTCTAGGTCGTGTTCGTTCCGTGAGCTTCAATTTGAATTGTATCCCTCTATTTATAGAGCAGAGACATGGATAGATCCGTTGGAGACGACAATCCATGTGACTCTCTCCTTTAGGTAGCTAACGGCTCTTTCAAGGAATATGCAAAGTCTTTTCCCTCCTTTTTTCTAGAAAAGTATTGACTTGCAGCTTTAATCAGAAAGCGGACAGCTGGCTGCTCGTCGTTGGTCGAGGTTGTAGAAAGTGGTTGAGACAAAACAGACTTCAATGTGAATCTGAAGCTGACTTCTCTGTACCTCGTATGACTCTGCTTATTTGACTTTTAAGATCTTCTGTCAGTCAGAAGACTGTTTAACCGTTGTTGAGTCTGATCCATATTCAGTAGCATGCTCCTGCTGAGTCTGCTCTACTGAAGATCAGCTCCGAGTTCAGTGTACTACTCCTGCTGAGTTCAGTTCTACTGACTCGTTTTAGTGTACTGCTCCTGCTGAGTCCAGTATCACTGAGTCTTCTACTTCTGGTACTGGGCAGGTAATCTACTTAGCGCCTGAGCCAGATGAAGAGTGTCTATTGAGTCTGAAACCTCAGAGACAAAGTAGAACATATTACAACTGAATGGTTCATCAGTCAAGATAGGGTTTTAGGATCTTCAAATCTTCAGTAAATATACAAAGCACAGAGCTACTGAGTTATGTCTTAGCTGATTGTGAGAAGACTGAATCATCTCCCAACATTTATGTAGATGATTTGAATTTAATTGGGACTCCTGAAGAGCTGAATAAAACTGCTGAATACTTGAAAAGTGAATTTGAGATGAAGGATTTAGGAAAGACAAAATTCTGTCTTGGTTTGCAGATTGAACATGTCCCTGAAGGACTATTTGTTCATCAATCCTCATATACAGAAAAAAGTCTTAAAGCAGTTTTATATAGATAAAGCGTATCCATTATCATCACCAATGGTCGTTAGAACACTTGATGTGCATAAAGATCTATTTCGACCTATTGAAGATGGTGAAATGATAATTGGTCCTGAAGTACCATATCTTAGTGCAATCGGAGCATTGACTTATTTAGCTAATTGCATAAGACCGGATATAGTTTTTTCTGTAAATCTTCTCGCAATATTTAGCTCTGCACCCACTTTAAGACGTTGGAATGGTGTTAAGCACATTCTACGTTATCTAAAGGGTACCATTGACCTTGGATTATATTTTACTCAAAAGGTTATGATTATTCTCTAGTAAGGTATGCAGATGCTAGTTATTTATCCGATCCACATAAAGCCAAGTCACAAATTGGCTATGTTTTTAACGGAACTCCTATAGCTTGGAAGTTCGTTAAGTAAACCTTAACAGCAACATCCTCAAATCATTCTGAAATAATTGCAATCCATGAAGCAAGTCGAGAATGCATGTGGTTACGGAATATGACAAGTCATATTCAAGAGTCGTGCGGATTGGCTTCTTCAAAGGACAATCCAACGACGTTATATGAAGACAATGCTGCTTGTATCACGCAAATGAAGGGAGGTTACATCGAAGGCGATCGGACAAAGCATATTTCTCCCAAGTTTTTCTTCACATATGAACTTCAAAAGAATGGTGATAATGAAGTCCAACAGATACGTTCAAGTGATAATCTTGCAGAGTTATTCACGAAGGTACTACTGACGTCAACATTCAAGAAGCTGGTACAAAAGATCGGCATGCGCCGATTCAAGGATTTACAATGATTATTTTGAGGGGCAGCAGCTGTACTCTTTTTCCTTCGACCAATTTTTATCCCATTGGGTTTTTTCTGGCAAGGTTTTAACTAGGCAAAATTTTCTATTTAAGGATGGTCAATTAAGGGAGAGTGTTGTAAATAATATTTACCGTATATAGATTGACCATATGAAAACCCTAGCAACCCATTAGCCCATCTTGTGTTGGCCCAAAAGCCCATCTTGTACTCTATAAATAGAGGTCTCCACCCTCATAATATGACGCTTCTATTTTCCGTCGTCTCTATTATTCTCTTATTCTACATAGTTTATAACAGTTTTTACTTTTTCATTTTAAGTTGGATCAGTATTAATGATGTTTTGTCCCTTTGTCTTTTTTTTTAGTATAATTGTACTTTATTTTATTTTTAATAATGAGGATCCCGCAGCTGCTACAGTTGGTATGCACAGTGTCAACCTTTCACACATAGCGGTCTTAATGAATTTGTCACTTTGAATTCAAAAGTTTATGCATTTTCTATTTGGAATAGGGTTGAAGCTTTAGGTTTCTGGTGATCGCTGGATTGCACAAAATAAAAGTGTCTATATTTAATTCAATATAGTAACAGAGTATCGAACACAGGGAACGAAGACTATAAATTGCTTTCCTACTTATCAAGGGGTTTTTGGTTAGCAACCATGAAAGTTTTGAAATTTTACTAAACTAAGAACTGTAAAAACTGAACTGAAATTAAAACGTATCACCTGGACAGTTGAAAGTCACGTCCAGCAGAATATTCCACATACACATATTTCCAATCATTAGTACTTAATATCAATTAATCTTAAGAATCAACTAGTTATAGACCGTCGTAATTAAACTGGCACGACCCTTATTCCCACTTATTTAATCGGTAGCCGCCATGTTTGGAATGGAAACGAGTACTTCCCTAACCTAGTTACAATCTACGTTGTTGGGCAATAAATAAATTTAATAACTAGACAGCTTTATCGATCTAAGGGAACCTAGTTTAGGAATATACTCATATGTTGTGCATCTAATAGTCTCCTACAGGTTTAATCTATTTACTCTTACGAATAACCTTGCTACTTTTCTAGCTTTACTCTCCGAGAAACGATGGAAGTACTAAGTTAGCTACATACTGCGCAACCCAGGGTGATCAAGCCTAAATTACTAGTCAGATTAATTAAATCAGATTAACCCAAAACCCTTTTGATTAATTAAGCACCTAAGCCTCATGTACTAATCACATGTGTGTTTCACATCCCACCGGACCACAAAAAACTTAACTCCTCATGAAAACGTCCCGATTGAGCAAGCAAGACACTTTACAAAACAAAACAATAAACATTCATAACCCTAATTCTAGCATGCACGAAAATTAAGAACAGAGTAGTAAATACAAAACTCAAGCTTAAAAATGAAATACGAATTGAATTTAAAGTACGAAACAAAAGCATAAAATGAGAGTACCGATCAAGAGTCTTCAATATCTCCTAAAAACGGATTTAAAAAGGGGAAACGAAATGAACGGTAAATAAGTCTATCCTCCAACTTCGAACATTAAAGAACTGAAATAAAACGATGTTTCTTCCTCTCAAACACTCGGCATGCATGGAAAATTAAATGGAAATCGGATATCTTCTTTGGCGGAACGGAAATGAATGGCACAGGAAAATGATAAAATATTGGGTATGAAAAGCATGTGAGCAGGTGTAGAATGATGATGAATAAATCATTTCCTGTGCCTTTTATGCTTTATATATCTGCAATCTTGATCAAAATATTCTAGGGCAAATCTTCGGATAAGGAAAGATTTGTAAGATAAAGTAATATCATATCGTTCCTTATCTATCCGCCCTCTTTTCTTCCCTCTTCTATTTTCGTCCAAATTTGATCAGAATCAAGACATCCTTGCTGGAATATGCATTGCCAAAGTTGCAAAACTGCCAACAAGAATATCTTGCCTGCGTAATTAAATGACATTTCAAGCAGAAATAAAAAGGTACGAAAATGACTCATCAAATCACCTTACACTTGAACTATACTCGCCCTTGAGTATAAGAAGAACTAAAGATAAGTACCTAATTATTTCGGCCCTCCCCAAGACTCAAGACACAAAATTAAAGACATAAGATACGAACAAGAACAATACTCAATAAAGACAAAAGATGAAAAGAACAACGTACTCAAAATAAAACATGAAGCGACACCAATCAATTCGAAAAATCTTCACGCCAGTTAACTAGCTTAGCAATGGCAAACCATGCGATCATGATGTTGGGATGAGATTCAGTATGATAAGATTTGAAGATCATAAACCCCTAGCTGAATAATGAGCCTTCGATAATGTAATAGTTAGTTGAGTTCAGCATGCTATGAACTCAGTAGCCTAGAGTTCAGTAGTTGATGTATTCCGTAGAAGATCGGCCACTCAGCCGAAGGAACTCAGTATCGAAGAAGTCAATTGGGTAAGCTATAACCAATTGAATCTGCAAAGGAATTCGAGCCACGAGCTGAAATCTCAGAAACATGGGAATAGAAGTAGGAGACAATTCAGTAAAAGGTCTAAGGATTTAGAGGAAGTCAACTCATCGTACACCTGGAGTTTGAATAAGCCTCACCTACTCCCATAACCTCGACCAATAAGGAGCTCCCAGCACTCTACCTGCTCTGCATAAAGGTGCTCCTAGACTGAAAAAGAGGAAATCTCTACAGCGATATTCAAAATCGATATGGCCATTTTCCTTATCTTATCGACACGTGTCTAGACTACCTCCAACGGATCTATTCATGAATTGAAGACTATAAATAGAGAAGAGTCTTCATACAGAAAGAAAACCGGGAACCAAGCATTCAAGCGAACATATTCTAGCGAACTCAAAGCCAAACTCAACGAAGAACTTGCTTATTTGAAAGATCATCTTAGTGCTTCTCTATAAAGATCCTTTAGTTCCCCTTCTCTAACCTAGTCGTACTTATTATAATATCACTAGCTTAGAAACCTCGAAGGAGTTCATCTTTGTGAACTGTTCTTATTGTAAGAACTCCTTCATTGTTGGAGAAACTCAAACCTTCACGGTTGAGATTGTAAAGTTACTATGACTAAAAGTAAATACATGTCCAACGTACAAATTAACTATGACTTGCTCAGTATAAGCAAACAAGAACGTATATGTCCAGTGAATAGATCAACTGAGACTTGCTCAGTCTAATTAATACAAGAAATCCTGCTTAGTTCAGGACAGTGGATGTAGGATCCTATGTATCCGAACCACTTTAAAAATTTCTTGTGTTGAGTTACTGTTGCATTGATAAATGTTTGCATTGCATAAAACTGACTTTAAATCAAACAGCTTAAAGTAAGTAGACTGTATGTAGACTGTACTCTATATAGGAACTCTCTACCCTTCCGCACACAATTTCTAATACTGAACTATTGTTCACTGACATAAGTCAGTAGACTGTTCTCAGTAGAGGAACTCTCTACCCACGCGATCTAGAAAGCTTAACTGGCAACTAACTTGTTCAGTACCAACATTCAGTCCTACTAACTTTCTCGTTCTGAGTAAGAATTTGCTTTCCTATTTATTTAACCCCCCCCCCCTACCTGAGGCTCGTCTCTAGACCAACTATTGATATCAGAGCGGTGTTCTTCTGATTTTCATTTTCTGAAAACCGATCTACTCAAACAAATCCTGAAAAACCATTTTCTCTGCACTTGCAACTCCTCATAGCATCCTATACCATATTTTTCAAAAATGTCTCATATTTAAAGTATAAGGACAGTACCCATGTTTTCAGTAGAACACTACGCGATATGGCATGTAAGGATGGAGGTGCACTTAACATCGCTGCATGACAGCATTACAGACATCTTGGAGAAAGGACCTATTGTTATGATGGTCGACAGCGTCGAGATCATAGCCGTAGCAGCAATAGGTGCCAGAACCGACTCGAAGGTTCCCAAGGACAAATGCCTCTTTGCTTCAGAAGAGAGAAAGCTGTACAATCTTGATCGAGTCGCACACAACACGATACTGACTACGCTCAATGACTCATACCTTGGCAGAGTGCGATACTGCAAGACTCCAAAAGAGCTATGGGATGCTCTCGCAGTTCTGAGCCAAGGAGCTCCACAAATCAAAGAAAAAAAGATATTATCTGCGATGGGCCTTTAAATGGATCTCTATATACTATTATGTCTAATTTGTGTACATTTGTTAACGTTACTTCCTCATCATCAAATAATAAGAAGAGAAAATAATCTTCTAAGGTAATCAAACCTATCTATGACATCTACGACTAGGTCACATCAATCTGAATAGGATCCAAAGGTTGGTGAAATATGGATCATAAGAGTCTCTCCAAGTGGAACCATTTCCAACCTACGAATCCTGCTTGGAGCGGGCATAAGCTCAGTCTGCACCACATAAAGATTTGGGGATGTCCAGCTTATGTGTTGAATAAATAGGCCAACAAGTGGAGCTACATTCAAAGGTTATGTTGTTTATAGGGTATTCGAAGGAAATGAATGGTGTATACTTTTATGATCCTAAGGAACAGAAGATCGTTGTTAGCACCAACTTAAAAGAGGGTTATATTAGTAATCACAAGTGTCGAGTCAAGATCATCCTAAAGGAATTACAAGGTGATCAATATCCACTCATAGAGCCAGTTGTGCAATATAGAGATCCACGAGTAACTGCACAATTTGTTAACACAGTGCCAGACACTATTCGACGTAGTGGGAGGGTGATATATACACCTGATCTATATATGTTCACTGCGGAGACATCTGACCATCTCCCGGCAGATGAACAGGATACCGTGGATCTCTGATTTACAACGAACCAGTAGGAGATATATATGCATATTCATGGTGAATCGTCAAGGACATGGAGTTTGAGTCCATAACGGATATGGATGTATATGAGATCACTGAACTACCTGATGGCAACAAGGCTATTGGTAGTAGTAAGTGGGTATACAAGAGAAAGAGATGACTGAATGGAGAGATTGTGGCATTTAATGCCACGCTAGTGGCGAAATGTTTTACCCAGAAAGAAGGTATCGATTATGAGGAAACCTTCTCGCCTGTAGCAATGATCAAGTCCATTCGGATTCTCCTTTCCATTGCAGCTCATATGAACCTAGAGATCTGGCAAATGGATGTCAAAATTGCATTCCTAAACGGTCACCTTGAAAAAGGTAGAGATATCTACATGAAACAGCTAGAAGGTTATGTGAAGGAGGGCGAAGAGCATCTAGTTTGGAAGATTAAGAAGTCAATTTATGGACTTAAGAAAGCTTCCCGATTATGGCACCAGCCTTTTGACACGGTAGTCAAATCCTATGGTTTTGTATCCTATCTTAACGAGGTGTGCATGTATCGTATATGTGTTAATGGATCAATGGTGTTTCTTGCACTTTATGTAGATGACATCCTTCTCAATTGCAAAAATGTTGAAGTGTTATCAGACGTAAAGACGTGGTTATCCGAGCAATTTCAAATGAAGGACTTAGGTGAAACTACTTACATCCTTAAGATCAAGGTTATCCGAGATCGCAAGAAAAGGATGTTAAGCTTATCACAAGCGCCCTACATTAACACTGTTATTGCTCATTTTAGCATGCAAAATACCAAGAGAGGTTCAGTACCTTTCAGACATGGCATTTTTCTATCCAAGAATCAGTGCCCTAAAACGCCTGAAGGGATAGAAAGTATGAGGCTAGTACCACATGCTTCCGTTGTTGGTAGCCTCATATATGCAATGCTTTGTACGAGACCAGATATCTCATATGTTGTAGGCATGGTCTCAAGATATCAGTCTAATCCTGGACAAGCACATTGGACTGCGGTTAAAAATATTCTCAAGTACCTTAAACGGACTAGAGATTATAGAATTGTTTACAGTCAGACAGTCTAGTGCCTTTGGGTTACAGACTTGGATTTCCAAGCTGACAGAGACGAGAAGAAGTCTACATCAGGTTATGTGTTTACCTTTGGAGGTGGAGCCATTTCATGGAGGAGTGCAAAGCAGAAATGCATTGCAGACTCAACTATGGAAGCAGAGTATGTGGCTGCTTCATAAGCTTCGAAAGAGGCAGTTTGACTCAAGAATTTCCTCCTAGATCTTGATATTATTCCGAATTTGCCTAAGACTATCAAAATTTATTGTGATAAGTCGGGTGCAGTAGCGAATTCGAAGGAACCCAAATCCCACAAGACGTCTAAACACATAGATAGAAAGTACCACATTATTTGAGAATTCGTAAATCAAGGAGACGTGCTCATTGAGAAGATCAAAACTGAAGACAACCTAGTTGATCCATTCACGAAGAGCCTACCAATTCAGGCATACGAGAAGCATGTTCGTGGCTTAGGAGTGGTAAAGATGTCCCCTACTTAGGACTGCAGAAACTTTTGTATAAGTGATAGAAGTTGTTCAGATAGATATGATAAATAGTTGAGTACTAGTTTGTACCAACAAGTGACACATTGTATATTAAAAGTTTGCTTTACTGTAAGTGGGAGAATTGTTGAGATTTTGTATACTGGAAGCAGTTTTTTACGCTTGTATACAATGTGTTTTGTTCTTACCACTATTTTATTCTCCTATCTGATAAATATATATATTATTACACATGTAATCCTTTATCTTGTATACAAGTTAGATTTGTGTAGTGTGACGGGTATCACAAAAGTCTACAGAAATTGGTTGAACTGACAAGATATAAACAATTATCACTACTGAGACAACTTGAGTATAAGTTGTCATTTTAAGCTGCAATTTAGATAAGAAGTGGCTTGTCTTGGCTGCTTTTCTTTACGGTACACTTAAGGTGGTGTATTGATGGATACTAGTGAAATGTGTTCTCCTAACTAACCTTAGTGGAGAACCAAGATCTTGGTGACTTAGTTGGTCTTAAGCTTGGTAAGATTTCAGCTGAGTGCATTTGACTACCTATCACTTGGACCTACTATGGTGAACGTGATCGCGACCGGATCTACCTATCTTGGGTTTTAGTAGTTATTTGTGGCTCAGGCTGGTTGTCTGTATCTTGCAACCGTATCCTAGTAAAATGGGTTGATAATATCCCCTGAGGATCTCGTAAGGATTAACACACTAAACTCGGTCGGTTGATTAAGTTTAGGTGTGTTAATAAGGTTGAGGTGTACTACTCAAGAATATAACAAGATGTTAATTAATTAAAGCTGTCAGTGAGCTTAATTAATTAAATAATATTTCTATCTTAAATACGGGGATCGATTAAGTCTAGAATACAAGCCCTTGCTCAAGTTGGGACAAAAGGGTAAGTCAGCACAGATTCATTAGTGGAATGAATTCGTATTTATTAACTAATTTTGCTCTGAGCTGAGCATAGATAATTAATTAATTTGAGGCCCGACTTTATTTCTTGTATTAGATCCCTTATCTGGCCCAATTAGTTGCCTAGTAATTTATTGTCTCTCAGAAATCATTACTAATGGATTAATGCATTTTGCATTATTTAATAGTGTTATTTATCTAGAATTAATTGGCTGGCCAATTAATTGATAAATAAAAGTAGCCCAATAGATTATTTTATTATATTATGGGCTAATTTATGTAGAAGCCATTAGGAATATATTTTAATTAATGGGCTACAAATATTAATATAATATTGGCTTTTGAAGCCTATATATATTAGTATTTTGTTCATAATCAACACACACATTCACACTCAAAATCACACGCGAGTTTGAGAGTGAGACAAAAATTATTTTCTTCAGTTCTTTGACCACCTGGAGTGAGAAAAAGATCGGGACACAGATCAGAAGATCTGAACAGGAGAAACAATCAAAGCGACTACAACATATGTGGAGGAAGCTACAATCTCTTCCCCTTCTATTTCCATCAGTTTCTTGTCTACTGAAGAACCTCAGTCGATTGAGGATGAGCTGAATGATGCTGATTGGATCACTGCCACGCAAGAAGAGCTTAACCAGTTTACCAGAAATGACGTATGGGAGCTTGTAGACAGACCCATGCACCAACACGTGATAGGACCCAAGAGGGTCTTCAAAAACAAGGGAGATGAAAACAACGTCATCGTCAGGAATAAAACTCGACTAGTTGCCAAAGAATATTGTCAAGCAGAAGGAATAGACTTTGATGAAACGTTCGCTCCAGTTGCAAGATTGGAAGCCATTCGTCTATTTCTAGCATATGCAACTCATCAATAGTGCACTGTCTATCAGATGGACGTGAAGTCAGCTTTCTTGAACGGCGTACTGAAGGAAGAAGTCTACGTAGAACAACCGCCCGACTTTCAGCAGGGACATCAAATATATAGACTTAAGAAAGCATTGTATGGGTTAAAACAAGCACCCAGGACTTGGTTTGGTATGATACCCTTTCAGAGAAAGGTTTTCATAAAGGAACGGTAGGTCGCACCCTATACAGTATCAAGTCAGATGGTGACATTCTACTGGTGCAGATATATGTAGACGACATCATCTTTGGATCTAGAAACTTGACAATGTGTCAGGAATTTGAGCAGTTGATGAAAGAAAAATTCGAGATGTCGATGATGGGAGAAATAAATTATTTCCTTGGACTTTAAGTAATATAATCCAAGAAGGGAATACTCATCAATCAAGCTAAATATACTAGAGATCTCATCAAGAAGTTCGGCTGCAAATCCAGCAAATCAGTAAAGATACCCATGAACACAAATCTCAAGATTGATCTTAATAAAGAGGGAGTATCGGTTAACTTAACTGATTATTGTGCTATTATTGGTTCTTTACTTTACCTAAAAGCCAGCAAACCTGATAATATGTTGTAGGTGCGCAAGATTTCAAGCGAATCCAAGCGAAGTCATGTAGACTCAGCAAAGAAGATTCTCCGATACCTGAAAGGAACACCTGATGTTGGGTTATGGTATCTTGCTGATAATAATCTTGAACTAACTGGTTATTCTGATGCTGATTATGTAGGATGTCGAATCGATAGAAAATCAACCTCAAGAACATGTCATTTCCTCGACAGTAAGCTCATATCGTGGTCTTCAAAGAAACATCACTCAGTAGCTACGTCCACTACTGAAGCTGAATATATAGCTGCCATAAGTTGTTGCGCCCAGATCCTATAGCTTTGACAACTGCTGAGAGACTATGACATTCATCAAGATGAATTGCCAATCTACTGCGACAGTACCAGTGCTATTGCAATTACTCAGAACCCGATTCTCCATACATGATGCAAGCACGTGGACATACGACATCACTTCATTCGAGACCTTGTCGAGAAGAAAGATATCAATAGAACTAGGTCTACTAGATCCTACTTACTCAGTTCAGTAAAACGATCCTGGAAGTATCGAGTAAGGGGGAACTTACTCTCAGTACGACTGAGTGAGGTGAAAGGAAGTGCTGACATACTCAGCATCTACACAGTGGTATCAGCTGACTACTATGTTCAACTAACAGGTTATGAGTATTTATTAAGCATATCACATTCAGTATGTCATTGCATTTATTTCCCGCCATTAATGTTCATAGAATGTCATTAAGCATATTGTTTTCATTAAAAGCACGACATTTCATATACTGACTGCGGCGCATTAAATTCATGTCATTTCACCTTACTTTTTAGATGATAGATAAGTAGGTGATATTATGGGCGGCACAGTAATCATAACTTCTTGTAACATTTGATCTGAGTCTTCCACCTCTTAAAATCAGATTAAAGCAATGGCATGTTGAATAAACCCTTCATATTCAAATATGATATATATATTTGCATGTATCTATGATCTAAAATACATTTCCACGATTTTCGAACTGTTTAATTCTCTGCATATCTATTTGCTTAAGAAATCTACTACCTTCAAGCACTAAACTCTCAATAAATTTCATAAACTTTATCTACCTATTACTGACTTACTTTGTTTTCAAGTGCTCACGCTTGTTTTGCAGATTCAGTTTATTGTCTCAATAGCGACGTTCTTCGACAACAAAGTCCTGATCCTGTCTGACATGGAGTAGACCATCTGCTCTCAAAGAGTCTGGTTCGAGCCAGTTCTCACATTCCGATCGTGTGGAGTGGACTGTATGGAGCAGATTGTTGATGCCCTTGAATCGTCAGGCCTTCAGACTCTGTTTTCTAGGGTTCCCATCCTCTGGCTCCCAAGAGAAGTAGTGGAGTTCTACATGAATCTCCGATAGAGGGAAGATCTTAGGACATTTCTTGCATATCTTACCAGCAAGAAACGAGTAACAACATGTGAGAAGTGAAGATTGTTGACTCGACATTGTTGAGTTTCTTCGTCTCAATTTCAATCTTCCCAACACCGGGATTTTTCCTATTGGGTACAAGGAGACTTCCATCAACAAGTACCTCTGCCAGTTCAGTGGGCAGAAGGACATTGTGTTCAAAGCAGCCTTTTCCAAAAATCAGTTGCTCCCTTAATACAGAGGATTGGCGTACATAGTCAACCACATCCTCACTAGTTCAGCCGGATCCTATGATCAACTCTCCAGGATCCGGATTCAGATAATGATGGACATCATGGATGGCGTCCAGATCAACTAGATTGAGTTTTTCTTGATTGAGTTCAATGCCCAGTTCCAGAAGTTCATGGTGAATGAGGACAAGACCTCACTGCGACTGATTCCGAAAGGCAAACTCCTATACTGCAGCAAAGTATCTATTCTGATTGAAAACTACTGCCAAGGAAGAGTCGGCTTCGCTGACGCACATCTCTTCGATAAAAAGAACTTCTAATTCTTAAGTGCGACAGCATCTGAGAAATCCATAGGGTGTACACTTCACAACAAGCATCCTATTCTGTCCACTCAGGACCCATGCCCGACTCAGCAGAAGAGGAGGAAAACACTGAAGAAGCCTGAACCTTCAGTAGTGATCCTTGAGACTGTATCTATCCAAGATTCAGAGTCCGGGGAGGAGGACGTGACTCTGGCTTACAAAGTCAAACGAATACCCTCAGAGGAGACCCAGTCAGACATTCCAGCGGACATTCCTCAGATTGAGGTCTCCACATCACTTCCGAGTTCAGCACTGATTTCTCAAAGTAGAGCTGTTGAAGAGATCGCGAATGAGATTCTCGAGATCCTAGATCACTCTGGTCTCGTAGATATAGCAGTCAGGGCAAGGGTACAAATGCATCTTAGATTCCTAGAATGGGATCTAATGGCTGAGACCATTATCCTTAGGACTGTCCCTGAACCAATAAAGGAGAAGCAACAACTGAAGGAGGAGTTAGGCTACGGAGAGCCAGTAGATATAGCATCTATAGACGATCTTCGCTCAGTAAGGCTCATGCTCCTGAATCAAAAGGGGCCTACTGATTCGATGACTCAGCCCCAGACTGCACCTGATTCTCACCATGACAAGTCACCCAAGGATGCAGACCAGGGAGGATCTGCTAAGGGAAAATCAGAGATGACTCACCACCTCCACCGCCTTCATCAGGTGCTGTTATCTATACGCCGTCTACATCTCAGCCTAAGCCGAAGCAGTCTCGATATCAAGCTACTGAGATAAAGGATAATAAAGTGGTGTCTGTCAACAAGTGTCTCAAGCGACAGGGTCATAAAAACCATCTTCTTGCTCAGGACGTAAACACCAAATGGAGCCAACTCTCTGAGGCTCAGACCCTGAAGCTAGGCAACTTGGCTTCAGAAGTGCAGAGGATCAGTACTCCAACTTCTCTTAATACTGAAGAGATCGTGAGCAGAGCACTTGAAGCCCAGGGAACTGATATGCACTCTTAGTATCAGAACATCCTGCAGACTCAGGTCAAACAATTTTCTGAAACCATGGCCATTACACTGGATCAGGTCCTCAAACCCGTCAAAGAGAGAAACAAGTTAACCATTGAAAGCACTGAAAGTATATCAAAAGCACTTGTAGAACAAGCTAACGCCGACCTTGCTATCAAGAAAGACACTACTGACTTGGTAGAAACTTACCTACGATGGATTGAAGCTATAAAGTCTGACATACTCAAAGCTGTCAATGTTGACCATGATAAGAGATGGAATGAGTATACTGACGTCGTCGGGGATTTTGACCCTAAACTGGAATCTCAGTCTCTCAGTAGCAGACCTAACTTCAAAGGTCACAGCCTTGGTAAGCCTAGTAGATGATGTCAAAAAGGGGGAAGGAAGTAGAAAGAGTAAACTACTGGCCTAATCAATGCAGAAGAGAAAGAAATTGAGGAGAAAAGGATAGAAGAAGAAAAGGGGGAAGGGTCAGGAGAACCCGCAGAAGAAGCAGTGACTGAAGTGGCTCAGTACCTAGAAGGTCTTACTGAAGATGAGCCTGTCAGATCAGTTGCGAAAGGCAAAGCACCTGCCTCTCCTAGTCCTCCAAAAGCCAAGAAACTTAAGTTCAAAACGCCAGACGAGCAGATCGCCTATGATGAAAAGATGGTGCGAGAACTTCAAGAACATGAAGAAATAAAGAAGACAAAGACCAAGAAACGCACACAGATCAGATCTCCAATTCCTACCAGAAGCAGATCCGTGATGCCCAGGCAATCCAGCAGAGCTGCTGCTCAAATCCCTAAGTCCAAAGAAGCTGAGAAGAAGCCTGAAGCTTCAAAGTCCAAGTCAGCGGGACCTAGCAACCCAGAAGCTCAGCAGACCATCCCCTCCACTGAGCTATCCAATAAGCAAGAAGCGACACGAAGGAAATATGGGATGTCTGTGAAAGAGGCTTAGATATCACTGTTGAGGCCAGACAAGTATAAGCTACAAGAGAAAGAGCAAGATTAGCAGACCTTGAGGCCCTCAGATAGCAAACTAAGAAAGAAGCCAGAGAGCGAATCCCTGAGAAGGACAGAAGCATTCCCACCACTTCAAAATACTTCAGAAGAAGGGAACGGGGAAACAACATCAAGAGAGTTATCTTTCCGAAGACTGATGAATGGGTGCCCTTTAAGATCAATCAAAAATGGGAACATGTTAAGGTCGACTTCATCAAGAGCTACTACATTTGGGAGACAGTTAGTGAGAAGTCTGATACTGACAAAACCTTCAAGGAATTCTTGATAAGCGCTGAACCTGAACTCTATGCTGAAGTCCAAACTATTCTACAACAGTCAAGTAAGACCCTCAAGGCACGTGAGTACAGACTTCTACCTCCTCCTCTCATGCAACAACCAAATATTTGCTACAAGGAGATTGAGGAAGAAATTAAAATTTGATATGTTGGTCCTAGACGCGGTTCAGATGCGGGGGGGGGGATTGAATACACCTGAATGCAAATTCAAACTTAGAACGCGAAAGTCAGTTTTAGCTGAAGATTACTACTGAACTAGTCAGTTGGCCATATATACTTTCTCGATTGCGTGGGCTGAATATTCTCCTACTGAGTAAGATCGTACTGACTTATGTCAGTGAACAGTAGTACAGTACAAGAGTTGTGTGCAGAAGTGTAGGCCCTTTAAAATATATGTCTCAGTTGAAAACCAGTTTTGTGCAAGTTTGATTAAAACTCAGTTGGATGTTGAATGAACAGTATATCAATGAAACAATTAAAATCAAAATCAACACAACGATTTTTAAAGTGGTTCGGACACACAAGGTCCTACGTCCACTGTCCTTAACTAACCAGGAGAACTTGTATTATTTATACTGAGGAAGTCTCAGTGATCTGTTCACAGGATATATTCAAACTTGTTTGCTTATACTGAGAAAGTCTCAGTTATCTCTGCACAGGACATATTCTACTATAGTCGTAGTGACTTTAAACTTCTTGACCTTTAAGGTTAGAGATTCTCCAATTGTGAAGGAGTTCTTACAAGAAAGAACAGTTCAAAAGATATGAACTCCTTCGAGGTTCTAAGCTATTGATTTTACAATACGCACGCTTAGATAGAGAAATGGAACAATAATTCTCTAGAAGTAAGAACTAAAAGATGTCTAATTCTATGAGCAAGTTCCTTGTAAGTTCGCCAGAGGTTTTGAGCTTTGTTCGCTTTAGTTCCTGGTGCTTCTTCTACTTGAAGACTTTCTCTATTTATAGTCTTCTATTTGTGAATAGATCCGCTGGAGAGGGTCTAGCCACGTGTCGAATAAGATAAGAAAAATGGTCATACATGACATTCTATGCTAAAGCCTAGAAGACTAAGGAGACAGTCAGCTGGGCTTCTTCTTGAAGAGATGCATCTGAGCTTTGAAGTCAGTAGACTTCTTCTCCGGAAGATCAATGTCGTATGTTGAATAAACACGCTGCCTCGGGGCCTTAATTTCTTCCTTGTCTTCTTCATCATTCTTGTTCAGACCTTTGTTGTTGATGACATAAAAGATTTCTCCCTCAATCTCCTTTTTGCATAAATTTCTTGGTGCATCATAGGAGGAGGTATTGGTTTGAACTGAGGTACTTTCAAAGTCTGACCGGACTGCCCTAGAAGGGTTTGAATCTCACCATAGAGTGAAGCATCCATGTGTTTAAGAAAATCTGCGAAGGCTTCTTCAGTATCAGCTTCCTCATTAAGAATCTTCCAGACATAGAATCTCTTCATAAAATCCACTTTGATCTGCCCCCATCTCTGGTTGATCTTGTATGGTACCCATTCATCAGTCCTCTTGAAAATTGTCCACTTCACCTCATTGACATGCTCCCTCCTTCTGAAAAATCTTTGAAGTGGTAGGGATGCTCCTGTCCTTTTCAGGAACTCTCTCACGAGCTTCCTTCTTAGTTCTCAGCCTGAGAGCCTCCAGATCAGCTAGACGAATACGCTCTCTAGCTTCACTGATCTATCTGGCCTCAGTTGTACTATCCAGTCCCCGTTCATAGCTGTCCCACAATTCTTTCATTTCAGCTACTTGTCTCTTCGACAATTCAGTAGTGGTGACACACTGTACGCCTGAGTCGCTGGGCTCTACTGATTTAGACTTGAGAGATGTAGGGATATGAGTCAGTGGTCTAGTAGATTATTGATAGGGGTTACGTAGAACTGGAGTCAGAGTTCATGTAACTCAGGACGATATTGTAATATCTGTTATAGAGGAAATTGTAGTGATACTGAATTGTATTACTGTAGAATTGCAGATCCCTACCGAGGGGCAACAGGGGCTGGAACTCTTCCTGCCGGACCTACTTCTCATCCTAGGAGTTAGCAGGTATAACCCTTCTTCAACCCTGTTTGTGTAGAACCGTTAAGATGTAATAGGCTAGACTTGGTTTGATTGTTATACATTAATTTTAGTCTAAGTCCTGTAAGGGGTATATTGTTGGACTAAACTTCAGTAGAGAAGTTACTGTTCCAGAACCCCAAGTCATCGGTTCAGTGGAGCTCAGTTGTCTTCAGAGTCCATTGCTGACAACACTCAGTAGAAGATTCTCTCAGCAGACCTTGGAAGAAGACTCAGTATGATCCTTGATCTACTGATTGAGTGAAGAGCTTCATTGTCTTCGAGTCAGAGCTGACTACATTCGGTAGAAGAACCTTATTAGCCGACTCAGATGAAGACTCAGTATGATCAGCACTGATCTACTGAATGGATGCAACTCAGTTGCAGACCACACAAGGAAAAACGACTGCCCAATCCTTATCAGTCGAATGTCAGCAGAGAACATTCAATATACGAGGTTCAGAGAGTCACCTCAGATAGAAGACTGATGTCTGACAAGTCTCACCTACCGCAAACCTCGACCAATGAGAAGCAACCAAAGCTTACCTGCTCTTACATTAAAGTTGCTCTCATGTACAGAAAGCCAACCACTCTACGGCGACATTTCAAAAATATTTGGCCGTTTTCCTTGGAGTTTTGTGACACGTGGCATGTCCTCTCCAACGGATACATGCTTGGGTCACAACTATAAATAGAGAAGAGTCTCCAAGCTCAACGTAAGAGACATCAAGGGAACACAAGCTTACAAGCATACAACTCTCTAGCGCACTCAAAGCCAATCCAGCGAAGAACTTGCTTATTTAAATATCCTTAGTTCTTTTGTCAACAGAATCTTTAGTTCCCCTTCTCTAAGATCATTGTAATATCTTTAGCTTAGAACCTCCGAAGGAGTTCACATTCTGTGAATTGTTCTTATTGTATGAACTCCTTCATTGTTGGAGATCATCCCCTCCCCTTCAAACGTTGGTTTGATTTATAAAGTCGCTAAGGACTACAACTTAGAAGGGTTTGTCCAGTGCACAGATTCCTTGTTGATGCTTGCTCAGATTAATCAACAAGACAGTTCAGCAGGACCGTGGATGTAGGATCTTGCGTATCCGAACCACGTTAAAAATTACTCGTATCATCTATTGTTTTATTGCACTGCATTCAAACTGTTTACAAAATCATCCTTTGCATAAAACGAACTTGAAAAGCTCTCTAACAAAAATAGTTTTGGTTTGCGTAAAAACTTTTTCAAAGAGACGAAGTCTACTGGGCCCCACACTGATCCGCACAACGTTCTGCAACTGAACTTCTCATACTGACCTCAGTCAGTAGAAGGGACTCAGCTGCTGAATCACTCTGACCCGCGATCAGAAGGTTTATCTGGAACTGAATTAATTCAGTAACAAAACTCAGCATTCAGCTAACCTTCACGTTTGAGGAAAAACTTGAAATCAGGTGTATTCACCCCCCCCCCTCCACACCTGATACTCATCTCCAGACACACAATTTGTATAAGAGCGGTATTCTTTTGATCATCGTTTTTGAAAACTTATTGGTCTACTCGAACAGATCCAGAAAATATTTTCACTGCACAAGCATCTCTTCCTACATCCTTATACTCTTACCCATAATGTCTGATATGTCAGGTATTCGGATGGTACCTATGTTCTCTGCGGAGAATTATACGGTTATTGAGTGTGAGAATGGAGGCACACCTTACATCGCTGCATGACAGCATGACTGACGTCCTTGAGACAGGACCAATCATTCCCATGATCGCTAGCGTAGAATATGCTGCCGCGGGAGGTGTAGGAGTACGAACTGGGCCGAAGGTTCCCAAAGAAAAAACTGCCTTCACGCCAGAAGAGAAGAAATTGCACAATCTTAACCGAGTGGCGCAGAATGTAATCCTGACAACATTCAATGATTCTCATCTCGGGAGAGTGAAAGACTGCAAGACGACAAAGGAACTTTGGGATGCCCTGGCTGTACTGAGCCAGGAGCCACGCATATCAAGGAAAACAAGCTCGAACTAGAGCTTCAGAAGTTCGAAAACTTTGCCATGGATCCCAGTGAATCCATTGACGAGCTTAGCGTCAGATTCACCAACCAGATCAATGTGATAAATAGGCTAGGGAGAACGTTCACTAACAAAGATATGAACACCAAGATCTTGAGAGCGCTGCCTCGACTGAAGTGGCTTCCTTTTGCTACTTATTAACGTCGCTCTGATCTTAATACTTTAACTCATGATGTTATATTTTCAGAATTAAATACAAAGGAGTGCGAGCATAGTCTACCCCAACGGTGAGTTAGCACTCCAGTTGACACTCACATAGACCATGCTATTAAAGCAACAGTCAGCATGTCTGGAGCTAACCTCGGTTCAGCATGTAAGACAATCGCAATATCAAAAGCAAAATCCACTGAGACACCTCCTGCTGAACGACACACGCTTATGGCTCTTAAATATCAAAGGGATAAGGAAAGAGTCATTCTCCCTCAGGTAAGAAAGATAATCACAAAAGGGAAGAATCTAAACCTTCTCCTGAATGCAGGAACACGGAGCCTGCTGCCAGTCCATCCAAAAGCAAAATTGGAAAAGGTGGCAGAGTTACTGTGTGCTATAACTGCAAGAAAGACAGACATTATCAGTACGACTGTCCGGAGCTCTTAGCTGCCCAACGAGTTGAACGGCAGGCCAGAAGAGAAAAATTTGTCCAAAGGAGGCAAGCCTACATCGCCGGAGAGTTGTTCGATGACTCAATAGAGGAAGATGCGTTCATGTATTCTTATGAAGATGAAGCTGCATTTGTAGCTGTTGAGGCCGGAGAATCAAGTCCTGACACAACAGCTGAACATTTCCTAATGGCAGGAGAAGAGGCAGAGGTAAACTCTAAACTAAATAGAACCTCCTCTTCACAGAGCACACTAATGGCAAAGGAACTTTGGGATGCCCAGGCTGTACTGAGCTAGGAGCTATGCAGATCAAGGAAAACAAGCTCGAACTAGAGCTTCAGAAGTTTGAAAACTTTGCCATGGATCCCAGTGAATCCATTGACGAGCTTAGCGTCAGATTCACCAACCAGATCAATGTGATAAATGGGCTAGGGAGAACGTTCACTGACAAAGATATGAACACCAAGATCTTGAGAGCGTTGCCTCGACTGAAGTGGCTTCCTTTTGCTACTTATTAACGTCGATCTGATCTTAATGCTTTAACTCATGATGTTATATTTTCATAATTAAAGACAAAGAAGTGCGAGCATAGTCTACCCCAACGGTGAGTTAGCACTCCAGCTGACACTCAAATAGACCATGCTATTAAAGTAACAGTCAGCATGTCTGGAGCTAACCTCGGTTCAGCATGCAAGACAATCGCAATATCAGAAGTAAAATCCACTGAGACACCTGCTGCTGAACGACACGTGCTTATGGCTCTTAAATATCAAAGGGATAAGGAAAGAGTCATTCTCCCTCAGGTAAGAAAGATAATCACAAAAGGGAAGAATCTAAACCTTCTCCTGAATGCAGGAACACGGAGCCTGCTGCCAGTCCATCCAAAAGCACAACTGGAAAAGGTGGCAGAGTTACTGTGTGTTATAACTGCAAGAAAGACAGACATTATCATTACGAATGTCCGGAGCTCTCAGCTGCCCAACGAGTTGAACGGCAGGCCAGAAGATAAAAATTTGTCCAAAGGAGGCAAGCCTACATCGCCGGAGAGTTGTTCGATTACTCAATAGAGGAAGATACGTTCATGTATTCTTATGAATATGAAGCTGCATTTGTAGTTGTTGAGGTCGGAGAATCAAGTCCTGACACATCAACTAAACATTTCCTAATAGCAGGAGAAAAGGCAGAGGTAAACTCTAAACTAAATAGAACCTCCTCTTCACAGAGCACACACGATACTTGCTCAGCTACAGGTGAACCTCTAGACGTGATTCAAGCGTATGACGACTTGCTAGAGGAGCAAATTCAGTTGAGCAGGGAGTTCAGTAGAACTGTTCAGGAGTTAGAACAAGTAAAAGCTGGGAATCAAAAACTTTCTTCTGATTGTCAGGTCTTTACTGATTCAGAGAATCTCGTTGTGAGAGTAAAGGAAGAGATTAAATCTTTTATGACTAAGTCTCAGCTTCAAGAAACTCGGATATCAGTCTTGACTAAGGACACTTCTGAGAAAGATACTGAGATAGCTAGGCTCGATCGGAAACTTGCAGAAGTTTAAATAGACTATGAATCACTCAGGAAGAGTGATGAAGTATGGCGAGGGTTGATGATTGAACAGTACCTGAGAGCCAAGGAGAAGTTGGAGAGTATGCTTAGAACACAAAGGTCAGTTGCCATGAAAGACGGACTTGGCTACACTAATGAAGCTTCAACTTCTACCTCTAAAGGCTCAGGAATGCTGGCTGATTGGTTCGTCAGAGGGAAAGTTCAAAATATTGAACCTGTCACTCCTCAGGCGAAAAACAAACAAAAAATTATTACACCTCAGTCGAACAATAAGCAACTGACTAAAAAGTCTATCCCCAGAACACCAAGATCGAATTCAGGGGGAATTAAAAAGGTCAAATGGGCAGAGCAGTGTGGTGAACCAGTGTATGAACATCTAGCACAATATGGTTCATACTACTATGAGCCCAGGGTCAGGAGGAGCATGAAATATCAAAAGAAGAAAGCCCCTGAACCCAAGACTTCCAAGAAGTCAGTACTTCCATGTTCAGTGGAGAAGAGCACTGAGAAAAAGGTTTAGAAGAAGAAAGAGTCTGAGACCCCCAAGGTCGCCAGACAGATTTGGGTCGCAAAACCGCCGACTAACGCTTATGGACCCAAACTGAACCAAAAGGGTACTTAAAACTGTTTCTATTATACAGGTGCATAAGGACCGTTGGATCATGGACAGCGGCTGCTCGAGACACATGACATACTAGAAGAGCCTGCTGACCAACTATATACAAGAAGAAGGTCCCAGAATTGAGTTTGGTGACAACTCAAAAGGCTACACAAGGGGATATGGAACGCTGAACATTGGGATTGCTTCAGTTCCAAGAGTTATATATATTGAAGGACTTCAAAACAAACTCCTTTCTATCAGTCAATTGTGTGATAACCTTAACAGAGCTACTTTTGACGCTGGTTTATGTGATGTTGTTGATAAATCTACAGGGAAAACAGTGTTCTCAAGGCATCTCCAAGGTATTCCCATATTTTATGGTTCCCGTATCCCAATTTTTGTGCGGAAACAATATTTCGTCTCCAACACTATTTCCCTATATTTTCCCTAAAAATGAATATTCCATAATATTCTCTTTTTATACTCTTATAAATCAAATTAAAATGCAATTTTATGATATCTTTAATTATAACTTAATGATATAATATTTTTAATTTTGATTTATTAATATAATTAAATTAAATATAATAATATATTTAATGGAAAAATTAAAATTAATTGCAAAAAAGATAATTTAAATTAGTTGAATAAAAATCATAGGTAACATCATAATATCTAATTTCTAGAAGACGAAAACTCATTCCACAAATGTTCAATCAATGCATTCCGAAGCATGAAATGATCATTTGTGTCTTTAATTTCGCATCTTATGTAATTTTAATTAATGTAATATTCAGCATGTTATGTAATTTCAATTAATGTTCAACTCATGTATTTTCCTTTTGGTAATATTAAGTAATTTCAGTTAATGTTATATTAATTATCTAAATTTATTCTAAAATAAATTAATTAATAACCTAGAAATAATCAAATAAATACACTCCTCTCTCACTTTCTCGGTCTGTCTCACCCTCTCTCGCTCTGTCTCACTACCATCGCTCTCTCTCTGTTTCTTCCTCTTTCTCTCCCTCTCTCACTGCCTCTCGCTCTCGCCGTCTCACCCTCTCTGTCTCTCACCGCCTCACATCTCTCGTCGTTTCTCCCTCTCTCTCCCTCTCTCTCTCTCTCTCTCTCTCTCACACACACAGTCTCACCGCCTCACATCTCTCAAGCTCTCTCTCGACCGCTTCTTCAGGTAAGCACGCTCTCATAGTTTGTCTTCATATCTTCAATTTTCATATCTGGCACAAATCATCATCCAGATCTTGAATTTTCAATTTCAGGTTTTCAATACATGTGTCCACATCTCTTGATTTCGTTTTTGTGTTTTCAATTTCATGTTTTCCAACTGGAAACAGAAAACTTCCGCCAATTTTGAATGGTTTTTCAATTAAAATTAAATAAAAAAAGATAGGGGAGAGGCAAATTCTTTCCCAAAAGAATGGGAGAAATCTTTCCTCCCCTATGATACGGGAGTGTTGGAGGTTGAACAGTGAAATTTTTTGAGGAATTCCCATAATTTAGTGCAGCGTTGGAGATGGTCTCAGGCTCGCGGAGGAAGAATATCCATGTTGCAAACTGAAACACCGCCGAACCTGAAGCTTGCTTGGTTGCACAGATGAAATCTAGCGATAAAACAGGATGGATGTGACATAAAAGGCTCAGTCACCTGAACTTCAAGGCAATGAACAAGCTGGAAAGGAACACAAAAGTCAGAGGACTGTCCAACGAAGTATTTATTAAAGACAGAATTTATGAAGCATGCTTGAAGGGAAAGCAGACAAAGAAAAACAATCTCCTAATTCTGTCACCTTCCACTGATGGAATCCTTCAACTGCTCCACATGGACCTGTTTGGGCCAGTCACTCCAGTGACTATAAGAGGCAAGAAGTATGCCCTCGTCGTTATTGACAATTATTCAAGATAAACGTGGTTCATCTTCATAGCCAACAAATCTGATTTCAAGATTGAGTTACCAATATTGCTGAAGAAACTCAGTGTGGAAAAAGACATCAAGATTCAGAGGATACGCTCAGACAGAGGGACTAAATTTCTAAACTCAATTATAAAGGAGTACTGCGATACTAAGGGGATTCAACACGAGACTTCAGCAGCTTGCACACCCCAATAGAACGGTATTGCAGAACAAAAGAACATAACAATAAAAGAAGCAGCAAGAACGCTCCTAGCAGACTCTGGATTACCTTCAACAGATGCTAGTGACACCGCCTGCTATAATCAGAACCGCTCATTACTAACAAAGCAACACATGAAGACACCATACGAACTATGGAAAGGGAGAATTCCTTCTATTTCTCATTTTCATATGTTTGGCTGTCCTTGCTTTATCCACATCAATGGAAAGGATCAGTTAAAGGTCTTTGATAGCAAATCTGATCAAAGAGTGTTCTTAGGATACTCCCGAGTCAGTAAAGCCTTCAGGGTCTTTAACTACCGGACCCTTTGCATGGAAGCAAGCCCTCATGTTATTTTGATGAGTTTGTTACTGAGAACGGGAAATATAATAAGACAAATACTGAAGATGTCAGCAACAAGCTACAGGAACTCAAGCTGAATGGTAAAACTGACAAGATCCAGCATTCTTGGGAAGATGAATCATACGAAAAAGAAACTCAGACCTATCCCGCAGGCAACGCAGCTGACCTGGTTGATTCTACTGAACAAAATTAACATCAGGTAACACGTGTTGGTCCCGAGATAAACGTTCAGGTGTAGAGGGGGGGGGGGGTGAATACACCTGAAAACTTTCTCAACTTAAACACGAACAGTCCTTTTCAGGAGAGTGTCTTGCTGAACAGGTTCAGTAGACCAAATAAGTTGTTCTGAATCGCGTGGCAAAGTGACTTACTATACTGAGGCCTGCTAGTTGACTGAAGTCAGAATTCAGTACCTTTCAGTAACAGTTCACTAGAGTGCGGAAATGTGTAGGCCTAATTCAGTTAGTTAGAAAATGTTTTTAGTAAAACTGTTTCAGTATATTAGTGCAGTCTTTTAAGCTTTGCTGAAACACAGTTGAAATGATTTTGAAAGATATTTTTAGTATGAACAGTAATCAATGCAACAGTAAAACAGATCACACAGAACACAACGATTTTTAAAGTGGTTCGGATATCAAACAATCCTACGTCCACTGTCCCGAAAAAATTAGGAGGCTATTTTATTATACTGAGTTAGTCTCAGTTAGTTTGTGCACTGGACAAACACTGGTCTTAGTGATTATACTGAGCAAGTCTCAGTTTACAAGATATCAAACTAAAGCGTTTGACAAACTTTCCAACTATGAAGGAGTTCTTTATAATAAAGAACAGTTCAATGATGAACTCCTTCGATCTAAGCTATGGATAGGTTCAGTTAAGCTTAGGTTAGAGGGAAGGGAACAAGAAAGTGGCATATAGAGTGACGAACAGTGAGGTATAAACTCTGGGTTCGTGTTCAATCGCTTGGATACTAGAGGCTTTGAATCTGATTCAGCTGGGTTCCCTCTGAGCAAGAATGTCACCTTTCGCTTGAAGGTTTTCTCAGGAGTTCTTGCGGAAAGCTTGAGTCGGTTGAATTTGCTCATAATCGCTCTTGTGTGTTCTTAATTTCTAAGTTCGTGCGTGAGCTTTGTTTTGAATTCTTCCCTCTATTTATAGAGAAGTGTCATGGAAAGATCCGTTGGAGACGATGATCCATGTGTCACTCTCTTTTGGGTAGCTAACGACTCTTTCAAAGAAAATCTGGCAGAGTCCTTACCTTCCATTTCTGGAAATATGTTGACTTGCAGCTTTAATCAGAAAGTAGACAGCTGGCTGCTCGTCATTGGTCGAGGCTGTAGAAAATAGGTGAGACAAACAGACTTCAAGGCAGATCTGAAGCTGACTTCTCTGAACCTCGTATGACTCTACTGATTTGACTTATAAGATCACGCATACGGTCAAGAGACCGCGGCCGTTCTTGAAGTCCGACCTTGGTTCAGTAGTATGCTCCTGCTGAGTCCAACTCTATTGAAGGTCAACTCTGAGTTCAGTGAACTGCTCCTGCTGAGTCCAGTTCCACTGACTCCTTTCAGTATGCTGCTTCTGAGTCCAGCACTATTGAGTCTTCATTCCATGGTACTGAGGCTGATAGTCTACTGAAAAGTCAACAGACAGAACTGAGCCTGAACCATGCAGAAAGAATGATACTGAGTCTGAAACTCTCAGAGACAGTACAATACAATTATAACATAATGGTTCACCGATCAAATTAGGGTTTGGGATCATTCAAATCTATTAGCACTAAGCTACTGAATCATCTCCCATCAACACGGGTCGATGAGGAAGCCACTGTGGTAACTGAGACCTCTACTGAGAATAACAATTCAGGGGGAACGATTTATGTTCCTGGCGAAATGCCCCTGAACCTAGGAACTCAGTAGATCCTAACCTTCTTACTGAATTTCTTCAATCACAGAAAAACACTACTAAAATGCCTAACACTCCTGTTGACTGTACAAAAGTAATTTCAGAAGAAGAAACCAAGATTAAACGATCATGGCTAGACACTCACTCTTCCGTAAAGACAAGATCCATCAGCAACTGTATAGAAAAGATCCATCATCATTGGAGATCCATCAACAACTGTATAGACAAGATCCAGAATCTTTCAAGGACAAAGTGCTTTATATTCCTGTTTCTTATCTACTAAAGAACCTCAGTCGATAGAGGACGCACTCAACGATGTTGATTGGATTATTGCCCTGCAAGAGGAGCTGAACCAGTTCATCAGAAACAAGGTTTGGGAGCTCGTTGACAGACCTAGACACCAACACGTGATTGACAAACCTAGACACCAACACGTGACCAGGTGGGTCTTCAAGAACAAGCGTAATGAAAACAACGTCATGGTAAGAAACAAAGCTTGACTTGTTGCCAAGGGATACTGTCAAGCAGAGGAAATAGATTTTGATGAAATGTTCACTCCAGTCGACAGATTGTAAGCCATTCGTCTATTCCTGACCTATGAGTATATCAGATGGATGTAAAGTCAGTGTTTCTGAATGGTGTGCTGAAGGAAGAAGTCTATGTGGAACAATTGCCCAGCTTTCAGCAGGGACATCAGGCTTATAAACTCAGAAAGGCTCTGTACGGGTTAAAACAAGCACACACGGCTTAGTACAATACCCTATCAGACTTTCTTCTTCAAAAAGGTTTTCAAAAGGGGACAGTAGATCGCACTCTGTTCAGCATTAAGTCAGCAGATGACATTCTACTAGTGCAGATCTACGTGGACGATATTATTTTTGGTTGCAGAAATGTGACTATTTGTCAACAATTAGAGAAGATGATGAAGGAGAAGTTCGAGATGTCTATGATGGAGAGATGAACTATTTCCTTGGTTTTCAAGTAAGACAATCAACTGAATGAATATTCATCAACCAAGCCAAGTACACTCGAGACCTCCTGAAGAGATTTGGTTGTGACTCAAGCAAGTCAGTCAAGATCCCCATGAATACAAATTTTAAAATCGATCTAGACATAGAGGGAGCTTCTGTTAACTCAACTGACTATAGAGCTATTATTGGTTCTTTATTATATTTAATAGCAAGCAGACCTGACATAACTTATCTTGTAGATGTATGTGCAAGATTTCAGGCGAATCCCAAGCGAAGTCATCTGGACTCTACGAAGAAGATTTTGCGATATCTGAAGGGAACACCTGACGCTGGGTTATGGTATCCTGCTGATGATAATCTTGTTTTAATTGGATATTCTGACGCTGATGTTGCAGGATGCAGGATAGATTGAAACTCAACTTCTGGAACCTGTCAGTTCCTAGGCAGTAAGTTCATATCATGGTTCTCTAAGAAACAGCACTCAATAGCGACGTCCACTACTGAAGCTGGGTATATGGCTGCCGGAAGCTGCTGTGCCCAGATCCTTGGGCTTTGACAACAATTGCGTGATTATGGTATCATTCAAGATGAAGTGTCCATCTACTGTGACTCCACCAGTGCCATTAAAATAACTCAGAACCCAGTTCTTCATACGAGGTGCAAGCACGTGGATATCCGACACCATTTCATCCGAGATGATGTCGAAAAGAAGGATATCAAGATGGAGAAAATCAATACATATAGACAAAGGGTAAACATACTAACAAAGCCGCTGGCTGAAAACAGGTTCCGAGAACTCTAAGTTGAGCTAGGTCTACTGGATCCCACTGACTCGAGTCAGTAGAAAGATTCAGTATGACAAGTCAGTAAGTCAAACTCAGTACTTGATTCAGCAGGGAGAATCATATAGTACTCAGTAAGGGGGAACGTGAAATAAATATTGATTCTTCAGTATCACGAAGATCCTCCTGATTCGCAATTGGTAAACAGCTGACCACCAAGTTTAGCTGAAGAGGTTTGAGTATTATGTGCAGTATTTTACTCAGTGGCATGCTTGCATTTAATTAATCAGTAGCATACATTCAATGACATGAAACACATTTGTTTCCCGCCACAAATTCTTAAAGGAAACGTTCAGTAAAAATGTTCTTATTTAAAGCTCATTATTCTAAGAACTGACTGTAGCGCATTTAATGCATGTCTTCTCACCTTACTCCAACTATGCAAATCTTACATAAGTCGAGATTATGGACGGCTTAGTAATCATTCCTTCTATAACATTAAATCCTAACTGTCTGTCAAAAAGCGTGATTTAATCATGAACCTTAGATCTGGAAAACCGCTTGGTATTCAAATCTATATATAATCTTTCGCTTTCTCTCACGTCTCACTTTCGCAATTATCATTTAAGAGAGCTTCAAAATTCATGTAACTGCACTTAGATCAGATCTATCATCTCTCAACTGCACTTAGATCAGATCTATCATCTCTCAAGCACTGTTACATTCGTAATTTTTTAGTACTAACATTCTTTTTGTAGATTTCAGTTGAAAATGGCATCCCTATCGAGCATCTTTCAGAAGCCTGCATACATTGACAAGATCATTCAGAGTAGGGTCCTGTTCGAGCCAATCATGGAGTTCCATCTCTCGGAATTGCCATACTTGGAAAATATTTTCTCCGCTCTTGAGGCATTTGGCCTGAAGACGCTTCTGACGAAGCAACCTCTCGCTTATCTTCCGAGACAAGTGGTTAAGTTTTACTTCAACATGCATCAGGTGGAGGGAACGTACACAGAAGTAAACGATGTGAGGTATATGAAGGAGGTTTCACCTCAGTTATGGGAGGAGAGTCACGTCGACATAAACATTCTTGAAGGGCTGAAGTCAGTATTCGACCTTCCTGACCACGGCGTATCTCCTATTAGATACAAGGACGCAGAGCTCAACGTTTATATTAGGCGTTTCTGCGGAAGGGACAATATTTCCTTCAAAGCTGCTTTTCCGAAGAGGCAGCTCCTGCCAGAATTCAGAGGCCTGGCGTATATAGTTATCCATATCCTCACCAACGCGGCTGGTTCTTTTAACCAGCTATCCAAACCTAGACTCCAGATGATGATGGGAATCATGGACGGAGCTAAGGTTAACTGGGCTCAGTTCTTTATTTCTGAACTGAAAGCCAGTCACAAAAGTTTGTTGCCGGAGACACATGAGAGAAAAGACTAATTAGTGTGGGCAAACTTCTATATGGGACAAAAGTTTCAGCGCTAATAGAAGCTTCAGTATCATCACATGCGTCTTTTGGCGACATGAAATACTTTGATTAGAAATGATCAAGTTCAGGTCGAAAACAGCTACTGAAAAGTCCATCGAACGTGGAGCTGCACTGAAAAGGACTTCTACTGAATTGCCTCCACGTACCAAACACCCAAAAAGAAAGAAGCTGATTAAGTTAGGAGCTTCTAAGGCTATATCTCCGCCTCCCCCCACAGAGGGAAAACTTACTCGATGTGACACCAGTATTGAAGGTGCCACTCTCAAGGACAAACTTAAAAGAGTAAGTACTTAATAAACTCAGCTGGAGTTTGATGATGAACCAGCTGCTGAAGTTTGTTCAGAGCTACCAACCAGAGTTCAGCTGACCAAACTTAGGGTTGTATCCGATGTCCCTGAACAGATCCCTGAAATTGCCAACTATCAGGATCTGGTGGATGTAGATGTCAGGGCAAGGACTCAGATACTGCTGAGATTCCTTAGCTGGGATACTCTTGCTAATCTGATCTAGTAGTATTCTGTATCCACACTACTGTCAGAGGAACAACAACTGCACTCTGAGATAGGGCTTGGATAACCCGCAGAAATTGCATCCTTCGAAGACTTGAGATCAGCTATGTTATATCTTCTTGAGCTGAAGTCTTCCTCCTCTCCTGCCAGAGACCCTTCGCCCACTGACCACCCAGCTGAAGGTGATGATTCAGCACCCAAGGATGCAAATCAGGGAGACTCTACTGAGGGCAAAACTCCCAGCGAGAAGGGCGATTCACCACCTCCACCTCCAGCACCAGGTGCTGCCTCGGTTGCGTCATATTCAAGACAGCAACAACTCGCCTCCTCTGAGCATAGGATCGGTACATTTTCATACTAGACCAAACCGATTGGTACCGTATCCTCGAGGGCAATCAACCGGGCTATCAGGAAGCAAGGAGATAAAAATCATCTTCTGGCTAAGGATGTGCACCTGAAATGGTCGCAATACAAGAAAGCTCAGACTGAGCGCGTTGACGTCCTAACCAGAGAAGTTAAGAAGATCTCAGAAGCTCCTACTCTAATTTTTCAGGAGATCATCGAGACTGCTCTCGCCGCTCAGAAGCTGGACTTGGCCACACAGTGCCAGCAGTTGCTAGAAGCTCAATCGAAGAAATTTTCAGAGCAACTGGCTGTAGCATTGGCTAAGGTCCAGAAGACCATGGATGAAAGGAACAAAGTTGCAAGCTCTAGTGTGTCTAGAGCTCTTGAAACTCAAGCTGCAACTCTGACAGTCATCCAGTCTGCAATGAAGGATTCACTCGACGAATCTCTTCTGCAGCAAAGGAATCAAACTGAATCACAGATCAAGCAAATTTAAAAAGATCAAGAGAATGATTGGGAACATTATTGCGATGCTGTCGGGGACCTCAACTCCACTTCCGAACCGATCTAGTCATCTGTCTACAACTTTCAAAAGGAAGTAGCAGTCATTAAGACCTTACTGACCTCGGTTGATGATGCCAAAAAGGGATAAAGTAAAGGGAAGGAAGTTCAAGAGAAGAAGTTAGATGCAAGGAAAGGGGAACAATCTAAGGGGGAAGGAACGTCAGAGATAGAAGAGTTCAATGGTCTCCCCTCCCATCCGTGCAAGAAAAGGCTAAGGAAAAAGCCTCAGCTGAAGGCCCTACGGAGCCTCAGCAGGTAATTACGCAGCTGACAATCCAGGCTAGTAGATAAGGAGAAGGATCCTCAGATTAGGCACATATTGACGAGATAGCTGAGTTCGTCGAGGCAACAGAAGAGGACATTGTGCCTTCGCCGCCGAAGACGCCTGGCAAGGAGATTGCTACTGAAATCTCTCCCCCTCCATTGCCTAAGTTCAAGACCAAGAAGGAACAAGAGGCGCATGACGAACTCATAGCTCAACAGCTGCAGGCTCAGCTAGACCATGAAGCAAGACTCGATGAAGAGGCCAAGCTGAAGAGAAAGCCAAAGTCCCAGTGGCAAGGATGTCAAGGAGTAAGGCTCAGCGAATGAGACTTCAAAAGCCAAAGCCAACACCTCCTCCAAAGACTCAGCAGAAGCAGAAACCCTCTGAAAAATTAGCTTCTGAGTCTACTGAAGACTCTGATACTAACAACCTTCCACTTTCTAGAAGGAAGAAGAAAGCTCCCAAGCTCACAACAGAACAAATCGCAGAGGAGAACGTCTTATGGCACGCAATCGAACTAGGCCTCAACTTCAGAGCAAGAGATAGGCTTACAACTGAAGCAAGAGAGAGACTAAGACAAGCCGAACTGGCAAAGCTTATTGTACAAACTGAGAAGGCAGCCAGAGAAGAAGTTCTAGAGCAGAGAGATCCCAAGAACCTCAAAATTCTACAAACGCGGTGGGCAGAACCCACATCTTAGGAAAACTCCATTCCGCCACGTAGATAAGTAGATCCCTTGGAACCTGAATGAGGAATGGGAGAGTCTAAAGGAAGAATTTATCAAAGCTTACTATGTATGGCAATGTTATTCAAGCGAAGTTCCGGCGGTTGAATTGTTTGACCAATTCCTATAAACCCACGACCCCAACTTCAGAGCACAGATCAAGTTACTCCTTTATACGGAGAAATTGTCTTTCACAGTCCCTACATATCGTTAGCTGATCCCTCCCAGGACTCTTCAAGGAGCCATCTACACAAAGGAGATAGAGGATGAAGTGGAGATAGACGTGCGTCTCAACGATCTTGACTTTGGGTCGTAAACCGATCTTCCAACTATCAAGCTACTAAGGGAAGCTATCTACAGATCATATGGGCTTGATCCTCCTGTGGCCAAATCTGCTGCTTCAAAGCCAAGATTCAGAAGTTCAGATCTCAGAAGTAGCACACTCAGCCTTCCTCGTATCTTTCCTTTTTCTCTCTTTGATTTACTGATTGTAATGTACTCTCATGTCATATCTATAAAATTAGTATTTTCGTTTGGCCAGAAAACCACTCATTGTCATATAGATGTGTTATTTACTTTTAACACTAACTGATCACTGAAGTGATCAACACACACTCATTGTCCTGATTTCTTCTAATGTGCCTATCTTATGTAAGTTGTTAACATGTGTTTTCAGTGTCCAGTTATTGTTAACTGAGTTGTTTTTAGGTTAGCAGTTTAGTACTTAGTGGTTTTGGCATCATCAATTAGGGGGAAATTGTAGGGATATGAGTCAGTGGTCTAGTAGATCATTGCTAGGGGTTACGTAGAACTTGAGTTAGTAGTTCATGTAACCCACGACAATATGGTAATATCTGTTATGTTGGAAATTGTGGTGATACTGAATTGTATTGCTGTAGAATTGAAGATCCCAAAACCCTTCTTGAACACTGTGTGTGTAGAACCGTTTTGATGTAATAGGCTAGACTTGGTTTGATTGTTATACATTTTTTTTTAGTCTAAGTCCTGTAAGGGGTATATTGTTGGACTGAACTTCAGTAGAGAACTTAATGTTCCAGAACCCCGAGTCATCGGTTCAGTGGACCTCAGTTGTCTTCGGAGTCCGTTGCTGACAGTACTCAGTAGAAGATTCTCTCAACAGACCTTGGAAGAAGACTCAGTATGATCCCTGATCTACTGATTGAGTGAAGAGTTTTGTTGTCTTTGAGTCAGAGTTAACTACATTCAGCAGAAGAACCTTATCAGCCGACTTAGATGAAGACTCAGTATGATCAGCCCTGATCCACTGAATGGATGCAACTCAGTTGCAGACCAGACAAGGAAAAACGACTGCCTAATCCTTATCAGTCGAATGTCAGCAGTGAACATTCAATATACGAGGTTCAGAGAGTCAACTCAGATAGAAGACTGATGTCTTACAATTCTCACCTACTACAAACCTCAACCAATGAGAAGCAACCAAAGCTTACCTGCTCTGACACTACAGCTGCTCTCATGTATAGAAAGCCAACCACTCTGCGGCAACATTTCAAAAATATATGGCCGTTTTTCTTGGAGTTTTGTGACAAGTGGCATCGTCCTCTACAACGGATACATGCCTGGGTCACAACTATAAATAGAGAAGAGTCTCCAAGCTCAACGTATGGGACATCAAGGGAGCACAAGCTTACAATCATACAACTTTCTAGTGCACTCAAAGCCAATCCAGTAAAGAACTTGCTTATTTGAATATCCTTAGTTCTTCTCTCTACAGAATCTTTAGGTTCCCTTCTCTATCCAAGTATCATTGTATATCTTTAGGTTAGAACCTTCGAAGGAGTTCACATTATGTGAATTGTTCTTATTGTAAGAACTCCTTCATTGTTGGAGATCATCCCCTCCCCTTCAAACTTCGGTTTTATGTGTAAGGTCGCTAAGGACTATAACTACAAAGGTCTGTCCAGTGCACAGATTCCTTGTTGAGGCTTGCTCAATTTAATCAACAAGACCTCCTATTTAGTAGGACCGTGGATGTAGGATCTTGCGTATCCGAACCACGTTAAAAATTGCTTATGTCATTTATTCTTTTATTGCATTACGTTCAAACTGTTTACAAAATCATCCTTTGCATAAAACGAACTTGAAAAGTGCACCAGCCAAAACGGTTTTGGTTTGCGTAAAAAGGTTTTCAAAGAGACGAAGTCTACTGGGTCCCACACTTATCCGCACAACATTCTGCAACTGAACTTCTCATACTAACCTTAGTCAGTAGAATGGACTCAGCTGCTGAATCACTCTGACCCGCGATCAGAAGGTTTATCTAGCACTGAATTTATTCAGTAGCAAAACTTAGCATTCAACTGACCTTCGCGTTTGAGGAAAAACTTGCAATCAAGTATATTCACCCCCCCCCCCCTCTACACCTGATACTTATCTTCGGACCAACAATTTGTATCAGAGCGGTGTTCTTTTGATCATCATTTTTGAAAACTTATTGGTCTACTCGAACAGATCCAGAAAATGTTTTCCCTGCACAAGCATCTCTTCATATATCCTTATACTCTTACCTATAATGTCTTATATGCCAGGTATTCGGATGGTACCTATATTCTCTGCGGATAATTATACAGTATGGCGTGTGAGAAGGGAGGCACACCTTACATCGCTGCATGACAATATGACTAACATCCTTGAGACAGGACCAATCATTCCCATGATAGATAGCGTAGAATATGCTGATGTGGGAGGTGTAGCAGCACGAACTGGGCCGAAGGTTCCCAAAGAAAAAGCTACCTTCACGCCAGAAGAGAAGAAATTACACAATCTTAACCGAGTGGCGCGGAATGCAATCATGACAACACTCAATGATTATCATCCCAGGAGAGTGCAAGACTTCAAGACGCAAAGGAACTTTGGGACACCCTGGCTGTACTGAGCCAAGGAACCTCGCAGATTAAGGAAAACAAGCTCGAGCTAGAGCTTCAGAAGTTGCAGGCTTTGGCTTCTAAGCTTGCAATCAGGTGTATTCACCCCCCCCCTACACCTGATACTCATCTCCGGACCAACAGGAGATGCAGGCTTTGGTTTCTCAGCTTGTTTTGACTTTATCGGAGTCTTTGCCGCTGCAGACCTAGATTGCCTGGGATATACTGATCTAGTTCGGGTAGGAACTAGAGTACGGATCAGTACGCCTTTCTTAGCTTTGGCCTTCTGGGCATCTTCCTTTTCAAGCTCACATGCGAGTTGTTCATCATACACCATCTGCTCTTCACGCGTTTTGAATTTGAGTTTTTTAGGAGGAGAGGGAGAAGGAGAGGCTAGAGCTTTGCCTTTGCCTTTGGCTTTAGCTGACTTCGCTGCTGACTCTGGTTGTGGCTCTTCTTGCTCTTCTTCAGGTAGAGCTTCCAAATACTGAGTCACATTAGCAACTGCTTTTTCAGCAGGCTCTCCCGAGCCTTCAGCTTCCTTCTCTTTCCTTTTGATTGCAGTTGTGGCGCTGGGACCTGCCTCTTCGGCTTTCAAGAGGGTCAGTAGTTGAGAAGACCTACTACTTTTCCCCTTTTTGGCATCATCTATGAGGGTTGCCAAGGCAGTCACTTTAGTGTTCAGTCCCTCGATAGTTGTTCTGATCGAGTCTAGAGAGGCTGCAACATCTCCAGCTGCATCAGTATAGGAAGTCCATCTCATGTCGTGCTCTAGATTGATAGCCTTCAATGGAGCTGACTTAGATTAATCTATCCTCTTCAGATAAGCTTCCATAGAGTCCACAGCTTCTTTTCGGATCTCTGTACATGCAACATGCTGCTCTACGAGTGCCTAAGAGATAGTCTTAGTAGCAAGCTTGTGTCGCTGCTCGACTGTTTTCAGGACCCGATCTATTGCAGAGGCCACTTCCTAAGTGAAAGTCTTAGCCTGATTCTGCAGAATGATTTGGAACTGAGCTTGCAGATCAGTCCGTTGAGCCTCTAGTGCTTTTGTGAGGATCGCTTCATTATTTACTTCAGTAGGGGTGCTGATCCTCTGCACTTCAGCAGATAAGGTACATAACTCCTTGGTCTGAGCCTCTGCGAATTGGCTCCATCTGTTGTTCCCGTCTTTTGCAAGGAGACGGTTCTTGTGACCTTGGTGTTTGACAACCTTATTAATGGACGCCAATTTGAGATCCTTGGTCTCAGCAGCCTGGTATCGAGATTGTTTCTTCAGCTGAGTCTCGGATGGCGTAGGGATGACTGCGCCTGATTCAGGAGGAGGTGGCAGCGAGTCGTCCTTGGGAAATTGTCCCTCAGCAGATACTCCTTGATCTACCTTAGGTGAGTTGTCACGGTGAGAGTCAGACTGAGTCTGGGGCTGAGCAGGTTGATCAGATTCCCCCTTCAGACTCAAGACCATTAGCATGGCGGCCCTAAGATCCTCCATAGAAGCTATGTCAGCCGGCTCACCATAGCCAATCTCCTCAAGAAGATATTGCTCTTCTCTAGACAGTTCAGAAGTTGAAACCACACTCATTAACCCACTCTTCATCTTAGACATAGTGATTGTTAAACCTGCGCACTCTTCATCAAAGTTGAAACCACACCCATTAACCCACTTCACTTTGCTCTTACTTGTTTTTCTACTTTCTTGCTATTTTAATTTCCTAATTTAGGATAAAACAAACCCAATTTAGGACCAAGTAGATAGTGAAATAATTAGGATAATTAGAACCCAGCTGAGTCCTTGTGAGATCGACCTCGGGAGTTGCTAGATTAGGTATTACACCGATTCGTGCACTTGCGAGAAGTATAATTTGTTCATCAATACTCATTACATGTCAGCTAGACATAGTAGTCAGCTGAGTCCACGTTGATGCCACTGAGTATTTTCAGCAGTATTGAGAGTTTGTTCCCCCTCACTCAGTACCCTCTGGATAGTCTTACTGAATTGAATCAGTAGGATCCAGTAGACCTAGTTCTACTAAGGGATCGTTGAATCTGGTCTCAGCTAGAGGTTTGGTCGGGATATCAGCTCGTTGCTTATCAGTGTGGAGCTTTTCTATTCTGATATCCTTCTTTTCTACATGATCTCTGATGAAGTGATGTCTGATGTCCTCGTGCTTGCATCCAGTATGTAGAATAGGATTCTGCGTGATTGTAATGGCACTGGTATTGTCGTAGTAGATAGACACTTCATCTTGATGAATGTCGTAGTCTCTCATATGTTGTCTGAGTCACAGTATCTGGGCGCAACAGCTTCCAGCAGCCATGTATTCAACTTCAGTAGTGGACATAGCTACTGAATGTTGTTTCTTGGAGAACCAAGATATCAGCTTACTGCCGAGGAACTGACAAGTTCTTGAGGTTGATTTCCTGTCGATTCGACATCCTGCATAGTCAGCATCATAATAACCAGTTAGTTCAAGATTATCATCACTAGGATACCATAATCCAACATCAAGTGTTCCCTTTAAGTAACGAAGAATTTTCTTCGCTGAGTCTAAGTGGCTCCGGTTGGGATTTACCTGAAATCTCGCGCATATACCTACAACATAAGTTATGTCAGGTCTGCTGGCTATTAGGTATAATAAAGAATCGATAATAGCATGATAATCAGTAGAGTTTACAGATAATCCCTCTTTATCAAGATCTATCATGAGATTTGTATAAATGGGTTTCTTTACTGATTTGCTGGATTAGCAGTCGAATTTCTTGATGAGATCTCTTGTATATTTAGCTTGACTGATGAATATTTCCTTCTTGGATTGTTTGACTTGATGTCCAAGGAAATAAGTCATCTCTCTCATCATCGACATTTCGAACTTTTCTTTCATCATCTGTTCAAACTTCTGACACAGAGTCCCGTTCCTTGATCCAAAGATGATGTCGTCCACATAGATCTGCACTAATAGGATGTCAGCTTCTGACTTGATACTGAATGAGGTGCGATCTACAGTTCCCTTATGAAAACCTTTCTGAAGGAGAAAGTCTAATAAGGTATCGTACCAAGCCCTAGGTGCTTGTTTTAACCCATACAGTGCTTTCTTAATTCTATAAACCTGATGTCCCTGCTGAAAGTCGGGCGGTTGTTCTACGTAGACTTCTTCCTTCATCACGACGTTCAGGAAAGCTGACTTCACACCCATTTGATAGACACTGAATTGCTGATGTGTTGCATATGCTAGGAATAGACGAATGGCTTCCAACCTTGCAACTGGAGCGAACGTTTCATCGAAGTCTATCCCTTCAGCTTGACAATAACCTTTGGCAACAAGTCTGACTTTATTCCTGACAGTGACGTTGTTTTCATCTCTCTTGTTCTTGAAGACCCACTTTGTTCCTATCACGTGTTGGTGCCTGGGTCTGTCTACAAGCTCCCATACGTCGTTTCTGGTAAACTGGTTGAGCTCTTCTTGCATGGCAGTGATCCAATCAGCACTATTCAGCGCATTCTCAATGGTATGTGGTTCTTCAGTAGACAAGAAACAGGAGTAAAATGCACTTTCTCATTGTCAGAATCTGGATCTTGTCTTGACACTAGCTGAAGGAACTCCGATTATTAGATCTGAGCTATGAGAATCTAACCATGAATAACGAATCTTGTTACTTCATCTGAAATTGATTCAATACAAATAGTAGGAGTGTTAGGAATTTCAGTTGTACTATTCTGTAATTGAAGCAATTCAGTAATAAGATCATGTTCTACTGAGTCACCAAGTTCAGGGGTATTTAGATTAAGAGCATTAGTAGTTCCCCCAGAGTTGTTATTCTCAGTAGAGGTCTCAATTACCACTGGGTTTCTTCATCGACCTGAATTACTTGGGATTGATTCTGTTCAGTAGAATCAATCTCCTCAGCTATATTGCTTGTTGGTTGATTCTGAATTTCATCGCCTGAATCATCATCCCAACAATGCTGGATCTTTTCGATTTTATCTTTTAAGCTTAAATCATGTAGCTTGCTCCTGACCTCTTCAGCTTCTTGCTGAGAGTTTGACTTCCTGTCCTCAGAAGTAAATTCATCAACTACCACATGAGGGCTTCCTTCCACGCAAAGGGTACGCTAGTTAAACACCTTGAAAGCTTTGCTGACCCTGGAGTATCCTAAGAAAACTCCCTGGCCTGACTTACTATCAAAGACCTTTAATTGATCCTTTCCATTATTGTGGATAAAGCACGCACAGCCAAAAACATGAAAATGAGAGATAGAAAGAGTTCTCCCTTTCCATAATTCGTATGGTGTCTTCATGTCCATCTGAGTCAGTAGAGATTTGTTCTGAGTGTAACAGGCAGTGTCAGTAGCTTCTACCCAGAACCTCAATGGTAGACCTGAGTCTGCGAGTAATGTCCTTGCTCCTTCTTTAAGTATTCAGTTTTTCCTTTCAGCAAGACCATTCTGCTGAGGCGTACATAGCGCTGAGGTCTCGTGTTGAATGCCTTCAGCTTCACAATAGTCCTTCATCATTGAGTTCAGAAACTCTATTTCACGGTCTGAGCGTATTCTCTGAATTTTGATATCCTTCTCGACGCTTAGCCGTTTCAGCAGTTTCGGCAGTTCAGATTTGACGTGAGATTTATTTGCGATGAAAATCACCCATATATATCTTGAATAGTCATCAATGACTACAAGAGCATATTTATTTCCTTTGATTTTCACTGGATTGACTGGCCCAAAGAGATCCATATGAAGCAGCTGAAGTATCCCATCAGTAGAAGGTGAGAGAATAGGCGGATTGCTTGACTCTGTTTGCTTCCCCTTCAAGCGTGCCTCACAATTTTTGTGTCTTTTTAAAACTTTGTTGGGCAGTCCTCTGGCTTTAACATCCCTTGCTAGCTTGTTCATCTTCTTGAAGTTCAGATGGCTCAGTCGTCTGTGCCATAGCCATGCAGTTCTGTCATCTGACTTTGTTTATGCTAGCAGGCAAGCTTCAGGTTCGACGTGTTTCTTCGCCACGACCCTGATAACATAGTTTTTCTTGTAGATTTATCAAGAACAACACAAAAACCTGAGTCAAAAGTTACTTTTTTGGACTTATCACATAATAAACTAACAGAAAGGAGATTATGTTGAAGTCTTTCAACATATGATACTGTAGGAACAGTTGCAGTTCCTATTTTCAGTGTTCCATATCCCCTTGTATAGCCTTTGGAGTTGTTACCAAACTCAATTTGGCTCCTTCTTGCTGAACATAGTCGATCAGCAGATTCGTCTGATGCATCATGTGCCTTGAGCATCCGCTGTCCATAATCCAAGGGTCCTTTAGCACCTCAGCCTCTTCTCCGGCCATGAGACACAGTCCAATGTCTTCTGCTTCAATAGCGACGAACGCAGCTGTTGGTCCGGAGACGAGAGTCAGGTGTAGAGGGGGGTGAATACACCTGAGTACTGTTTCTTTTTCTCAAACGCGAAGGACAACTGAGCTGTTGGTTGCTACTGATGAATAGTGCCAAATAGTAACCTTCGAACGCGGGTCAGAGTGTCAACAACTGAGTTTCTCCTACTGACTTTTGTCAGCACTTGATTCTCAGTCAGTGACTTAGTGCGGATAAGAGTGTGGGGCCCGGAGATTCGTCTCAGTTGAAAACGTGATTTTCACAACTTAAATAGTTTTGGCTAGTGCACTTTATGAATACATTTTATGCAAGATATGACTTTGTAAGCAGTTTGTATGCAATGCAATAAAACAGTAAACAACACAAGAAATTTTTAACGTGGTTCGGAAACGCAAGATCCTACGTCCACGGTCCTGCTGAACAGGAGGTCTTGTTGATTAATCTGAGCAAGCCTCAGCAAGGTATCGTCGTGGGACGGATGACCCTTCTAAGTTATAGTCCTTAGCGACTTTTACAAATCAAACCTAAGTTTGAAGGGGAGGGGATTTTCTCCATCTAGGAATGAGTTCTTACAATAAGAACAATCACTAAAAGTGAACTCCTTCGAGAATCTAAGCTATAGATATGAACTTTGAGCTTAGCTAGAGAAGAGGGATCTAAAGAACTCTAGAGAGAAGAACTAAAGGTATTCTACTGAGCAAGTTCTTCGCTGGATTTATCTTGAATGCGCTAGAGTTGTTTCAAAAGCTTGAGCGTTTATCCCTTGATATCCCATGCATGGAGCTATGATTTTCTTCTCTATTTATAGTCGTGACCCAGGCATTTGCCTGTTGGAGAGGACGATGTCATGTGTCACAAGCTTCCAAAGAAAACGGCCATATATTTAAATTGTTGCAGCAGAGTTGTTGGTTACTGTGCATGAGAGCACCTTTAGTAGGTCAGAGCAGATAGGCTTTGGCGGCTTCTTATTGGTCGAGGTTTGCGGTGGGTGAGATTTGTCAGACATCGGTCTTCATCGGAGTTGACTCTCACTTATCCTCGTATGATCTTCTACTGACTTTCGAGTGATGTTAAAAGGTGGGTCGTTTCCTGTCGGATACAGTAGACTTGATGCAGTCTATGTCTTCTTCGTCTGAGTCGGCTGATAGAGATGTTCTGCTGAGTGTAGTCAGCTGATGACTCCAAAGGTACTGAGCTTTGTATGAGAGTTCTTCTACTAATGTCTATCATCTAATGAGATGTCTTCTACTGAGCGAAGATCAGCTGGTGACTTGAGAACGCAAGCTCTTACACTGATGACGTGGGGTTCTGGAAAGTAAGCTTCCTACTGAAGATGAATCCAACATCTTACCCTGTACAGGACATAGACACAAGAGATAAAGAAATCAAAACCAGTCTAGCCTATTACATCATCTAGTCTTATTGACACTACACTACTGATACCAGCTGGGTTTTGGGATCTTCAATTCCATAGCATGAACACTATGATTTCCCCCAATATTATTTTACCCATTAAAAATGCTAAGTATCATCTACTGACTCATAACCCAACAATTTCCCCCTAATTGATGATGCCAAAACCTCTATAAATTCTGAAGAGAATAAGTCCCAAGCTACTGACATAAGAAGACTTCAGTAAAAGCTGAGCAAATAACTCAAGGAAATCAGCAGCTGATAGATAGGCACATCAGAGAAACGGTTATGTGTGAGTGTGTGTCAGATCACTTCAGTGATCAGTTGTGATAAAGATAACACAAACAAAAGCCGTAAGACAATGAGTAATTGTCTGGCCAGAAGAAGGAACAGTTGTATAAATGAGAATGAGTTACAGGGTTCCTATCTTCTATATAAAAATATGAAGACTACTGCTAACGTCTGAACTTCTTAGTCTTGCTCTTGAACTTCTTAGTCTTGCTCTTGATTCCTCGGACGCTTTTACTGAGTTGTCTCCTGGTGACATTATTCTGAGATATTCAGTGCTTGACACGATTTTCTTTCCTGATTCAGTGGGTTCTAAGATACCCAACTGAGTTCCTCATGCTGAGTCCTTTCAGTTGACATAGGATGTTCTACTGAACCTATCAGCTACTGAACTATAGCTAGCCTATTGAGTTCCTAACATGTTGAACTCAACTGAGCTATTACATTATAGGGTTCATCATTCAGCTAAGGGGTTTTTGGTTCTTCAAATCTTAGCATACTGAATCTCATACCCAACACTACACGATTCCTTATTCCCATCCTAGACAGTAATCTTAACCTACCGTGTTAATCGACCTCCCTTGCCTCCTAACTTGGGGTATTATTTTTCCTTGCTTGGTGGTTTTTCCCATTGGGTTTTACACCTTGCAAGGTTTTAACGAGGCCCACAATCTTACTAACTTCCGAGATGGATGGAGGCAGAGTATCATGTATTTTCGGCAATCCAAGCTTTATATGTTTAAAATTATGCATGTGCATGATATTAGGCTTGTCATCATTTCAGACTTGATAGGTCTCTCCCATGGTTTGGGGTGTTTTCTCCAACGGGAATGTCTATGTGGTCTCGGGTGTTATTTGTTATTTGTATGTAACATCTTTATTGCAATAAATTAAGGTTTAATCCAACAAAAAAAAGGATGCACGTTACACCATGATTTCGAATGTAAAGAGATATTTCAAAAATGACTGATCAATTTCACTTATTTTTCCTTTTTTTTCTGAGAGATACATGCAGTGGCGGAGCTAGGGTTTTTGTGCAAGGGGTGTTAAAATGTTAAAAATGTGTTTAAAGGGAATCGAACACAAGTCAATCATAAATAACAGAGTTGCTATATCAACTAGACTAGGAGGCTTATATGTAAAATTTACTAAAATATAAGATATATATCAAATCCTAGGGGTGCTATAGCACCACTTATCTCCTACGTGGCTCCGCCACTGGATGCATGATTAAGTCCTTGATTAGGAAATTAATATTTAAATAGGGACTAGTAGCAAAATGGCTTATTGTATAAGAACTTATCATATAAGTTCTTAAACTTAGTAAGTTGTTTGCGTTTGAATGCATTCATTGATAATATCTATACTTACTCCGTCCCATTTGACTTTTCTTGTTTTCCTATCCGAGCTTTCTCAACTTGTTATGTTTTTTAAAATAATGAAAAATAGTTACTTCACAAACTCCCACTTTTCTTGTGAGATCCACTCATCTACACACACCAACCACATATCTCTCAATCTTCTTCGAGAAAAGAAATGAGATAAGTCAAACGGGATGGAGTGATTACAATATAAAAATAAAAATTATAGTTTAAAAAGTTATAGGAGTCGGAATTCAATGGGGTAGATCTCTACATAAACTCATTATTTAGGAAAACAAATTACACAAGAACTTATGACAAAAGGTTAACACAAGAACTTATGACAAAAGGATAAGAACTTATCATTTAAATTCTTAAATTTAATAAGTTGTTTGCTTTTGGATACTTACATTATGTAATATCCCAAAATTTCAATTAAGTTAAGTCAGAATAGACGAGTCTAATGAAATTGAATAATTAGTGGATTAAAATCTCTAAAATTATAGATACGGATTATTATTTAAGTGTTCATGCAGGAATGTTTGGACTCGTTATCCCTCTATGTATATATATGTTTCAGGAAGACTCATAACTATAAAATAGTAAATAAGATAATATCTACCTTTTACTTTATATGAAGGATGTAAATACACAAAGTTAATTATTATTATAATATATAAATATCTTACTTCAACACTAATTTTTTTTTTTTAAATAGTAAAGCAAAGTGGATTTACTATTCATAAGTTTAGATGGGAAGGGAATGGCGGCAGACAGCATCTATTTTATCCTCTCCCTCATTTGTTTCTCCTTCTCACCGCCTCAGTCTTTACTTCCTCATTCCGTCTCTCCCGTGAGCTCATCTCCAGATTTGTGAGGTAAGCTTATCATTCTTAATTCCTTCTCTTTTCTTAATAGTTGTTGATGTCCTAATTATGTGAGGTACATCTAGTTTAACCCTTGTTGTCTTGTGGATTTGATTATATGGTTTTATGATCTCTGGTCACTGTGTCAGAAGAGACGAAATGTCTCCAGGGGTAGGAGTTAGTGGCGGCAGCGGGAGGCTGCTGCCGAAGTTACGTTGGCAGTCTGCGTGTGTTCTGTTTTAATTTCCCAACCAGTCATTTTGAATCAAAATTCTGCTATTTTCTGTTGTTTAAACATCATCGAATTAGACACCATTAGAAATATCTCGTTTATGGCTTTCCAACGCCATCTTGTATTCGTAATTCCGAGTTCGGACTTGAAAGTTATGGCTCCCGAAAGTTAAGGTGTTAGTAGACTACGGCTACGGGTTTTGTTTTTCCCGTGAGCAGAACAGCAACTTTGAACCTGAATTCTGCACGTTTCCTTTATCCAAAATGCAACATATTATATATCATCGGAAAGCTCTTTTCGTTTTCTTTCCAACGCCACCTTCGGTTTGTAAATCAAAGATCGTACCCGAAAGTTATGGGTCCTAGAAATTGGGGTGGCGGTTGCGTTCTCTATTCTCGCTGAAACAGGGCAGCGAATTCCAGCTTGAATTCTACTCGGTTTTGTTCACCAAATCCCGGTATATAAGATACCGTTAGAAACCTCTCATCTTGAGCTTTTTATAAACACCTTCGGTTTGTAAAACCGAGTTCGGAGGTGAAAGATATAAGTTCTACAAGTTGTGGGTTTGTCGATGAAACTCAGTTTTCCTTTGGATGTATCATCTCGATTTCTGATCTATTCTTTTGCCCAAACCCTATCATGTTATATACCGTTGGAAAGTTCTTATCGTTGGCTTTACAACACTATCCTCTAATTTCAAATTGGAGCTCAAACCTGAAAGTTATGAGCCCTTGAAACACTATGGCGTAATTGCACGAATGGTTTTCGATGCAAGTTCGGGTTGAGATTCGAGCATCAAATTGGTACCGGATCAATGAGTTAGTTGACAAGTATTATAATCTACATTACGTATATTCCAACCATTATCTTGTTTCCATAAACCGATGGTCGGCTGGGTTAGAATTAAAGTGGTAAGTAGCGGTGTTGGTTTTCAAATTCAAATTAAATCTTATCTAATATTAGCTTAAGTTTTGGGATTTCAATTAAGCTTAGGATTTTCTTGTAGGCCCTATTCAAGAAGAGAAGTAACATCCGGATTTACAATAAATTAATATTGTTGCAGCTTTGAGGTGGGTTTTACTTTCCAAAACTATTTTGAGTTATTAAGCTCTATGAAATGTCATGTTTATCCATGAAAATATTTTTGTGCGTTCTACTTGTTTAATGCTCTGAATTTAATCGATCGAGATTCTCGACTGGCCTAACACGCTAGTGAGAATTGTGTACACCATTGTTAGTAGTGCAATGGGTTGATCGCCATTGTGTGCTAACCAGTTGGAGAGGACCTATGAGCTTCGGCTTTAAGTCTAACGGTTGGGATCTCTGGGTCGAGACCCGAGATCAGATGTTTATGGGATTCACTAGGTTGTAGCCCAAAGTCCGAGAGTAAGGATGTATAGAGTAAGAGTAATAGTAGAACGTGACAGTGCGCACATAAGGAGATAAATGTTGGTATGATTGGGAGTGGCTTTTGTTTCAAAACCTTTCAAGTCATTCGATTTATGCATGAATAAACTATTTATAAAAATGTTTATGAATTGCTTCACCCACTGAGTACACTAGTACTCAGCCCAAACTATTTTCAAAATGTTTTCAGGTTGGGCGGACGATGGTGATGAGCAAAGCTGAGGCGAGGGTTTCTGCTGTATGTCTATATTATATATTGCTTCCGCTTAAGTTTAAATATTTTTATTAAGAACTCTGATGGGCATATATCTTGTGTATTGTTTTTGGGCCTTGTGATACTTGTTTTGACGATTAATTGCTTAAAGACTCAATTTGAGTCGAATATTTGAATATAAAATTCTTGAGTACTGTTATCGTCTTTGTTTTCGGATGATTTATTATTGAAAGATTTGTTACAAAATTTATTGGATTTTCCGCTTGATTTATTCCAGATAATACAAACCCTTTTTCTTTCCCCGCTTCTTTTCTCCAACCCCCAGTCGCACCCTGATGATCGTGTCCTTCTCCGAAAATCGGGGTGTGACACATTAATAATAACTTATACAATATACATAAAAAAGAGTTATAGTATAAAAAAAAATGTAGCAATCATGATCGATGGTTAGATTTCTACATAAGCTCCTTATAAAAGTAAGTCAAAAGTAACTTATGGAGGATAATAAGTTATTTTTATAAATTCTCTCAAATGCATGTAAAATGACTTATTATTTAAAATAAGTTGAAATATGTAAGTTTTTGCAAACAGGGCCTGAGCTCGATTTTTTGTCCTACATTTCTTCCATAAATTTGTCTGTTAACTATTTTTCTTTCTGATTGTGTATACTAATTCACAATTTAAGGATTCAAAAACATTTTGTTTTCATAAAGCCGATCATTGTAGTATAATGGTAGATGCATGAGACCAAGTTACAAGTATTTTTTTTTTCTGTTTTTTTACATATGGTTTGCATATTATTTAATAGAACTAGTCAAATTCTCGGTATTATCAAATCCAGTTTGGAAGTTGATCCAAGAAATTCAAATATAATGGTTCAACCGATCGCACAAATTGAATTAATAGACCGAAATAGAATAATATTATAATTATATAAGAAAAACTCTACTAATAATCGGTTGAACCCATTGAACTAAAAACTATTTTAAACATAGCTTAATAATGTTAATAATCCAAATGAAATTTGACACACTATCTAGAAATTAGAACAAAGCAGTATAAAATAATCAAGAACAGCATAAAGCACAACTTTAAACTGCAATCAATTTTAAAAAATCCTTCAATTCACACACAATTCTACTTCTATCAAGGCTAAAATTTAATAACAATCAGTTTAAAATTCTTGAGGACAAATATTGATAGAAATGGAAGTGTGGGTTTTTTTTCTACTTTTAAAGGGTTTTTGATAGAAATGGATTATTTTTAAATTTTAGGGCTTTAGATTTTATTTAATTTCGCTGAATAAATTATTAAAATATTAAATAAACGGGTCAAGTCGGATCAATCCGATTCCCATCTCAATTGAACCGGTTGACCCAATCTGATCACACTTCCTCACTGTCATGGGTCATGGCTGAGTTTCGAACAGTAGAAATTCGGATTATCTAACGATTCAAATCACATACCTTAATTTGTTGGTGTGTTTGGTTGTCAAGATAGTCTAATGAGTCAAAGCTCACCATCACCTTCATGTGCACCGAAGGTCAGTGATTTTCAGTTATTTGTTTTACTTTTGAAAGTAATGTAATTAAGGCAAACAAAAGTGCAGTTTAAATTTCAGCTAGGAGTATTATTTTACGGAAAGTCTCAGATTTCTGTGTCTTATTCCTCTAAGAGAGGGTGATGGAATCATCGATGTCACCCAAATCGAGGTACGCCCTCCACATGTTTGGTGCATTGACAACAAATAGCAACCACTTTCTAACCACCGGCGCCGCCGCTCTCCGCCTGGGTGACTCCTTACGCCGCCGCCTGCTCCTCCGCTCCTCCCTTAAGGTTAGATGTCAAGTAGAAATAGAATCCCTATTTTCGGCAATTATGTATGTCGTTGGAATTGATGGGGTGCGTCTACTTTCTTACGGTTGAGCTGCCTTTTATTTGCTATTATGTCGTCGAAATCTACTTAGCCTTGAGATGTGCTGCATTAATTTGGATCAGCCCTTTCGTGGTTTGGTTAAAGAGATGGATAAACATGTGAAAATTTGTATGTTCCAGAATCCCGTTATTTAAACATGTCAAGGAAACACTTAAAGAAACTCTGGACAATTGAAAGAGAACCGAAGAACAAATCTGTCTTCAGTGTGGCATCATAAAATGAATTGATTGGAAGAGACTTCTTGCCAAGAAAGTACTGCAGATGTTATCTTGTTTGAAAGTCTTTGGTTTAAACCTATGTTGCACGGACACTTCAAAAATATTAACGTATCGTGTCAGACACTCGGACACGACACGACACTTGAATTGCCGTGGCCAATAGATTTATACACACATAACTTCTAATTCTAATAAAAATATACAAAATTAGTTTATTTTACACTTGATTTTATATTTTTCAATAAATAAACGACCGTGTCGTGTCCTAAGTTTTTTTAAAAATATCGTGTCCCGTGTCTCGTGTCTGTGTCAAGTCGTGTCATGTGTCCCGTATCCGTGCAACCTAGGTTTAAACTCTTACTTGTAGTTGATGTGGTTGCTCATTTTTCTTTCATTTTTGTATTCTTAAACAAATTAACAACCTTGTTATTGGACTACTAGAAAAGATATTGGATTACGTTTTGGAGTCTACACATAACTTGTTTTTGAATCCCAGATGCTAACGGATAATTTCACAATTTTTTTTATTCTACAAAATCATGCAAGATGTAGACTTGCAATATGTTAAGAGCGAAACAAATCAACCCAAGTACCGGTAAAAAATTGATATCCAACTGCTGCCCTCTGATGTAGACTTGTCAGATTGAGTAAATTGTATGTCTTGCACTAGGAGTTTTGTAACTATGCATGCATAATATCATGCAATCTCTTATCCTTACTTGGCTTGGTCATCATATTTATTAACGCTATTGAATCTTGACTGCAATTATCATTTTTGTACAGAGTATTTCTCTTCTTGGTGATGTGCCTCGTTTAAAGGACACATGTCATGAAATGGCCATTCAGTTTACAGGTTTTAATTGTTTTGAATGGTCATTCAATGCTGTCTCTGCTACATTCATGAGCTTAAGTTTCTTCAATGGAGATCAAAGTGAAAATAATTCTAAAAACTTGGGAAAGCCACAGTCAAGGGAACCCAGAAGAGACTTTTTTGATGGAAGACAATTGACTAATATCATTCTCGCTGCTAATGTCTTGTGAGTCAGTACTTCATATTCTATGCTAATATCAGTTATATAATCTTATATAAAACCTCTTAGTCCCCCCTAAACGGCCAAATAGAATAAATTTAGGAAGAAAAGGAAAAGAAGGTCCGATTTTGTGAGTTCCATAGGGCATTGATGTTCTTCCCTGAATTTATCTGCAGAGTTTATATAGCACAATTGGTCTCAGATGGAAACCTCTTGTTTCTGGGTACCAAGGTCTGACTTTATTGCCTAGTAAAAGTAATGATTGTCTCTTTCTTAAATCAGTATTTCTGTTATTTGACACGTTTCCTCTCTTATATTTCCAGATTAATAGTCTCATTAGTAAAGGGCAGTTGTGGAGGCTAGTTACATCTTCCTTTCTGCATGCAAATATTGGGCATCTGCTGGTTGGATATGAATATTACTGATTAAACCAGTTGTTTTTGTTGACATTGGCGTGCTAATTGAGATATGTCTTTTCAGGTCAATTGCTATTCTTTAAACTCAGTTGGCCCTACTGTTGAGAATATATGTGGTCCTAAAAGATATCTAACAATATACCTCAGCTCGGCAATTGCATGTAACAGATGACAACCCACTACCATCAGTAATTTGCATATAATCTAAAAAGACGTCCGATTGTTCAGATCAAGACCTTTAACATACATCAGGTTCAGTCATGAGCTATTGGTTCTGTAAAGCACCAGCTGTTGGTGCTTCAGGAGCTATATTTGGATTGGTAAACAATACTGAATTTGTTGGGTTTAATTTAATTCAACTTTTTTGCTGTAAACAAGAATACTTGAAGCTTCATTGGTGACTTTCAAGAATTATTTGAGAGTTACTTGTGACAAGTTTTTCAACTTTCTCTTCTCTTCATCCTTCAATCTCTGTTTTCACTTTATCTTTAACTGGTTGATTTCTGGCATGGTCAGGTTGGTTCATTTGGTATGTTTGTCCTGAGGCACAGGGGCATGGTCAAAGGCACTGATAATGATCTGAGACATATCGCACAAGTGATTGCTCTAAACATGGTATGTGAACTTCTTGAGGCAATAAGTTAAAATGACCAGTGTGGATTAAGTTATCAATCAGTCACTTTATGTTCATGTTTTTCCAGTTTGTTGATTTGCAACTTACATTGCAAGGTTTCAGTGTGATGTTACTGTGACTATTTGTACTTGTGTAATTACCGTAGGAAGACTTATAGGAGAAATATGAATCGCCATAATATCTTTTGTTTGCAATAAGCTTTAAAAAGTTTCGTCTATGTACTAGATTAAGGCAATTGATATTCAACTACAAAATGCTTTTGCTTGTGAGGATAGAATATATGATGAAACTCTGCTGCATGCTTTAAAAATCTACATACTGAAAATGAGCATCTCTGGTGCAGACTATCGGATTGCTGTCTCAAGGCATTGATAACTGGGGACATGTAAGTTTAATTCTAACTCATCAGACAAATCTGCATTACTTATCAACTGCCTTCAGCTTGAAATGTTGATGGATGTGTTGGGGAGGAGATCCTCTTCATCATCCGGAAGCTATAGCTGGAGAGTTACTATAATTGTGGCCCATGCTATCACCGTTAAACTATAATACCTGGACTATAAACCACTGCAGTATTATTGATTAATCTCAAATGTCAAAGAGGCGTTTGTAATTCTGTTGCTCATGATTTTAATCATAATACTATATAAAAGATGCGGATAGGAGTTATTTGCCTCGGTAACATTCCATATGTCAAATTTTTCAGGCTGGAGGGTTGCTGGGTGGGGCTGCAGTGTCATGGCTTCTTGGTCCTGCATGGGAGCTTCAGTCCATCGCACGTGATGGCAGAAGAGTTTTCGAGGATAAAGCGCCTATTTTTTCGCTAATAAGGAAACAGCCCAAGTAATGAGCAATCTTTAACAATATTGGTGGAGGTGGGAGTTTCTATGAACTATTTGCAGAGATTATCTCACTTTCCTACTCCTTAATTTATCTCTTAAGTTAAATTCTTAGAAAACTAGCCTCGCTTTGAACGGTGATTTAATTTTGTATTAATTACTACTCCCAAGTGAAACATATTTTTTTTTTCGGCGCGATAATTTATGTGCTTGACTTTTTTTTTTTTTTTCTATTCGTGTAACCCGCAGCCGCTACCTTCTAGGCGCACTGAGTAAACTCCGCGCCTTGTGCAGTAGTCTGAAGACCACACATGAGTGACACGCAAATCACATAGTGGTGTTGGTGGGAATTGAACCCATAATCTATCGGTCCCGGGCCATCCACCTTCACCACTACGTCATCCAATGGGGACGTGCTTGACTTTTGTTTATTAAGATAGATAGTCGTGTAAATGAGGTTTAGAAAAAAAATGGTTTTTGTGTGTTTATTATTTGGGGTATTTGCTATAATACCCATTCTTCTAAAGTCAACCACAAAAATACCCAAACCTTATACTTAACCATGTATATGTACCCAAGATGTCATAAATACCCCTACTTTTTTAAATGTCACTCTCTTCCCAATTATTTCAGGTGTTTTTTTATATTTTTTGTGCAGAAATGATTGATTATGTAACTAAAATAATTAATTTCAAAATATCATGTATCAACAATGATCAAACCGGTTGGCACACTTTCACTAGATATAATTAAAAAAAAATTGGAACGATGTATCGATTATTTGGCACATGATCGAAACACTTTAATTAAAAAAAAAAATAAAGCTCAAAAAAATTGTGCCACCCGGTAAGCACATATTTGGGTCACTGCCATCGGCCAACCACCTTTCTAGTGTGCCAATTGATTGACGCACTTTTCCAGAATTTAAAAAAAAAAACAGAACAACTATTTCGAAAAAGGTGTGACAATCACGTATCAACTTTCATGTGTACAATTTTTTATGTGATTAAAGTTTCTTTTCACTTGTCTATAAACTTTTTGTTGGTCCAGATACGCGATTCAGGTGGGGGGGTTGAATACACCTGAATGCAAATTCAAACTCAAAACGCGAAAGTCAGCTTTAGCTGAAGATTGCGACTGAACTAGTCAGTTGGGCAGATATAGTTTCTCGATTTGAAAGTATGGTTCTACTGTTCAAACGCGAAAGTAAGCTTTAGCTGAAGATTGCTACTGAGTACGGTCCTACTGACTTATGTCAATTAACAGTAGTTCAGTACAAGAGTTGTGTGCGGAAGTGTAGGCCTTTTAAAATATGCGTCTCAGTTGAAAACCCGTTTTGTGCAAGTTTGATTAAAACTCAGTTGGATGCTAAATGAACAGTTATATCAATGCAACAGTTAAAATAAAAAAACAACACAACGATTTTTAAAGTGGTTTGGACACACAGGGTCCTACGTCCACTGTCATGAACTGATCAGGAGTTCTTGTATTAATTATACTGAGCAAGCCTCAGTTGATCTGTTCACAAGACATATACTAACTTGTTTGCTTATACTGAGCAAGCCTCAGTCAATCCGTACACTGGACATATATCTACTTATAGTCGTAGTGACTTTACAATTTCTTAATCGTTTAGAATTTCTCGAACTAAGAAGGAGTTCTTACAGATAAGAACAGTTCAAGAGATATGAACTCCTTCGAGGTTCTAAGCTATTAATTTTACAATATACATGCTTAGATAGAGAAAGGGAACAATAATTCACTAGAAAGAAGAACTAAGAAGATATCTATAATCTATGAGCAAGTTCTTCGTTTGTATGATGCTTGAAGGTTCGCTAGAGGTTTGAGCTTGTTTGCTTTGTTTCCCTTTGCTTCTTCTGTATGAAGACCTTCTCTATTTATAGTATTCGATTTGTGAATAGAACCGTTGGAGAGGGGCTAGCCACGTGTCGAATAAGACAAGAAAAACGACCATGAATAATTTGAACGTTGAGTAGAGGTGCTGTAGAGATTTCCTCTTTTTCCGACTAGGAGCAGCTTTATGGAAGATCAGGTAAGGCGTTATCGGCTCCTTATTGGTCAAGGTATATGAGAGTTGTTGAGGCTCATTCAAACTCAAAGTTTGATGAGTTGACTTCCTCTGAATCCTCGGACCTTCGCCTGATTGTCCTCTATCGACATTCGTCTAAACACTTCAGTCGCTAGCTCGATTTCCTTTGTAGATTCAGATGGTGATAGACAGACCAACTGACTTCTTCGATATTGAGTTCTTCAGCTGAGTGCAGAGTCTTCTACTAAATCCACAACTACTGAACTCTAGCCTACTGAGTTCTAACAGCTGAACTCATCTAAGCTATTACAAGATCGAAGGCCCATCATTCAGCTAGGGGTTTTGGTATCTTTAAATATTATCATATATGTTCATCTCAACATTTTATGTTCATCCCAACACTTTTGTAATACGCATAAATCAATTTAGATTTGAAAAGGTCTAATCCTTGTGAGGACCTCTCTTGTTAACCCAAACTCAACTCAAGTATGTGTTGTATTGATTGAAGTGTTATTTTGTACTCGATTAGAAGTTGAAGTAGAAGTCAACAAATAAGAAGAAGTGTAACAGAAATCCAAAAAGTTGTATTATAAGGGAAAATCCTGATTTTGTCAAGAAGAGTAGGCATAGGAGTTATCTTCGAACCACTATAAATCTCGTGTGTTTACTGCTTGTTAGCATATGATTTAGTAAAGGATAAGATTTGAAGATCCCAAAATCCGTAGTTGAATGATGAACCACTAAAGGGGTGTTTGCAACAGCTTCTCTATTTCATTTTTCAGCTTAAAGCTAGAAAAAAGTGTTTGCAATGTACAGCTGAAAGCTGCAGCTTCTCTATATGAGATGAATAGATAGAGAATTTTAGGCAAGTGCTATTCAAGAGACTTTCAAATTCTATTTGAAACTTTATTTAAAATTTTAAACCCTTTTACCCTCTCAAAAAAATTCATTATTCCAATTATGCCCTTGGAGAAAACTATTATTCCAATTCCCCTTTATCTTCATTATATTAGTGTCGCTATTCATTAATGTTCATACCATTTTTTTTATTGATATGATATTGAAATATTTAATAATATAATATTTATAAATAGGATGAAAAAATGTGATGATATTTTCATATTAATATATGTGTAATATATGATATTACTATATTATATTTATATTAATATGATATTAAAATATTTTTAATAATATAATATTTTTAAATAGGATGAGATCGGAATTTTAAAGTAAAATTAAAAGCATACAATAAGAAGCAACTTTTTAGTTTTATATATATTAGGGGTAAAATAGTCATTACATTTAAAAAGTAAAAATAAGCTACAACTATCAGCAGCATTTCCAAACACTATTTTCACAACTTTCAGCAGCTTTCAGCACTTTTCTGCAAACACCTACTGATTCTCAAATCAGCAACTTTCAGCAGCTTTCAGCAACTTTCAGCACTTACGGATAAGCTACAGCTATTGCAAACACCCACTAAATATAATAGCTTAGTTGAGTTCAGCATTCTAGAAACTCAGCAGGCTAGCTAGAGTTCAATAGCTGATAGACTCAGTAGTATAGATCTTTGTCAGCCGGAAGAACTCAGCAGTAGAAGCTCAGTACGGTTGCTCAGAACCTACTGATGATCATCGAACATCAGTTCAAAAAGAATCGGCATACAACAGAATATTTCAGAAGAATATCAGTAGAAGACATTTCAGTTAAAGTATCCAAGGAATCAGAGGAAGTCAACTTAACTCGACCAATGAGGAGCTGCCAACACTGTACTTGCACTGACAAAAAGCTGCCCTCAAGACTAAAAAAGTGAGAATCTCTACAGTAATGTTCAAATTCAAGATTGTCGTTTTCCTTGTCGTTTTTGACACTTGTCTAGGTCTCCTCCAACAGATTTTTTCATGAGTCAAAACTATAAATAGAGATCGAGCTTCAAACGTTTAAGACACCGGAACACTAAGCACTCACGCACTCAACCTCCAACGAACTCAAAGCAAACTCATCGAAGGACTTAGTGCATTGATAGAAAATTTGTTTAGTTTTTCTCTCTAGAGATACTTTGTTCTCAATCTCTATACTAAGCCTTGTTAGATCATACGCTTAGAAACTGTAGGAGTTCATATTCATTGAATGTTCTTATTGTATAAACTCCTTCTTATTTGGAGAAACTCAAACCCTGTGTTTGAAACCTTGTAAAGTCACTAAGACTATAACTACAGATTTATTCGGTGCACGGATCGACTGAGACTTGCTTAGTATAATTAATAAAAGACCTCCTGCCTTCTTCAGGACAGTGGACGTAGGATCCTGCGCATCCGAACCACTTTAAAAACTGCATGTGCATTTATTTTTTCATTGATTTATTGTTCACTCTGCATAAAACTGCTTTGCAAAATTCATTAAGTCAGATTTTCAGTAAAGATGAATACATGCACAAGCATAACTTGAATCGTTTTCAGTAATAACGTTTTTCACTAAGAGGCGATAAAACCGGGCCTACACACTCTGCACTGCATTCTGATACTGAGTCCACTATAGACTAACTTAAATCAGTAGACAATGTTCGATATTCTGAATCACTCTGCCCACGCGATCTGAAAGTTAACTTGGGGGAGCTGAATCTGTCAGCAAGCAAACTCAGTAGTATACTGACTTTCGTATTTGAATTGAAACTTGGACTCAGGTATATTCAACCCCCCCCCCCCCACACACACCTGAAGACTCGTCTCTAGACCAACAATTTGGTATCAGAGCGGTGTTCTTCTGATCATTGTCTTCTGAATACAATGGTATACTCGAACAGATCTAGAAAAACACTTTTCATTGCATTCGCATTTCTTTCATTGCATCCTATACTGCATTTCCACGAGGTCTGATATATCAGATATAAGGATGGTACCCATGTTCTCAGTCGAGAATTATGCAGTATAGCATGTAAAAATGGGGGCGCATTTGATCTCACTACATGACAACGTGACAGAAGTCCTTGAGAAAGTGCCTATCGTTCCCATGGTCGACAGCTTTGACTTTGTAGCTGTTGGAGCAGCAGGTGCCAGGACAGGGGAGAAAGTATCCAAGGACAAGAACACCTACACACCATAGGAAAGAACCTTGACCAAGTCGCACGTAATGCTATACTGACAATGCTCAGTGACTCATAACAGTATTTAAGATGTTTAGATCTTAACACTGTTCCTCCATATTATATATTCCTAGAACTCAAAGCTGAGGAGTCCGAGTACAGTCTTCCTCAACCCAACTTCAGTGCTCCTGCTGACATCTCAATGGATCATGCCTACAAAGCAATTGTCAGCACACCGAGAGCTCGTCCTTTAGCAGCAAGTCAATCAGCCCCAACCACGATGTTTATTCCTACTACTGATGATCTCGCTTAGAAATATGCCCTTCTAGCCGTAAAATATCATAAGAAGAAGACAAACTCAGAAAGATGAAGAAAGTTTCTAGGAACTCTCATGGTAAGAACAACAACTATAAATACAAAGAAGAGTCTAACTCTCAATCTGACTGCAGGAACACTGAGACAACTACCAATACAAACAATGATGCATCAAAAGGAGAAGGCAAGATCTCACAATGTTACAACTACAAAAAGATTGGACATTATAAATGTGATTGTCCAAAGCTCTTAGTTGTTGAACGAGCGTCACAACAGGCGAGACGAAACAAATACACTAAAAGAAGACAAGCCTACATAGCCGGAGAGCTATTCGATTGCACAAGCGAAGAAGAGATGTTCATGGACTCATCAGATGATGAAGCCGGATTCGTATTAATCGAAGTAGAAGAAACTGAACAATGTCTAATGGCCGGAGAAGAAGCTGAGTTAAACTCTAATTTCAATATAAATCCCTCCTCACTAGGCACACCGTCTAGAGCCGGCAAAATGGGCCCGACTCGGTGGGCCAGCCCGGGTACCCACAATGAGGGTTGGGTTGGGCTAGAATATTTGAGGCCGGATAGCTAATTGGGCCAAAAAAGCCCGCCCAAACAGCCATCTCGGCCATTTGGCCTTAGGGGCTAAGAAGCCCGGAGTTTCCAGGCTAAAAAGCCTGTCCATCTAAATATGTTATACATTATATATATAATTATATTATTTTTTTTATTTGTCACAACCCTAAATTAATTTTCTTAATTATTCTAATTTATTTGCGCATGCGGTATGCCCATAATCCCCTTACTTTCGTATCACACAATTCCAGTTCCGCCGTAATCAAATTTCTTTCAGCCTCTTACATGATTTCCAATGACCGATCGGGGCCACCAGTTCACCACCATCTTTGCCGTTGAATTACCAATGTCATAAAACAGTGGTAAGAGCTCGTGTCCTTTTTCTTGTTATTTTGAAGATAGTAGGTTGGAGTACTACGTATATTCTAGTTTGTCGGCTATATATAGTCTTGTGAGAGAAGTATCTTTCAATGAGTGTGGTAGATAGTAATAGACTAATTGTATATTAATCTTGTTTGTTGCTTTTAGTTAATAGATATGATTATGAATTGTTTGTAGTGGGTGTATGCTTGAGAGGAAACTTTCGAAGAGAGACAAATAGATACGAGAGGAATACTTAAGAGAATTACTTTTTTGGAGTTACTGGATTTCTAAACCTTTACACTTTCTAGTAATTACATTAGAGAAATTAATTCTAAATGGTTTAATGATGATGACGAGTTGACGACTTCTATAATTACCATTCTAGTTATTTAAGTTTAGGACACAATATATAATACATTTATAATGAATTGTAAATATAGAAGATGACGTACAAACATGACACTACTTTGTAAAGGTTGGTTAATTTATTAAATTGATTACTATAGGGAAAAGCAATATTTGGTTGAGTTTGATTAAAATGTGAGTTTTTTTCTTATAATGTTACAGGAAAAGATGCAACTCAAAGTGTGGAGATACGGTGAAGGATAAGGAGGTGCAATTTGTTGGTGAATCAACTCCTTCGGGCACTCAAGGTAATAAATCTATTGTTGATTGTAGTAATGCAATTGACAAGTCTAAGAGCAAGATTGCCAGATATGATAAAACTGATACTCTTGATAAGGAATCAAAAAAGACTGAAGTCTAATGTGTGGAACTACTTTGAGAAAATGGGTAAAATAGATGATGTGGAAAAATGTAGATGCAAATATTATCGGGAACTTTATACTTGCAAAGTTGAGTCTGACACTACTCATTTAAGGTGTCATGTGGAAAAGTGTTTTAAAACTCCTAAATATCATGATGTGAGTGCTTTGTTGGATAATCAAGCAGCGTTATTGAAGAAACGGAAATTTGATACTAAATCCTATAGAGATGGATTGGCTAGAGCAATTTTTAAGCATGATCTTCCATTCAATTTTGTAAAGTACGGAGGAGTTAATGAGTTAAAAAGATTCTGAATCCTGAGTTCAGTCATGTTTGTATAATACAGCAAAAAGTGATTGTTTGAAAGTTTATGAGTCTGAAAAAGAAAAGTTGAAGAGTTTGTTAGTTGCTCATTTTAGACGAATTTGTTTGACGCTCGATTGTTGGACTGCTATGACTACACAAGGATATATGAATGTGATCGCACATTTTATTGATTCAAAGTGGAAGTTGAATAGTAAATTACTTTCCTTTTGTGAATTAGACACACCACACTCAGGGCTTGAATTGTCTTCCAAATTACTTAGAGTGCTTAAGGAATGGCAGATAGAATCTAAAATATTTTCACTTACTTTGGATAATGCAAGTTCCAATGACAGCATGGTTAGAATTTTAAAAGATACTAAATTTGCAAGAGAGCTTGTTATGTCAAGGAGAGTTCTTTCATGTGAGGTGTTCTGCACATGTTTTGAATTTAATTGTTCAAGATGGTCTAAAGGCAGTAGATGATGCTTTGAAGAAAATTAGAAATAGTGTTAAAGTATACGAAAGCATCATAAGGAAGGTTGAGACAATTTCAGGACTGCATAAAAGAGGTAAACTTAAGCAATATTGGTGGGAGTTTTTTTAAGGTTAGATGTGTCTACTAGATGGAATTCTACATATTTGATGCTTCAAAATGCTATCAAATATCTCCGTGCATTCACTAATTTGAGCTACAACGATATAAACTACAAACATTGTCCGACTAATGAAGAGTGGGAAAGAGCATAGATGATTTCTAGTTTCCTAGCTCCATTTTACAAGATGACTAACTTGATATCCCACCTCGAATTTATATCATAGGCAAGTTGCTTCTATAGAAATGAAGTTGATGAATTCTTGAATTCTGGAGATGAGGTAATCGAAGATATGGCGAGGAAGATGAAAGTCAAGTTTGACAAATATTGGGATTCCTACTCTAATACTCTAGCATTTGGAAGTATTCTTGATCCAAAGGGGAAGATGAAGTACTTGATCTTTGTATACTGTAACATTACCCGAATGAATATGAGCAAAATATGGAAAGAATGAAGGATTCTTTATACGAACTATTTGCAGAATATGAGAGACTTGGGGATGCATAAAAAACAAGCATAAATTCAATAAGAGGTTCATCTTCTATGACTATTGCTTGTGAAGATATGGACATAAGTATAATTTTTCATTATATATTTTTCTAATTTTTAGTACTTGTTTTCCAATTTAACTTTTGGTATTGTTTATGATGTATATGTTTAACTCTAGGAGTTTGAACAACAATTTGTTGAAGAGTCTTCTGCTGTTGGCAAATCGGAACTTGATATATATTTGGAAGAAACTCCTGAACCTCTCACCAGTGTAGACACTTTTGATGTCATTGAATATTGGAAAAAGAATAGTTTCGATTCTCTCGACTTGCAGTAATGACTTGTGATATTCTAAGTATTCCAATCGCGATAGTTGCTTCAGAATCTAAATTTAGTATTGGAGGTCGTATCTTGCGAAAGTACAGAAAATGCGTGCTTCCGGAAAATGTGCAAGCACGTATATGTTGTCGTAATTGGTTGCATGGTTTTCAAGTTGGTGAAGATTCTGGTAATAATATTTTAATATCTCATTTCTTAGTTCAAATCACTGTATTGAGTTCTAACTATTTTTTGTTTATTTTAATCTTCAAATGCAGATGAAGAGAATGCGGAAGAGATAGACTTATCAAAAGAAGATTCAAATGTGATTGATTTTTAATTAAGCTTTAAAGTTTTAAGTTACTTATTGTTTTATTTTGGGTTATCCTTTATTTGCTTACGATCAAGACTATTTGTTTTAATTGTTAATCGTCGATGAGTTTTTCATAAATAGTTGATTTTTTTTCAAAAAATTGGTCATATTTTACTGAGTAATCTGCATCATTTAGAAATTAATATAGGATTGAATTTGTATGCCTAAATCTTAATAAAGAAATTATTTTGTTAATTATTATTTTATATCTACATGACTACAGGTTCGTTGCTAGTTTCTCTATTTAAATTTTTAATTTAGCTTTTCAATTAATTGAGCTTGAGTTGAACTTTGCACATGTATGTGCAAGTAACGAGTAAGATTTTGAACATAGTATACAATAACTAAACATACTAATCGCATTGTTCTTGTTTTGGTAATTAAAAAAAATTGGAATATAAAAAAATTTGAGAAGATTGGGCCTGTTAAGCCCGCCTTCCCGAAAGTATACAAGGGGTTGGGTTGGGCTTCAAAATATACAGCCCATTAGAAAGTTAGGCAGGCTGAGGGCCCGGAAAAATCAATTTGGCCGTTGGCCCAGGGCTGGGCCGACCCGACCTGCCCATTTGCAACCTCTACACACGACACATGCTTTGTTGCAGGGGAACCGCTAGATGTGGTTCTAGCCTACGAAGATCTCTTAGAAGAACAGATTCATCTGAGCACTCAGTTCAGTAAGACAATTCACGAGCTAGAACTCTTACATGAAAATCAGAGACTATCCTTAAAAGTCAGGTCTTTAGTGAGTCAGAAGGACTTTTTTTAGACAAAAGGAAAAGATTAACTCTCTGATGACCAAGTCTCAACAACAAGGAGATCAAATCTCAATTTTGACCAAGGCCATTTCTGAAAAAGATGCTGATATTGTGAGTCTTAATCAAAAGTTTACTCAAGTAAAAGCTAACTACGAAGCACTGAGGAGAAGTGAAAAGGTTTGGAGAACCTTAATGACTAAGCAATATCTTAGAGCTAGAAAAAAAAATTGAAGCAATGCTACGAACTCAAAGACCGGCCTTCATTAAGGGAGGACTTGGATACACTAATGAGACATCTTCAAAGAACAAAGTACGGAGAACCTACACAACCCAAGGCCAAGAACAAATAGAAGATGAAAGCATAGTGACCAAAGATTCAAGCCCCAGAACGCCTATATCTAACTCAGGAGGAATCAAGAAGGTAAGATGGGCTGAACAATATAGCCAACCAAAGTAGACTCATCCAGCAGAGTATGGATCATACTATTATGAGCCCAAAGTCAGAAGAAGTCCCAAGGTTCAGAAGAAGAAGAAGACTCTTGAACCTCGGTTAATCAAGAAGTCGGCATCTCCGCATTCAAGCAAAGTGAGATTTGTTGACAACAAGGGAAAGAAGTAATACGAAACCACAAGTGGTTATCGGACATACTTGGTTCCAAAAATGACTAACATCCGAGGACCCAACCCGAACCTAAGGGGTACCCGAATTTATTTTTGTTTTGCAGGTGCATAAGGACCCTTGGATAGTGAACATTGAATGTTCAAGACACATGACATACCAGAAGAATCGACTGACCAACTACGTACAATAAGAAGGACCAAGAATTGAGTTTGGTGACAACTCCAAATGATACACAAGGGATACAAAACATTGAAAATTGGAACTGCCATAGTTTATAGAGTAACATATGTTGACGGACTTCAACATAATCTCCTTTCAGTTACTCAATTCTATGATTACCTTAATAGAGTCACTTTTCATGCGGTTACTGTGATGTTCTTGATAATTCTACAAGAAAACTTGTTATCAGTGTCGTGGAGAAAGAATATCTATGTTGCAGATTGGAATACCGTTGAACCAGAAGTCTGCTTGCTGGCACAGACTGAGTCATCTGACAAAACAGTTGGGTTGTGGCATAGAAGAATCTGTCACCTGAACTTCAAAAACGATGAACAAGCTAGCAAGAGACTAAAAAGTCAGAGGACTGCCTAATGAAGTATTCAAATGACACAAAAATTGTGAAGCATGCTTGAAGGGAAAGCAAACAAAGTCAAGCAATCCACCTATCCTGTCACCTTCGACTGATGGAATCCTTCGTCTGCTCCACATTAATTTATTCGGGTCAGTCACTCCAGTGACAATCAGAGACAAGAAGTATGCTCTCGTGGTCATCGATGACTATTCGAGATCTACGTGGGTAATCTTCACCGCCAATAAGTCTGATGTCAAAACTGAATTGCCAAAACTACAGAAAAACTCAGCGAGAAAAAGATATCAAAATATAGAGGATATTCTCAAACCGAGGCATAGAATCTCTTAACTCTATACTAAAAGCGTACTCCGAAGTTGAAGGAATTCAGCACGAGACATCAGCAGCACGTACTCCTCAGCAGAACGACCTTGCTGAACGAAAGAACAGAACACTCAAAGAAGTAGTACGAACACTACTCACAGACTCATAACTACCATCAAAGTTTTGGGCTGAAGCTACTGACATAGCTTGCTATAGTCAGAACCGCTCTCTACTGACACAAGCTCACATGAAGACACCATATGAATTATGGAAAGAGAAAACACCTTCTATTTCTCATTTCCATATCTTTGGTTGTTCTTGCTTTATCCACAATAATGTAAATGATCAGTTAAAGGTCTTTGATAGCAAGTCAGACCAAGGACTTTTCTCAGGATACTCAAGGGTTAGCAAAGCCTTTAAGGTCTTTAACTACCAGAAACTTTGCATGGAGGAAATTCCTCATGTTGTATTTAACGAGCTTGTTACTGCGAACAGGCAACAAAATTCAAAGCAAAAAAAAAATTCAAAAGAAAACTACAAGATCCGAGCTCAACGGATAATGTTGAAAAGATCCAGCATTGTTGGGATGATGATTCCGATGTTGTTTAGATGATGAAGAAGAAATTCATATTCTCCCAACAAGCAATATGGATGAACTTATTGATTCGACTGAACAGAATTGGTCCTAGGTTACTCAGTTCGATGAAGAAACCCAAGTGGTTACAGAGACTAACACTGAGAGTAACACCTCAGGGGGAACTAATAAAGTTCCTAAGCTTAATTCCCTTAAACCCGGTGACTTAATATATCCCAATCTTGTTACCGAAATTCTTCAAACTCAGAATAGTACTACTGAAATTCCTAATCATCCTACTATCTGTGCAAAAGTAAATTTAGAAGAAGAAACGAGAAAAAAACTTTCATGGCTCGATGCTCACTCTTCTGATCTTATAATTGGTGATCCAATAGCTAGTGTAAAGACAAGATCCATATTTTGTCAAGGAGAAAGCACATTATACTCCTGCTTCTTGTCTATTGAAGAACCTTAGAATATAGAGGATGCACTGGACGATGTTGACTAGATTACTACCATGCAAGAAGAGCTGAACCAGTTCTTCAAAAATGAAGTTTGGGAGTTTGTCGATAGACCTAAGCATCAACACGTCATTGGAACTAAGTGGTTCTTCAAGAACAAGCGAGATGAAAACGTTATTGTCAGGAATAAAGATAAAGTAGATGAAAATAACTTTTGCTGTAGGTGCAAGCGCAAGATATTTAGGCAAATCCCAAGTGAAGTCATCTTGACTCAACGAAGAAGATTCTCCGTTACCTGAAAGGAACACATGATGTTGGGTTATGGTATCCAGCTGATGATAATCTTGTACTAACTACTCTGATGCTGATTATGCAGGTTGCAGAATCGATAGAAAGTCAACTTTTGGAACTTGTAAGTTCCTATGCAGTAAGCTCATATCATAGTTTTCAAAGAAACAATATTTAGTAGCAACGTCCACTACTGAAGCTGAATATATGGCTGCCGGAAGTTGCTACACCCAAATCTTATAGCTGCGACAACAACTGAGAGATTATGATATCAATCAAGATGAAGTGTCCTTGAAGGTTGGAATACTTCATCTTGAGTTCATTCAACTTGAGGCCTTTCAGATTCAGTTCATCTGTCAGAATTGTTAGTTGTACTTTGTATTCGTCAGGCTCAGTCTTTCTCTCTTCTAGCTCCTCGATCAGTTTCTCGATGGGCTGATCCTTGTCGGTCTGAACTGGTATCAAGTTATCCTTCAGCTTCTCATACATCATCTCATTGTGTTTGCCGAGAATTGTGAAGAGTCTTTCCAAACTTTGTGGCTTTCAAGTAGTTCATCGTATGCATCTTAGAGTTTGAAATCTTCTGCAACTGAACTATAGTCTTGTGTGTGCTGTGCGGAAGAATTAGCAAGAGAGAAATCAAAATTTACCTCGACTTTGTCATTGGCCATCAGCCAGATCTCTAGATCTGATGTAGATTCTGAATCAGGTTTAGTTTTCAGCATGCATGGCAAGATATCCTTCATTAGCATTAGATTCACTTAACATTTCTGCGCTCTTATTTTCCTCTTCAGATTCACTGTCAGATGAGAATGAACATGAAGTGCCATTCTCAGCAATGAATGTCTTTCGTTCCTTGAGGAACTTGTCTCGCTTTACTCTTTATTCAGCTCGTTCCTTGGCGTTGAGTTCTAGACAGTCGTACCTATAGTGTCTAGTTTTCTGGCAGTTATAAAGCATGGTTTCGGGTAATCTTCATTCTTCTTGTATTCCTTCGTGTGGGAAGATGATCGTTCAGATTTCTCCTTTCCAACTTCACCTTTTCTTCTATGGTGTTTGCCACTTCGAGAGGATTTTGAGTAATATTTGGACTTATCTTTCCACCCGCTCTTGCTTTCATCTCCCCTTCTTGAATTACCCGAAAGAAGAACAAATGCTTTTAGTAATTCTTCATGTGACCATTCCTCAGGATTGTCACATTTTTCAGAAGCGTTGAAGGCAAACGTCTTTGAGCTTTCTTTCTTCTTCTTAGAAATGTTAGGTCGCTCAATCTCGATCTCAGCTGCATTCAGGTCGAAGAACAGTGACTCAGGTGATTGCCGGCTGAACACCTCAGATTCCTGGATGGTATGGGTTATATGCTTCCATTCCTCCTTGGGTAGACCTTGAATGTTCAGTTCCTTATTTGAGAAATTCTTTCCCAGAGCATTGATCTCATTCACAAGGTTTAGGAAACGAAAGTGCATGTCTTCAATCCGCTCTCCATCATGTAAAAAAAATCAGGTTTATGTATAGCAACCTTGAGTTTATTATCCTTGATTTTCTCATTTCCTTCGATCAGTTCTTGAGCATATCCCACATCTCCTTTGTTGTCTTATATGTTTCGGCCCTTCCAAGATCTCCATCACTCAGGGTCAGCAAGATCTTATTTCTAGCAACTTTGTCCAAGTTATTTATCTTCATTTCTTCAGCATTAAGTTGAACTTTGGCTTTAGGGACTTTGTCACCAGTAATAGTGGATTTGTAGCTCTTGGAGTTAGTCTGGAGAGTTCGTATGTTGGGAACGGTGATAACGATGGGACCATCAATGATAACGTCCCACATGTACTCGTGAATGGAGGATAAGTGAGACTCCATTCTCAGGCTCTAGATAGAGAACATGGGCATTCCGAATTTTGCTAATTGTTCAGCCACGATAACAAAAGCGAGAAGTTGAGGTTTATAATGAAAAAATATGCAGAAAAGCGAAAGGATCTGATCAAGTTGACCAAGTAAACAGAAAAAATAGTCTATCTATCCACTACTCTGATACCAATTATTTGTCTTGGTACGATTTCAGGTGTGTGTGTGTGGGGGGGGTACTCCAGATGTCAAACGTTGCTTTTTCAGATCAGAGAGAGACTAAGTGCTGACGCGTCGGTCAGTAAATGTAGAAAGTCTTAGGCCTTTATGAAAACACTTTTCAATGCAACAGTTAAGTTGAGAGATATGCCATATAACAGTAAACTGAAACAGTGCAGAATGAAACGACACAAAGATTTTATAGTGAATTGAATACACAAGATCTTACGTTCACTTTTCTGCTTTCAGCAGATATCCACTATGGATACTCAAACACAGTCAAGTTCAGATCGAATACAATGAAACAAACAATCTATCAATCAATCTAACTAACAATCTATCAAACTAACACAATCAAAAGTATAAGGTTAAGTTGGGGTTTGAGACTGTTCAACAATCAAGAGTATGAAACACTCTTGACTCCAAGCTTGTGATGTGTATGAGATAACACTTGGAGTATGAACTGAATGCAATTTTTAAGCAATTGAACAATAAGAGTATAAAGACTAAGGTTGTTCTTTGCTTTGAGAATAGTATGCTTGAACTCGTGTAATGTCGTAGCCTCTCGAGAGTGAGAGGCCTTCTATATTTCTAGGAGAGCTCGGGATAAATCCGTTGAGTAAGAATCATTTTCCTATTAGCTCCGTGTAGACAATGGTTTTCTGTATTAAATGTATGAACAAGTGCCGAGTTATGCTTGCTTCTGCAAATATAGTATTGCGATACTATGTTATCCCCTTTGACTAGGCTGACATGACGGTCTGATATTGGTCAATGTTGATATGGTATTTGTCTCTTCCTCCGTTGACCATCTTCTTTGAAGTCCATGCCACGTACCTCGTACTTATCTTAAATTTTTAATAATCCAGTTCATACTTGGGAGGATCAGATATGTCGATCAGTTTAGCCTAGAGAGATCAGCTTGTCAGAGCTGGACTTAGCAAATTACAAGCCTAACAACCATATCATGAACTAACCTAGTCTAACAACCTGACTATACAAACTCAGGCTGAATCTAGTAAAATACATCAGATTGGTGAAGGAAAATAGAAGTTAAGAACGATATCTTCCTCCTTCTTATGTTGTCGCAGCTTTGATTGTTGCTCGTGTGTCAGATCTTTTGATCTGTGTCCCGACCTTTTTCTTCCTCTAGGTGGCCAGAGAACTGAAGAAAATAAAGAATACTGTCTCTCTAAAACTCACGCACGGCGCGTGTAATTTTGTGTATGTGTGTGTTCTGTTTATGAACAGAATAGTAATATATGTAGGTTTCAAAAGCTAATATAATATTAATATACTTGTAGCCCATTAATTTAATTATATTCCTAATGGACTTCCACATAATTAGCCCACAATATTATTAATTAATCCATTGGGCTACTAATATTTATCAATTAATTGGCCAAGCCAATTAATTCCAGATAAATAACATTATTAAATAATGTAAAAATACATTAATCTATTAATAATATTTCCTGAGAGACAATAAATAACTAGGCAACTAATTGTGCTAGATCAGGGATCTAATATAAGAAATAAAGCAGGGCCTCAAATTAATTTATTATCTATGCTCAGCCCAGAGCAAAATTAATTAATAAACACAGATTCATTCCACTAGAGAATCCGTGCTGACTTACTCATTTATCCCAAATTGAGCAAGGGCTTGTATTTTACACTTAATCGATCTCCGTATTTAAGATAGAAATATCCGTTAATTAATTAAGCTCACTGACAGCTTAAATTAATTAACATCTTATATTTCTGAGTAGTACCACTAGACCTTATTAACACACCTAAACTTAATCAACCGACCGGGTTTAGTGTGCTAATCCTTTTTCGAGTTCCTTAGGAGATATTATCAACCCATTTTACTAGGATACGGTTGCAAGATACAGACGACCAGCCTGAGCCACTAATAACTACTAACACCAAAGATACATAGATCCGGTCGCGATGACTTTCACCATACTAGGTCAAAGTTATAAATATCCAAATGCACTCAGCTGAAGTCCTACCAAGCTTAAGACCAGCTAAGTCACCGAGATCTTGGTTTTCCACTAAGGTCAGTTAGGGGAACACATCTCATTGTGATCCATCAATACATCACCTTAAGTGTACCAGTAAAGACAAGCAGCTAAGACAAGCCACTTCTTATCTAAACTGCAACTTAAACCAACAACTTATCCTTAAGTTGTCTCAGTTGTGATAACTGTTTATATCTTGTCAGTTCAACCAATTTGTGTTGTCTTCTGTGATACCCGACACACTACACAAATCTGACTTTTATACAAGATAAATGATAACATGTGCAAATATATAAATTTACCAGATAGGAGAATAAATTAGTGTTAAGGACAAAAACACATTGTATACAAGCATAAAAACTACTTCCAGTATATAAAATCCCAACAATAGGTTCATCTATCAATAGGTGTTCGGGATCATTCAAAACTTATATTATCTCCCAATAGATTCTACTTCTGGAAAGTCTGGGGCAATGTTAAGGCAATCAAGCAGACAGACGAGATGTTCCTAGAATTTATCAGACGCAGATCCTTCAAACTATACATTCTGATTAGTGATCTTGCTGAAAAAGCCAATCTGCTCATCAAGTGCCCCGAACTGAGATTCTTTTAAGCGCCCCGTTTCCTAGCAGAATTTAGAGTTCAACATAGACTTCTCCAAAATCGAAGATGCATATAAGAAAGCATGCATCGAGAAGAACTACACGGATGTTAGCAAGCAATATGATTAGATGAAGAGACTTAGGAAAATTGGTGTATTACTTTTATGAACTCAAGCCTGAGAATGTTTGTGAAGATCAGTTTGAAGCTGAAATGAAAACACTGAAGAAAATCGTTAAAACGCATGACGAGTTCGAGATAGATTCCAGATCAAGGTTGAGGCTGCTTAGTTTTATATGTGATCTCTTTTGTAATTTCATTAATCCATTAATAATGATTTCTGAGAGACAATAAATAACTATGCAACTAATTGGGCCAGATCAGAGATCTAATACAAGAAATAAAGCAGGGCCTCAAATTAATTTATTATCTATGCTCAGTCCAGAGCAAAATTAATTAATAAACACAGATTCATTCCACTTGAGAATCCGTGCTGACTTATCCCTTTATCGCAAATTGAGCAAGGACTTGTATTTTAGACTTAATCGATCTCCGTATTTAAGATAAAAATATTCGTTAATTAATTAAGCTCACTGACAGTTTAAATTAATTAACATCTTATATTTCTTAGTAGTACCACTCGACATTATTAACACACTTGAACTTAATCAACCGGTCGGATTTAGTGTTCTAATCCTTTCGAGTTTCTCAGGGGATATTATCAACCCATTTTACAAGGATACAGTTGCAAGATACAGACAACCAGCATGAGCCACAAATAACTAATAACACTCAAGATACGTAGATTCGGTCGCGATGACGTTAACCATAGTCGGTTAAAGTGATAGATAGCCAAATGCACTCAGCTGAAGTCCTACCAAGCTTAAGACCAGCTAAGTCACCGAGATCTTGGTTCTCCACTAAGGTCAGTTAGGAGAACACATCTCACTGTGATCCATCAATACACCACCTTAAGTGTCCAGTAAAGACAAGCAGCTAAGACAAGCCACTTCTTATCTAAAGCTTAAGACTTAAACTAACAACTTATCCTTAAGTTGTCTCAACTGTGATAACTGTTTATATCTTGTCAGTTCAACCAATTTTTGTTTTCTTCTGTGATACCCGACACACTACACAAATCTAACTTTTATACAAGATAAAGGATAACATGTGCAAATATATATATTTATCAGATAGGAGAATAAAATAGTGGTAAGGACAAAAAACACATTGTATACAAGCATAAAAACCGCTTCCAGTATACAGAATCCCAACAATTCTCCCACTTATACTAAAGCAAAATTTTAGTATACAATGTGTCAGTTCTATGTACAAACTAGTATTTAGTTGTATATCCTATCTGTCACTCCTCTTCTCCCACTTATACAAAAGTTTCGCGAGTCCTAAGTGGGGGCATCTCTACCCAATCCTAAGCCACGAACATGCTTCTCTCATGCCGGAATTGGTAAACTCTTTACGAATGGATCAGCTAGGTTGTCTTCAGTTCCGATCTTTTGTATGAGTACGTCGCCTCAATTTACGAATTCTTGTATAATGTGAGCTTCCTGTCTATGTGTTTAGACGCCTTGTGAGATCTAGGTTCCTTAGAATTTTCCACTGCACCCGCATTATCACAATAAATCGTGATTACCTTAGGCAAATTCTGAACAATATTAAGATATTGGAAAAATTCATGAGCCAAACTGCCTCTTTCGAAGCTTCTGAAGCAGTCACATACTATGCTTCCATGGTTGAGTCCGCAATGCATTTTTGTTTTGCACTCCTCCATGAAATGGCTCCACCTCCTAAGGTAAACACATAACCCGAGTTAGACTTCTTCTCGTCTCTGTCAGCCTAGAAATCCGAGTTTGTATAACCCAAAGACACTAGAATGTATGACTGGTAAACAAGCCTATAATCTATAGTCTGTTTAAGGTACTTGAGAATGTGCTTGACCGTAGTCCAATGTTCCTTTCCAAGGTTAGACTGGTATCTTGAGACCATGCCTAAAGCATATGAGATATCTGGTCTCGTACAAAGCATTGCATACATGAGACTACCGACAGCGGAAGCATATGGTACTAGCCTCATACTTTCTATCTCTTCAGGAGTTTTAGGGCACTAATTCTTAGATAGAAAAATGCCATGTCTGAAAGGTACCGAACCTCTCTTGGCATTTTGCATGCTGAAACGAGCAATAACAGTATCAATGTAGGACGCTTGTGATAAGCTTAATATCCTTTTCTGGCAATCTCGGATAACCTTGATCCCAAGGATGTAAGCAGCTTCACCTAAGTCCTTCATTTGAAATTGCTCGGATAACCATGTCTTTACATCTTATAACACTTCAACATTGTTGCCAATGAGAAGGATGTCATTTACGTAAAGTGCAAGAAACACCACTGTTCCATTAACACAGATACGGTACACGCACACCTCGTTAGGACAGGATATAAAACCATAGGATTTGACTACCTCGTCAAAATACTGGTGCCATAACCGGGAAGCTTGCTTAAGTCCATAAATAGTTCTTAAGCTTCCTAACTAGATGCTCTTCGCCCTCCTTCACATAACCATCTGGTTGTTTCATATAGATGTCTCTACCTTTTTCAAGGTGACCATTTAAGAATGAGGTCTTGACATCCATTTGCAGATCTCTAGGTTCATGTGAGCTGCTATGGCAAGGAGAATCCTAATAGACTTGATCATTGCTACGGGCGAGAAGGTCTCTTCATAAGCGATACCTTCTTTCTGGGTAAAACCCTTTGCCACTAGCCTGGCCTTAAATGCCATTATCTCTTCATTCGGTCCTCTCTTTCTCTTGTATACCCACATACTACCAATGGCCTTACAACCCTCAAGTAGTTCAGAGATCTCGTATACATCCGTATCAGTTATGGACTTAAATTCTGAGTCCATGGCGATTCTCCATGAATCTGCATCTACATCTCCCACTGCTTTGTTTGTAAGTCCATGGATCCACGGCGTCTTGTTCATCTGCCGGGAGATGGTCAGACTTCTCCCCAATGAACATATACCGATCAGGTGTAAATATCACCCTCCCACTACGTCGAAGAGTGTCAGGAGTTGTGTTAATAGATTGTGCAGTTGCTCGTGGAGCTCTATCTTGCACAATTGGCTCTGTGAGTGGATCTCGATCACCTTGTAATTCCTCAAGGATGACCTCGACTCGAGACTTATGATTACTAATATAATCCTCCTCTAAGAACCGAGCGTTGGTGCTGACAACGATCTTCTGTTCTTTAGGATCATAAAAATAACCACCCTTTGTTTCCTTCGGATATCCTATGAACAACATAACCTCTGAACCTGGATCCAACTTGTCGGCCTGTTTATTCAACACATAAGCAGGACACCCCCAAATATTTATGTGGTGCATACTGGGCTTGTGCCCGCTCCACAAGTCGACTGGAGTCATGTTAACCGACTTGGATGGCACACGGTTCAGCAAGTATGCTGCAGTCTCTAGAGAATATCCCTAAAAGGAAACTGGAAAAGTTGCATAACTCATCATGGACCGAACCATCTCTAAGAGAGTTCGGTTCCTTCTCTCTGACACACCGTTCTGCTGAGGCATGCCCGATGCTGTCAGTTGGGATGTAATCCCACATTCTGTCAAGTAGTCCTTGAACTCATTGGATAGGTATTCCCCCACCACGATCAGATCGTAGTGTTTTGATTTCTTTACCTAACTTCTCCACTTCTGCCTTGAATTCCTTAATGGTTTCAAATCAATCCGACTTGTGGTGAAGAAAGTAAACATATCCATACCTCGAGTAAACGTCAGTAAATGTGACGAAGTACTCATACCCTCCACGAGCTTGTGTAGACATAGGCCCATACAAGTCAGAATGTATCAAACTTAATGCTTCTGTGGCTCTATAACCCTTTGTCTTAAAAGGCCTAGTCACTATCTTAACTTCCAAGCAGGATTCGCAAATTGGAAATGGTTCAACTTGGAGAGACTCCAATGATCCATATTTCACCAACCTTTGGATACTATTTAGATTGATGTGACCTAGTCTTAAGTGCCATAGATAAGTTTGGTTTACCTTAGAAGATTCTTTCCTCTTCTTAGGATTTGATGATGTGGAAGCAAGATTAACAGATGTACATGGATTAGACGTAATAGTATATAAAGATCAATTTAAAGACCCATTACAGATAAGATATTTCCCTTTAGAAATCGAAATTTGATCATCAAAAACAGATCTATAACCATCCACAATAAAAAGTTTTAAAACGGAAATAATGTTTCGCCTAAACTCAGGCACCAATAAAACATCTCTCAATACTAAACTAGAGTCTAAAATAGATAAATGTAATCTCCTATGGAAACAGCTGGAACTAGCGATCCATTGCCCATGGAAACCACCACCTCGCCATCAACCAGAACCCTTTTTCTGCAGAAACCCCTGCAAGGTCTAACAAACATGATCAGTTACTCCGGGATCTACTACCCATTCATGGGTAGATGCGGAAACAAGAATAGTTTCAGTTACTAAGGCGATGCGTGTACCTTTCTGTTTTTCCTTGAAGTCGGGACATTCAGTCTTCCAATGTCCAACCTTACTACACTTGAAACACTTCCCCTTAGGTTTTTGAACCCCTCCGGTAGGTGCTAACTTCGTGCTCCCACTTTTCTTCTTGACATTCGTAGCCTTCTTGCCCTTCTTCTGGAATCCACCTTTCGGAGGGTTCCTTGAGCTGCTAGTAGTGTTCAAGATTTGGGTTCCCTTACCTTTAGTCTGACCCATGATTCTGCAGTAATTAACTCACTCGAAAGTTTATTCAGAGTGTAATTTTTTCTTGACATCACTACATTTAGGCGAAAATTCTCATATGACTTAGGTAGTGAATGTAGAATGATATCTATCTTGATGCTAAGATCCAAGACACCACCAACATCTGCAAGTCGATCTAGCAGCTCGATCATATATAAACCATGATCCTGCACGGATGCACCTTCAGCCATTTTGCAGGTAGTAACCTGCCTCAAGAGATGAAATCTCTGAGATCTATTGGTCTCACCAAACTTTTCAGCCATGGAATCTCATATCACTCCCGCATGGGGCGTGTTTTCATACTGTGAAGAAAGAGAATCAACCTTAGTGGATAGAATGACAAAATGAGTCTTGTCATTATCCTCTACCTACTTTTCAGATTCCCTTATATGCTCCTCAGTCGCCCCTTCTTCGGGGAGTTCAGGCTCAGGGGTACTGAGAACATTCAAGATTTTCTCATTTTGAACATTAGTGTAAGGTTTCTCCTCCACTCTTTATAGTTGTCAATACCCTTTAAGGGTCGGCTCAAAAGACCGTTAACAACATCTTGAACAGACATATCTGAAAAATAATTAAAAAATAAAGCATGTAAGAAAAAATAATTTGCACATAATTCGTAATTAACGATCATTGTAACCTTTTGAAAAACAATGATGTTAAAACCTCGAACAACTCTAGGAATTCCACAAGCAAGCCACGCAGGTGACGTTTACTAGTGTAACCCTAAAACAAGCTATTTATCTAGCTCTTTAATTCCAATCCACGTCTAGGTTCTTAAGACGAATGGAATTAATAGTTCGATATTCTGAGTCATGTCACTATTAAAAACGCGGGAAGGGACTTCGAGGGAAGTGAATTGTACCTGCGGTGACATCTAAGCATTGACCATTAAGTTGACCAAAATAGAATCAAATTCTTGAAATTGACATACTTACTCGAACCATGCCGCATTCAATTTGATCTAATTAGCCATCCTATTTAATTATTATCTTCTAGAGTACTCGTGTTTACTAGGCACGTCAGCCACGCAAGTGGACGTTTACAGCTTCGCTCCCACTACTCAATAATAATCAAATATTGTTTTGGAAAACTCATCTCACAAAACTTGTAGCTCAAAGATGCAAGCAAGCCACGCAGGCGGACATCTTACTACTTTTGTATAGAGTCCAATTAATGGAGGTTCAATTAAGTGTTTAATATCCAAATTAATGGAATCTAATTAAATATTTAATTTAAAGTTGCTTAGTCTTTTTATTCAAAAGGTTTGTTTCGAATCATGCATCATCACATAATTCTTAAAGCGTGCAATTTTCTGAACGCATATAATAAAACGTGCTCGCAAAAATTAAAACATGCTTAATAACGAGTTAAATCCTATTTACATGCTTTGCTAAGCAAAATTAATCACATAATCGCATGCTAAAGCATAATAATAAATAAATAAATAAATAAATGCGCAAATAGAAAATTTAAAACGTCGTTAATGGGCTTTAAAACACCTAATTCCTAACTATTACATAGCCCGATCAAAATACAGATCTTCAAAATCTTCAAAATCTTCGAATCTAGAAACTGTAGTATCGCCACGTCATCAGGGGCATCTGCCACATGTCAGACACGTGGCATACACGTGGCAGCTATGGCTGACGTGGCACGCCACGTGCCACATCATCATCTTCTTCAACCCAACAGTGCCGCCGCTAGGGTCGGAATTACGCCGCTCCGATCACACTGTTGGCCTCGACATGGTCTGGCAAGGCCGCGCTGCCTGGTCCCGTCGCGCGCCGCTGCGCAGCGAGCAGAATCGCTACCGCGCGCAGCCGCGATCGCTGCCGCAACGAGACGCGCGGGCCGCCGCGCCTTCCCAGCTCGGCGCCGTCGTCCTCGTCATCCTTGGCCGCCTCTGAACACGACCCATGCGTTTGGGCGGCCTAATTCCGGCGACAATTGTCACTGCCGCGACATGCACAAGCAAAAATGCGCCTCGCGCTGCCGCCGTTTCTGCCACCCGAATTCACCCTTTCCGAGCCACGATTCGATCAATTGAAACATGTAAAATGTAATTGGAACACTCACGACCACCGTGTAAAGGATTCCGGCCGAGATTTATTCCTCAATTTCCCGAATTTCAAACGATTCGTTGGAACGAATTCATAACGAGCAGCAAACTTCAGACGTCAATTCCGATTGCATCCGAGATCGAATGACCCCTTACGACCTATCGACGCGAAGTTCGAAAGACGAGGATTCTAGAGGTTCAAACCGGTCATCGATCGAACATCGGACGTGCCGGGAATCTCTACCGCAAGATGCGGCAGAACTTTTAAAAACTAGGGTTTTCTGCGAAAATCGGGTTCCGTCTTCATCTCGTATTTCGTGCCTCCCGGACCAATTACAGTATGATGTTAAGTTGGGGTTTGAGATTGTTCAATAATCAAGAGTATGAAATACTCTTGACTCCAAGCTTGTGATGTGTATGAGATAACACTTGGAGTATGAACTGAATGAAATTTCTAAGCAATTGAACAATAAGAGTATAAAGACTAAGGTTGTTCTTTGCTTTGAGAATAGTATGCTTGAACTCGTGTAATGTCGTTAGCCTCTCAAGAGGGAGAGGCCTTCTATATTTATAGGAGAGCTCGGGATAAATTCGTTGAGTAAGAATCAATTTCCAATTAGCTCCGTGTAGACAATGGTTTTCTGTATTGAATGTATGAACAAGTGTCGCGTTATACTTGCTTCTGCAAATATAGTACTGTGATACTATATTATCCCCTTTGACTAGGCTGACATGACGGTCTGATATTGGTCAATGTTGATATGGTATTTGTCTCTTTCTTCGTTGACCATCTTCTTTGAAGTCTATGCCACGTATCTCGTACTTGTCTTGAATTTTTAGTACTCCAGTTCATACTTGGGGGATCAGATATGTCGATCAGTTTAGCCTAGAGAGATCAGCTTGTCAGAGCTGGACTTAGCAAATTACAAGCCTAGCAACCATATCATGAACTAACCTAGTCTAACAACCTGACTATACAAACTCAGGCTGGATCTAGTAAAATACATCAGATTGGTGAAGGAAAGTAGAGGTTAAGAATGATACCTTCCTCCTTCGTATGTTGTCGCAACTTTGATTGTTGCTCGTGTGTCAGATCTTCTGATCTGTGTCCCGGCCTTTTCTTCCTCTGGGTGGTCAGAGAACTTAAGAAAATAAAGAATACTGTCTCTCTAAGACTCACGCACGGCGTGTGTAATTTTGTATATGTGTGTGTTCTGTTTATGAACAGAATACTAATATATATAGGCTTCAAAAGCCAATATAATATTAATATATTTGAAGCTCATTAATTTAATTATATTCCTAATGGGCTTCCACATAATTAGCCCATAATATAATTAATTAATCCATTGGGCTATTAATATTTATCAATTAATTGGCCCGGCCAATTAATTCCAGATAAATAACATTATTAAATAATGTAAAAATACATTAATCAATTAATAATGATTTCTGAGAGACAATAAATAACTAGGCAACTAATTGGGCCAGATTAGAGATCTAATACATGAAATACAGCAAGGCCTCAAATTAATTTATTATCTATGCTCAGCCTAGAGCAAAATTAATTAATAAACACAGATTTATTCCACTAGAGAATCCGTGCTGACTTACCCCTTTATCCCAAATTGAACAAGGGCTTGTATTTTAGACTTAATCGATCTCTGTATTTAAGATAGAAATATCCGTTAATTAATTAAGCTCACTGACAGCTTAAATTAATTAACATCTTATATTCCTAAGTAGTACCACTCGACCTTATTAACACACCTGAACTTAGTCAACCGACCGAGTTTAGTGTGCTAATCCTTTCAAGTTCCTCAGGGGATATTATCAACCCATTTTACTAGGATACGGTTGCAAGATACAGACAACCAGCCTGAGCCACAAATAACTACTAACACCCAAGATACGTAGATCTGATCATGATGAAGTTCACCATAGTCGGTTAAAGTGATAGATAGCCAAATGCACTCAGCTGAAGTCCTACCAAGCTTAAAACCAGCTAAGTCACCGAGATCTTAGTTCTCCACTAAGGTCAGTTAGGAGAACACGTCTCACTGTGACCCATCAATACACTACTTAAGTATACCAGTAAAGACAAGAAGCTAATACAAGCCACTTCTTATCTAAACTGCAGCTTAAACCAACAACTTATCCTTAAGTTGTCTCAGTTGTGATAACTGTTTATATCTTATCAGTTCAACCAATTTGTGTTGTCTTCTGTGATACCCGACATACTACACAAATCTAACTTTTATACAAGATAAAGGATAACATGTGCAAATATATATATTTATCATATAGGAGAATAAAATAGTGGTAAGGACAAAAACACATTGTATACAAGCATAAAAACTGCTTCCAGTATACAAAATCCCAACAATTGGTTCATCTATCAATAGGTGTTCGGGATCATTCAAAACTTATATTATCTCCCAATAGATTCTACTTCTGGAAAGTCTGGGGCAATGTTAAGGTAATCAAGCAGACGGACGAGGTGTTCCTAGAATTTATCAGACGCGGATCCTTCAAACTATACATTCTGATTAGTGATATTGCTGAAAAAGCCAATCTGCTCATCAAGTGCCCCGAACTGAGATTCTTTTAAGCGCCCCCTTTCCTGGCAGAATTTAGAGTTTAACATAGACTTCTCCAAAATCGAAGATGCATACAGGAAAGCATGCATCGAGAAGAACTACACGGATGTTAGCAAGCAATATAATCGGATGAAGAGACTTAGGAAATTGGTGTATTACTTTTATGAACTCAAGCCTGAGAATGTTTCTGAAGATCAGTTTGAAGCTGAAATGAAAACACTGAAGAAAATCGTTATAACGCATGAAGAGTTCGAGATAGATTCCAGATCAAGGCTGAGGCTGTTTAGTTTTATATGTGATCTGTTTTGTAATAACATAGCATGTTTATACTAAACTGATCTATATTAATAGAAATGTGTTGCTATCTCTTGACCTTATGAGAATAACTCTTTGTCCGAGCTCATTCATTATTATTAACTGAACTTTATTATCCTTTCTTGCTTTTCCCTACATGTGTTGGATGTATCTTACCTGATGTATTTTTCAGGTTATTATAGGGTTTTGGCATCATCAAAAATGGGGAAATTGTTGGGAATTAATATAAGTTTTGAATAATCCAAAATCCATATTGATAGATGAGCCAGTCTGATGTAATTTTATTAGGTTTTGTTCATCCTGAATTTGTATAGTCAGGTTGACAATTTTTTCTAAGACTAGGTTAGTTCAGGCTTTAGTTTGTTCGGCTAGTGAAGATTGCTAAGTTCAGCTTTGATAAGCTGACTTCTCCAGGCTGAACTGATTGATAGATCAGATCCTCCTCCGACTGAACTGAATGATCCTGATATTAAGACACTACGAGGTACAAGGCACGAACTTCAATGAAGATGCTCAACGGAGGAAAATACAAGTAGCATATCAACATTGACTAATACCAAACCGTCATGTCAGCCCTAGTCAAAGGGGAAAACACAATACCTCACTACTCTATCTGCGGAAGAAAGCAAAACACGACACATATTCATGCATTCAATGCAGAAGACCGTTGTCAACACGGAGCCATGGGAAGTCGATTCTTACTCAACGGATTTATCTCAAGCTCGCTTATAAATACAGAAGGTCTCTCACCCTTGACAAGTTAACAGAATTTCACGAGCTCAAGCATACTATTCTCAAAGCAAACAATAAGCCTTAGTTTTCATATCTCTCTTGTTCCATTGCTAAGAAATTATATTAAGTTCATACTCCAAGTGTAACCGATAGACATCATAGCTTGGAGTCAAGAGTGTTTCATACTCTTGATTGTTGAACACTCTCAAACCCCAACCTAATACTCTTGATAGTGTTGGTTTGATAGATAGTTTGTTAGATAGATTTAACTGATCTGAACTCGATAGTCTTTGAGTATCCTTAGTGGATATCTATTGTAAGCAGAAAAGTGAACGTAGGATCTTGTGTATCCGAACCACTATAAAATCTCGTCGTTACATTCTGCACCATTTTCAGTTTAGTGTTACATTGAATTTCTATCAGCTTAAATGTTGCATTGAAAAGCGTCTTCATTAAAGGGCCTACACACTTTCTAATATACTGATTGCCTCAACATTAGTTAGTTTCTCTCTAATTTGACAAAGTAACGTTTGGAGTCAGGTGATCCCCCCCCCCCGCCCGACCATATATCCGAACTCGCACTGGGACCAACAAAGGAAAACATACAACCAATGAGAGAGTAAAACTTAGCGCCATCCACATTGATAGGTCAACAAGCAACCAAGTGTTTGGCTCAAAGTTTACACCGAAACTGATATCTGAGTCCCACAATATTAAAGCATTTGTATTTTGTTCTTTTTTATTTTGCACCAATGTGTTTGGTTCAGCTAACTAGCTAGGGAAAAAACAGATGGCCTTCTAAGTCCCACTTTTATACACCCTTCACAAATAGATATTTTGACATGTTGCATGTATTTTATTCAAAACAACAAAGTTAAATTGTAGATTTTATAATTATATACTCTATTTGGGATTTGTTAACCCTACTATTAGGTATTTTGGGTTAAAAAAATGAATGTTATCATGTAATTCAAATGAGTGTCACATGTCATTTAATTGTGGAGGTGACACACAATGAAGTATATTCTTTGACACCTAAATCTTTGTGGGGAAAAAGGATAGCTATAAAAGTGGTTCAAGTGCAACCATTAATAAAGCACATCGACAAAAGTTTCATTGATCGACGTGCAATATGTAAGATATAAGTTGCTATTACAATAAACCCGGTGAGTCTGAAAATAAAATAAAATCAAGAACATAATAAGAACTTCGTCGAGTCAAGAATGGCCTCTATTCGCAAGACAAAATACGCCCCGAGTAGTGCTTTCGGATCTGGCGTATCATCCCCAAAAATAAAACGATGACGTCTTAACGTATTGCAGCACCGCAGAACAACGAGCTCCGACGCACTGGACTTTCGGTGAAGACAGAACTGTGGACAGCTTAGGACACTAGGATGCAATGAAGAGCAAGAAAAGATTGTGTTGTATTGAAATGCCATGTAGACCGGCCTATTTATAGGCATCTTCCCCTAGGTGAAAGGTTGTTGGTGCCAATTAAGGCAGGTGGACGTGGGGAAGGAAAGTGGAGAGGTGGAGACTTCCCAACAGTCTCATTCCAGAGATTTCCAAATAGAGAAAATTTGGTGCAGCAGGAGCACTGCAGCACAAGCTGGGTCAGACCAACAATACAAGTTAGGTCAGTCCACAAGTAGCCCACCAAAGCCCAATGCCAAAGACCAAATGTCAACGCCCAACGGACAAGCCCACGGACCACCCAAAGGACCAATTGCCAAGATCCAAGTACAAGGACTCGTACACGGACACGGACCGGAACTGGACACGGACCAGAGCCGTAGTCGGGGCTGGGGCCAGGCACAGTGCGCTGCGCCGCATGTGAGGCGGTCGCCAAAAAGGCTCGCGTGCATGAGCGTGTGTGCCCCAAGCCCACCACATGCACTTTGTTATCTCCTACAAAGTGGTAAAGAATTAAATACCACTAAAACATTGTTCATTAATCAATGTGGGACATTGATTAATGTAATAAATCTCCAAAACCCGAATAAGGTAAGTTTCTCCACTTTAGGTAACAAATTAGTTCTGTCCCCCAAACTTCGAGCCACTATTTCTTACTCACCGAAAATCAAAATCGAGAAATTAAGCACACTATAATTATCTACTCAAAACGTAGATCGACGTCATAAAATGGACGATTAAACGGGCTGAATTTTGCCCAAGTCAAATTAATATTTAATGTTAACTAAATTTCCATAATAACAATATATTTATATATATATATATATATATATATATATATATTTATAACGATTTTCCAACAATCCCCCACATGAGTGGAAATAGCCAAATGCATGTATGCAGATACACAACTCTGTCCTCAAGACACAATATAGCATCAGGGTAGGTGGCTTGTGACCTTGAACCTTCCTTAGTCAGTGCTATCGAGCATACCGGCGGACTAGTGGACACGTGGCCTTGAACTATTCCTCCATGGTGTATACTTAGACAATAGCACTAACACTATAAAGTCTCAACCTTGTCCGTTCTCACGTTTGTGTCCTTTACAGGTCATGGACAACCTCTTTGGATTCATAAGTGTTACCTAAAAGCGGCCCTCACTTCTCACTTACATAGGCGATTCTTACTCGAGGATCCTGTTATACTCCACCTTCTCAAGGCATCCAAGAATCATTAAAAGTCAAAGACTTAACCCGACCACTTGACGTGTCACCAACACTCTCGAGCTCTTTTAGGGAATAGACTATTTGAGTGTGGTATCAACGAGACTTATATAGCATAGTTTTCCCATTGAACCAAGTTCATGGGATCTCCAATCTACAAGGTTAGGTATCCACGATAATCGTCTTTAACTTGTGGATTTCTCTCTCATTCCCTCTACGAGCTTATACATTTGATCTCGATTCAATTCTTGGTAAGCGGATTCGCTAGGTTATCTATAGATTTGACATAGTCTACAGAGATAACCCCATTCGCGATCAAATGTCTTACGGTATTATCTTAATGACGAATATGTCTGGACTTACCATTATGAAACCCACTCTTGGCCCTACCAATAGCCGCTTGGCTATCATATTGCATCATCATAGGTAGCACGGGTTTCGTCCAACATTGAATATCGTCAAGAAAATTACATAGCCATTCAACCTCCTCACCGGACTTATTTAAAGCAATAAACTCAGATTCCATGGTGGATCGGGCAATGCACGTCTGTTTCGTGGATCTCCACGACACAGCTCCTCCTCCTTTAGTGAACACATAACCACTAGTAGACAATGAGTCTTTAGTGTCGGATATCCAATTCGCATCACAGTACCTTTCAAGTACCGGAGGATGTCTAGAGTAGTACAACCCAAAGTTAAGAGTGTATTTCAGATACCTCAGAACTCTTACAACAGATTTCCAATGCTCTCTACTCGGATTACTAGTATAGTGACTTAGTTTGTTCACCGGACAAGCTACACGGGCCTCGTACAATTCGTGATGTACATAAGACAACCAATAACTCTAGCATAATCCACTTGAGCAACAGGATCACCCATATTCTTGCTCAAGTGAAATTAACTTCCAGAGGAGTCTTTGTCGGCGCACTATCAAAGGTATTAAACCTCTTAAGTACTTTCTCAATATAATGAGATTGAGACAAAACAATCCCTTTGGGAGTTCTTTGAATCTTCACTATAAGAATAACGTCAGTAACCCCTGGATGTATCTTTCATATCGAAAGTTCTCTTAAGCATGCGCTTGGCGTCATTTATGACTTGAAGGTTTTGTCTCATAATTAACATGTCTTCTACATAAACACAAACAATTACAAAACCATTCTTTGTATTCTTTATGTAAACACACTTGTCACATTCATTAATCTTAAAATAATTCGACAACATAGCCTCGTCGAATTTCAAGTGTCATTGTAATGGTGCTTGTTTCAACCCATATAGGGATTTCAGCAACTTACATACTTTTCGCTCTTGGCCAGGTACTACAAACCCTTCAGGTTGCTCCATATAAATTTCCTCTTCTAAATCCCCATTTAGAAAGGCAGTTTTCACGTCCATTTGGTGAATCTCAAGATTGTGCAAAGCAGCAATCGCAAGAAGCACACGGATAGACGTAATCCTCGTTACAGGCGATAAGTATCGAAGAAATCGTATCCTTCAATTTTCTTAAAACCTTTAACCACTAAACGAGCTTTATATTTATCAATTGACTCATCTGCCTTATACTTTCTTTTTAGGATCCATTTACATCCTAAGGGCTTGCAACATTCGGGTAAGTCTGCTAAGACCCGAGTGTGATTTTGCATGATGGAATCAATTTCACTTTGGATGGCAATTTACCAAAGTGGGCCATCGGGTCTAGAAAGAGCTTCTTTTATACACCGCGTTTCTTCATCCAAAAGAAAAACTACATAATCAGGACTGAAGTCCTTAGCAACCCTTGCTCCAGTGCTACGTCTTGGTTCTACCATTTCAAGATTGGCAGCAAGTCTTTTACGCGTAGCAGACTCTACCCCACATTTTTAGGTTCACCACTAGAGTTCGATTCAACATTAACCTCCTTTTTACAAGGATAGATGTGTTCAAAGAAAATTGCATTCCTTAATTCAATAGTAGTTCCTACATTCAAATCGGGCACAGCCGACTTATGAATAACAACCCAATATGCACTACTATTCAGTGCATATCCTATAAAGATACAATCGACGGTCTTAGGTCCGATTGTAACTTGCTTAGGCAAAGGCACTTCACCTTAGCCAAACATGCCCACACCTTGAGGTAGTTATAGGAAGGTTTTCTTCCTTTTCATAATTCATAAGGAGTAACATCTCTACCTTTTAGAGGTATTTTGTTTACCATTTGATTGAGGCGAATAGAGGGCGGCGGTTTGATGAATAATACCACTTGTCTTACACAACTCTACAAATGGAGCTACATACTCCCCACCTCTATCACTTCGCACCATTTTGATCTTACAATCAAGTTCGTTTTCAGCTTTAGCTTTAAAGTTAATAAAAGCTTCTATCGCCTCATATTTACTCCTTAAAAGATAAAGACTACAATACTTAGTGAAATCATCAATAAAAGTAATAAAATACTTTTTCCCACCTCTTGTTTGTACAAATTTTAAGTCATATACATCAGTGTGAATTAGCTCTAGAGGCTTGGTATTTCTTTCTACATAATGAAATGGTGACTTAGTCAACTTTACTTCAATGCAAAACTTCACGCTTGGTTTTGTTAAACTCATTTACTTTAAGTAAATCGAGATTAACTAATCTTTTTATTGCATTTAGATTAACATGTCCTAATCTAGAATGCCATAAATCAGAACACTCAGTCAAGTAGGAGGAAGTAGCTTCATTTTCATTATTCTTGCCCTCACGGGGCTCTTGGCGCAAGATCATTACAGACAGGTTGAAAAGGCCCTCAGAGAGGTAATCTTTTCCTAAGAACATACCAAATTTTGACAAAATAAATTTGTCAGACTCAAAGACTAGTCTAAACCTCTCTTGACTAGTATAGAGCCGGACACTAGATTCTTGCGGATATATGGGACATGCAACAGCTCTCCAAGAGTAAGGTTCTTGCCGTAGCTCAACCTTAGTACAACAGTACCATAGCCGACTACCTCGGACGAGGCTTGATTTTCCATATTGAGCTTCCTCCCTTGGAAACTCTAGTACTTGGTGAAGCGACTACGATCACCACAAACATGTGTCGTGGCAGCGGTATCAATATACAACTTCCCTTCATTCTCCACGACAATTGCTTCTTCAATGACGACGGTCGTAAGGTCGGCTTCAGTGAGGTCTATCTCCAACATATTGGCTTGACGGGCCTTCTTCTTTTTCGGCTTACGGTAGTCTTTGGACATGTGGCTGGATTTGCCACAATTGTAGCAATCCCCTTCAAACTTGCGGGGTTGAACCTTGCCCTTCGCTTGGGGTTGTTGTTTGGATGCCCTATTTTCATGTTGGAGTTTCCACCTTTCTCGGCGAGGTTGACTCTTGGTTCCACGGGTGCTTTGCCCTTCCCATATCGAGTCCTCATATTAGTCTCGATGCGGAGCTTGACAACAAGGTCTTCAAGTGTCATTTCTTTTCGCTTGTGCTTCAAGTAGCTCTTGAAGTCCTTCTAGCTCGGGGAAAGTTTCTCTATCACGGTTGCCACAATGAAAGCATCAGGAAAAAGCATCCCTTCGACGTGGACGTCATGGACAATGAGTTGAAACTCTTGCAGTTGCTCCATGACCGGTCGAGAGTTGATCATTTTGTAGTCCAAAAACTTGGCGACTTCAAACTTCTTAGTCCCTGCATCATCAGTACAATATTTCCTTTCAATGCCTCCCAAATAGCCTTGGAGGTCTTTACATTTGCATACACACTATATAGATTATCATCTAGTCCACTAAGTAGGAAATTTTTACAAAAGTAATTTGAAGTCAGCCAATTTGAATAGGCTATACGGACTTGCACATTCTCCTCGTTTTCACTTGGAGAGGGCGGGTGCGTTCTCCATCGATACGGTCGTGAACCCCAATATTGTCAAGTAGAACAACATCTTTTGTTGCCATCTTTTGTAGTCGGCTCCACCAAACTTCGCCGGCTTCTCGGGAGCGGGCAACACTCTAGACGAGTGCAAAGATACCGTCAGGATCGGGTTCGAACCCCCACCACACCAAGGTGGTTCATACTCTCAAAAGGGACATTGTTCTGCAAAGAAGAAGACATAGCATTAAAGTTAAACGCCGAGTTAGCGGCATTGGCACGGTTAAGTGCGATTCTTGCGTCGGTGGCAGTAGAGATGGCGGCAAGAGTTGGATTTGGAAATATCGGGGTTGGAATTAGAACAGACACCGGCGGAACGACATTATCGGAGGAGGCGATAACGTGGGAGGTGGAGGAGATGGCGGCAGCGGTGGCACTGTTGGTGTTGCCTACGGAAGTGGCCGCAGCAACGTCGGAGGTGGCAGCAGATGAGGAAGACATTTTTTCAGTTAACTCGAAGCAGCTTAGGTAATATATTTCGTCTTGCGATTGTAAGATATAAGCTACTATTACAATAAACCCGGTGAGTCTGAAAACAAAATAAAATGAAGAACAGAATAAGAACTTCGTCGAGTCGAGGATGAACTCTATCCGCAAGACGAAATACGCCCCGGGTAGTGCTCTCGGATCTGGCGTATCATCCCCAAAGATGAAACGACGACGTCTCGAAGTGTTGCAGCACCGGAGAACGAGCTCCGGTGAACTGGACTCCGGCGAGGACATAACTGTTGGACAGCTTAGGACACTAGGATGCAATGCAGAGCAAGAAAAGATTGTGTTGTATTGAAATGTCATGCAAACCTGCCTATTTATAGGCATCTTCCCCAGGTGAAAGGTTGTTGGTGCCAATTAAGGCAGGTGGACGTGGGGAAGGAAAGTGGAGAGGTAGAGACTTCCCAACAGTCTCATTCCAGAGACTTCCAAATAGAGAAAATTTGGTGCAGCAGGAGCACTGCACCACAAGTTGGGTCAGACCAACAATACAAGCTGGGTCAGTCCACAAGTAGCCCACCACAAGTAGCCCACCAAAATTATATGAAGCTGGGTCAGTCAACAAGTAGCCCACCAAAATCCAATGCTTATATATATATGACCATTTTCCAACACAATAAATGAATCCTTCATTAAAATTATCCCTTTCACATCCGCTTAATGCTCTTCACAAGACTAATACGAAGTTACCAACCCCTTAGGATATCTCCAATGGGAGGTTTGAAAGTATTAAAAAGTTGGGTTTGAAAGCAATCAACGTTGGAGTGGGTTTGAATGTGCTGAGGTGGCAGAGCCAACTCTTTATTTAAAGAGTTGGCTCTCTCGTTTTGTAAACATCCGTAGCGCGTGGCGCGTGCAACCACGCTGCTTCGTAATTGTGCGTGAGTTGCACGCGCCCATGTGAACTCTAAAGATAGCCGACAGCTGTTTAATTTCTCCATGCAAGTATTGTATATGACAGACATCCTTTATGCGTTGGATGAAAATTAAAAGTTGAGTAAAACATGGCATCAGCCATTATTTATTAAATGTAATAAATTGCAGCATTTACGTAAATTGAACGATGAGCAAGACATGGCACCAAAAATTATATTCAACCATGTTTTTTTGAAATTTAATTATATAATTTCGGTTTTTAAAATTAATTATAATTAAATTTTATATGAATTAAAAAAATAATAATAATTATTATTATTATTATTATTAATATGATGAACAAAAAATTGTGAGTATAATATATATATATAGATAGATATAGATATATTGATAAATAGTTGTGTGTATATAATAGTGGGACCCATAAAAAAGTTGAGTAGATAGATTTATGATTGGAGTGAAAGATATTAAAAAGTTGATGGGTTTGAAAAGCTGACGTGGCGAGTAAAAAGTTGGGGATGTGGGTTTAGGGTTGAAGGCACCCTTATGTCTCACTCTAGAATTATGATTTCTTAGAAAATATATATACCCTGATAATCTTTTAGAGTCCGGATTTTTCTGTCTCAGTTTCAAAAGTGGTACAAAAGATCCTAGACTCATAGATATGCATACTGCGAGGATTTTCCAAAAAAAAAAGTCCAAAAAAAGTCTTTAGATATATTCTTTCTGTTCCATTCATCTTATTTTACTTTCAATTTCGAGTTGTTCCTTCCATCTTGTCTTCTTTTAAAAATAGTAATTTCTTTACACACAATTACCCACTTTTCTTTTGTAAAACTCACTTATTTGCGTACAAAGAATAAAAAAGACAAGTTTAATGAGACGGAAAGAGTACAAAACAAGCTTTTCTTGGCCACATCATTGTCTTTTTGCCGAGTGGTTCTTTACATTGCTACGCAGGCCATTTCATTTTTGAAACTTGAATCCATTATAAGTTAGGGTTTCCTGTATGGCTACAGACTTAGAAAGCATAAGAAAAAACTCAGAATGATGTATTGCTTTTTATAGGTTTAAACTACTTAATTTTCACTTCGTGTTTCTGATCAAGATTCGTTTCGTTACTGGTGTTGTTGGGACTATCACGCCACACTGCCAACAAAAAAATAATGACATGCCAATAGAGGGTATGATTAATGACTAGAAACCGTATAAACCTTTTGGTAAAACTAACCATTACCAGATAATTCATTTCTGTACTAAAACTATATAAATATCTTCTCCACATTTGTTAACATTAGCATCTCCTTGCAAATTCCAGAAAGAACCCGTGCATTTTACAGTTTGTTCTTTCGGAAATCTGCAACCCATTCCTTTGATAATATACGGTGTGGGATCAGTTGAAGTCTCATTCCTGCCACCACTCAGCTTTCAACTCCAACTACCCTTGTCATGCTGCAATTCTGCTGTTATCAAACTTCACTCTCCACCACCAAAACTGTTAAACATATCAAGAACTAACTTAGGCAAGTTACGGGTTTCAGCTAGGACATCCAAAGTAGGAGCAGGAATGTCAGGAATCCATTTAAGCATCGGATGCTCCAAGTGTAAGCTAGGATAGCTGCAAGTGTACATGATCTTTTAGCAAGTCTAGACAACAAGAATATAGTAGATCAAAATGTAGGGAATTACAAGGAAAGAAATGCAGAATCAAACAAGTCATACATCCCCATTCCCCAAATGAGCTAACGTACTCAAAACCACAGAGCATTTTGCTTTGCTATATGATTGAAAGTTGTAAAGCAGAAAGAATTCCCGAAGTAACAGTTTCCCTGAACTATATATTCTCTTTCCGTAAACTTACATGTGCCCTCTGCCTCAGGGACCTTATTCTTATACACTAGTCCAAATTATCTTTAGAATATAAATATAAGGTAGCTTCTTAGTTTCTGTCACGCATGTCTAGAATGCTTCATCGAATTTCTTAATTGCACGAGATATCCTTTCAGCATCCTAAATTAATGACATTTCTACCATGCTTGGGTTCCTCCTCTCTTTTTCAAGAAAGCAAGAGATATTATGTTGACTTTTGTCAATTAAAAGTTTTCTCATAAAAGACTATGGGACACTAAAGGACTTAGGTGTTCCGCAATCTAGAATAGTTGGCTCTAATTGTGAAAAACATGTTACTGGATAATTCATGTGTATAGAGAAGACATCAATGTTTAAGAAGTAACGATAGAAACGAGGAAACCCACTATTTCTAATTAATTTCTATTTCTTTATTTTATTAGATTTTCTAACACCTAGTAAAAGATAATTTCTTAATCTTTTTCATATTTTGCAAATTGCAGCAAAAGACAAAATTGGAAAAAAAAATGAAAAAGAAATCATGATTGGGAAAATTATAGTAAGCAAACCATAGTGAAATTTCATGACTTCCTTGATAATCTGGGGTTGCTTAGCTCAGAGGTTAGAGCATACACACTATAGATACCAAAACAAAGAGGATGCTAATGTATGCTCAGGCCGAGACAATTCTATATTTGACTTTTCTCTTGCTTCTGAAAACAACATTCTAAAGCTGAACCGTGATTATTAAAGGAGCAAATCGGGAGGCATCACAGAGACATGGGTTAAGCCTTTTAAACACAAGAAGCAATAACAGGAATATTTTGAAATATTAAATTCACATGTGAAATCATATTTCTTAGGAGCTGAATGGCACATTTCAAAATCATGTTAAAAACAGCTGAATGGCACATCTCAAAACATTTTGTCATACGTATTTTAGGATAACAAAAAAAAAACCGAAAGACCAGGCAAGAAAAGAGGTCATCCCCATTCACTAACCTCCTACACCTCCCTTGAGGGCTGCCGAGGCAGCATCATTGTGTTATAGTAAAGGGAAATTTATCGAACAAACCAAACTAATAATATAATACTCCCTCCATCACACCATTCTTGTCCCACTTTCCTTTTCGAGCCGTGCTACCATTCTTGTCTCATTTCCTAAAATAGCAAATTATTACTATTACTAATACTTTATTTGAGGGTCTCACGTCTTTACACACAACTAACAACTCTCCAAAATTACGGCGCCCAAAAAAAAAAATGGGACAAGAATGGTGGAACAGAGAGAGTATAATGTACAATAGTAAAAGAAACAAAAGAAATAATGTTCTTCCTCTGCCCATGCGCAAAACAAAATATAAAGTTCAAACAAAATCCTAGACACATGCAAGAGCCCATAGTCCAGTAGAAATAAAATCACATAACAGATAACTAAGAGATAACAAAAGAAGGATAGTCTTTCAAAGCGTATCGCCATCCTTCCTCTTCGTGCTCATAAATTCCTTTCTTACCACATTGCAGCTACATTACTACTACTACCATGGTCTATATATGCTATTATTTCCTATCTTTTTTATTTTTTGTACCAATTTTATAATGAAAATCAATGATGATCAAGGTAACTTGAGATTTCAAATAAATTGTGCCGGGCCTTATGGAGCCTACCCATGTATGTTCGGTTTCAGAACTCCAATTCGTAACTTCATATACCTTCAATTTTGTTAAAGGGAAAACTCATTTTCTTTAGGTCCCTACTCATTTTTCTTAAAAGACATACTTACTACTTACCCAGAAAGTATTCACCTTAATTGGATGTCTGACTTGAGCCTATATGACTAATAAATAGAAATACTCCACTTTAGGCACCACTTATTCTTATTCATTTTCCATTTTCTCCTCCTTACACTGTTGTTTTCTCTTGAAGGTGACTTGATAAAACGATAAAGAAGCTATAGTTCATGAAAGAACAAGGGACTGAAGGGAAACCAACAGAAAAGACATGCTGCAGCCTGTTCTCCTTCTTCAACTGAATTCTTTCAGTGAAGTTTTGATTATAGTAAAGGATTCATCAGTCACTTTTTTATGGGTGTTCCCTCTCGCTTATCATGTGTAGTCACTCTTGTGTATGTTTAAAAAAATGTTAATATAATACCATTACTATATTATCATCTTGGTAGAAATCGAATAACAGATTTATTTTCCATTTGACTTTTCCATTTCATTGTCTTGTGTTTTCTGATATATGCAAGGCAAGCTAGAAGCCTTTGTCCCTTTAACAACCACGGTCAAGATTAACGGATCAGGTCCAATCACAGTTGCATGTTGGTCGATGCATAATATTAGGCAACATAGGGAATTACCACAAATATCATCTATAAAAAATCTGGACCTCTGAGAAAGCGAATAATAGATATTTTGTTTTGGTGGTACTTACATGAAAAAGTACAAGACGACGAAACATGCAGTGGAGATGCCAAACTTTTCCCACTCCTATCGCTAGGACTTTGAGCAACACCAGCTAGTGGAGAAATCACTGGTGCAGTTTTAGGTGCTGACACTGCTGCAGGTGATTTTCTGGTGGAACAAGGAGACAAGTTAGGAGATATTTGGTCAAGCAGAGAAGTTTATCAGAACCACAATGACCGTGGCCTTGAGCTGCTAAGGGTATAGGAGAAGCAAATTTGGAGATTGGTAAGGAGCATTCTCTGGACTGGATGAAGGTTCAGAGGCATAATGCATACGACAAGGTGGTAGCACATGATGCGAGTTGGGTGAAAGGGCAGGAGAATAAGATGGCGCCATAGATGGTCCAGTACCATAAGTTCCTTCCGGAGATGGAGATGGAGATGGAGATGGAGATGGAGATGGAGATGGAGATGGAGATGGAGATGGAGAAGGTGTAGGCGTTGGTGTTGGTGTTGGTGTTGGTGTTGGTGCATGAAGAGAGTGATTTAGAAATGATGACAAGCTAACTTCACTAACTTTTCCAAAAACAGAATGATCAAGCCCAAGGTTTTCTAAAGGAGGTGACCCAGTAATTATTTGTGCTAGCTGTCTCAATCTATCAGGCTGTATACGAATATCAGATGCAACTAAAGCTTCAACCATAATTGGTGGATCTATTGTTGAGCCATGCTTGTTTGTTACTTGTATGTACACCATCTGCATAGAAATATTCTACGAAGTTGAAGCAAACGGATACTCAAATTCAGAATCAACAGGATGAGAACAAAAAATCCTATTATACTGGTATAACGATAAATGTTAATGGAAATTTTTAATTAAAAAAAAGTGCACTTCAAAGAAATTTCAAGTTCTAAGAAGTTATCCAAAACTAGAAAAGAATATTAAAAAAAATCATATAAAATGATAAATGATAAAATAATACTACCTCCATCCCATTACATTAGTCCACTACTTTTAGGCACGAAGATAAAGAAAGTTGTTAGTAGTGTGTAAAGTAGTACTCTCACCGTCACATTGATAATGACCCTTTTTTCTTTTCGGTTTGTCCCATTTGAAATGGCCCCTTTCCAAAAAAAGAAAAAAAATACTACATTCTCTTATATTTTATTATTTCTCACACCTACTTTATCATTCACTCTCTCATCATCTCACTCATCTTCTCTCTTTTACTTTATCACTTACTCTACTTTATTTATTCCCGTGCCGAAAAGCCAAGGGGCCATTATTAATGGAACGGAGAGAGTATAAAGTAGTGGAGTCTACTAGAATATTAGAGTATTATTATAATTTAAAATAGGAAAGTGGAATAATGGAGTGGGACGGAGGGAGTAGTTATTAGACCAGATAAAGAAATGTTGAATCTATCAGACCTTATCCACACCAAAGTTACATAGTCAGTTTCATGATTTAAAGTAAGGGAAATAATCCTCAAGAACTCAAACAGTGGCACTGAATTGTATAGATATTCTAATGAAGAACTTAGTTTACCTCATCCGGTATCAGGTGCAATCCAAGTTTTAACTGTTCTTTCAACTCTGGTAAGTTTTCTTTTATATCATAAATCGAGCTGTTAAGAGTAAAATTGACGAGAGGTAGAGACAGCACAGGAGTTCTCTCTGGAACTATAGTAACTCCGCCGGGAAATTTTATAATCTCAAAAGAAGAAGGTTCTCCGAAAATTGAGTAGGTTAACGTCAAATTGGACTGTTGAAGAAAGAGATCAATTAAGGATGATTTTGACAAACTCAAGGCCACTGGATTTGGTGTACTATTAATTGGGTCAGGAAGGAAGCCAAACACCACATCAGTCCAGTTAGAAAAGCTATTCCAGTTAGATAAGTCTGCCTGGTGAATAGACAGAACCGCAACCTGTAAAAATAATTCATTGTCAAACCATTTCCAATTTCAGAATGCAAGTACTGTATAGAGAATAAGCTTGAGGCAGACCTTTAGGGAAGGGACACCTATCTCGTCATTTACATCATATTCTAGTCTTGAAATGTATGGTATAAGCTCAGAAACCGGTTTCTGAAGCTGGAAATATGATTGAACAGTCGCTGAAATAAGAACCAGAACCAGACTCAGAAAGTTAATCAAGATTTTAAACAGAACCACAAATAATATACAACTATTTTATTTCATGTAAAATCTTCCTTTTTGGGGATAGGTACATATATACATGTAGGATTAAAGAAAAACAAAATATAAATAATGTGATACAACATAATTCTAGATACAGTAAAAAAATATTTATTCCACCATCATTTATGAAAACCATCTTTTTTTTAAACGTTGGCAGTCTTTGCATCTTAATAAAAAAATCAAACATAAGAATCAAAAGAAAGAAATGGCTACTAAATGATGACGCCGCCATCAGAGTTTTCATAAGCTGGTCTCAAATTTACAACATGTGAACTGGAAAAGCTATACGATCCAATTTTAGGTTTCCAATTTGTCTTGAGGCTTATGTGCTGTGGTGATACATTAAAACACCTCAAATGCTTAATTGATATTTTAAAATCTTGATACATGAAAAGGAGACTTCTATGAATAGAAGAGATGCAGTTTTGTAGAAAGCTACAGCATCTGTAACAGTTTCCAACTCACAACACGGATTCATAAAGTTAGGGGCTCCCTTGTTCTATTCAGTAATCATGAAGAAATTCATCAATATATTTAGATGACATTATGTCATTATTCCTCGACCAGGAAAATAAACATTTAGTTATTCACTTATTCTAAACTTATAAGTAGATATTTAGAATCTAAATACACTTTTCTGATCACAAGAAGAGCCAGCAGGCCCTCAATTTGTCAACAAAGTCTCAGTAGGCTGAATAGACCTTACAGGGGGGTAGTAGAACAAGTTTCTTGAACTCTGGATCAGAAAATTCAAATGAAGACCTCAATAAAAAGCACATAGTCCGTTCAAAACTGTATAGAGTTAGTTCAAGCAGAGCCACATGCATTAAATAATGCATCAATTAAAACTACCAATTTGTTCAGTTCAAATAACATGTTGATTTACAGCTACATTTTATCATACCAGAGCTATCCATATTCCGTTTGCAGAGGAATAAACTATTACAAGATGAAAGGATGACTTCATACTACACTTTCCAACTGTATCAAGATTCATGAACTATTGGGGCAGTGAGGTTGCATAGAAAGAAAACATAATCAATAAAACCAGCTGAACCGTCCAAGCATTTCAGTTTGCAATCAGACAAAAAGAGATTTCGAAACAAACATCACGTAGAGAGCCGCCATAACCACGGATCAAAATCAAGAAATTAGAACTCACTATAAATAGTAGTATAGTATCAACATCTCCAAGCACCCCCAAACACACACAACGACACACTAAAGCCACCCTCTTGAGTAACAACACAGAAAATAGCCATTAGGATCAATATCAGTACTAAATCAATTCAAAGAACGTTTACATCAAAATTGGGAAAATACGAATATAAGCAAGCAAAAGAAATTCAATTAACAGAACCACAGAAACCTAACTCCAAAGCAACCACAATATAACTTCAAAACACGATTAAAGTGTACAATTATTTTTATATATATTTTTAAAAGAAAGAAAAAAAGGAAAAAAAAGCAGCAAAAATTTACCACTGAGCTTGATGGAGTCTTTAGCATCAAACCCAATCTGTTTGTGTTGAAGAGGAAGAATCCAAAAAAAGGCAGAAAGAAAAGCGGCGACACTGAGCATCAAAACTGCGGCGCACTTGAAGTTGAAGAGTCTGGAAATTCCCATCGCACATCTCTGGTAGAGGAAGGTTCTAGAAGCATCACTGCCACGGGGCTGCTGCTGCTGCACAACTGGCAGTTGCTGATTTTCGGCCTTCCCCATTCCAACCACAGCATCGGTTCCGAGCGACACTAAAATTTCAAATTTCTCTCTCTAGAAATCGTGTGTATATCGGTGCACGTACAGGGAGAGTGATGGGTTGTCTTGACTCGGTTTCTCACACACTCTCTCTCCACTGCGCGCTCTCTCTCTCTCTCTCTAAAAGGGGTGGCGACAACTCGGTGTGACTTCACGTACTAAATGCTCTCAATCAAATGCTTTTCCTATTCCAATAATCAATTTGGGGCTCAATTATCAGACACGAGGCTTCTCATAAATCTAATTAGTATGTTTTGTTAGGTTTACATATTTGTAGAAGAATCAATGTACTACATTGTACTATTTTCTATTACGCAAATTGATCACCTTTCTATCATATAATAAAATATGTCTTATTACATTTTTAACATATACTCTCTCCGTCCCATTTTTTCTGTCTCAGTTGACGGCACGGAGATTAAGAATTTTTAGTTTATTGTGTATTTTATGAATTTTAAATGTATAAAGAAAATGATACAGTTTTCGAGGAGTGGTTGGTGAAAAGAAATGAGAATTATCCAAATTTTTACAAGGCTATCGATTTTTACTTTTTATATTTTTTATATTGTATTTGAAGAAATAATCTAAAATTTTCAAAAAGATAAAAATTATAATTTTCTGAGTTTGGAGCGGAACATAATCGAGTGGGAGATAGATTTTTGAAGAGAGAGAGTATAAAAATGTGGGGGTTGAGTAGTAAGTAAGTGGGATCCACTTCATTTTATGTTTAAAAATAATTTTTACTATTTTAGGAAAGAGGACAGAAATAGCGGGACAGCCCGATTAGGTAAGTAGGACAGAAATAGCGGGACGGAAAGAGTATAATACTACCTTCATCCTACTATAACATACCATATTTTTCTCGACATGGGAATTAAGTTAATAGATTATAAAATATGAGAGGAGAGTAGATCATAAAATAGGGAAGAGAAGATTAGTGATAGTAGATAATAAATTAAGGGAGTAAAGTATGAGAGATTATTTGTCAAATTTGAAAAATGACCAATTATAATGGAAGTCTCAATCAGAAAATATAGTCTATTATAATAGAAGGTAATACATTAAATAATTTATTTCTTTCAAATCACAGATTGTCTCATGATCTAATCAACCAAAAATGTAAAATATAATAATAAAAGGGAGAGAAAATCTCACACAATAAATTAACAGGTACGAGTATTATGTTAACAATAAAACGGGAAAACTTAATCTAGACTTCCCACTTAATAATTTAATTATTTCCAAGTAGAGACGGGCCAAATGGCAATGAATCCGGAACCTAGTCTAGACCCGTGGATCTAATGAATGTGTATTTGGATTTTATTTTTATTTTTTTACTCAACGGATTTGGATTAGATCCAAATTGATTTTGATATAAAGTAGTTCGTTAACATCTCTATTTCCAATTAATTTGTAAAAAAAAATTTGTATAATATAGTATTTATATTAAGGCAAAAACTTTAGTGGATTCGATTGCAAGTGCAACCGAATGGTTAATATTAAATATAAAGTATTGTGTCATATAGTAAAAATGTTGTTGTAGCGCATTTGGTAATGCTTTTGGGCTCTTACCTTTAAAACGTGGGTTCGAATACAAGTATTTTTTTTAATTGTTTTTTTATTATTTTATTTTAATTACCAAAAATTGCAAAATTAACATACTCAAATATTCACATCATTTTTCATCTCTACACTTTGATATCAGATCAATGTAGCTCTACCAAAAAAAGAGATTAAATAAAATTATTGAATTAAATTATTTTATTTTATTTTAATTCTAAAAAATTATAAAATTAACACATTCAAACACTCACATCGTTTCTCATCTTTACACTTTGATATCAGATCAAGATAACTCTACTAAAAAAGAGATTAAATAAAGTTATTGAATTAACTAAAAAACATTATACTTAAATCAATTAATAAAAGTATCATTTCTTATTAACTAATGTATCACTTGTAATGAATCAAAGTATTACTTGCAACGAATAAAAGTATCACTTGTTCTTAACAAAAGTATCACTTTTCATGAAAATGTATCAAATTATTATGAATATATCACTCGTCATGAATCTCTTGTTATGAATCGAAGTATCACTTGTTCTTAATAAAAGTATCAATTATTTTGAATATATCATTTGTTCTGAATAAGAGTATCAGTTGTTATTAATCAATGTATCACTTGCTATTAATAAAAAGTATCACTTATTAAGAAAAAAAATATTGTATTGTATCACTTTCTTAAATGGATATATCAATTAAACTGAATACATTATTAAAAAAAGTAGATCTGAACAAGTATCAATTAGTTAAAAAAGGAAAAAAAATGTCAAACGTCAAATATATTAATTAAACTGAATACATTATTTTTTAAAAAAAATATTGATCGGAAAAAATATCAATTGATATTATAAAAAATAAAAAAATAAAAAGAGTCAAACTTTGCTGCTGGGATTCAAACCCAAGTGTACAGGGTTTAAGCCAACTGCTTAGCCAGCTGCACTACACAACATTAATAACATATTCAAAACCGCAATTATTTAACTGTAAGCATCCGATTGCACCTGCAACCGAATGTATGGGGAAAATTTCTACCCTAGACCAGGTCTTGTAGACCTTGTGGCGTGGAGCAATGCCACATTACATTTTGAATTTTATAAGTGTTTCTTGTTTTGAAACATAAGTGAGGTGACATCATTTTATACCACAAGGTCTACAACTTAAATTGTAGAACCGATCTAGGGTAGAATTTTTCATGTATGGGAGTCCAACTCTATGCCAAATACCAAGTTGTAGCAAATTCTCCCCGAACGTAAAGAGTTGATGGAAAAAAAAAAATATATATATATATATATATATATATATATATAATGATTTGGGTACCCAGGAAGCAAAGATGAATGAGAAAGTTGACAAAATAAAAGTGTGCATAAACTAAGACACTTGAGAGAAATTGAGTTTAATATCATAATTGCCAAAAGTTTACAACGCATAGAAAAGGCCAAAAATGGACATTTCCAAAGCCAAATAAGCAAAATAACAACATAAGCAAAAGATCAAAGTATCAAATCAAACAATCATAAGCGAAGCTGCTGAGCAATTCCCAAAATATCAAGGAGGACGATATCTGAATCTGAAGTTTGGATAGCCCAGCTGATCCATCCTGATGAAAGACTGAAGAAGAACTGGAGCCATCAAAGTGTCAAATATAATAAGCTCTGCTATGTGATGCCCCTGACGGGCTAAGAAGTCTGCCGGCTTGTTTCCCTCTCGATGGATGTGAGAGAAACGAACCCGACAACCTCGAAGAAGAAGTCGAATCCTCGAAAGTGTATGCCTCATGGCCGCGGAAAATAAGGCACTTGAGAGATAGATATAAAGTTGATGAAATTTTCATCACTTTTCACACTTTCAAAATCAAAATGCGCCATAATTCAAACTCATCTACCCAATTCTGTAATCATTTTTTATTTTTTGTTATTATTTGTTTTATTATCAATTTTTTTTATGCTCCAATTTCATTCTTGGAGTTTACTCAAAGTTGTGACCTCGTGGTTCCCACTGTACATATTCCGTGTATCTGTGGACTGTTTTCTTTTTATCATCTAAAACCTCCAAAATAGTCATTACTTGAGTCTAATACTTTGAATCTACGTACAATGAAAAAATCGTTTTTGATGTTAGGAAATGATTACTACTGCTTCGCTCCTAAATAATGATATTTGTACAAATTATTTAAAGGCAAACTGGTATAGTCATACTCTCCCCAAACCATGTTAATTTGAATGAATTAGTCCATAACTTTTTAGTTACTTTGTCCCAAAATTATGTTAGGATATAGCGGTCTCTCCTTTAAATTTTCAATTAGTTGACTGTTAGTCAACAAAAAATAATATAAAGACTTTATAGAATAACTTTTTAGGGATCAATTTATCCAACTATTAAAATACTATTTAAAAATAATAAAATAATTTTTAAAACTTTAAAAAAACAACTGAGAATAATGTAGTTTTCTCAATAAATTTTAAAGAACAGTAAAACTAAATCAAGAAATTAAATAAATAAATAATTTTTCAGAATAAATTTATAAAAAATAATTAAATAGAATTTAAAAAAATGGACAAATAAATAATTTTATTTTAAATTTAAGGAGCTGTTGTAAATATGTTATGGCCCCGTTTGGAAAAACAACTTAAATAAGTCCTAATGTCAAAATGACTTATTGTATAAGGAATTATGACAAAAGTTCTTAAATTTAATAAGTTGTTTGTCTTTGGATGCCTACATTAATAATAACTTATACATTATAAAAAAAATATAAAAACTCCAATGTAAAAAACGGTAGCTGTTAGGATTCAATGGTGAATCTCTGCATAATCTCCTTATAAGTTATCCATAAGTTATAAATATTAATTGATAAAAATAAGGCCCCGTTTGGGAAAATGACATAAATAAGTGCTTATAACATAAGTACTTATTGTATAAGTGGTTATGCTATAAGCACTTAAATTTAATGAGTTGTTGCTTTTGGATACATTTTTATATATAAACACTTAATTAGAAGAAAAAAATAAAATATAATTGAAAAAATTATTGTCATGGGGATTTGATCTGACAACCTATTTTTCATAAGCTATTTTTGGTTTATTTCTATAAGCTAATGCTACGGGCTTATGAAAAATAAGCCAAAAACAACTTATTTCTTAGAATAAGCTATTTTCGTAATTTCTCACAAACGCGTGCATAAGTTGTTGGTCCCGAGTCAAACGTTCAGGTGCATTCAAGTGTAGGGGGAGTTAATACACCTGAAAACATTTTTAAAACTCAAATGCGAACAGTCCGATAGACGGAGGATGCATACTGAATGACTTCGGCAGACCAAGCAAGTCGTTCTTGATCACGTGGGACGAGTGGACCGAAGATGTTGATCTCTCGCTAGCCGACTTCTTGTCGAATTCGGTAGCATTCAACAAGGTTTAGTAGCATGCGGAAGGTGTAGGCCCGATTCAATTTGTTTCTTGAAAATATTTATTTAACAAAAACAGTTTCAGTAGATTAGTAGATGTTTTAAGCTTTGTACTGAAAATGTTGTTGTGTGATTTGTAAATATATTTTCGGTATGAGCGGTTAATCAATGCAAAAGTTAATAACACAACAGTTTTTAAAGTGGTTCGGTGATACGCAAGATCCTACGTCCACTTGTCCCGAACAAGGCGAAGGAAAACTATTTTATTATACCTGAGTTAGTCTCGGTTAGTTTGTGCACTAGACAAACTTTAACTTGTGATTATCTTGAGCAAGTCAATTTACGTGGTCAAACAATGATAGTTTGAATGTATCTCCAACTATGAAGGAGTTCTTAAACACTAAGACCGGTTCAATAAATGAACTCATTCCATCTATGCTATAGATTTTACAAAAAGTTTAATTTAGGGGGAAAAAAAAAAAAAAAATTAAAAAAAAAAAAAAAAAAAAAAAAAAATTATTAGATTTTTTTTTTTTTTTTAATATTTTAATAAAAAAAAAATAGAAGTTTTTTTATAAATTTTTTTTTTTTAAATTAAAAGATTTTATTTTTTTTTTTTTTTTAATTTTTTTTTTTTTTTTTTTTTTTTTTTTTAAAAAAAAGAATTAAAAAAAAAAAAAAAAAAAAAAAAAAAAATTTATTTGTTAAGAAAATAAAAAATTTTTAATTTTTTTTTTTTTATTTTTAAAATAAAATTATATAAAAAAATAATTTTTTTTTTTTTTTTTTTTTTTTTTTTTTTTTTTTTTTTTTTTTTTTTTTTTTTTTAATTAAATTTTTTTAGAAATTTAAATAAAATAAAATTATTATTAAAAATTTTATTTATATATAAAGTTAAGTATAGATTTTTAAAAAAAAAATATAAAATAAAAAAAAATTAAAAAAAAAAAAAAAATATTATTTTAAAAAAAATGTTGGTCACGAGACGAAAAGTCGGGTGTAGAGGGGGGGGGGTGAATACACCGAGCTCGTTTCTTTTTTCGTGAAGGTCTAAGGCCGATGTTTGCAGGATGAACGAGTGCAGTAAGCCTTCGATCACTTAGGGGTCAAAGTGAGTCGGCTTCACGAGCTCTTCTACCGGCCGATGTCGGTATTACGAAACTCCGGTCGGAGACCGTAGTGCGGATAAGTGTTAGGCCCGGAGTCGTCTCTTTTGAAAACGCGTTTTTGCAAGTTAAATCTTTTGGCCGTGCACTTTATAAAATACGTTTTATGCAAAGCTTATGATTTTCAAGTCGGTTGAATGCTATGCAATAAAACGATAAATGAACACAAGCGATTTAACGTGGTTCGGATACACAAGATCCTACGTCCACGGTCCCGAACAAGGCGGGAGAACTTGTTGATTATTACGAGCAAGCCTCGGCGGGGATGTGCGGACCTGGACGGTTCCCTCTAAGTTATAGTCCTTAGCGACTTTACAATCTAAACCTAAGTTTAGAAGGGAGGGAATATTCTCCAACTGAGAAGGAGTTCTTACAACAAGAACAATTCACTAAATGTGAACTCCTTCGGATCTAAGCTATGAATCTTGCAATGAGCTTAGTCTAGAGAAGAAAGGGATCAAAGTGCTCTAGAGAGATGAACTACAAGAAGTGTTCTATGAAAACTAGTTCGTCTCTGGATAAGCTTGAAGGTTCTAGAGCGTTGTGAGCTTGAATGATTTCCCTTGATTTCGCGTATATTCCTCTCTTTTGAAATCTTCAAATCCTTCTCTATTTATAGTTGTGAGTTGTGGCATATGTCCGTTGGAGACGACGATGCCACGTGTCACAAGCGTCCAAAGAAAACGGCCACTATTCAACTTTGTTGCGGCGGGGCGGTTAATGCGCTGTTCATGAGAGCGGCTTTCTTTGTGTAGAGTAGGTAAGCGTTGTCGGCTTCTCATTGGTCGAGGTTTGTAGTTGGTGAGTGTCGAGTTGACCGTTCAAACTACCTCGTATGTCTTTTGTTGAACATTTGAAGGGACTTTAAGTCTTTGGGTCGCTTTACGTCGGGATACGGATACTCGAAAGTCTGTCTTCTTCGGTGAGTCGTCGACCGATAAAGTGAGCTTCGATAGTCGGTTGGTCGACTGCGAAGGTATACTTGCTTACCTTGGTTCTTCTCCGATGACCATCGGCTTGTAGAGAATGCTTCTACCGAGGTTCGGCCACTGATGCGGGATCTTTAATCGAGTTTGATATCGGTGGCGACGAAGAATGCAAGCGATTACAGCGATGACGTGGGGTTCGAAAAGTATCTTCAAGGAAGATCGGTTCAACAACTACCCCGTACGGGACTTAGACAAAAATAATAAGCATTACATCAAGTCTAACCTATACATCGGCTAATCCTATCGACACACTAATCTACCGATATCGGCTCGGTTTTGGGATCTTCAATTCCATAGTATTACTATGATTTCCCCCATTTTCTTTTAACCTTAGAACAGTGAGTATCAATCTACCGACTCATATCCAACAATTTCCCCCTAATTGATGATGCCAAAACCTCTATACTCTAACATCTATCAAAGATCTTGTCCCTACGACAACAATTTCCCCCTTAAAGCGTCGAGGAAAAACCGATAATCATAAATGAACTCCAGCAGGCGAGAGAATGGCAAGATCGAGAAACCGATGTGAGTGTGTGTCGAGATCACTTAGTGATCGGTAGTGTAAACACAAAGTAAAAAGGCCGAAAGACAATGAGTAATTGTCTAGCAAGCAGAGGAACCGATATATATATCAAGAATTACAGAGTTCCTAATGCTATTACAAAAGATGAGAAAGAAAAAATCACTGTCGCCGCTTCTTGAACCTCGCGTCTTCTTCTTGAAGTCGGTGGATTTTTCCTCGGGAGGATCCAGGTAATAGTATTTATACACTCTAGCTCGAATCTCCCGGATCTCCAAGTTATCATCCGGCCTTTCACGGGAGCGAGGCTCAAACCGTAGGCGGCTTCCTCCACTTCTCTTTCTATGTCCTTAGTGCTCGGCAGTCCACTAGCAAGTTCTTGGCGGTGGAATACGTCGGAAAAGTGGGGCACGGAAGGTTATATTCCCGTGATTCCATGACTTGCTTCAGCCGTTCACCGAATTCAACATCAAATCTCGTAATCAACTCCTTAAAGAGCTGATCGGTGAGCGATCGAGTGGGTAAATGCGCCATACGTAGTAGCCTTTGATAAAAAGCTTCTTTTCAATCTCTCCCAATGTTCATTCATATCAGCCGGCACCCACTTATCCACATGCTCGAATCGGTTGTTGCTTGATGTGGGGGCCCCCGATGAACTTAGATCCTCTCGGGATCCGCCTTCTTGGATCATTCTTGGTTTAAAGGATAAGCTTTTCATTTCTGCCGGATCGGCCATCCTTTTCTTTTCTCGGAGCGCGGCCGCTCTCTATGTCTCCATCGTCTCGCGACTAGTCCCTGCGAGCACCGCCTCCCAGGTCGTTTGATCTTACGCTATCCGCTCGAGTGTAAGAGTAGATATGGGAATACTCGAGCAGTAGCTTTGGGTTATCGATTGAAGAGCCTTAGCAAATTCTTCTTGGGCTTTCTTCTTTTGCTCTTCGACCGTACCAATGACCTTTCTTCTTTCCTTTGCCCCTTACGGCCTTGCCCTTAGGCTTTTTGGTTGCCTCAGTGCTTCCTCTAATCTTCGCTCCATGGTCAAGCTTGTCTTGCAGCTCTTGGGCTACTCGAGGTCGAATGCCTCTTGCTCCGCTTTTGATTTAAACTTCTTGATCGGGGAGGAAGGAGTAGTGGATTCGAGTAGCGATCTCCTTCCTCGGCCTCTGCGGCGGCTTTTGAGACTCTTCTTCTTCTTGCTGGCTCTTCAAGGAATCGAGCGATTTTGTATATGTGCAGCAGAAGAGGAGATGGGGGTGGCTTGTAATGGGAAATCAAGGAGAAGGACCTCGTAGATGTACCTTTCGATTAGTTGGTAGACTCTTCGCCCGAGAGAGGTCCTTCCTCCCGAATCTTCCTTTGCGCCGGTGAGGGCTCGCTGCGAGGAGGGTCCTTCCTCCCGAGCCCTGTCCCTCAAGGATCGGGCGTCAGTTGTCCCCATCATCCTTCATCCATGTTCATTCCTTCTCCCTTACTATCTTCCCCCTACTACTTCCCTTTTTGGCGCAATAATTCGCCAAGGGAGGTGCGGATAGCTTTTACGTCTTGCTCCACTTTGTGCAATAGAATCTTTGACTTCATCAACTGTGTCATCAAAATCCGACGACCACATTGGTGTAGTTTTGCCGGCCTTTCTTGTTCTTGCTCTAGATTTCTTCAATTGAGCGGCCGACTCTTGACGAAGGTTCAAGCAGAGCTTGATCATTTGATTTTGCTCATTTCTTTACGAATCGGCTTTTAAGAGCCTCGGCTTGTTGTTTAATGGGCCGTTTGGAGAGAGGTGGTTGCTATCTTGTTTCTCTCATCCATGAAGCTTGAATTGTTTTCATCGGCTGAGTCGGCTCTTGCGAGAAAGTTTTAGGCCGAGCGGCAAGAAGCTGCCGACTCGAGCTTGATAAATCAATCTTCTTTGTGCACTTAGGGCTCGCTCGACTATCTCCTTGAAATCGGGCCGAGAAGGAGCCTCTTGTGGGTTGGAAGATGTCGGCGGCCAACTTACTTAGAGCTTCGTTCCGCGCCTTTGTATACTTCTCCCATTTAAAATGTACATCTTTGGCTAGGAAGTCGATTTTTCTCACCTTGGCGTTTGATAGCCTTATTGACGACCTTGAGGACACGGAACCGATGGGTTGTATCTCGATAAGAGCTTGTTCCGAGCCTCTTTGCTCGGAGAACGAGATCAAGCTGCTCCCTTGAGTACTTAGGGGCATTAGGTAGCCTCACCGGATGTGACTATGGGTGGTGTTGGGCTCTTCTCTTGGGGAGTTTGTCCCTCTGCAGAATTCTCCCCATTCCGCTTCCTTGGGTTTGCCATCCTTCTCCTCATCTTGATCATCATTATCGCCTTTATCGGTAGGGTGGAGATGGGGGCGGGGGGGAGTGTTTGGCCTGAGCTCCTCAAGCTTAGCAAATAGAGCATAGCAGCTCTCAAATCTTCAAAAGACCCCACATCGGTGGCTCTCCAGAATCCAATCTTGGCTTGGAGCTCTTGCTCCTCGGCCAGCTCAACTCGGTGACCGCTGATTCTTTGAAAAGTCAATAAGAATGTCCCGGTGCAGGAACCTTAAGAGCATACGAGCTCTTGTCCTTCTCGCTATTTCAACCATCAAGTCCGCGTGCTCGGCAATTTCGGTATCTCTTCGTGAATCTCGATTTGAGCACGGGCACAAGTGGTGATCGGTTGTTGTCCACTCAGCAGATGGGTTCGGTGACGGATTCCCTCTTGTCGGACTCGGTTCCCTCGGAGCTGATCACTTGGACTTTGTCCTTGATCGTCGCTCCCTCGATTCCAATATCCGAATCGAGTAGTTGCTCCTCTTGGAGTAGAAGGAGGAGTTGGCCGAATAATGGTAAGTGGCCGAGCAACTGTGACCTCAGCGGGTCGATTCTTAGCCAACCTCCTCTTCTTTGGTACTTGGACGGTTGGGGGCGGAGCGGACGCCGCTCTCTTCGGTTCGGGTGGCCCCTTGCCAATGGACTTTTCTCGCTCCGGCCTTTGTCATAAATTTGATAGACTTCTTGTCAAAGTACTTGGAGTCCTCAAAGGCCGAGTGCTCAAAAGCCGAGTTCCTCCCGAACTATGCATTCTATCGAACAGTACATCTTTGTTCCGAATAGAAGTTTACCCACACCGGCTATCCTCCTCTCGCCAATGGGTAATGTGGTGAACTTCCGAGCCCGTGCCTTCATCCGAGTAGTATAATACTCGGCCCGGTTCACTTCAACCTCATCGTCTATTGCCATCATCACTGAATCCTTGGTTTGGACGAGTTGATCATATGATCCAGTGAACTTGTCGGAATGTGCGATACCACGTAAGCTAGACCCTGCATCGAGGTAGCAACATATTCCTCGGTAAAGCTGTTTTGAACGCCACATCCTTGCGTCCACGGAATTTTCGCACATATGCGTTGATCTCCTTCTCCTTGTATCCAATCGGAGAAATGCCGGAGTTGGGAAGATCGAAAGAGAAAGAGCTAGAGCATCTTGAATATCGAAGGTAAGAACAGTGACTCCCACTCATCTTGATCGACTTCCTTCGATAAGAGAAGGACGATTCCTCTCCTCCCGACGCTAGAGATTTCCAGTTGAAATAAACTTCGGCGAATTGCCGAGGGAGAAAAGCACGGGGTGCTTCGAAACCCAGCATCTCCAACCCCGAACGCTCCAAAGCGTCAAACACGGGTTCAAGGAAAGAGATCTCCACTTGGCGGAAGGCCAAGGTAGGTTCAAACGGAATCCTCGGAGGCTACAATCTCCTCAATGTTGTCCGGTGTTTGAACGTTCGCCATTGAAATCTCGCAAAACAACATATTAGCACTTGAAAATAGAGTAAGTTAGTAGTTGCTAGCGAGATATCGATACATTACCGTGAAATAAGAGCTTGAAAAGAGATGCGATAGCAAAGTTGTTTTAATGAGGATGTAAGGATAGGAAAACAAATCGCTAAGAAAAGCTCTTAAGAATATGAGAATGGCGAAAAGTGAGGAGTTGATAGAAGATGAAAGATTTTGTATATTGAGTTTGATCTTTAGTTTGAATCGCACGGTTCAAATTTAATCTTTCAAAATCAAGGGGCGGCTAAGATTAAATGTTATAAAAGAATGATTACAATAGCCGCCAAAAATATAGATATACGTAATAAAGCTAATGGGAGAAGACATGCATTAAATGCGCGACAGAGAGCATTAATTACTCGAGCGAGGAGTCCTGCCGACCTTTCCTCAAACCTTAAACATAATAAATGGCAAGGAATAAATGCTCCTTAGCAACCGAATGCAAGCGACCGATGCATTAAATGCGGCATGCTTCGAACAAATTAAGTAACGATACTACGTAAACCTCTTCGCTGAACTTATCGCTGGTTACCATCATTTATCGGGAGGATGGTTGTGCCGATGACCATGTTCTCCCTTGTGTACAAGTGTGCATCTCCCAACCGAGTCACCTGTACTAAGTTTTTTCGACTGTCATGCCGATTCCATACCGATACACATTGTTGTTAAGTATATTATTATCGGTAGTCGGCTTCTCTCGACTTGTCTCGGTAGGATCGAGCGTACCTAGCTCAACCGATAGTTCTCTCGAACCTGTTCTCGGCTAGTGGTTTGGTCGGTATATACGCCCTTTGCTTGTCGGTATGGATTTTCTCCATCCCGATGTCCTTCTTTTCGACATGGTCTCGATGAAGTGGTGTCGGATGTCCACGTGCTTGCATCCGGTATGTAGAACCTGGGTTACGAGTTATAGCTATTGACTTTGGTGGAGTCACGGTAGATGGGCACTTCATCCCGAGTTATACCATAATCTCTCAATTGTTGTCGAAGCCAAAGGATCGGGCACAAGCAACTTCCTGCAGCCATGTACTCGGCTTCGGTAGTGGACGTAGCTACCGAGTGCTTGTTTCTTTGAAAACCACGATATCAACTTGCTTTGCCTAGGAACCGACATGTTCCGGAAGTTGATTTTTGATCTATCCCGCATCCTGCGTAATCGGCATCGAGAATAACTCGTCGGCATTAGATTATCATCGCAGGATACCATAACCTGACCTCGGGTGTTCCTCTTAGATATCGTAGAATCTTCTTCGCCGAGTCTAGATGACTTCGCTTGGGATTCGCCTGAAATCTTGCGCATACACCTACAACATAAGTTATGTCAGGTCGGCTAGTTGTTAAATAAAGTAAAGAACCAATAATAGCTCTATAATCGGTAGAGTTAACGTAAGCTCCCTCTTTGTCTAGATCGATTTTAAAGTTCGTGTTCATGGGGATCTTGACTGGTTTGCTAGAATCACAGCCGAATCTTTTGAGAAGATCTCGAGTGTATTTGGCTTGATTGATGAAGATTCCTTCAGCTGATTGTTTTACTTGAAATCCAAGGAAATAATTCATCTCTCCCATCATGGACATCTCGAATTTCTCCTTCATCATCTTCTCGAACCTGGCGACATATAACTTCGTTTCGCAGCCGAAAATGATGTCGTCCACATAGATTTGCACCGGTAGAATGTCATCTTCGACTTTATGCTGAATAGGGTGCGATCTCTTGTCCCCTTTTGAAAACCTTTACGAAGTAGAAAGTCCGATAGGGTATCATACCAAGCCACGGGTGCTTGTTTTAACCCATACGGAGCTTTCCTAAGTCCGTACACACGATGTCCCCGCTGAAAGCCGGGCGGTTGTTCCACGTAGACTTCTTCCTTGAGCACGCCGTTCGGAAAAGCTGACTTCACATCCATCGATATACCTTAAATCCACGATGTGTTGCATAAGCTAGGAAAAGACGAATGGCTTCCAATCTGGCGACCGGAGCAAATGTTTCATCAAAGTCAATTCCCTCTGCCCGATTCGTATCCTTTAGCAACTAGTCGAGCTTTATTTCGACAATGACGTTGTTTTCATCTCGCTTGTTCTTGAAGACCCACTTAGTTCCAATCACGTGCCGATGTCAGGTCCGTCGACAAGCTCCCAAACTTCATTTCGACGAACTGGTTCAGCTCTTCTTACATAGCAATGACCCGGTCAAGCATCTTTAAGTGCGTCCTCTATCGACCGAGGTTCTTACGTAGACGAGAAAACAAGAGTAAAGTGAGCTTTCTCCTTGAATTAATCTTGATCTCGTCCTTATAGTTGCCTGATGGATCTCCAATGATAAGATCGAAGAATGAGCATCGAGCCACGAACGCCTGAGTCGGGCTTCTTCTTCGATACCACTTACGCACGATCCGTAGGTGTATTAGGCATTTCGAGTAATCTTGTTTTGTGACCGTAGTAATTCAAGAAGAAGGTTAGGATCTACCGAGTTTCTGGGTTCGGGGGCATTTAGCTCGGGAACATTAATGGTTCCCCCGAGTTTATATTCTCGGTAGAGGTCTCGGTTACCACGGGGGCTTCCTCATCGACCGAAGTTACCTCGTTGTTGATTTTGTTCGATAGAATCAACTAGGTTAGCTACATTGCTTGTTGGCCGAGTCTCGAATTTCTTCATCTCTCGACTCATCATCCCAACAATCTTTGGATCTTTTCGGCTTTGTCATTTAGTTCGAGATCCCGTAGCTTGCCTGCCGACATCCTCGATGTTTGACTTTGTATCTTTCCCTGTTCTCAGTAACAAATTCATCAAAAACAACATGAGGGCTTTCCTCCACGCAAAGAGTTCAATAGTTAAAAACTCCGAAGGCTTTTCTCGACTCGGGAGTATCCTAAGAATACTCCTTGATCGATTTGCTATCAAAGACCTTCAACCGATCTTTCCCATTGTTGTGGATAAAGCAAGGACAACCGAAAACATGAAAATGAGAAATAGAAGGAATTCTCCCTTTCCACGGTTCGTATGGCGTCTTCATGTGTTCTTTGTGTTAGTAGTGATCGATTCACGAGTGTAACAGGGCGGTGTCGGTAGCATCGGCCCAAAACTTTGAGGGTAGTCCGAGAATCTGCGAGGAGCGTTCTTGCCTGCTTCTTTGAGTGTTCTGTTCTTACGTTCAAGCAAGTCCGTTCTGGCGAGGGGTGCGCGCGCTGATGTCTCGTGCTGAATTCCCTCTTTATCGCAAGTATGTCTTAACTACGAGTTTAGAAACTCTGTTCCTCCGTACGAGCGTATCTTCTTAATCTTGATGTTCTTTTCCACACCGAGTTTCTTGGTAGATTAGGTAACTCGGTCCGAACATCGGATTTGTTGGCGATGAAGATGACCCCAAGTATATCTCGAGAAGTCGTCTATGACGACGAGGGCATACTTCTTGCCTCTTATAGTCACTGGAGAGACTGGCCCGAATAAGTCCATGTGAAGCAGCTGAAGGATTCCATCAGTGGAAGGTGACGGAATAGGTGGATTGCTACTCTTTGTTTGCTTTCCCTTCAGGCACGCTTCACAATTTCGTCTTTGATAAACGATTCGTTGGGCGGTCCTCGACTTTAGAGTTCTTGACAAGCTTGTTCATGGTCTTGAAGTTCAGTGGCCGAGTCTCTTGTGCCATAGCCAAGCCCGACTTGTTACCCGATTTAGTACGTGCGAGCAAGCAAGCCTCGGGTTCACGCGGTATTCCAGTTTGCAACATAGATGTTCTTCCTCCGCGAACCCGATAACACTGTTTTCCCTGTAGATTTGTCAACAATATCACGTAAACCGGCGTCAAAGATTACTCGGTAAGATTATCACGGAATTGGTGATCGAAAGGAGATTATGTTGAAGTCCTTCAACATATGTTACTCTTGGAAGGCGTGGCGGTCCCAATGTTCGGCGTTCCGTATCCCCTTGTGTAGCCTTTGGAATTGTCACCGAATTCACTCGGGGACCATCTTCTTGTACGTAGTTGGTCGGCGAGGCTCTTACGGTAGGTCATGTGTCTCGAGCGAGCCGCGTCCACTATCCACGGGTCCTTATGCACCTGCAAAACGGAGGCATTTTTAGGTACCCTTTGGTTCGATTGGGTCCTTACGGGTTAGTGGGTGATTTCGGAACCCGGATCTGTCTCGGGACCTTAGAAGTTCCGAGACTTCTTCTTCGAACCTTATCGGCTTTCTTCTCCACAGGACTTGGAGATACCGACTTTCTGGCGATAATTTTGGGTTCGGGAGCTCTCTTCTTCGAGTCTTAGCGCTTCTCCCGACCACTGGGCTCATAGTAGTACGAGCCGTGCCGAGCCGGGTGCTCATACGGTGGCTCCTTGTGCTTCGTTCGCCCATCTCGACCTTCTTGATTCCCCCCGAATTTGATCGCGGTGTCCTGGGGGCTGGAACCTTTGGTCATTGCTTGTTGCTACTCGGCCGAGGTGTAATTATTTTTCGTTTGTTTTTCGCCCGAGGTGTAGTGTCGGCGGCTTGCACCTTTCCTCGACGAACCTATCGGCCCGGGGTTGCTGAGCTTTTGGAGGTAGAAGCTTCGTGGGTATAGCCAAGGCCTTCTTTCACGAAGTTGACCGTTGAGCTCTAAGCATGCTTTCAAGCTTCTCCTTAGCTCCCGGGTATTGTTCGGTCATCAATCCTCTCCGGACTTCGTCACTCCTTCGAGTAAGTCATAGTCATTCCGCACGTCCGTGAGCTTCGGCCGAGCTTGGCTATTTCGGTCTCTTTCTCGGAATTGTCCTTGGTCGAGCCGAGATCCGAGTCTCTTGAAGCCGAGACTTAGTCATGAGAGATTCAATCTCTTCCTTGAGTCTCGCAACTAGATCCACCGACTCGGTAGAGACCCGACAATCGGAATAAAGTCTCGATTCTCGGCCTTTACTGTTCAAGTTCCCGGATGGTTCTGCTGAACTCTGCTCGGTGAATCTGTTCCTCTAGCGGATCATCGTAGGCTTGTACCACATCTAGAGGATCATCACGTGACCGAGCACGTGTCTTGTGTGCTATGTGAAGAAGAGGTAATAATGCGTTTAGAATTTACCTCGGCCTCTTCTCCGGCCATCGAGACGGTATTCGGCCGACTCATCGAGAACTGTCTTTGCGACCTCAAGCTGCGACGAACGCGGCTTCGTCTTGGGAAGAATACATGAATGTATCCTCCTCAATTGAGTTATCGGATATCTCTCCGGCTATATAGGCTGCCGTCTCTCGGCGAACTTCTTTCTCCTGGCTTTGCCGTTCGCTCTTTGAGCGGTGAGAGTTCGGGACAATCGTGCGATAGTGTCCCTCCTTCTTGCGGTTGTAGCGGGTAGATGTTCTGCTTTGCTCTTACCAGTGAGTCTTTAGATGGACCGGCAAGCAGACTCCGATTTCCCGCATTCGGTAGAAGGATTAGATTCTTCTTTCTTATGATAGTCTTTCTTACCCGAGGAAGAATCTCGGTTGTATTTCCTCGGCTTTCGACTCTCTCCTTTTCCCTCGATATTTGAGAGCCATCGGTGCTAGCCGATCGGGGCCGAAGTCTCGGAAGACTTTGCTCCGATGTGGCCACAACTTTGCTTGAGGAAATAGGCTTGGCTCCGGTATTGCTGGCCGTTGCCTTGAAGGCGTGGTCGAACCGTGTGTCGACTTGGAGCGCTTAAGCACTTTTGGGGTAGGCTATGCTCGAACTCCTCCGATTTTAATTCGAAAATATAACATCGGGAGTTAGAGCATTTAGATCGGAGCGACGTAAATAAGTAGCAAATGGAAGCCACTTACGTCGGGGCAACGCTCTCAAGATCTTGGTGTTCATCTCCTTGTTGGTGAACGACCTCCCCAACCCATTGATAACATTGACTTGATTGGTGAATCGACACTCGGCTCGTCAATGGTTTCGGTGAGCTCCATTGCAAAGGCGTCGAACTCTCGAAGCTCTAGCTCGAGCTTGTTCTCTTTGATCCGAGGGGTTCCATGGCTCGGTACTGCCCAAGGCGTCCCATAGCTCTTTCGCCGTTTTGCAATCTTGTACCCTTCCGAGATGTGAGTCATCGGGCGTAGTCGGTATGGCATTACGTGCAACTCGGTCAAGGTTGTGCAACTTCTTTTCTTCAGGCGTGAAGGCAGATTTGTCTTTGGGAACCTTAGCACCAGTTTGTGCTCCCACGCCTCCTCCAGCAGCAAATACTACGGCGTCGATCATGGGAATGATCGGTCCCGACTCCTAGGACATCGACATGCTTGTCGTGGAGTGACGTTAGGTGTGCCTCCATACGTACGCGCCATACCGTGTAGTTCTCTATTGAGAACATCGGCACCATCCTAATACCTGACATATCAGACATTGTAAGAGTAAGAGTATAGGGATGCTGAAAAGATGCTTATGCAGTGAAAACGGTTTTCAGGATCAGTTCGAGAGGACCAGTATTTCAGAACCGGCGATCAGTTGAACACCGAAAGCTCTGATACCAATTGTTGGTCCGGAGACGAAAAGTCAGGTGTAGAGGGGGGGGTGAATACACCTGAGCTCTGTTTCTTTTTCTCAGTGAAGGTCGGTGAAGGCGATGTTTGCAAGCGATGAACGAGTGCCAAGTAAGCCTTCGATCACTGGGGTCAAAGTGAGTCAGCTTCTGAGCTCTTCTACTGACTGATGTCAGTATTACGAAACTCAGTCGGAGACTGTAGTGCGGATAAGTGTTAGGCCCGGAGTCGTCTCTTTTGAAAACGCGTTTTTGCAAGTTAAATCTTTTGGCTGTGCACTTTATAAAATACGTTTTATGCAAACTTATGATTTTCAAGTCAGTTGAATGCAATGCAATAAAACAGTAAATGAACACAAGCGATTTAACGTGGTTCGGATACGCAAGATCCTACGTCCACGGTCCTGAACAAGGCGGGGAGAACTTGTTGATTATTCCGAGCAACCTCGGCGGGGATACCGTGCACTTGGACAGTTCCCTCTAAGTTATAGTCCTTAGCGACTTTACAATCCAAACCTAAGTTTAGAAGGGAGGGAATATTCTCCAACTGAGAAGGAGTTCTTACAACAAGAACAATTCACTAAATGTGAACTCCTTCGGATCTAAGCTATGAATCTAGCAATGAGCTTAGTCTAGAGAAGATAGGGATCAATGTGCTCTAGAGAGATGAACTACAAGAAGTGTTCTATGAAAACTAGTTCGTCTCTGGATAAGCTTGAAGGTTCTAGAGCGTTGTGAGTTTGAATGATTTCCCTTGATTTCGCGTATATTCCTCTTCTTGAAATCTTCAAATCCTTCTCTATTTATAGTTGTGAGTTGTGACATATGTCCGTTGGAGACGACGATGCCACGTGTCACAAGCGTCCAAAGAAAACGGCCACTATTCAACTTTGTTGCGGCGGGGCGGTTAATGCCTTGTTCATGAGAGCAGCTTTCCTTGTGTAGAGTAGGTAAGTGTTGTCGGCTTCTCATTGGTAGAGGTTTGTAGTTGGTGAGTGTCAGAGTTGACCGTTCAAACTACCTCGTATGTCTTCTGCTGAACATTTGAAGGGACTTTAAGTGCTGGGTCGCTTTCTGTCGGATACAGTACTCGAAAGTCTATCTTCTTCGGCTAAGTCGTCTGACTGATAAAGTGAGCTTCTGATAGTCAGTTGGTCGACTGCGAAGGTATACTTGCTACCTTGGTTCTTCTACCGATGACCATCGGCTTGTAGAGAATGCTTCTGCGAGGTCCGGTCGCTGATGCGGGATCTTCAAGCGAGTTTGATATCGGCTGGCGACGAAGAATGCAAGCGATTACACTGATGACGTGGGGTTCTGAAAAGTATCTTCAACTGAAGATCAGTTCAACAACTACCCCGTACAGGACTTAGACAAAAATAATAATCATTACATCACGTCTAACCTATACATCAGCTAATCCTATCGACACACTAATCTACTGATATCAGCTCGGTTTTGGGATCTTCAATTCCATAGTACTACTATGATTTCCCCCAATTTCTTTTAACCTTAGAACAGATGAGTATCAATCTATCGACACATATCCAACAATTTAAAAGGCTTTACGGCTACCTTGCCGAGTCCAACACTACTGAGGGCCACCTCTAAGTTCAGTAACTGCTCCTACTGAGTCCAGTTTTACTGACTCCTGAACAACTTTCAATATGTTGTTCCTACCGAGTCCAGCCATACTGAATCTTCACTCCACGACAATGTGGCAGATGGTCTACTAAGAGACAGTAGATGAAACTTCTGAGCTAGAATCATGCTGAAGGCAAGTATACTTAGTCTGAAATACTCAAAAGACAAGGGTGTTAAGTTTTCCAACATAATGGTTCATTAATCATAATAGGGTTTGGGGATCAACCAAATCAACTACTGAATCATCTCCCAACAATTTCCCCATATTTGATGATGCCAAAACCTAACACTCTAAAGAACTATCAGATACAGACTCCTTACAGTTGATATAATGAGAATCTATGGAGATGTATCTTCAAGTCTCTAATCTACTGAGGACAGTTGAGAACTACTTCCTCCTATCTACGCAAATACAAAACAAACACAGATAAATAGTGAGTGTGTGAGTCAATAATTACTTAGGTGACTCTGAGTGTTAAATATGCTGGGATTTTGTATACTGGAAGCAGGTTTTATGCTTATACACAATGTGTTTTTGTCCCTACCACTATTTTATTCTCATATCTGATAAATATATGTATATTTGCACATGTTATCTTTTATCTTGTATAAAAGTTAGATTTCTGTGGTGTGTCGCGTATCACAGAAGACAACACAAATTGTGTGAACTGATAAGATATAAACAGTTATCATAGCTGAGATAACTTAAGGATAAGTTGTTGGTTTAAGCTGCAGTTTAGATAAGAAGTGGTTTGTCTTAGCTTCTTGTCTTTCTTTGGTACACTTAAGGTGGTGTATTGACGGATCACAGTGAGATGTGTTCTCCTAACTGACATTAGTGGAGAACCAAGATCTCGGTGACTTAGCTGGTCTTAAGCTTGGTAAGACTTCAGCTGAGTGCATTTGGCTATCTATCACTTTGACCTACTATGGTGAACGTCATCGCGACCGGATCTACGTATCTTGGGTGTTAGTAGTTATTTGTGGCTCAGGCTGGTTGTCCGTATATTGCAGCCGTATCCTAGTAAAATGGGTTGATAATATCCCCTGAGGAATTAGAAAGGATTAGCACACTAAACTCGGCCGGTTGATTAAGTTCAGGTGTGTTAATAAGATCGAGTGGTACTACTCAGGAATATAAGATGCTAATTAATTTAAGCTGTCAGTGAGCTTAATTAATTAATAGGTATTTCTATCTTAAATACAGAGATCGATTAAGTCTAAAATACAAGCCCTTGCTCAATTTCGGATAAAGGGGTAAGTCAGCACTGATTCTCTAGTGGAATGAATCTGTGTTTATTAATTAATTTTGCTCTGGCTGAGCATGGATAATTAATTAATTTGAGACCTAGCTTTATTTCTTATACTGGATCCCTGATCTGGCCCAATTACTTGCCTAGTAATTTTATTGTCTCTCAGTAATCATTATTAATGGATTAATGTATTTTATATTATTTAATAATATTATTTATCTGGAATTAATTGGCTGGGCCAATTAATTGATAAATATTACTAGCCCAGTGGATTAATTAATTATATTATATGCTAATTATGTGGAAGCCCATTAGAAATATAATAAATTTAATGTGCTACAAATATATTAATATTATATTGGCTTTTGAAGCCTGTATATATTAGTATTCTGTTAAGAATAGAATACACACATATTCTCATAACTCACGCACGATTTTGAGAAAGAGGGATAATATTTTTATTTTCTCCAGTTCCGTGACCACCCAGATGGAGAAAAAGGCCGGGATACAGATCAGAAGATCTGACACTGAAGCAACAATCAGAGCTGCAACAACATACGAAGGGGGAATGTAGCGTTCCCAACCCTAATTATTCCTTCAATTGGTATCAGAGCTTGGTTTAGGCTCTGATTGTTGCTGTTAGATGTATGATTAGGGTTCAATTCCGTTATTATCGGGTTAATTTTCGTGTTTGGGGCGGCCTGCGAGCCACTGTTTTGACCCCGTTGTAATGTTTTTCTCGTGAGAAAATTCACGAGTAGATGATAGGACTTATTTTTTATCTGTTTGTACTGTTATTGTACTATAATTAGTCCGGGAGGTACAAAAATCGAGGCGCGACGGTGCGGAAAGACAGAAAAGGTGAAACCTTAGTTTCTGGTAGAACACGGCGCGTGGGGGCGCGTGCAGCATTATTTTTCTGATCCGTTCAGCTAGTTTTGTTCATTTGTTCGTTAGCTTCGTCTGGATAGGTTGCACGACCCATTCCGATTTCTGGTTTGTCTGGAATAGCGTCGTAAAGGAGAAGTGGTCGCGCTGTTCAAAAATCCCCAATTTGGACGAAAACCCTAGTTCGGTTAGGGTTCCGCTGCATCTTGCGGCGCAATTCCCAGCGGGTCTGAGGTCCGATTTCTGATCGGCTTGAACTACTGGATTCCTTGTCACACAAGCTTCATGTTGATACGTCGTATGGGATCATCCGATCCTGGATGCAACCAGAATCGAGGTCTGAAATTCGCTGCTCATAATGTTTTTTCGGCGAATCGTTTGAGAATTAAGGGAAATTGATGGACAATTTTGGCCGGAATCCGTTCATGGTGGCCGAAAATCATCCAATGATCATTACCCATGAATCAATTGAACGAATCGCAGCTCGGGAGTGGTGAATTTGGGTGGAGAAGCTCGCCGACGACGGACTGCGAAATTTCGCAGCACTAGGTCGCGGCGGTGGTTATCTTGCCCAGATCTGACGTCTGTTTGAAGATAGGGGGTAGCGGGGACGGTGGCGGACGACCGGGGTTGGCGGGGGAAGGCGCGGCGGCGCGCGTATGCTGCGTGCAGTTGCGGCCGCGCGCTGCCATCACCGCGTTTTTAGGTGGAGGCGCTGGCCGGGGCTGACGGAGGCGCATGCGGGGACCTGTAAGCGACGTCGGCGACGTGGCAGCAAGCCGCCAGCGGTGGCGGCGTTATTCTGCTGGATAAGAAGATGCTGACGTGGCGCGCCACGTAGCAAGGGGCGCGCCACGTTAGCCCTTGCTGAAAAGGTTAGCCCTTGCTGAAAAGGTTGTCCACGTGTCTGCCACGTGGCAGACCCCCTGATGACGTGGCGATGACAGTTTTCGATGCAGTTTTCAGATTCAAAGATTTTGAATATCGAAGAGCTGTATTTTGATCGGGCTATGTAATAGTTAGGAATTACGTATTTTAAAGCCCAATAACGACGTTTTAAATTTTCTATTTGCGTATTTATTTTTTATTATGCTTTAGCATGCGATTATGTGATTAATTGCGCTTAGAAAAGCATGTAAATAGGATTTTGTTGTTATTAAATCATGTTTTAATTTTCACGATCATGTTTTATTATGTACGTTTAGAAATTGCATGCTTTAGGAATTATGTGGATATGCATGATTCAAAACGAACCTTTTGAAGAAAAAGACTAAGCAAATAACAAATTAAATATTTCATTGGATTCCATTTAAATTGGAAATTAAATATTTAACCGAACCTCCATTAATTGGACCCTGCACAAAAGTGGAACAATTATATAAGTAAACGTCCACCTGGGTGGCTGGCTTGTATTTTTGAACCACGAGTTTTGTGATATAGGTTTTCTAATATAATATTTAATTATTATTGAGTAGTGGGAGCGAAGCCGTAAACGTCCACACGAGTGGCTTGCGTGCCTAGTAAACACGAGTACTCTAGCAGATAATAATTAAATATGATGGCTAATTAAATCAAATTGAAAGCGGTATGGTTCGCGTAAGTATGCCAATTTCGAGAATTTGATGTTACTTTAGTCAAATTAATGGTCAAAGCTTAGATGTCACCGCAGGTACAACTTCCTGAGAAGTCCCTTCCCGCGTTTTAACAGTGACATGGTCCAGAGATATCGGATTATTAATTCCATTCGTCTTAAGAACCTAGGCGTGGATTGGAATTAAAGAGCTAGGTATATAGCTTGGTCTAGGGGTACACGAGTAAACGTCCACCTGAGTGGCTTGCGAGTGTGATCTCTAGGGCTATTCGAGTATTTAACATCATTGGTTTTTTCAAAAGGTTACAATGATGGTTAATTACGAATTATGTGCATATATAACTTTCTTACATGTTTTTATTATATTTTTTCAGATATGTTTGTTCGAATAATTTTCGAGTTTCTAAACAGTCTCACCAACCAAGCCCTAACGGGTTTATATAATTTTACAAAGTGGAAGAGATATCTTACCTTCTCAATAAATGCTCTGCAAAGGTCCTATAAGAACTTCTGTTTTAGGACCGCTATGTCTAAGAACGAGTTTACTATGAGTATGTTACTCAAATCTTTGGTAGCGGTCAAAGAGGTTATAGGAAAAGGCAAGAGTGCTCAAGTCTTGAATATCCCTAGTAGTTCAAGGAATCCTCCGAAAGGCGGAAACCAGAAAAAGAGAAGAAAGGGTCGACATTTCAAGAAGAGCAGTGAGAGTAAGAAGACGGTTCTTACCGGCGACATGCGAATGTCAAAGGAGAAAGGAAGGTTTTTCAAGAATGGTAAGAAAGGAAACTGGAAGAATTATAATCAAGATGTCAAGGCAAAACAGAATGAGACGCGAGTCGCTCTTGTAACTGAAACTGCTCTGGTTTCCTCTTCTACCCACGAATGGGTAGTCGATTCGGGGGCAACTGATCATGTTTTTTACACCTAGCAAGGTTTCTTGCAGAAAAGCCAATTGAGCGATGGCGAGGTGGTAGTCTCAATGGGCAATGGATCGAGAGTTCCTGCAATTGCCATTGGAGATCTACATCTATCTTTTGATAGTTCTGTTTTAGTACTTAAAGATGTTTTATATGTGCCTGAGTTTAGGCGAAACATAATTTCTGTTTCAAAACTCTACATCATGGATGGTTATAAATCAAGTTTTGATAGTGAAGTTTCTATCATGAAATACGATGATTTCATCTGTGGTGGGCTATTAAATGGATCTTTATATACTATTACTTGTAATCCGCGTAATTCTGTTAATGTTGCTTCCTCATCATCAAATCCTAAGAAGAGGAAAGAATGTTCTAAGGTAAACTAAACTTATCTGTGGAACTTAAGGCTAGGTCACATCAATCTAAATAGGATTCAAAGGTTGGTGGAATATGGATTATTGGAGTCTCTCCATGTAGAACCATTTCCAACTTGCGAACCCTTTTTAGAAGGAAAGATGGTGACTAGGCCTTTTAAGGCAAAGGGTTATAGAGCCACAGAAGTATTAAGTTTGATACATTCTGACTTGTGTGGGCCTATGTCTACACAAGCTCATGGAGGGTATGAGTACTTCGTCACATTTACTGACGATTACTCTGGGTATGGATATGTTTAACTTCTTCACCACAAGTTGGATTGCTTTGAAACCTTTAAGAAATTCAAGGCAGAAGTGGAGAAGAAGTTAGGTAAAGAAATCAAAACACTACGATCTGATCGTGGTAGGGAATACCTATCCAACGAGTTCAAGGACTACTTGACAGAATGTGGGATTACATCCCAGTGACAAGCACCGGGCCCGCCTCGGCGAGAATGGTGTGTCGGAGAGAAGGAACCGAAGTCTCTTAGAGATGGTTCGGTCGATGATGAGTTATGCAACTTTACCGGTTTTCTTTTGGGGATATACCACTAGAGCTGCGGCATACTTGGCCGAACCGTGTGCCTTCCAAGTCGGTACAAAAGATCTCTTTCGAGTTGTGGAGCGGGCACAAACCCAGATGCACTACTTAAGGATTTGGGGTTATCCTACTTATGTGCTAAATAGGCAGGCCGACAAATTGGAATCACGTTCAGAAGTGATGTTGTTCATAGGGTATCCGAAGGAAACGAAGGGTGGATACTTTTATGATCCTAAAGAACAGAAGATTGTTGTTAGCCCTAATGTTCGGTTCTTAGAAGAGGATTACATTAGTAACCATAAATCTCGAGTCGACATCATCCTTGAGGAATTACAACGTGATCGAGTTCCACTTGAACAACCAGTTGTGCAAGATAGTACTCGACGAGTAACTGCACAATCTGTTAACACAACTCTTGACACTGTTCGGCGTAGTGGGAGGGTGATATTTACACCTGATCGGTATATGTTCACTAGGGAGACGTTTGATCATCTCCAGGCACATGAACAAGATACCGTAGATCCCTGGACTTACAACGAAACAGTGGGAGATGTAGATGCAGATTCCTAGAGAATCGCTATGGACTCAGAATTTAAGTCCACAACTGATATGGATGTATACGAGATCACTGAACTACCAGAGGACTGCAAGGCTATTGGTAGTAAGTGGGTATAAACGAGAAAGAGAGGACCGAATGGAGAGATCATGGCATTTAAGGCTAGACTAGTGGCGAAGGGTTTTACCCAGAAAGAAGGTATCGATTATGAAGATACCTTCTCGCCCGTAGCAATGATCAAGTCTATTAGGATTCTCCTTTCCATAGCAGCTCACATGAACCTTGAGATTTGGCAAATGGATGTCAAGAGCGCATTCCTAAATGGTCACCTTGAAAAAGGTAGGGACATCTATATGAAACAACCGGATGATTATGTGAAGGAGGGCGAAGAGCATCTAGTTTGGAAGCTTAAGAAGTCCATTTATGGACTTAAGCAAGCTTCCCGATTATGGCACCAGTGTTTTGGCGAGGTAGTCAAATCCTATGGTTTTGTATCCTGTCCTAACGAGGTGTGCGGTACCGTATCTGTGCTAATGGATCAGTGGTGTTTCTTGCACATTATGTAGATGACATGCTTCTCATTGGAATCAATGTTGAAGTATTATCAGACGTAAAGATGTGGTTATCTGAGCAGTTTCAAATGAAGGACTTAGGTGAAACTGCTTACATCCTTGGGATCAAGGATATCCGAGATCGCCAGAAAAGGATATTAAGCTTGTCACAAGCGTCCTACATTGACACTGGAATGGAAAATGCCAAGAGAGGTTTGGTATCTTTTAGACATGGCATTTTTCTATCCAAGAGTCAGTTCCCTAAAACTCCTGAAGAGATAGAAAGTATGAGACTAGTACCATATGCTTCCGCTGTCGGTAGTTTCATGTATGCAATGCTTTGTACGAGACGATATCTCATATGCTGTAGGCATGGTCTGAAGATATCAGTCTAACCCTGGACAGGAGCACTGGACTGCGGTAAAGCACATTCTTAAGTACCTTAAAAGGACTACAAATTATAGGCTTGTTTACCAGTCAGACAGTCTAGTGCCTATGGGTTATACAGAATCGGATTTACAGGCTGACAGAGACGAGAAGAAGTCTACCTCGGGTTATATTTTTACCTTGGGAGGTGGAGCCATCTCATGGAGGAGTGCAAAGCAGAAATGCATTGCAGACTCAACCATGGAAGCAGAATATGTGGTTGTTCAGAAACCTCTAAGGAGGTAGTTTGGCTCAAGAATTTCCTCCTGGATCTTGATATTATTCCGAATTTGCCTAAAGCAATCACAATTTATTGTGATAATGCGGGTGCAGTGGCAAATTCAAAGGAACCCAGATCCCACAAGGCGTCTAAACACATAGACAGGAAGTACCATATCATACGAGAATTCGTACATCGAGGAGACGTGGTGATTGACAAAATTGGAACTGAAGACAACCTAGCTGATCCTTTCACTAAGAGCTTACCAGTTCGGGTTTACGAAAAGCTTGTTCGTGGCCTAGGAGTGGTAGAGATGCCCCCCACTTAGGACTACATAAACTTTTGTATAAGTGGAAGAAGATGAAGTGATAGATAGGATTGATAGCTAAGATATAGTTGAGTACTAGTTTGTACCTAGAACTGACACATTGTATACTAAAAGTTTGCTTTAGTATAAGTGGGAGAATTGTTGGGATTTTATATACTGGGAGCAGGTTTTATGCTTGTATACAATGTGTTTTTGTCCCTACCACTATTTTATTCTCCTATCTGATAAATATATATATATTTGCACATGTTATCCTTTATCTTGTATAAAAGTTAGATTTATGTGGTGTGTCGGGTATCACAGAAGACAACACAAATTGGTTGAACTGACAAGATATAAACAGTTATCATAGCTGAGACAACTTAAGGATAAGTTGTCGGTTTAAGATGCAGTTTAGATAAGAAATGACTTGTCTTAGCTGCTTGTCTTTACTGGTACACTTAAGGTGGTGTATTGACGGATTACAGTGAGATATGTTCTCCTAACTGACATTAGTGGAGAACCAAGATCTCGGTGACTTAGCTGGTCGTAAGCTTGGTAAGATTTCAGCTAAGTGCATTTGACTATTTATCACTTTGACCTACTATGGTGAACGTCATCGCGACCGGATCTACGTATCTTGGGTGTTAGTAGTTATTTGTGGCTCAGGATGGTTGTCTTTATCTTGCAGCCGTATCCTAGTAAAATGGATTGATAATATCCCCTAAGGAACTCGAAAGGATTAACACACTAAACCCGGCCGGTTGATTAAGTTCATGTGTGTTAATAAGGCCGAGTGGTACTACTCAGGAATATAAGATGTTAATTAATTTAAGCTGTCAGTGAGCTTAATTAATTAACGAATATTTGTATCTTAAATACGGAGATCGATTAAGTCTAAAATACAAGCTCTTGCTCAAATTTGGGATAAAGGGGTAATTCAGCACAAATTCTCTAGAGGAATGAATCTGTGTTTATTAATTAAGTTTGCTCTGGGCTGAGTATGGATAATTAATTAATTTGAGGCTCGACTTCATTTCTTGTATTAGATCTACGATCGGCCCAATTAGTTGCCTAGTAATTTATTGTCTCTCAGAAATCATTATTAATGGATTAATGTATTTTTATATTATTTATCTGGAATTAATTGGATGTGCCAATTAATTGATAAATATTAGTAGCCAGTGGATTAATTAATTATATTATGGGCTAATTATATGGAAGCCCATTAGAAATATAATTAAATTAATGGGCTACAAATATATTAATATTATATTGGCTTTTGAAGCCATATATATTAGTATTCTTTTAAGAACAGAATACACACATATTCTCATAACTCACGCACGATTTTGAGAAAGAGAGATAATATTTTTATTTTCTCAAGTTCTGTGACCACCCAGAGGGAGAAAAAGGTCGGGACACAGATCAGAAGATCTGACAAAGGAGCAACAATCAGAGTTGCAACAACATACGAAGGAGAAAGGTAGCATTCCTAACCCATATTATTCCTTCAAAATAGACACGAAGCGGGCCATAGAAACAGTTACATCAATGAGAAATTGTCGGGCCAAGTAAGTAGCAATTTATGTAATAAATGATAAGAGTACGAGTACGATTACATCAATGCTACACCGGGAAAGTTACCAACACTATAAAGCTGAACTACTTCATAGAAGATTTAAAACTATGAATCCTTGCCTTAAAATCTTTTGATTTGTCCTCTGGCAACGGAAGTCCATAAAGCTTGAAGGTGTCATTCCTTAGCTCGAGAAATTTCGAAAGATCTTCTGCATCTCTAAGGTCAACATATTTGCTCCTAGCTTCTTCCTCGCTCCAGCTTCGATCTCTGCTGTAAATATAGATCTGTCCAACTTCAGTGGTGGAGGACGAGTTCTGAAAGCCGGAGTCATAATTGTGACTTTCCCATCAATGGCTTTCTGAACTATCTTATAGATTTTAGGATCACATCTCTCTATCCAATCAGCAAAGAGATCAGCTTTGTCAGAATCAAGCCAAAACTTCCAAACATAGTATCTCTTAATGAATTCAGCTTTGATCGTCTCCTGTGACTGAGTTTTATCCCAGGGCATCCACTTATATACACGAGGCCATATATGAGTCTTCGGCTCATTTAGTTTCCTGCCTCGTCTATAGAACTTGGAAGTTGTGGGGATGTCCCTGCTCTTAGGAGGTGGTGGCTTATGCTTAAGTCTCTCAGCTTCTCATGTGTCTTCTACCGCCTTCTCCTTGGCTCTTCTTGTCTTCTTCTTGCTTCAGCTAGCTGATGAAACTCAGCTCTGGAATCAAGAGTTCTTATGGTGAGATCAATTAGCTTATCAATAGTAGGCTCAGCCTGTTTCTTAGTCTGCTTGGTTGTATCCGTCTTTTTCTCAGCTTCTCTCTCCTTTTCTTTTGCTTTGTCATCATCATCCTTGAGAGTAAGCTTTCTGGGTGCCTGCCTATGAATAGACTTCCTTACAGGTGCCTTAGTTCTTGCTTTTGTAGGAGCCTTCTTAGGCTTCTAAGCTGCCTCAGCCTCAGCAATCTATTGAGCAAGTTTCTCATCCTCTTCTATCTGAGCCTGCTCTACTGGACTTATATATCTTTGGGGACGATGAGGAGTTTTAAGAGGTTATTTTCCTTTCCTAGATACCGGTGGGGCCGGAGGAGTGTTTTCAGCATCAGATTCCTCTATAAACGCAACCACTTCCTCAATGTTCTTCTGAGTAGGTTCAGAAGTGTCGGTCTCTGCCTTCTTGGATCCTGAGCCACTTGGGCCTGTCTCAGCTACTACATCTCCTGCTGAGACACCCTGGGCAATAACCATAGTTACTTCCCCCTTAGACTGATCACTCTTAGTCTTTTCCCCCTTTTTGGCATCATCCAATAGGTTTCAAGGGTCGGGAAGAGTAACTACCTTGGAACTAAGCAATTGATAAGAATTGTTGAGCTCATCTAAGGTCTTCTGAAGACCTTTGAACTTGATGTGTAGATCATTCCTCTCAGTAATGAGTTCTTCAGCATACTTGCACTGAGAGAGATCTACAAGTTCTTCAATCTTCTTCAGCTTTTCATCGATCTTGAGCTCACACTCATTCTGAATAGTTGAAATTTCTCTATTAATGAGCTAGAGTGTGCTGAGAGATATGTTTCTGAAGTTCATACTAGGCTGCCTTGAATGATTCAAGAATGGAAGTATGGGCAGTCTTCAAAAGCTCCTGAGCCGATGCTTGATGATTATCGAAGTCGGCTTGCTGTGCGGATAAGGCATTTGAGAGAATAGAGCCGAAGTCAGAGATGGGAGTGGAAGAGATATTCTGAACAGAAGTCTTCAGCTCCCTAACTTCCTCGCACTGAGCTGCAGTGGTCATGCGCCAAACCTTGTGCACGTTCCTAGCAATGAGACAATTCTGAGTACCCTTCTTCAGGAGGGCCTTGGCCATTGCGTTCGACTTTTGGCACTTAGCAACATAGCGAATCGCATAAGCTGACCCCAGCAACAGATGTTTAGGGTCAGCATAGCAAGAGGTGTCTGCTGATGCCGATCCAGAAGGATGAGAGGAGATGTTATGGTCATCTCAAGGTTGTTCCCCTCCTTCTCCTGTTGAGAAGCCTCAGCAGGCTTCTCAGTTCCTGCATCACTGGGCGGGTCCTGATCATCGGGACCTGCGGAACCTTCCATAGGGTCAGCTGCTGAAGATAGATATCTTCATTCAAGCAAGGCCAGCATGGTCGCCCTAAGATCGTCGAACGAGCTGATATCAACAGACTCTTCATAGCCTATCTGTTGTCGAAGTAGCTCGTCGGCATTCAGTAGTTTCGAGGACTTGAATCGGATCAATTATTCTAAAATGATCAGGTTGGTCCCAAGTCAAACATTCAGGTGTAGAGGGGGGGGGGTGTGAATACACCTGAAAACCTTTTTCAAACTAAAATGCGAACAGTCCGATAGATGAAGGATGCCTATTGAATGACTTGACAGACGAATCAAGGCTCGTTACGGATTGCGTGCACAAAGTGACCGAAGATCTTGAGCTACGCTTGCTATCGGGAATTCAGTAATGTTCAGTAGGGTTCAGTAGCGTGCGGAAAGTGTAGGCCCGATTCAGTTTTTTTCTTGAAAATGTTTGTTTAACAAAAACTGTTTCAGTAGATTAGTGTGATGTTTTAAGCTTTGTACTGAAAAGGGTGTTGTATGATTTGTAAATATATTTTCAGTATGAACAGTTAACCAATGCAAGAGTTAATGACATAATAGTTTTTAAAGTGGTTTGGATATGCAAGATGCTACGTCCATTTGTCCGAACAAGGGCGAGAAAACTATTTTATTATATTGAGTTAGTCGTCGAGTTAATTTGCAAACTTTAACTTGTGATTACAGCGAGCAAGTCTCGGTTTATAGGGAAAAACAATGATAGTTTGAATGTATCTCCAACTATGAAGGAGTTCTTAACACTAAGAACAATACAATAAATGAACTCCTTCGACCTAAGCTACGGATTTTACAATGAGCTTAGGTTAGAGGGTGAAGGCTTCTAGAGCGAAGAACAATGAGGATTAATCTCTCTGGTTCGTGTTCTTCACTTGAATATTCGTTTAAGAATGCTAGAGCTTGAGTTCTTTAAAATCTTGGGTTCCCTTGATAGATCACTTGTATGTTCATTTTGTGCGACTTCTTTGAATTCAATCTTCCCTCTATTTATAGGCGTAAGTTGTGAATAGATCCGTATGAGGCGAACAATCCATGTGTCACTCTATCGGTAGCTAACGGCTCCTTTTTGAATTATATAGAGTCCCCTTTCATTGTAAGAAAGTGGCTGACTTACAGCTTTTGTCGTATACTTTTCCAGCTGACTGCTTTGTCATTGGTCGATTTACAGATAGTGGTTGAGACATTTTCAGACTTCGAGGTTGATACTGAAGGCGACTTTTCTCCGATGTACGACCTCGAGACAACTCTGCGAGATTGACTTTGAAGTCCACTACCGGTTAAACCAACTTACGGGCGTCGCTTGAGTCGACCGAAAGGTTTAGTAGGCTACTCCGCTTGAGTCCAACACTACTAATGGACAAACACTATGTTCGATGGCTTGCTCCTAGTGAGCCCACTTCTCCCGACTCCCCGAACATCTTTCAATATCTTGCTCTGCTGAGTCCGGCCCATGCGAATCTTCACTCCGTGGCACAGTGGCGGATGGTCTGCGAGAGACAAAAGACGAAACTTCGAGCCGAAACCATGTTGTAGGCAAGTCTACCGAGTCCGAAACACTCAAAAGTTTTCGGTGATCCTTCCCATTATTCCGGATGAAGCAAGAACAACAAAAAATATGGAAGTATGATATAGAAGGTACTCTCCCGTTTCATAATTCATAAGGTGTCTTCATGTGCTTCTTTGTCGGTAAGGATCGATTACGAGTGTAACATGCCGTGTTTTACGGCCTGCGAGAACTTCGGTGGTAGTATGGAGTCTGCGATTAAGGCCCTTGCTACTTCTTTTAATGTTCTGTTTTTCCTCTCAGCAAGACCATTACGTTTGGGGGCGTACGTCTTTGCGGACGTCTCATGTTCTATTCCTTGAGTGTCGCGAGAACTCCTTGACCGGTGAGTTCGAAACTTCCGTACCTTTGTCGAACGGATCTTCTTAATCTTGGTTTCCTTCTCGACCTTGAATCTCTTGATCGCATCGGCAATGTTGTCTTGGCATCAGACTTATTGGCAATAAAAAGTACCCACATGTATTTGGAATAATCATCAATAACCACCAGTGTGTACTTCTTGCCTCTGATCATTAAAAGGGTGTTGGTCCTGAGATGTGGTTCATGTGTTGGGGGGGGGGGGGTGGGGTGAATACACCTAAACACAAATTTCATTCTCAAACGCGAAGTCAGCTCTAGCTATGTTTGCTGCGGACCGAGTCGAGACAACCAAATATGCTTTAGATCTCGTGGGCAAGAAATTCTTCTATTGAGTTCAGCTCCACTGACTTTAGTCAGACGAACATTAGTTCAGTATTAAAGTGTGTGCGAAAGTTTAGGCCCTATCAAACGTCTCGGTTAGTACAGTTTTAAATGAAGTATGAACAGTTAGAGAAAAATGTAAATCAACACAGCAAATTTTTAAAGTGGTTCGGACACACTGGGTCCTACGTCCACTGTCATGACCAAAGCGAGGATACTTGTTATATTTATGCGAGCAAGTCTCGGTTAGTGCATTCCCTTGGACATACACATAACTTGAAGTTATGCGAGCAAGTTCTCGGTGATACGTACTTGAACGGGTTCTCTACTTATAGTCGTAGTGACTTTACAACGGTTTCAAACTTTAAGAGTTTGAGTCTTCTCCAACTAAGAGGAAGTTCTTTCAAATAAGAACAATCTCACAAAGATGTGAACTTCCTCAAGGTTTCTAAGCTAAAGATATTACAATGAGGCTTGCGTAGATAAGAGAAGGGGAACAGATATAACATTAAGTGATGAACTAAAAGGGTTCTTATATGAATATTAGTTCTTCACTGGATTCTTCGTTGAGATTATTAAGAGTTTGTGCATAGATAGCTTAGGTTCCCGATGTTGTCTTTACATGAAGACTTCTCTTATTTATAGTTGTCGATGGTGAATAGATCTGTGGAGGGAGGTCTACCCACGTGTCGAAACGACAAGAAAAATGGCTCCTTTTATTTTGAACATTGGTGAGTAGGCGCGCTGTAGAGATTCTCCTCTTTTTCAGTCTGGAAGCAGCTTTTGTCAGAAAAGATAGGTCGCTGTCGGTTCCTCATTGGTCTAGGTAGATTGGTAGGTGAGACTTGTCAAATATGAAGGTTGACTTCCTCTGAATCCTCAAACCTTCAACTGAAGTGACTTTCCTACTAACGTTCTTCTGGGCATTCAATGCATGGGCATGAATTCCTAAGAAGATTCAGTTGGTGGTTGGCTGTCCAACTGACTTCTTCGATCCTGAGTCCAATGGTTGAGTGCGAGATCTTCTACTGAATCTACAGCTACTGAACTCTAGCCTACTGAGTTCTAACTACTGAACTCGATTAAGCTATTACAGATACGAAGGTACAATATTCTGCTACAGTTTTGGGGTGTTCAAATCTATCAATTCATCTACTGAATCCTTATCCTAACAATTTCCCCCTATTTGATGATGACAAAACCTATTACATCTTCTATTACAAAAAATGCCAAGGTAAGAGCTATAGCTACTCAATAAAAAGGTCTATTACAAGGGAATACTCCAGTCAACATATCAAGGCTGACTAAGATAATGAAAAGAATGAATCAGAGCAGTCACAAGTAAAGCAATATCAGTGTTGTTTTATGATATTAAATAATGTATTAGAGCCAAGACAAGAACTAAAACAGTTAAGAAATGTTGAATGTATCAGAGCTTATGATTATAGTTAGCATAGTTATAGCATGCTTGAGGTTATCGGGGATTCTCCCGACATGTATCAGAGCTATCAGAGCAAAAAGGTAAGTTCAGCACATTCACACTATCAGGGCCGATACAAATAATTAAAGTTCAGAGTAGATCATATAGTAGCTAGTCATCAAATGCAAATTCAACAGTTATCAATCATGTCCCTATTATGCAGGTTCCCCCTAAGAAACAATTTCCCTCTATGCCATATAAAAGAGCTCTTCCCCTAAGTACTAACAAAATATCGAGAGAAGAATAAAGCAAACACGGTTAATTAGTATGAAATAATTCTAAGGCAAATAAGCGAGATAAGTCACATAGGGTTAGATAAGATAAGATAAGATAAGTATCGATCACTTAGGTGATCAATTGTCTTTGAAAAAGATAAATAAAGCCGTAAAGACAATGAGTAATTGTCGTGACCAAAAAGTGATATGTCATATAAGATAGAGAAATTACAGAACATGACTTTCTATATGAATCTAGAATAGGAGAGGAGAGAGAGTTAGCTGGGCTTCTTCTTAAACTTCTGCATGCGTGCTCGGAAGTCAGCAGACTTCTTCTCTAGAAGCTAAAGGCCATATCCTACATAGACTCTGCTTCTCAAGGCCTTGATCTCTGCCAAGTCTTCTTCGTCATCCTTGTTGAGACCTCTACTAAAAATGGCATTCTTAATCTCTTCTTATATCTCCTTCTTACATAGATTGTCAGCATGAGTCATCGGAGGAGGAAGAGTTTGGAAAGGTGGTGCCTTCAGCATTTGACCAGCTCAGTCTAGCAGAGTCTGAATCTCAGCTAGGAGAGATAGATTTGTTGCAGTCAGAAAGTCCTTGAAATATCCATCAGCATGAGAGGAGTCTTCATTTCCAGCCGTCAGGTCTCTTGTATACGACTCTGATTGAGCTTCTCCCACTGCAGCTTCTCCCACTGCTGATTGAGCTTGAGAGGAACCCAGTCGTCAGGTCTCTTGTATACGACTCTCTTCAGTTCACTGAGTGGCTCTCTGCTCCTGAAGAATCAGGAAGAGTGGGAGTGCTTCAATCTTTGACTGGCACCGTCTCCCTTGCTTCTTTTTCTGGTCAGCTAGGCGGATCCTCTCCCTAGCCTCTCTGATCTGTCTTGCCTCAGCTGTTCTGTCCAGTGTCCTTTCACACGTATCCCGTATTTCCTTGATCTATTGCTCTTGTTTCTTTGAAGGGACCGTGGATGGCACATGAGGTTGTTCTGAGTCATCAGGTGGCTCTGATTAGGATTTAGAACCTGAAGCACCTTGCTTATCAGATTTAGATTATTGAGCTACGGGCTGCGAGCTTTAGGCTAGCTGCTCTTGCCGATTTTGATTTCCTGTGGGAATGTCCGTGAGCGCGAAGGCGTAGGAGAACAGATCTGAACCCCTTTCTTAGCAGCTGGCTTTTTCTTAGCCTCTTCCTCAACCAATTCTCTCGCGAGCTTCTCGTCATATGCAATCTGCTCCTCGCGAGATTTGAATCTTAGCACCTGTTCCTTGGGTGGGCTAGGGTCAGCAGGAGCTTTACCTTTACCCCTGTCAGCTTTCTCAGGAGATGGAGGTGGCGAGCCCTAAACATGCAAATTCTCCAAGTACGTAGCCACCTCAGCTACAGCTGATTCAGTTGTTGATCCTTTAGTTGGCACTTCCCCCTGTACCGCTGCTGAGATAGGTTCGCCCTGTGGTCTTCAGCCTTAAGGAGGGATCAGAGTTGAGCTGATCTAGACCCTTCCCCCTTTTTGGCATCATCAATGAGGGTTGTCAGGGCTGTGACCTTCTTTGTCAGTGCATTCACTTAGTCTTTGACCGTGGTCATCCCAATGGCTATATCAGTCGCTGCATCCGTGTAAGACTCCCACCATTGCTCATTCTCTCTGTTTATGGCTTTGAGTAGAGCCTCTTTGGATTTGTCAAATCGGGTGAGGTAGTCTTGAATGGCAGCTTATGTACTTTTCTTGATATCTTGGCAGGATGTATGCTGCTAAGTCAGAGTCTTAGATACATTGTCAGCTGTGAAAGCATATCATTCCTCCACTACCTTTTGGACTCGACCTGTTACAGCCGCCACTTTCTTAGAGAAGGATTTGGCCTGCAACTGTAGAATAGTTTGAAACTGTGCAGTCAGGTCAGTCTTTTGTGCATCAAGTGCCTTGGTGAGGATCTCTTCAGTATTAACAGAACTGGGCGTAATGATCCTGTGCACTTCCTTCTTAAGGCTGGTGATCGTCTTAGTTTGTGCCTTAGTGAACCTGCTCCACTTCTTGCTCACATCATCCGCAAGGTTACGATTCATATGCGTCTGACGCTTGATCAACTTGTTTTTTAACTCCGTAGAAAGTTCCTTGATCTCATCAGCTTGGTAACGACGTTTCAGTATCTTCTTGTGCTGAGTCGCAGAAGGAGTATGAGTGATCTGGCCCGATGTTGGAGGAGGGGGTTGATCACTCATGGGAGTTTTGCCTACGGCGAGATCCTCCACAGTGCGCATCCTTAGGCGCATCATCGTGAGGAGGAGATGGTGGGGGGAGAAGGAGGAGGTTGAGTGGAAGAGGGCTTAGCTCCTTGAGCTCGTCGTTGGCGGCATCGGCATCATTGCTCTCGAGATCCTCCAAAGAAGCTATGTCGGATGGCTCCTCATAGCCTTTATCTCCTCTTTGGCTTACTGCTCTTCCTCAAGCGAGTGGGTAGGGACCGATTCTTATGGTCTCTTCAAGCAAATCCCACTCCAAAAATCGATGCGCATTTGAACACGATCGCGTATTGCTATGGCCACGAGACCGGGGATAAGAGTTGATCTCGGGAATCTCTTTGTGACCTCATCGGTCTCCTTCAACCGTGCATTGAGCACGAGATTGGAATGGAGGAAACCTCGGCGGTTTGAGCTTCAGCGGGGATTTCGGTGAGTTTCCTCTGCGTTAAGTATCTTCACCTTCTCTCTCGGGGTCACATCATGTTGCCACGACCACGAGTCCTCCACATAAATAGGTAAGGAAGGTGGGACGGCGAAGGCTTCTTCAGTGTCTTATGTCTCTTCGCCTGAGTGAGGAGGGGATCCTGAGAGATCTCCTAGGATTGTTAGCTTGCGATCCCTTCCCGATTGACTTCTCGGCTGAAGTTGAATGACAAACTTCATCAGCTTGGAGTCGATTGTTTGGGAGGTCGTCTTCGAGTTGTAACTTTGTTTGTGTCTACGAGGTTTCGGACTCGGCCAAACTCTCTGCTCTGGTCCGGGCACTCGGTACCTTACCCGCCTCGGCACCGGAAGTACAAGACTCGGTAAATCTTTGGACTCGGCGGGAGCGATATGCGAAAGGAGTCAGTTGAACTGAACTTGGCGGGAGTAGTTCACTGAACTCAGAGTTGATCTTGGTAAAAGCAGGACTCGGCAGAAAGTTACCTGCTGAATCAAGATCGAGTCGGCAATGGCGAGACGGTCTTCGAACTATCGAGAACATTCAAAGGCAAATCGGTATAGTCAAAGTACGAGGTAGAGAGAAGTCGGCTTCACATCACCTAGAAGTACGTTACTGTCTCAACCACTATTACGAACCTCGACCGAGAGACAAGCGAGACACTGTCCTACACCTACTAAAGCTACAAGTCAACAACTTTCCGGGAAATGGAGGGAAAGGACACTTTGTCACACCGCCATGAAAGAGCCGTTAGCTACCTAAAAGAGAGAGACATAGGATCGTCGTCTCCAACGGATCTTTCCTAGTCTCTTCTCTATAAATAGAGGGATAAATCAAATTTGAAGCTAAAGAGAAAACGAGAGATACACAACGAGCAAACGGGAGATACACAACGAGAAAACACATACGCGGAAGCAATCAAGCGAGCAAAGCGAGAAAAGCCTAAGTTCTCCGCAAGAAGTTCGAAGAATCTATCTCCGGCGTAGAACTACATTATAGCTCTTAGGGAACCAAGCTTAACCGGAAATAGAGCCTAGGGTATCCAAACGATGACACACGAACTCAAAGCTTTATTTAGCTGTTCGTCGTTCTAGAAGCCAATTCACTTGTTCCCTATCCCTCTAACCTAAGCTCATTAGACATATCCATATCTTAGACGAAGGAGTTCATCCCTGAATTGTTCTTTATTGTAAAGAACTCCTTCAAAGTGGGAGAGTTGTTCAAACACTTAGTTTGATACATTGTAAACTGAGACTTGCTCAGTATAATAACTAAGGCCAGTATTTGTCCAGCGTACAAACCAAGTGAGACAACCTCAGTATAATAAATAGCTTCCTGATCATTCGGGACAGTGGACGTAGGATTTTTATGTCCGAACCACTTTAAAAATCTCTGTGTCTCTTAGTTCACTGTTGCATTGATTTACTGTTCATACTGAAAATCCTTTATAAATCATTCAAGCGAGTTTCGCGAACTTAACGGATTGCACTAATCTCTTGAAAGCGGTTTTAATAAAAACGTTTTACCACTCAACCGAATTGGGCCTACACTATTCCCCGCCCGAACACTATACGCAAGATGCTGAATTCGACTCGGTCGGCTAGCGGATCTCGGTAGAGTCAGTCACTCTGCCGACACGATTCAGAACAGCTTATCTGGTCTGCTGAACCTGTTCAGTACGACATCATCCTGAAAAGGACTGTTCGTGTTTAAGTTGAGAAATTCGGTTTCAGGTGTATCACCCCCCCTCTACACCTTAACGTGCTCTCGAGACCAACAATTGGTATCAGAGCAGGAGTTCTATAAGACTTCTATTATTACGAGGCGGTCCACTTGAACGGATACGAAAAAGCGTTTTCACTACATATCATTCTTCATTCATATCATTATTAAATATGTCTGATATGTCAGGTATAAGGATGGTACCCATGTTCTCAGTAGAGAACTACGGCGTATGGCGAGTCAGAATGGAAGCTCATCTGACTTCTCTCCACGACAGCATGCTAGAGGTTCTCGAGGATGGACCTATCGTTCCGATGATAGATAGCGTCGAAACTCAGGATCCAGCAAACGGAGGTGGAATGGTGACCGAGAAGAAGATTCCCAAAGATAGAAGTCTCTTCACCCCAGAGAAAAAGAAGCTTGACAACCTAGACCACGTCGCCAGAAATGCCATACTGACCACCTTAAATGATTCTTATCTCGGAAGAGTTCAGGACTGCAAGTCGGCAAAGAAACTACGGGATGCTCTAGCGCTGCGAGTCGGGGGACTCGAGAAGATCAAGGCTCTTTGTCAAGGCGAGGGAATAGATTTCGACGAGACTTTCGCTCCAGTTGTAATATTGGAGGCAATCAGACTATTCCTAGCTTACGCAACACATCAAAGATTCAGAGTTTATCAAATGGATGTGAAGTCTGCTTTCCTGAACGGTGTGCTGAAAGAAGAAGTCTATGTGGAACAACCGCCCGGCTTTCAGCAGGGACATCAAGTATACGGACTCGGAAAGGCTCTGTATGGGTTAAAACAAGCATCTAGGGGCTTGAGTACGATACCCTATCGAGTTTCTTCTTCAGAAAGGTTTTCAGAAGGGCACAGTAGATCGCACATTGTTCAGCATTCGAATGGAAGACGACTTATTACTCGTGCAGATCTATGTAGATGACATCATATTCGGCTCGAAGAACGTCATCATGTGCCAGCAGTTTGAGAAAATGATGAAGGATAAGTTCGAGATGTCAATGATGGGAGAGATGAACTATTTCGTCGGATTTCAAGTCAAACAATCTGAAAAGGGAACGTTCATTGATCAAGGCAAATACACTCGAGACCTCATCAAAAGATTCGGTTGCACATCAGACAAATCTATCAAGATCCCAGATGAACACGAATATGAAAATCGATCTTGATAAAGAGGGAGTATCGGTAGACCAAAGCGAATTTCGAGCTATAATTGGTTCTTTATTATACTTAACAACTACTCGTCTGACATAATTTATCTTTGTAGGTGTCTGCGCTCGATTTCGGGGCGAATCCAAGCGAGTCACATGGACTCGGCAAAGAAGATTCTCTGCTATCTCGAGAGGAACACGACATGGGTTTATGGCATCCGACTAATGATAATATAGAACTAGCTGGTTATTATGATGCGACTATGCGGGGTGTAGAATTGACCGAAAATCAACTTCGGGGAACGTGTCGGTTCCTTGGCGGAAGGCGATCTCATGATTTTCAAAGAAACAACACTCAGTAGCCACGTCAACTACTGAACCGGAATACATGGCTGCCGGAAGTTGTTGCGCACAAATCCTTTGGGCGAGATAGTAGCTACGCGACTATGACTTCATTCGGGAATTAAGTTCCGATCTTACGGACACGGCACCGGTGCCATTGCAATCACTCGAGAATCCCGTACTTCGTACAAGATGCAAGCACGTGGACATCGAGACATCACTTCATTCGTGACCATGTCGAGAAAAAAGATGTCAAGATGGAAAAGATCCATCTTGACCGACAAAGGGGCGATATCCTGACCAAGTCTCTAGGCGAATCCGATTCGAGAGAACTTTCGGTAGAGCTAGGTCTGGCTGGACCCCTGCGACTCCCGGTCGGTAAGAGGTTTCGGGGAGAGGATCATTCGGTAAGGGGAATGTTCACTCTGCATGCGAGTAAAATCGATGCGTAGAGATTCGGTAACCATCTACACGAGGTATCGGTGACTACGATGTTCGGTGACGGGTTTGCGTATCTCTACACGAGTAGTAACCAATAGAATAATAATATGCATTTATGATTCGAGATTCAACATCGTATTAATATCTTATAGATTGTTATTTAATATTAACGGTTTACATTTAATGCACGACATTCTATGCCTAAGTCTGCCGAACTCTGCCACACATTTAATGCATGTCGTATCATAGTTACTACTTAGGCAAGTTACAACTGGCTTTTGAGTTAGGCGGCAACATGATCATTACCTATAATATAACTCTTAATCTTGACCGTCCATCTCAAAAAACATGTTTAAACTCAGCCGTTGATCGTTAACTGTTCATCTTCTCTAAAATATATATCTACAATCATATCTTAGAAACCGCCATTAGCACTTTCAAATCTTTAAACTGCGAAATTTCTGAGATCCTCTCTTCCAAACCCTACTTGCAAACTCCATCTTAACTTTCCAAAATCTCAGAATTTTCAGTGGTATGATATTATATCTGTTAAAATAACTATTTTATTATTCGGAATCGCTATACTGATTATATTATCAAACTCGATATCGATATATTCTACTTTTTACGAGACATAGTGGCGGAATTTAACCATGTCCGCTCCGGGAGAATATGCAAGAAATCCTTGAGAAAGACCGGTATGCAGTGCGAACCGGTCATGGAATTTGGCGCTGCGATTGGAGTACATGGAAGAGATATTCTACGCCCTCGAGAAAATCGAGGCTTGGAGAGTTTTCTATCGAAGAAGCCTACTTTCTTCATCCGAGGCAAGTTCTTTGAGCTCCATCTCAGTTCGGACTCGGTAGAAGGCGATATTCGTGGACGGTCCTGTAGTCCACACCGTCGGTGACCTCATGCGGAGACATCCGTTGAAGTGAAGCGAGATGTCGATCAAGGAAGCTCTACGCGAAGCTTCGATACGCCCAGCGAAGGAGTCAGCACCGTTGGATATAATGATGACTTACTGGACGAATATCTGTCCATATTTTGCGGGAAGCCTACAGTCTTCAGAGCCGCTTTCCCGAAGAACACGATGCTACCTCAGTATAGGGCTTTGTCGTACATCGTGACCCAACTGCGTGAGCGCAAGCCGGATCTTTTGACCAAGTATCCAGGCCTAAAGCCGCAACTTATGATGGTTATATATGATAGAGCCAAGGTGAAGCTGGATGGAGTTCTTTCTCCGAGAGTTTATGATACAGGCCGCCAAATTTGACAAGGCTTCTTATAGACTGAGCGCCAAAGGAAAGCTCCTCTATGGGCTGAAGCTATCTGTGATGATTCATGATTACTGCACATCTGACAAGATCACGTTTAATGACAAACAATACTTCAACGTGAAGAAGATCGAGATTTCACAATAGGGCCATGACCCCTTGCCAAGTGGATCGAGTCCATCGGCTCGGCGAGCCCACGCCTCAGAAGACCACGCCTTCTAAGAAGCGGTCTCCTCAACCAAAAACGCCTAAGGCACTGGCGAAACGGCTGAAGAAAATAAGCCCCGTCGCACCTACTGAAGTAGAGGCACAGCCTGAGGTAGCTGCTACTGAACAACGTTGCAGCTGATTGATGAGTCAGAGTCATCTGAGAAGACTCAGTCAGTGGAGAAGGCCGTCTCCACTGAACAAGCAGAAGAAGTGGACCAAGGGGTCCCTACTGAAGAAGTCCAGGGCGAAGAACTTCAAGCCCTGGAAAGCCCTCTTGATGTCCCCCTGCTCAGCAGTCTTCCATCTGCTGAGAAACAGACCTCGCCGATTGACTTAGAAGAATCGGAGACAGCGTCTGAACAAGAGTCTATCGGGATGGAAGCCTCAGCTATCCAATCAAGAGCATCCCAAGAGATCACAGAGCATATTCCGGAGATCTCTGGCCATGGCGAGCTGGTTCTTATTGCGAGACAGGCCAGACTCCATATGCTACTGAGGTTCTAGGAGTGGCACAACCTTCAACGCTTGATTATCCATCATTCCTACGAACAGTTACATGAAGAGGAACTGAGGATCAAGCAGTAGATAGGCTACTCAAAGCCCGCTGACCTCGGAACCCTTGAAGACCTATGGGCAGCCATGCTGGCCTTGCTGAACGATCGATAGCAAGCCTCCGACACAGCTCCCTCAGATGGGTCTGACCCCAATGGTCAGGACCTACCCCGTGATTCAGGCCCTGAGAAGCCTGATGAGGAAACTCACCAGGACAAGGATACTCCAGCACATACTGATTTACCACTCAGTATCCTTGCTCCCAAAGAAGTCGGCGGCTGGTACTTCAACCTCGGCGAGCTGCTCGGCTCCCAGCTTGAGTCGGCACTTGAAGTAGCGCCCAGCCCCAAAGGCCGACGATCGAAGTTAGTGGCAAAGGCTCTCAGAAGCCAGGGCACTCAGAACCGCTTACTTGCCCGAGTAGTCCACAAGACGTGGAAGCAGACTGCTCAAGCCACAAGCACGAGAGATTCGGGGCGAGAACTTCATTGTCGGAATCGGCCGCCCACGATTTCTCCTCCATCTTATACGAAGCGCTCGCTACTCGGAAGGGCGACTTCGATGCTCGGCTTCGACAGTTCATGAGGGATAGGCCAAATTACTTGAAGATCTTAAGGCCTCTCAGTGCTCTCACAATGAGTCAGTCACGACCATATCCCAGGACAATGAGCTCAGACTCAACACAATCCAGAAGGCCATGGAAGATAAGGTTGACGAAAAGCTGAAGGAGTTCAAGGCGGCGGTGATCGGTCTCACAAACAATACAAAGAAGAAGCGTCGGTGAGAAGAACGAGGCTGCGCGAGGCCCTGACAAAGATACACAACAAGCTCGATGAACTGTCAGCCTCGTACACCAGCCTGAACAAAAAGGTACCCACTCCAACCCTTATTATAATTGCTGATGCCAAAAAGGGGGAAAAGAGGGAAAAGATGGTGGAAAAGATGGCTAAGTTAACCCTAGGTGAAACGGCAAAGAAATCCATTAAGGGGGAAGCTATCAAGGAGAAGCCTTTGAAGAAGTTAAGGTTAGTAGAAGGAGCAAGCTCGGCTCGGACAACGACTCAGTGAACCCAACAAACAACTTGGTAAGGCCCGGGGTGTCTCGGTACAAGCTGCGGCATCTGCGAGGCCGGCCCAAGTAGCTCGGGAACACGGGAAGTAGCAACTCGGGCAACCCAAGCTCCTCTAGACATAATCAAAGGGGTTCTTGGGTATCTTTGGCCTGGAGGACTCAAAAGAGGAAGAAGCCCCTCTCCCACCTCCAGTGAAAGGCAAAGGAAAGAAAATTCTGAAGCTCCCGACCCCTCCCTCCAAGAAATCTAAGAGATATGTCACTGCGGAGGAGGAGGCTCAGATAGCCGCTGGTGAAAAACTGGCTAGGGAGATAGCCCAGGCTAAAGCAGCAAATAAGCCGAAAGCCAAGCTTGCTAAAGGCAAAACCAAGGCTCCAGCTCGCGGCGGAAAAAGATCAACAACTGCCAGATTGCCTCCTAAGAAGCTGATAATCGATGATGATGAAGATAGAGAAAAGGAGAAGCAAAAACATAAGTCGGCGAGAAATTGGGTACTTCAAAAGAAAAATCTTCAACCCCTGCTGACTCAGAAGAAGAGTCGCCTCACAAGCCCTCATACACAAATACAAAAGAACATCAACAACAGAAGTCGCCTCACAAGACATCTGGGCTCAGATGGATAGATACATGTACATAGGTGAAGAGGCGAGGAAAATTGAAGGCTGCCGGACGGAGGATCGGGAATGGCGGACCTAGAAGCACTCGAGAATCCGGGCCGAACAAGAAGCCGGGCGAGGATCCCTTCCAAAGGCGACATTCCTTATAAATACGGGGAAGTTCGGGAAGCCAACCGACACTGAAAAATATACGGATGGCAAGGGCGATGAATGGATGCCGGGCGCGTACACTCGGCGATGGGAATGCGAAGATAGAATTCACCAAGAGGAATTACTTTTGGAGATTTTGGTCGACAAAAATAAAGGTTGATGCCTACGCTTGAATAGACAATGAGGACTCATTTGGAAATGTATGCATGGATGCGGAAAGCCGTGAAAGAGAATGCTTGAATTTTGAGTCCCGGACCCAGCAGTGCCACCACCTCGAAGAATTGATGGATCTATACACTATGGGATCATTGAGAAAGAAGTGAAGGATCTTTGCCCGAGCTAAATTTCTTGAAGAAGATGACCCGGCCGAGACTTTCTTTGAGATTACGAAGGCGAGGAAGATCACCTACGGGAATGTATGGAGTGCCCGCTTCCCGAAACACAATCCCAAGACTTCAAGGACGGGATTAGGCAATACCAACGATCTTAGCTTACGTAGTCTTTTATCTTTCTTAGTTTAGCAAGAGATGTAAATGTCTTGAACGTTCTTACCTTTATAATATATCTCTGCTTTTTGGCTTTGACAATATCTTATTATACGAATAGCCGTGTTCTTTATACTTAACACTCGAGAATCCTTGAAGTGATTCTTGACTCACACACTCATTTGTTTGATTTACGTGTCGGTTTATTGCTCGTTTGGATTCCATTAGATTTCTTTGTATTTCGGGGGGAAATATTGTTAAAACGGGGAGAATATGCTTAGTCTCTATATTCTATTTTTACGCCTGATCCCCTCGGTAGTCTAGGACTTGAAGAACAACTCCATTGATTCTACTTGTAAAACTTGTAAGGAGCTCGTTTCGACTAGTCATAGTGTTAGATATTGATTTACGTTTGATAGATTTTGATAGGTTTTGGCATCATCAAATAGGGGGAAATTGTTGGGTGATGATTCTATCCTCAACAACATTAGACTTTGTTGGAAATGATTCTATCTCTGACCGACCAATGCTCGGTAGCCTTGTGCTACGAATTAATCTAAAGATTTGAAGATCCCAAAATCCTATCTTGATTGGTGAACCAATGAGTTCTAACATGTTTGTGTCTACGAGTTTTCGGACTCGGCGGATTCTCTGCTACGGTCCGGGCACTCGGTACCATACCCGCCTCGGCACGGAGTAGGAGACTCGGTAAATTTCGGACTCGGTAGGAGCGATATGCGAAAGGAGTCGGTTGAGCCGAACTCGGCGGGAGTAGTTCGCGAACTCGGAGTTGATCTTGATAAAACGGACTCGGCGAGAAATTTAGCTACTAAATCAAGATCGACTTAGCAACGGCCAGACGGTCTTCTAAACAATCAGAACTTTCAAAGGCAAATCAGCATAGTCAAAGTACGAGGTAGAGAGAAGTCAGCTTCAAATCACCTAGAAGTCTTTTGTTTCTAAACCACTATTCTGAACCTCGACCAGTGATAAGCAGACACCTGTCCTACACCTACTAAAGCTGCAAGTCAACAACTTTCCAGAAATGGAGGGAAAGGGCATTGTCACACCACCATGAAAGAGCCGTTAGCTACCTAAAAGAGAGAGACATAGGATCGTCGTCTCCAATGGATCTTTCCTAGTCTCTTCTCTATAAATAGAGGGATAAATCAAATTTGAAGCTAAAGAGAAAATAGAGATACACAACAAGCAAACGAGAGATACACAACGAGAAAACAGGAGATACACGGAAGCAGTCAAATGAGCGAAACCGAAAAGCCTAAGTTCTCCGCAAGAAGTTCGAAGAATCTATCTCCGGTGTAGAACTACATTATAGCTCTTAGGAAACCAAGCTTAACCGAAAACAGGGCCTCTAGTATCCAAACGACGACACACGAACTCAAAGCTTTATTCAGCTGTTCGTCGTTCTAGAATCCAATTCACTTGTTCTCTATCCCTCTAACCTAAGCTCATTAGATATATCCATAGCTTGGACGAAGGAGTTCATCCCTGAACTGTTCTTTATTGTAAAGAACTCCTTCACAGTTGGGGAGTTGTTCAAACACTTAGTTTGATACATTGTAAACTGAGACTTGCTCAGTATAATAACTAAGGCCAGTGTTTGTCCATCGTACAAACCAAGTGAGACTACCTCAGTATAATAAATAGCTTCCCGATCATTCGGGACAGTGGACGAAGGATTTTGGTGTCCAGTACCACTTTAAAAATCTTTGTGTCTCTTAGTTCCTTTGTTGCATTGATTTCTTGTTCATGCGAAAATCATTTATAAATCATTCAAGCGAGTTTCAACGAACTTAACGGTGCACTAATCTCTTGAAAGCAGTTTTAATAAAAACGTTTTCCCACTCCAGCTGAATTGGGCCCATACTATTCCGCACCTTGGCTGAACTCTATCGCAAGATACGAATTCGACTCGGTCGGCTAGCGAGATCTCGGTAAGAGTCGGTCACTCTGCCAACACGATTCAGAATAGCTTATCTGGTCTGCTGAACCTGTTCAGTACGACATCATCCTGAAAAGGACTGTTCGTGTTTAAGTTGAGAAATTCGGTTTCACGTGTATTCACCCCCCCTCCCTCTACACCTGAACATGCTCTCGGGACCAACAGACCATCATTATCTGGACACGGATACTAGATAGCAGATCATACAATCACGTAGAGCTTGTGAGGATGTGGTTGACCACGTACGCCCGATCCCCCATATTCAGGCAGCAACTAATTTTTGGGAAACGCTGCATTCAATACGCAGTCCTCCTGACTTATGAATTTGTAGAGGTACTTGTCATTCTCAGACTTTCTGTACCCTGTGGTTGGTGCCCCTTCGTCTTCCAGATCGAAGTTGACACAGAGGCATATGGAGGCGTTTATACGCTTGGCCTTATCCTCCCCGGCCGGGGACGGACCTCACGCCTTGAGATGTCATTAGAGATGTCATTCAAATCATCATCACGATGGAAGTTCGGGGAAGAACTCCGCTATCTGACGCAAAAGAAAATGACCCGAAGAACGGGAGAGAATCAGCCAAAGGCTCGATCTCTTAAGAGCGTCGAATACCGGCATCTTGCTCTCCACCCCGCAGGTTCTGACAGACAGAACGGGCTCAAATAATAATCGCTTCCCTTATATGATCTCCTCTATATTTTCAGGAATGGTAACGTCACTGATTGAGACGAAATGTGCCATTGTAAAACTGAAATCTGCAAAAAAAATAAGCATTAGCACTCGAAAATAGAGTGAGTTAAAGGCAGACTTAGTTTGAAGAAATTCTTAGCGAAGATATTGTGCAGAAAATGCAGTAGATGTCTGATGCAAATTAGTGAGCAAATGCAATGCACAATTTTCGTTAATGACGGATAAAAGTGAGGCAGTTTAGAGATAAGAGTGTATATATATTCAGACTTGAATATAAGGCGGTTTTTAAGCATGCGGTTGAGATTAATCAGATTTTTATAAGTGAGCGACTCATATTGAATTTTATAATAGGTTAAGATTATTGCGCCGCCTATAATCTCACCTACATATATCTATTGCCTAAATGGGAAGGGTGAAATGACATGTATTTAATGCGCCGCAATCAGTTTTATGGAATGTCATGAGTTAATGAAAACAACATACTCAATGCAATACGATGAACATTAAAGGCGGGAAATAAATGCTATGACACGCTGAATCACCAAAAGCTGAGTTTAATACTCATAACTTTGTCGGTGAACATCGTAGTCCGGCGATACCACGTTTGACGAATACGAGTATTCGGGTATGCTGAAAGTAAGTTCCCCCTTACTCAGTACTTCCCGGATAATTTACTGAATCGTATCAGTAGGAACCAAAAGACCTAGTTGTACTGAGAGATCGTTGAATCTGGTCTCAGCTAGAGGTTTGGCTAGGATATCAGCTCTTTGCTTATCAGTGTGGATCTTCTCCATTCTGATATTCTTTTTCTCGACATGATCTCTGATGAAGTGATGGCGAATGTCCACGTGCTTGCACCTTGTATGTAGAACTGGGTTCTGAGTGATTGCAATAGCACTGGTACTGTCGAAGTAGATCGGTACTTCATCTTGATGGACATCGTAATCTCTCAGCTGTTGTCGAAGCCACAATATTTGTGCGCAATAGCTTCCGGCAGCCATATACTCAGCTTCAGTAGTGGACGTTGCTGCTGAATGATGTTTCTTTGAGAACCACGATATGAGCTTGCTCAGAGGACCGACAAGTTCCTGAGGTTGATTTCTTGTCGATTCGGCAACCTGCATAGTCAGCACCAGAATAACCAGTTAGTTCAAGGTTATCATCAGCTGGATATAATAATCCAACATAAGTGTTCCCTTCAGGTAACGAAGAATTCTCTTTGCTGAATCGATATGACTCTTCTTGGGATTCGCCAGAAATCTTGCGCATACACCTACAACATAAGTTATATCAAGTGCAGTTCTTTGTAAGATGTAATAAAGAACCCGATAAAAACATGATAGTTTGTTGAGTTAACGGATACTCCCTCTTTGTCAAGATCAATCTTAAGATTTGTGTTTATGGGTATCTTGAGTGACTTGCTGGATTCGCAGCCGAACTTCTTGATGAGATCTCTTGTATATTTCGCTTGATTAATGAATATTCCCTACTTTGATTGTTTGACTTGAACTCCAAGGAAATATTTAATCTCTCCCATCATCGACATTTCAAATTTTTCTTTCATCGTTTGCTCTAATTTCGACATATAGTCGAGATTCCTTGATCAAAGATGATGTTGTCTACGTAGATCCGCACCGGTAAGATGTCTTCTCTGACTTGATACTAAATAAAGTGCGATCCATTGTTCCTTTACGAAAACCTTTACGAAGTAGAATGTACGAGAGGGTATCACACCAAGCCACGTGTGCTTGTTTTAACCCGTACAAAGCTTTCTTAAGTACGTAAACTGATGTCCCTGCTTTGAAAGCCGAGCGGTTGTTCAATGTAGACTTCTTCCTTCAATACGCCGTTCATGAAAGCTGACTTCACATCCATCGATAGGCGTGAGCTGTTGATGTGTTGCATAAGCTACGGATAGGCGAATAGCTTCCAATCTTGCGGCAGGGTGAATGTTTCATAAGAATCTATTCCCTCTAATTGACAATATCCTTTGGAAACCGGTCGAGCTTTGTTCCTGATGATGACATTGTTTTCTTCGCGCTTGTTCTTGAAGACCCACTTCGTTCCTATCACATGTTGGTGTCTAGGTCTGTCAACACGCTCCCATACGTTGTTTCACGTGAATTGATTCAGCTCTTCTTGCATGGCGATGATCCAGTCAGCATCATTCAGCGCATCCACTATTGTCTGAGATTCTTCACTCGACAAGTAGCATGAATATAAGGCACTTTCTCCTTGACAAAATTTGGATCGTGTCTTGATGCTAGCTAAAGGATCTCAAATGATAAGATATGAAGAGTGAGCATCTAACCACGAGCGACGACATCTTGTTACTTCATCTGGAATTATTTCAACACAAACAGTAAGAGTATTAGAAATTTAAGTAGTACTGTTATGCGTCTGAAGTAATCCAGTAACAAAAGTTAGGTCTACTGAGTCACCAGGTTCAGGGGCATTTAGCTCAGGAACATTAATAGTTCCCCTGAGTTGTTATTCTCAATAGAGGTCTCAGTTACCATATCGTTTTCCTCATCGACGAAAATTACCTGAGATTGATTCTGTTTGGTATAATCAATCTCCTCCGCTAATTTCTTATTGTTGGGTCTTTGAAGATCATCATCTGAATCATTATTCCAACAATGTTGGATCTTTTTAGTGTTGTCTTTTAAGCTTAGATCCAGTAGCTTTCTCCTGACCTCTTCAGCTTTTGGCTGAGATTTGACTTCCCGAACTCAGAAATAAATTCATCAAATACAACATGAGGGCTTTCCTCCACGTAAAGGGTCCGGTAGTTAAAGACCATGAAAGCTTTGCTGACCCTAGAGTATCCTATGAAGACTCCTTGGTCTGACTTACTTTCAAAAAACTTTAACTGGTCCTTTCCATTATTGTGGATAAAGTACGGCAACCAAAAATATGAAAATGCAAAATAGAAGGAATTCTCCCTTTCCATAATTCATAAGGCGTCTTCATGTGCACCTGAGTCAGTAGAGACCGATTATGAGTGTAGTAGGTAGTGTCAGTAGCTTCTGCCCAGAACTTCAATGGAAGACCTGAATCTGCAAGCAACGTCCTTGCTGCTTCTTTAAGCGTTATGTTCTTTCTTTCAGCAAGTCCGTTCTGCTGAGGCGTACGTGCCGCCGAGGTTTTGTTCGCGATGAATATCACCCAAGTATATCTTGAATAGTCCACAACGACTACAACAACATATTTCTTTCCTCTGATCGTCTGCCCAAATAAGTCCATATGCAGCAGTTGAAGGATTCCATCAGTGGAAGGGGATGGAATAGGCGGATTGCTTGACTTTTTTTTGCTTCCCCTTCAGACATGCTTCACAATTTTATGTCTCTTGAATACTTCGTTGGGCAGTCCCTTGACTTTAGCATCACGAGCTAGTTGTTCATTGTTTTGAAGTTCAGATGACTTAGTCGTCTGTGCCACAACCATGTTGTTGTGTAATCTGACCTCGTGTGTGCTAGCAAGCAAGCTTCAGGTTATGCGGTATTCCATTCAGCGTAGTATATGTTCCTTTGCCGAGATTTATCAAGACCATCACAAAAACCTGCGTCAAAAGTCACTTTATTGGAGTTATCACTGAATTGACTGACATAAAGGAGGTTATGTTGAAGTCCTTCAACACGAGATACCCTAGGAACTATTGCAGTTCCTATTTTCAGTGTGGCCATATCCCCTTATGTAGCCTTTGGAGTTGTCACCGAACTCGATTACGGATCCATCTTCTTTGAACATAGTCGGTCAGTAGACTCTTCTGATGTGTCATGTGTCTTGAGCATCCACAGTCGATAATCTAAGGGTCATGTTACACCTGCGAAACAAAAATAGATTCAGGTACCCTTTGGGTTCAACTTGGGTCTTTAATGGTTAGATTTTAGGATCCAAACTTGTTTGACAGCCTTGGTGGCTTCAGACTTCATCTTTCCCTTAGTGTCGGTAGTTTGCTCCACTGAACTTGGAGCCTTAGGACTTTTGACTCTTGGCTCATAGTAGTACGATCCGGCCGAGATGGATGAGTCAGTAGTTGGTGGTCATACTGTTCAGCCCACTTGACCTTCTTGGTTCCCCACGAGTTTGCTCTTGGTGTGTTAGGGCTAGAACCGTGGGTCACTTTCTTGTTCTTTGGGGCGAGGTGCTTGAATCTTACGCTTATTCTTTATCTAAGGGGATGTGGATTACGCATGTTGAGTTATCCCCCTGGACAAACCTACTCGGTCGATGCTGTTGGAGCTCTTCCGTCCTGAAGTGGAGGCTTCACATGTGTACCCAAGTCCATCTTTGGTGGCATGTGGTCTCTGTGCTTGTAGTAGCTTCTCCAACTTCTCCTTTGCTCAAATGTATTGCTTTGTCATCAAGGTTCTCCACTCCTCATCACTCTTTCTTAACGCTTCATACTCTATTTTTGGCATGTGCAAGAGTTTCCTCGAGATTAGTAATTTCAGTCTCTTTCCTAGAGATGTCTTTGGATAGCCCCGAGATACGTGCTTTTTAGTCATTAGAGAGTTAATCTCTTCCTTCGGTCTTAGAACAAGTCCTTCGGACTCGGTAGAGCCCTAACTTCTCTTTGAAAGTCTTTGTTTCTCTGCTTTCAGGATGTCCATCTCCTGAATCGTTTTGCTGAAATGCTGGCTCATTTGGATTTGCTCTTCAAGCAGATCTTCGTATACATGAACCACATCTACCGGTTCTCCTGCCGCGAGCTTGTGTCGTGTGTGCCGGTGAAGAAGGGCATATAGTGGGTTTAGAATTTACCTCGGCCTCTTCTCCGGCCATTAGACATGGTTCAACAACTTCAGTCTCGATTGCTATGAATTCGGCATCCTCGTCGAGACGATTCCATAAAGCGAGTTCTTCATCGCTTGAGCAATCGGACAACTCTCCAACTATGTAAGCTTGCCACTTCTTCACGAACTTGTCGCATCGGGCTTGCCTTTCAGCTCTTTCAGCTGCTGAGAGTTCAGGGCATTCGTATTGATCGAGTCTTGGCTTCTTGCAGTTGTAGCTTACTGAGGTTCTGCCATCCCTTCTAGATGTTTCTCTTTGTCCCCGGGGGCGGCTCGGTACTCCCGCAATCGGGTAGAGATTTTGATTCACGTTTCGTGCGATGATTATCTCTCTTACCTTGATATTTTTGGGAAGCCTTTTTCATCTTCCTTACGAACATTTCCTTCTCCTTACGGTATTTCACCGTGAGGAGTGTAACACCAGAAATTTTACCTATAAATAAATAAATAAATAAAATGCATTTGCATTTCATGCATAATATCATGGGTTAGTTCTGTAAGTCGCGCCTTAGAAAAATGTGAATGAAAATTAAAACATCTATATGTTATTTTTCATTAAATTATTTTTATTATGTAAATTTATTTTGAACTTTGAATATTTTTATAATATTATGATTATATTAGTTTTGTTGAGATAGAAACAATATTAGAATTATTAGACAAGAATAATATTTATTTATTTTGAATTTCCTAAACCCGACTAGGATTAAATCGTTTATATGGTAGGTGATAGACTAAATTCTATATAAATTATATATGGATGAAAATAATTATGGATAAATTATATTTGATACCTTTTAGGATTTGGAATCTTTAGATAATGATTTCTAGGCCTATAAATACCCCTTAGTCGCTCATAATATAGCATCACATAAAATTTTTGAAAAACTGCCAGCATATCAGCGAACTGTTTCAAGAATTATTTCCATATCTTTCCCTCGTCATATCGTCGTGAACATTTATGATCATCTTCCTAGGTATGTCTAGTATAGTTAAAAAGTTTTGTAGAATTTTACAAGAATGATAAATATTTTTTACAAATAGTTCTTCGTAACTTGCCAGTTTTTGACAGCATATTCATGAGTTTGATAGGAAAATAATTTTTCATGTTTTCTTTATGTTATTTTCAACCATGATGAATTTTAATAGGATATACTATATGTTAGGTCATTCATGTTAAAAAAATAGAATTTTTAGGATACATGTACTATATATTTGTTAATTTGTTTCTTGATGTGTTCGATTTATTATGTCGATACTTTGGTTGTTAAAATGTTTAAGTTTCATGAGAACATAAATGCGTCCGGTAATTTTGCCTTTTCTGCCAGGAAGTTTCAAGGCCAAATACATAATCTTAAGCTACTTGCAAAATTCCAGAAAAATTATAGAGATACAATATAGGATGTCTTTAAGAGTTTTGTAAATTTTGGGAATATTTAGATAATTCTTTATATTTTTAATGAATTTTTACTTTTACACTACCGAGAAACCATGCTCTCTGGATAGGGCTTAGTAAAATATTTATATCTCACTCCACAAAAATGGTTTTCACTTGATTCTTTTTCCTAAATACTCTAAACACGTAGTATTTGTAAAAATATTTATTTAGGATTTTTAACGTGTTTGTACGAAAGAAATTTAATACAAATGTCATGGCAGTCAGTCAGAGCATGCATTTTCATATTTGGATTTTAGGGAAAACTATTCTCTATTTTCTGAAGTCGTCACTTATCTTTAGAGATTGAAATTTTTACATGATATTTACGTATGTCTACTAGATGTGTGTTAAATCTTAGAATTTTTAAAGTATGTTTAGTCCCTGAAATGTATAGATAAAGGACAGTAGGTCAGAAACCGATCCTATTAGCACATTAGTTATTGTTTTGGTATGAAACCAATTCCGGTATGATTTAGACTTATTAAGGAATCTATATGTAGAATATTAGAGTTTTTGGAATGAATTCATGTTCTGTGGAATTTTTCTAAAATATGTATTATGCACGAGTTAAGATAGAACATAGAAACCTAGTTTATAGATATGATACGTTGTAACCTAATAACTATAGGTATCGATATACTTATTTGCATTCCATGTACAAAAAGATTAATTGTTTCATGCATATCACGACATAAAGATTTGAATTTTCATGTTAGGATTGGCGCGATGGACTTAATCCATTGATATACATCATTTCATTAACTTCTTTTGCACAAAAGGTTAAGGTGGGGTCTTTTTACTTTTATCCTTATTATACACTATATTGTTTATCTCATGCGTTATTCAGTACAGGCAGAGCCTTCGGGCAATTCACAGCAGTAAAACCTTCGGGTTAGCCTTCGGGCAATTCATAGCAGAAAAACCTTCAGGTTAGCCTTCGGGTAATTCACAGCAGTAAAACCTTCGGGTTAGCCTTCGGGCAATTCATAGCAAAAAAACCTTTGGGTTAAGCCTCCGGGCTTGCATGTCTAATTTCTCATGTTGAATCCTTTATAGTTTATAGTTTGGATAATTGTTGACCCCACTGAGTAGTCGTACTCACCCCTTAATATTTTCACATTTTCAGATCATGGTCCGGCAGATGCTTGAAGTCGCGGATGGTGATGGTCACACACAGAAAAAGAATTATGAAACTTTTACGTTATTAATTTAGTTTTATCTTGAACTATGCATTTATTTTTATTTAATTCTGCGAACGAATAGGTGAACATATTTTTGATTCAAGACTTCCGCTATTTTGAAATGCATTAAAACCTTATTATTTTTATAAATCTATTATTTTTGAAAAATAAATTTGAAGAAAAAGTTTATGCATGTGGTGACGTCCCCTTAAAAAGTTATGAAAATTGGGGCGTTTACATATTGGTATCAGAGCAGGTCTACTTTCCTGTGGACTTGTTTCATGTTATGCAGGTAATTGACCATCATCACTGCCACAACATCGTGCCGGAGAGGTAAGAAAAATTGTTTAAGTAAATTTTGATGCATAATATTGAAAGCATGTTTTTCTTGCATGACACGAGCATGATTATTATACAAGTAAATTATGTAAAATATTTAAAGTCCTCGAAAATGTTGCCTTAAGAATGAGAACTTAGATGTCTTACATAGTTGAATTTTATATGAACAATAGGAAGATGCCTCAGAAGAAACCCGTTAAGTAGTAGAGGGATAAGAGATAACCCTCTAGAGAACCTTAACAATTTAGAGCTGCTGGAGGCTATGAGGGAAATGTTCCCGCAACGCCGAGGAGGAGATCCAACTATAGTTAGCAAACTTTATTACCTCAGGAAACATTTTAGTACTTAATCAATTAGCCGTAGTTATTTTTTTTTTTATTAGGAGCATCGGATTCCTTTATATCGAAATGATTTTACGACAAAGTAGCTGAGAAATGCAAAGAGGAGAGTGCAGCATGCAAGGTCGGGTTTCCTATAGGTAAGGCAAAGGAAACAAATCGTCGAGTAAAAGAAGCAACGTTGAAGATCGATGGCGTGATCTTGAAATCAGATTTGTACATTCTGGAGATGAAGGGCTTCGACGTCATACTCGGATTGGATTGGCTTAGTAAGCACGATGCGGTTATCAGATGCAAGGACCGTGAAGTCGTTTTCCCAACACCAGACGGAAATCAATTCTCTTTTTACAAAAGTAGAAGAAAGAGAGGACCACATATCATAACTGCAATGAAGGCCACCAAGATGATGAGGAAGAAGGATTGTCAAGCATATTTGGTGAATATTACAAGCACAAAGACGGAGGAAATAACCATAAACGATATCCTGGTGGTGAGGGAATTTCCTGATGTGTTCCCTGAGGAACTAAGTGGTCTTCCCCCAGATAGGCAAGTGGAATTCAAGATCGACATAATTACTGGAGCAGCTCCTGTCTCAAGAGCACCATACAGAATGACACCAATGGAGTTACAAGAACTCAAGATACAACTATAAGAGTTGTTAGACAAGGGACATATTCGTCCGAGTGTATCACCGTGGGGAGCGCCTGTGCTTTTCGTCAAGAAGAAAGATGGAACTATGCGTATGTGCATAGATTACCGTGAGCTCAACAAATTGACGATCAAGAACAAGTACCCGTTGCCAAGAATTGAAGACCTCTTTGATCAACTAAAAGGCGTGGGGATCTTCTCAAAGATTGATTTGAGGTCCGGATATCATCAGCTGAAGATTAAGGAGAGTGATGTGACGAAGATAGCTTTTCGAACAAGATACGGTCACTATGAGTTTACAATGATGCCTTTTGGACTATCTAATGCACCTGAGTTTTCATGGACTTGATGAACAGAGTGTTTCATCAATATTTGGATCAATTCGTAATTGTCTTTATCGAAGATATCTTAGTGTACTCAAAATATCGAAGCCAACATGAAGAGCATCTCAAGATTGCGTTGGAGACTTTAAGAAACGAGAAGCTATACGCCAAGTTCAAGAAATGTGAGTTTTGGCTTAGTCGAAGTAGTATTCCTTGGTCACGTAGTGGCTTGCACAAGGATAGAAGTAGATCCAACAAAAATCGAAGCGGTTAGTAAGCTGGAAGGCACTAGAAGAATGCAAGCGAAATTCGAAGTTTCTTGGGATTAGCGAGGATATTATCGGCCGGTTTATTGAAGGGTTTTCAAAGATAACTATACCACTCACTCAACTAACTAGAAAAGGGATCAAGTTTGAGTGGGATGAAGAGTGTGAGAGAAGTTTCCAAGAACTAAAGAGGAAGTTAACCACGACACCGGTACTCACTATTCTGACCGGCCCGAAGGGTATGTGATCTATTGCGATGCCTCAAAACAAGGACTTGTATGTGTTTTGATGCAACGTGGGAAAGTCATAGCTTATGCTTCAAGACAGCGAAGACTCATGTAGGCTGAATTACCCCATACATGATCTGGAATTGGCAGCTGTAGTCCATGCCTTGAAGATTTGGAGACATTACCTATATGGAGGCAAGTGCGAGATATATTCTGATCACAAGAGTCTCAAGTATCTGTTCACACAAAAGGAATTTAACATGAGACAAAGAAGGTGGCTGGAACTAGTGAAAGATTACGACTGCACAATTCATTATCATCCAGGAAAAGTAAACGTCGTAGCTGATGCTCTGAGCAGGAAAGGGAGTTTGACCGCCCTATATACTTCCCGAATGATTGAAGAGTTTGCAAAAATAGAAATTGAAGTTGTACGTCGACAGAAGACACTACTACTAAGTTAGCAGCTATGAAGATCCAACCTTTGCTAAGGGACCAAATTCGGGAAGCACAAAAGAGAGATAGATTTTTGTGCAAGATAAGAGATCAAGTTCTGGAAGGGCAGAATAAGGGGTTTGAGATTGCAGCAGACGGGACGCTAATGTTCGAGAGAAGGATCTGTGTACCAAAAGGAAGTGAAATGACGAGGGAGATTTTAGAGGAGGCACACAGCACGCCATACACTGTCCATCCTGGAGGGACAAAGATGTATCATGATTTGAAGAGACACTTTTGGTGGAGGAATATGAAGAGGACTATTGCGGGAATTCATACAAAGTTGTATGACTTGCCAACAAGTGAAGAGGGTGAACACCAACGGCTATCCAGGCTTATTAAATCAGCTTGATATACCTCGATGGAAGTGGGAGGAGATATCAATGGACTTCGTGGTAGCATTACCAAAAACCCGAAGAGGAAATCATTCAATTTGGGTAATTGTGGATAGACTCACGAAATCGGCCACATTCTCATCCTATGAAGAAGATTGACAATATGGATCGGCTGGCACAAATCTATATAGATGAGATGGTAAGACAACATGGAGTGCCTACCGGTATTGTATGTAACCGCGACCCGAGGTTCACGTTAAAATTTTGGAATAGTTTTCAAGCTGCTATGGGTCTGACCACGATGGTCAGGATCCACCCCGCGATTTAGGCCCTGAGAAGCCTGATAAGGGAACTCACCAGGACAAGGATACAAGTGCTCAACCTGACCTACCTCTAAGTATCCTTGGACCTGAGAAGTCGGCGGCTGGTGCTTCAACCTCAGCAGAGCCTGCTCAGCTCTTGCTTGAGTCGACGTTTGAAGCAGTGCCCAGCCCTACAGCCCGACGATCGAAGTCAGTAGAAAAGGCTCTCCTCAGCCAAGGCACTCAGAAATCGTGCCCTTGCCACTGCCATCCACAAAGTGTGGAAACAAACTGCTCAGGCCACTTGCACTGAGATTCAGGGGCTAAGGACTTCCTTTTCAGATTCAGCTGCCCCTGATGTCTCCACCATCGTATCGATACTTTGTCACAGCAGAAGGGCGACTTCGACATTCGGCTCGGGCCCGATCCGGGAAGGACATGCCAGGCTTGCTAGAAGATTTCAAGGCTTCTCAGTCCTCCCACACTGACTCAGTGACAACCATCTCCCAGGCCAATGAACTTAAGATCTCATCTATCCAGCAGGCTATGGAAGACAAGGTTGAAGAAAAGCTGAAGGAATTCAAGGCTGCAGCTGATCATTCTCACAAGCTTTACAAGGATGAACTGATTAATGAGAAGAATGAGGCTGCACGAGGCGGCGACCAAGATACATGACAGATTGGATGAATTGTCGGCCTCGTACAAAAGCACGAACACAAAGGTACTAACTCCTACCCGGTTGGAATTGCTTGATGCCAAAAAGGGGAAAAGAGGCCCCAGACAACTGTAACTAAGAAATCCCAGGAGGATAAATCTAAGGGGAAAGTATTGAAGTCTTCAAAGAAGACAAGGTCGGTAGGAGCAATCTCGGTTCGGACAAGCTGCTCTTCTTGAACCAGCGGGTAGAGCCCGGGGGTGTCTCGGGTGGAATCTCGGCGGGGGGCGCCCCAGCGGCTCGGGATCCGAGGGGAACAAGCAGCTCATGCAACTCCTCCAGACATAATCAAAGAGGTTCTTTGAGTATCTTTGAGAGGAGGTTTACGAAGAGGAAGAGGCACCTCTCCCCACCTCCGGTTGAAGGGAAAGGTAAGAAGATCTTAAAGCTCCCGACCCCTCCCTCCAAGAAGTCTAAGAGGTATATCGGTAAGGAGGAGGAGGCTCGAGATAGCGGCCGATGAAAGGTTGGCTAGGGGAGATAGCCGGAGGCCGAAAGCGCCAACAAGCCTAAAGTGAAAGGCTGTAAAAAGGAAAAACAAAGGCTCCGGCTCGCGGCGGAAAGAAGTCAGCAACCACTAAGTTGCCTCCCGGGAAAGCTCGGAGAGTGAAGATGATGATGATAGGGAGAAGCGGCAACAACAACGAAGGATGCGAAGCGGGGGTACATCCGAAGAAAAATCCGGTACCCCTGCGACTTAGAAGATGAATATCCTCACAAGCCTTCATACACGAGGACGAAGGAACAAGATGCTTTGAGATCGAGGCCATCGTTGCTCGAGATGGATCGATATCTTTACGAGAGGAGAAGAGGCAAGGCAGATTCAAGTTGCCGGGCGAGAGGATACATTTGGCGAGACTTGGAGGCGCTCGAGAATCCCGTGCGAGAAAGAGGGCCGGTGAGTACCTTCAAAGGCGACATTCCATATAAATACTGAGAAGGTTCGGGGAAGCCAGCAGATCCGAAGATGCGAGAGATTGCCTAGGACGGATAAATGGATTCTGCTTTCGGTTCACACGAGAGATGGGAATCACATAAGATAGAATTCATCAAAAGAAATTGTTTACGGAGATTGCGGTCGAGACAAGACAAAGGCGATGCCTACGTTGTATGGATGATGATTGCGGGCGACTTATATGCCTACATGGTGAATCTTTGTGAAAGAGAATATTGAAGTCCAAGTCCACTGAACCCGAGTGCACGCCACCACGAGAAGACTAGATGATTCTATTCACTATGGAGTGATAGAGAAGGAAGTAAAGGATCTTTGCTTTGCACATAGAGGTCTTGAAGAAGATGAGCCGACGAGACTTTGTTGAATAGATTTGAAGGCGAGGAAGTACACTTACGAGAATGTATGGTTGCTCCTTCCAGAGACTCAATCGAAAGATTTCATGGATAGGGTCAAGCGGTACAAGCGCTCTTAGTTCTTAGACTCTTCTTTAACATTCTTAGAAAGAGATGTATACATCTTGAATCGTTTTATCGATATATATAACTCTTCTTTTGGCTTTGACAATACCTTATTATCTCTATAAGCCTTGTTCTGCTTTTATGCTTAACACTCAGAATTACTGAAGTGGTTACTGACTTACACACTCACTGGTTTATTATTTGTCAGTAGCTGCTGAGATTCTGATAGACTAGCTGTTGTGATATTGGGGGAAATTGCTTCCTTGTAATAAGGGAAATTGTTAAGACAGTGACATGCTTAGTCCTTTTATTCTGACTCCCTACTCTTCTCCATTTCTGTAGTCTAGAACTTGAAGAACAACTCCACTGATCCTACTTGTAAAATTGTAAGGAGCTCTGTTTCTGAATAGTTTAGTTAGCACATATGGTGTTAGGTTTTGGCATCATCAAATAGGGGGAAATTGTTGGGTGATGATTCCATCCTCAGCACTGTAATACTTAGTGGGAAATGATTCGATCTTCCATATTGATATGCGCTCAGTAAGCTTAGGCTCTGAGTGAACCTATGAAGATTTGAAGATCCCAAAACCCTATTATGATTGGTGAACCATTTCGTTGTAATTGTTTTTGTCTCGGAGGATTCAGACTCAGTAGATACTCTGCTTTGGTTCAGGCGCTCAATAGATTATCAACCTCAGCACCAGATATAGAAGACTCGATAAATCTTTGGACTCAGCGGGGTCGATATCTTGAATCAAGTCGGTAGGCCTGAACTCGGCGGGGAGTAGTTCATTTGTACTAAGAGCTGATCTTTAGTAAAGCCTTCACAGCTTATTTGCTACCGAATCAAAGATCAGATTCAGCAACGGCCAAACAGACTTCTGAACTGTTAGAACTTTTGAATGAGAATCAGCATAGTCAAATACGAGGAAGAGAGAAGTCAGCTTCAGTGCCTCAAAGTCTGTTCTGTCTCAACTACCTTCTAAACCTCGGCAAATGACAAGCAGACACCTGTCCTATACCGACTAAAGGTGTAAGTCAACAACTTTCCAGAAAAGGAGGGAAAGGACACTGTCACCTTTTCAAAAGAGCCGTTAGCTACCAAAAGAGTAAGATAAAGGGATCATCGTCTCCAACGGATCTTTCCTAATCTCTTCTCTATAAATAGAGGGATGATTCAAGATTTTGAAGCTCACGAGCCCATAAGAAAGAGAACGAAAACAAGAAGAGAGCATTCAAACGAGCAATCAAAAAAGCCATACATCTTCCACAAGAACTCGAAGAACACTTCTCCGGCGAAAGACTAAAATCTAGCTCTTAGGGAACCAAGTTGAACCGACATACAAAACCTCTAGTATCCGAACGACGTTACACGAACTTAAAGCTTAACTCAGTTGTTCGTCGTTCTAGAAGCTATACTCTTGTTCCCTATCCCTCTAACCCTAAACTCAACCGATTATATCCATAGCTTAGACGAAGGAGTTCATCTTTGAACCTGATCCTTATTGTAAAAGGACTCCTTCATAGTTGGAGAGTTTTTCAAACGCTTCAGTTTAATACCTTTGTAAACTGAGACTTGCTCAGTATAAATTTCAAGACGCGGTTTCCTCCTGTGTACAAGTGGCGAGACTAATGCAATATAATAAATAGCCTCCTGATCTTTCGGGATAGTGGACGTAGGATCCTGTGTATCCGAACCACTTTAAAAATCTGTGTGTCTCTTACTTGTTCTCTTATTTACTGTTGCATTGATTTTAGCGTGCATCCACGAAGATTATCCTTTAAAATCATTCAACTATGATTGGCAATCTTAAGCCTTGCTCTTAAGGCCCGAAACTATTTTGGTAAAAGCGATTTCCACTCAGCCTGTTTCGGGCCTACACATTTCCGCACCATTGAACTCCAGCGAAGATACGGGTCGGCTCGGTCGGCTAGCGAGATCTCGGTAGAGTCAGTATATCTTTGCCTAACACGATTCAGAACAGCTGACTGGTCTGTTGAACTCTTTCAGTGAGACACTATCCTGAATAGGACTGTTCGTGTTTTAAGTTGAGAAATCAGTTTCAGGTGTATTCACCCCCCCCCTCTACACCTGAACGTGCTCTCGGGACCAACAATTGGTATCAGAACAGGAGTTCTATAAGTCTCTTGTTATCTTAAACTGGTCTACTTGAACGGATCCGGAAAATCATTTTCACTACATATCATTCTACATTCTTATCACTATTCAGCATGACTGATATGTCAGGTATAAGGATGGTACCCATGTTCTCAGTCGAGAACTATGGAGTATGGCGGGTCAGAATGGAGGCTCATCTGGCCTCCCTCCACGACAGCATGACCGAAGTACTTGAGGAAGGACCTATCGTTCCTATGATCGACGGTCGCGTGACTCGGGATGCGGTGATGGAGGAGGAATGGTGGCCAGGGAAGAAGATTCCCAAGGATAGAAGTCTCTTCACTCCTGAAGAGAAGAAACTTCATAACTTAGGCCAGAGTCGCCGGGGAATGCCATACTAACCACTCTTAGTGATTCTTATCTCGACGGGGGTTCGGGGAATGCAAAGCGCAAAAGAACTGCGGAATGCTCTAGCGCTGCGAGTCGGGGGACTCGGAAAATCTAAGCCCAACAAACTTGCTTTTGGAACTCCAAAAGCTAGAGAGCTGTCTCTCATGCCGGAGATACGATTGAAGATCGGCGTCGGATTCATGAATCGATGAACTCCATCAATGGGTTAGGACAAACATTCTCCAACCGATAAATGAATCTCAAAATATTGAGAGCTACGCGGACGGTCATTGGACTCCTTTTGCTACACTATTACGCCATTCGACCTAGATATTGTTACTCCTAACCATATCTTTTGGAACTTCAAGCGAAGGATTCGAGTTTGACGAGACCTCAGCGGAGCGAGCGAGAAGGCGACAACAAAATTGACCATGCCTTTAAAGCATCAGTCAGCTCAGCATCTCCAGCGTCGAGTAAGACTGAACCTTCACTCAACGGCATACAAGAAGGAAGTCTAGCTCAGAAGTACGCATTGCTCGCCGTAAAATATCAGAAGGAGAAGGAGCGGCATAGAAAAGTGACGAAAGCCTATCGAGAATCGAAAGGTAAGCCTGAATACACACCAAAACGCGCTCCTGGCTCGCACATTTCTGAATGCGAAAGAGGGATGACTCGGCACCTTCAAAAGATAGCGAAACCAAAGAAGAAAGAGTCGTCGCTTTGCTACAAGCTTGCAAGAAGCGGGGACACTATCGGTATGGCCGTCACGAGCTCGGTAGTCTGGAACGAGCGGCACGTAAAGCAAGGAGAGAGAAATTCACCAGAAGAGACAATCATATATAGCCGATGATCTCTCAAGCGACTCATAAGAATTCGACTCCTTCATGGATTCATCAGACGATGAAGCGGCTTTCATGGCCACTAGAGCTTGAAGGTGAAGAAGCAGCTGAAAAGTGTCGATGGCGGGGAGAAGAGGATGAGGTAACCTCTCATGCATCTTTTAATTCTCCTTCACCTGCTTGCACACACGATATTCTTTCGGGTGCGGATGAGAATTTGGACGTCACGATCGCATACGAAGAGCGCTAGCGAACAAATTCGAGATGAGTCTCTGACTCGGTAAGACTCTTCGGGGAGTTGGATACCACGAAAGTGGAGAATCGGGAGACTTTCTCGGGAGAGTCGGGTCGCTGCGAGTCGAAGGACTTGTGTTGAGACTCGGGGGAGGGAGATAAACTCTCCGATGGCCAAGTCTCGGCATCAAGAAGATCGAGATCTCGATTCGACCAAGGGCTTAACTCGAGAAAGATGCGGGCGAGTCTCTTTGAAGCAACAACTTTCGGGACTTCGGGCCAGAGCACGATATCCTTGAAGAAAAGTGATGATGTCCAGAGTAACCTAATGGTAGAGCGGTACATGGGGCGAAAAGAAGGCTGGAGGCTATGCTAGCAAGCAACAAGCCCAAGCACTGCAAGGAAGGACTTGGTTTCGGCCGGGGTGCTTCCTCATCGCCCCCGTACACTCGAAGTGCGACTTCTTGATAGGTTTGTTCGCGGGGAGACAATCAATGCAAATATACTTGAACCCCACGGCAAAGAACAAACAAAATATAAAGGCACCTCATCATACACATTAGCATTACGGCGAAAAGATCGGCACCAAAACACCCGGTTCATTGAGGGGGAACCGGGCAAGCCATAGTGGGTTGATCGGTATGGACCACCTCGGTGACACATCTGCTCGGTATGGGTCACATTATTTTGATCCTATAGTCGAGAAGATAATCCGAGAGTCAAAAGAAGAAGAAAATCGCACAAAAGGCAAGGTCGGCGGTCCGCGGCTCGGAAGATCGGACTCCCGAACTAGAAAAGCCTAAGAAGTCGGCCGAGGCCGGTCCGGTGGTCAAATACGTTGACTTCAAGTGGAAAGAAGTTATGCGAGACCACCAAGGTCGTAAGACAAATATGGAGTTACTAAAACTAACATCTAAGGACCCAAAATCAAAAATAAAAGGGTACTCGAATATAATTCCATTTTGCGGGTGCACAAAGATCCATGGTATGTGGACGGCGGATGCTCACGACATATGACATACCAAAAGAGTCTGGCGAAGAATTATATCCACGAAGAAGGACCCGAGAATCGAGTTTCGAGACAACGCTAAAGGCTACACAAGAGAATTTGGAACACTCAGCATTGAAACTGCCAGAGTTCCTAGAGTATCATATGTTGAAGGACTTCAGCATAACCTTCTCTCTGTTAGTCAATTTTGTGACAACTCGAATAGAGTGATATTTGGCGGTGGTTTACGTGATGTCGTTGATAAATCCACGGGGAAAACGGTGTTATCGGGTTCGCGCAAGAAGAATATATATGTAGGCGGCCGGAACTCGGTGAACTTGAAACATGTACGTTGGCGAAGAACGACAACCGAGCGGGGTGGCTATGGCACAGGAGACTCAGCCATCTCAACTTCAAGACGCTCAACAAACTAGCAAGAAACACTCTAGCTAGAGGACTGCCGAATGAAATATTCAGCAAAGACACTCAGTGTAAAGCATGACTGAAGGGAAAGCAACGAAGGAATCAAAATCCACCCGTTCCATCTCCTTCCACTGATGGAATCCTTTAGCTGCTACATATGGATTTGTTCGGTCCAGTCTCTCAATGAAGATCAGAGGCAAGAAATATGCATTAGTGGTCATCGATGACTACTCGCGCTGTTAGCATGGATACCAAAAGTCAAGATGGAAGATATTGAGAAACAAAGTCAAGATATCAAGAATCAAAACAAATCAAGAAAATATTGAGGAATAAAGTCAAGATATCAAGAATCAAAACAAATTAAGAAGATATTGAGGAATAAAGTCAAGATATCAAGAATCAAAACAAATCAACATTGAGTGGAAATAAAATCAAGTGATTGAAGGAAGAAGATACCATTACGTGAATCAAGGAAATTAGAGATCTATAAATACTTGTAATTGTAGTACATATGAAATACAAGTCTTTTGATGATTCTTCCTTTCTCAATATGCTCTCGGTTACAATTTCATTTGTTAACATGGTATCAGAGCCACAACGGTTCTAAGATTCCAACCGTATAAAAACGGCCTCATCATTTACCAATGGCCGGATCTAACGACGGCGAGAAAACCAAGGAATCCATTTCCAAAAACCCCGACCTACCAAATCAAAACAACCGAATTCGAGTCAAATACCGGCCGTAAACGTAGACATCAAGCTTAACGACCAAAATTATGGAGTTTGGTCCCAGATTAATGAAGATGGCTATCGGCGGACGGGGATGCCTCAATCACATCACCGGCAATCCACCTCCACCAAAAACCACAGACCTCGAATTCCCACGGTGGGAACAACATGATCTGATAATTAGCCTTGTTCGTCGATTTATCGAATACCCTACAACAAAGGCACTTTGGGACGGATTAGCCGCTACTTATAGTAGCGGAGGAGTTGGCCTGCAGATATACGACCTATTGACAAGAGCAAGCAAGTAGACAATAGGTCAACAAACACTCAAAGATTATTACGGAAATTTGCAGGTAATTTGGCGTGAAATAGATCGACGCCAACCAAACCCCATGAAGCATCGAGAAGACATGGAGATCTACAGCCGAATCCAACAGGAGAATCAACTTTTTCAATTTCTCGCCGGCCTAGATGATCGGTTTACCGCCTTGAGAAGGGATCTTCTCCGGCAAACTCCGCTACCCTCAATCGAGAATGCATATGCTGCTGCCCGCCGTGAGTTTGCCGAAAACCAAATTTGGCTCCACACTTCTATGAACGGCAGGGAAGTAGTCTCGTCGACTCCTCATCATCGGGTATTGGCGGAGGTTTTTTAGCACGAGGAAGACCAGGAAACCTTGCAGCGACAGCCGGAAAAGTGGGGCTTCGATCGGATCTGCGCGGCGGAACACCGCAATCGTCATTCCGGCCAGACCGAACAGAGGTTGTGTGTGAACATTACAGGAAGAAGAAGCGTACCAAAGAACAATGCTTGAACTTATTGGTTTCCCCGATTGGTGGAAGGACCCTTCAAAGCGACCCAATCCGCAAAGGTAAAGGAGGCACGGCCCGCAACGATAACGGGCGGCCAAGAAGCCACTTACGTCGCCGGCGACGACGAAACCCTTGTCGGAAATGCGGCGGTCGCGCGATTTGGGGAAACATGGGGTAAAGGTTCTCTACCACAATTTCTTTTCCCTAATCATTTCCAGGGGCGGACGGCGTTTGGAGGAAAGAAGAAATGTGGGCTATCACAATTAAAAGGCCCGTCACGGGGAGTTAAATTGTGTGGCAGTCCATAATGCGTATGGGTCGAAATAGGCCATCCATAATACAAAGAACAAAATCCGGACTCTCTTTGCAACAAAACTATTTTTCGAGGTCATGTCGGGACGAGTCAAACAAATAGGTTTGCTAATGATTTGGATATTCGATTGTGGGGCGGCGAGCCCGATGACCCGCGGCGTTTCGATATCCTTCAAACTTCTCCTCCCAAGAAAAAATACATCACGTACAGCAAATGGCGGATTAGCCCCTGTTTAAGGAACTAGAACTGTTAAAATATCTCCGACTTTAAAATTATCAAATTTTCTTTATGTTCAGAGCTTATCGTGCAAACTTTTGTCAGTTAGTCATGTCACTAAGGAGCTGAATTGTGTCGTCCTTATGCATCCGATATTTTGCCTTTTGCGGGATATTCGGACGGAGGAGATAATTGGGCGTGGCGGCGGCGTGGGGGCTCTACTACGTCGACGAGGTGACTCGGGACGGATCCGCTATGCTTGCTCATAGGGACAATGGATAGACAAATGCAGGTTTGTGGGCAACCGGCACCGGGACATCCTTCTCATGGTTATCTTAAGACTTATTTCCTTCTTTCAAAAATTCTTCCTTTCATTGTGACACATGTATAATGGCCAAAAGCCGTCGAACTTCATTTTCTCATAATAACACTCGGGTTGATAAGGTTTTTTCATTGGTACACTCGATTTATGGGACCCTGCACCTACCCTTGGGAATGGACAAATTCACTTCTTTCTCTTATTTATTGATGATTGTACATGTATGACAAGGGTTTATTTTCTTAAACACAAGTCGAAGTAGCTGAAAAGTTCTCACATTTTTACACCATGATCAGACCCGATTTAATACCTCTCTTCAAATTCTTCGTTACGGTAATGGGATTGAATATATCAACTCCACTATGAGGAAATATTTTCAAGAAAAAGGTCTCATTCATCAAACCACTTGCCCCAATACACCTCAACAGAACGGGGTTGCCGAACGAAAGAATCGCTTTCTCCTTGAGATCACCAGATCTCTCATGCTCGAGTCTCAAGTTCCACCACACCTATGGCCGAAAGCGGTTGCTACTGCCACCTATCTTGCCGACCGTCTACCTACTAAGATTCTCGGACTCCAAACTCCTCTTCATGTTCTCTCTAAAGATACCTCCGTGCCTTCGATCTATACCCTCCCGGCCTCGTGTTTTTGGGTGTTCTATTTTTGTCCACATTCCTAAATCCGAGGCGTACTAAGTTCGATCCCTATGCACTTAAAGTGTGTCTTTATTGGGTATGGGGTAAATCAAAAAGGGTATCGTTGTTACCACCCTCTCACTCGCCGAATCTACACAACCTTGGATTGTACTTTCTTAGAAAGCGAGTTTTTTTTACCACCGCCTGACCACGCGATCGGGGGAGATAATAGAGCAAGATCCGTGAGGTGGCTAACTATCACGAACCAGTCCCAGCACCTTGGCCGAATCTTCGGTCGAGTCCACCTCCAATACAGAAGCCGGTGCGCCCGCCCGATCTCTCCTTGATCGGATATATACGAGGTAAATATAAATCCTTCTTCGATCCTATTTCCACTCATTCTAATACTACGAGATCCGATAGAGGAAGAAGAGAACTCGGGGAAAATATATTCTACCTCGTCGGACGACTCGAGGAATCCCTACGAAGAGATACTCTCGAGAACACCAGCAGAGATCCTCTAGATATCCAATAGTCAGGTGTGTCGGGGGGCGTCGGCGGGCGGAAGCTTTTATCGGTCTTTGTTTACTGCGAAATCATTCCTAGAATAGCACAAGAAGCACATCAAATACCAGAATGGCAGCATGCTATGGAAACAGAAATGGCAGCTTTAAAAAAAATCAGACATGGCAAGGCTGTCAAGTGCCAGCCGAAAAAAGACCAGTAGGGTGCAAGTGGGTGTTTACGATCAAGCGAAAGGGTGACGGATCTATTGACAATATAAAGCTAGGCTAGTAGCTAAAGGGTACACCCGACCTATGGGGTTGATTACTCGAAGACTTTTCACCGGTGGCTAAGATTGATACTATCAAGTATTACTTTCTATGGCGACCAATCTGGATTGGCCACTACTCCAGTTTGACGTAAAAAATGTATTTCTTCATGGGGAACTAAAAGAAGAGGAAGAAGTATATATGGAGCCTCCACCAGGATTCACTATGGGGTTTCAGAAAGGCGAAGTATGCCGATTGAAAAAGACCTTATATGGTCTAAAAGCGGTCTCCACGAGTGTGGTTTGGACGATTTACAGAAGCCGTGAGGAAGTTTGGTTACAAGCAAAGTCACTTCGATCACACTCTCTTCATCAAAAGAAAGGAGGAAAAAGACAACTTGTCTAGTTATCTATGTTGATGATATGATAATCCTTTGGATGATACTAAAGAGATTGAGCAGCTTCGAGACAGTCTATTCAGAGAGTTTGAAATGAAGGAACTTGGGAACTTAAAATACTTTCTCGGGATTGAGGTACTCCGGTCAAAACAAGGGATATTTATCTCACAAAGAAAATACATTCTGGATCTTCTTGCAGAAACATGTATGCTCGATTGTAAGCCTGCAGAAACTCCCATCATGATGAACCATGGGCTACAAATGCCTGCTAAAGCTGAATTAACGGACCAAGCAAGCTATCAGCATCTGGTGGGGAAACTAATCTACCTTTCACATACAACACCTGACATTGCTTATGCAGTTGGAGTAGTTAGTCAGTTCATGCATAGACCCCAGAAAGAACACATGGAAGCAACCCTCAGAATTGTTCGATATTTTAAAGGATCACCAGGGAAAGGAATTCTATTCAAGAAACATGAACACTTGAAGATACGGGGGATATACGATCTTGGTGGTGGAAATCCTATTGATAGGAGATCAACCTCGGGATAATTTATTTTCGTAGGAGGAAACCTTGTCACTTGGAAGAGTAAGAAACAGAAGGTAGTAGCGCTCTCTAGTGCAGAGGCAGAGTTCATAGGCGTTGCCAAAGGGATAGTAGAGTTAATGCGGATCGGGGAAGTTACTAACGGAGATTGGACTTCCGCCACAAAAGACTGTCGGTGATGTGTGATAACCAAGCGGCCGTTAGCATTTACGAAAATCCCGGTACAACATGATCGAACAAAACACATTGAAGTAGATAGACACTTCATCAAAGAGAAACTTGAAGATGGGGTGGTTAGTCTTTCATATGTTCGGTCGGCGGAATCAATTAGCGGAACATTCTTACCAAAGCGGTAAATGGAAGGGTATTTCATGGAGTGATTTGCAAGTTGGGTGTCGAAGATCCCACAACCTCGACTTGAGGGGAGTGTTAGCATGGATACTAAAAGTCAAGACGGAAGATATTGAGGAATAAAGTCAAGATATCAAGAATCAAAACAAATCAAGAAGATATTGAGGAATAAAGTCAAGATATCAAGAATCAAAACAAAGCAAGAAGATATTGAGGAATAAAATCAAGATATCAAGAATGAAAACAAATCAACATTGAGTGGAAATGAAATCAAGTGATTCGAGGAAGAAGATACCATTACGTGAATCAAGGAAATTAGAGATCTATAAATACTTGTAATTTTAGTACATATGAAATACAAGTCTTTTGATGATTCTTCCTTTCTCAATATGCTCTCGGTTACAATTTCATTTGTTAACACGCGCTATACTTGGGTCATATTCATTGCCAACAAGTCGGCGTCAAAAGCGAGTTACCAAAGATTACGAAAAGGCTCGGTGTCGAGAAGAACACCAAGATTATAAAAATTCGTTACGACGGAGGCTGAGTTCCTTAATTTTATGGTGGAGGAGTTACGCAAAGCGTAAGGAATAGAGCATGAAACTTCAGTTTGCACGCACACCTCGGCAAAATGGAGTTCTTTGAACAAAGAACGAGAACTCTCGAAAGAGGCGGCTAGAAATCTACTCGCGAGACTCGGGACTCCCGACCAAATTACAGGCAGAAGCTGCGACGGCTTTGCGTGTTACACTCGAGAACCGATCTCTGCGACAAAGCAACGAGAAGAAGACACCATATGAACTATGGAGCGACGGGGAAGCCTTCTCTATCCTATTTCCATATCTTTGGTTGTTCGTGCTTTATCCACAATAATGGGAAAGATCAGCGAAAACTTTCGATAGCAAATCGAGATCGGGGAGTATTCTTAGGATAATCTCGGGTCGGCAAAGCTTTCAGTATTCAACTATCGAACTCTTTGCGTGGAGGAAAGCCCTCATGTTGTTTTTAATGAATTTGCTGCGAAGACGGGAGCAATAACTCCTAATTACGAATGCGAGGACATCGGTAAGCGGCTACGGGATCGAGCTTAAAAGATAAAGTCGAGAAGATCCGGCTTTGTTGGGATGATGATTCGGATGAGGAAGCTGAAGCCGAGTCCACTAAATCTCAACCGGCGGACGATGTATTTGTTGGTCCCGTGAGTGAGTTCGGGTGTAGAGGGGGGGGGTGAATACACACGAATCCAAATTTCTCAAACTTCGAACACGAGCAGTCCTATTCGGGGAAGATGCCGTACGAAATAATTCGGCGAGACCGGACAAGCATTACGAATCATGTTAAAGGCTAAAGAGTCTTGGCTCGGGTGAGATACGCTAGCCGGCTAGGTCGAGAATTTGGTATCGATCGGTGAGAGTTCGGTGTGCGGAATAGTGTATGCCCAAATCGGTTTTGATGAGGAAAGCGTTTTATGCAAGTCTCGGTTCGGTAGATAAGAAGTTGAGAATGCGAGACGGTTAATCGATTTTAAATATGATGTTCGGTATGCACGGTAAAATCAATATAACGGTAAATAAGCGACATAGAGATTTTTAAAGTGGTTCGGATATCAACAATCCTACGTCCCTTGTCCCAGAAAGTTCGGGAGGCTATTTATTATGCGAGTTAGTCTTAGTCGGCTTGTGCGCGGGACAAAGCCGTGGCTTGGGGATTATGCTTGAGCAAGTCCCGGTTTACAATTCTATCAAACTTTAAGTGTTTGACAAACTTCTCCAACGGTGAAGGAGTCCTTATACAATAAGGATTGGGTTCAAATGTGAACTCCTTCGTCTAAGCTATGGATATAACAAATGAGCTTCGGGTTAGAGGGATAAGGAACAAGAATGTAGCTTTCTAGAGCGACGAACAGCTGAGGGATACAACAAATGTCACGTCGCTTGTATACTAGATGCTTATGTCGGTTCAGCTTGGTTCCTTTTTTAGTGGGAGGTAGTCTTTCGCCGGAGATAACTCGGTTGATTCTTGCGGAAGACTTAGTCTTTTGATTTCGCTCGTTTGAATGCTCTGTGCATTTTTGGCTTCTATTGCATTAGGTTGGTTAGCTTCAAATCTTGAATAATCCCTCTATTTATAGAGTGGAGAGAAGAATAGATCCGTTGGAGACGATCTTCTTCTTTTTCCCTCTTTGTGGTAGCAAACGGCTCTTTTGTAGTAGGTAACAGTGTACTTTCCCACCTTTTAAGGTAAAAGGTTGTTTGCGGCTTTAGCGGGTGAGAAGACACGTGTATGCTTGTCATTTGTCGAGGTGGATAGGGTGGTTGAGACGAGAACAAACTTCGAGGCAGCGAAGTTGACTTCTCTCTTCCTCGCACTTGACAATGCGATAGCTTATCAAAAGCTTGAGACAGTTACGAAGACTATCGGCCTGCTTGAGTCGATCTTGTATTGGTAGGTTGATAGGCGAGAATGCATCTGCGAAAATCAGCTACGAGTCCGGTGAACTACTCTGTGAGTTCGGTTCAGCGACTCTCTCGATTATCTTTGCTCTGTTGAGTCCAGTATTCATGAGTCTTCTACCTAGTCTTGAGGGCGATGAGCTGCGGCGCCTTGACCGGAGCGAGTGTCTGCGAGTGCGAAGCCTCGGGAGACAAATACGAATACAACGGAATGGTTCACCAATTAGATAGGGTTTTGGGATCTTCAAATCTTCGATTATGATCTTCAAATCTTCGAATAATCGAGCACTAGGCTGCTGAGCTTGGTTCGGTATAGAAGATAGAATCATTTCCCACTAAGTACGATCATCTTTGTGGATAGAATCATCACCCAACAATTTCCCCCTATTTGATGATGCCAAAACCTATCATCTATGCTAACACTAATCAGATAGAAACAAAGCTCCTTACAAATATTACAAGTAAGATCAGCGGAGATGTTTCATCAGTTCTAGACTACAAAGCAAATAGGGTAAATAATTTCCCCCGTTACAAAACAAAATGGACTAGCGAGAATCTATCGAGTAATATGCGACAAGTAATAATGGTGAGTGTGTGAGTCGGCAATCACTTGGTGATTCGAGTGTTAACGCATAAAACAAACACAGTTTGTATAGACAACAAGCGGTTATCGAGCAGCGGTGTATATATATGAGAAATATGAGTACGGTTACAAGTACGCTATGCTAAAAACGAACTAAAGAACTAAGGAAGAGGGCCTTTGAACTTCTTGATTATGTCCATGAACACTTGAGTCGATCTTCGGGGAGCGGCACACCATACATCCGTATGTGATCTTCCTTAACTTAAAAAACTTCGGCAAAATCTGGCTGGCTCATCTTGACAAGCTCTTTCTTGGATGTAGCATGCTTCACTTCAGCTTCAATTGAACCATAATGTCTTGAGTCATCCTGTCTTCTTGGTGGAGGTATAATTGCGGGTTAGGAACGGCGACTTCTATACCTACCCGATATGGCTTTGTCTAGGTATGGGTATAGTTCGGGTTCGGTAGCAAACATCCGTTCCATGTAAGCTTCAATCCTTGTCTGTTGGGCGAGAACCTCCAGTAGTTCCTCTTGATGAACTCGATCTTCGCGATTTCCCATCTTTGGTTGGCGCGGTGGCATCCATTCATCTGTTCTCGGCCATCTGTGAAATTTCAAGTTGGCTGGCTTCCTGAACTTCCTGTATCTATATGGAATATCAGTTTTTGAAGGCACTCTCGGCTGGCCTCTGTTCGATTCTTTTTCTCGGGGCTTCAAGGTACGCCTTCCAAATCCTGCTCTGCGCGGCCTGAATGCATCTCGCCTCCTCGCCTCTGCTATAGATATCCGTTCATCGGATCGAAAATAGCTTCGATATCATCTCCTTGCGTATCAGTGGCTTTCTGAGGGGCTTCTTCTGATTCAGTAGGGGTACTAGATCTTTCCTTGGATGTACCACTGCCTCTCAGTACTCTTCTTGCTTTGCTCCTTCTCCTTTTCTCTGTCTTCTTCATCTTCTATGATGAGCTTTCTTGGAGCGATCTAGCGGGTTTCTTTCCTCCTACGGATAGGGCTTTAGTCTTCCCTTTAGAAGGTTTAGACTTTGGCTTGTTTCTTTGCTTCGGCCTCTGCAATCTCTGCGCCGGCCTCTCATCCGTGGCTATTTGGGCTTCCTCTTCGGCGAGATATGTACCTTAATCTTTTTCTTTGGAGGGGTTGGAATTTCAGCTTTTGTTTGGCCTTGCCTTGGCGGTGGTGGAAGAGGAGCCTCTTCCTCTTCTTACGAGTCCTCCACCGCCTGTTCAGTGTACTCAGCAACCTCCTTAATGATATCTTTGGGAGTCTGGGTTGCTTGAGTAGTAATCTGGGGTCCTGAGCCACTTGGGCCGGTTTCGGTTGTGCTCGCGGCCGAAACACCACAGGCACTTACCGGGTCGAGTCGAGTTTTCTTCGGAGTTCTTTGTCCCCTTAGATTTTGCAGTTTTGGTGGGAGTCAGCTTCTCAGGCTCTTTCTCAGCACTCTTCTTCTTTCCTTCATCCTTTCCTTCCATCTCAGTACTCTTCTTCTTTCCATCCCCCTTTTTGGCATCATCAATTACGGAGGGGTAGGGATGAGTACCTTACGTTCGAGACTTTTGTAGGAGGTTGACAGCTCATCAAGACGATCAGTGATCTTTGTCAGAGCCTCATGCAGTTCATTTCTCTCAGAAGCTAGATCTTCGTTGTACTTTGTGTGAGAGAGGTCAGTTGCAGCCTTGAACTCTTTCGGCTTTTACGCAATTTTGTCCTCCACGACCGGTTGAATATTCTTTAATCGATCTCCGTGGCACAGGATTGCTCGGTGAAGGACTCGGTATGAGCGGACAAGGCGTTACGGAATTGTTCAAGGAGCTTGGCGTGTCCCTCTGAATCATCTTTTAGGCGGCGTCAAATTTTATCTGCTCTTTGGGCCGGTGCTTGATTGGCGATGGCGAGAGACATCGGGGGCGGGCGGTTGAGACATAGACAATTTCGGCCCACGAAGCTCGGTAGCGGTGGCTTCACGGTCTTCTTCCACGTTTTGTGGGCTTGCCTTAGCGATGGCACGGTCCGAGTGCCTTGGCTTTGGAGAGCCTTCGCCGCGAGATTTGGATCGTCGGCGATGCGGGCTAGGCGCTACCTCAAATGTAGACTCCAACAAAAGGCGGGCGGGCTTTGTGGATCTTTGAGGTACCGGCCGTCGACCGCGGGGCCAAGGATGCGAGAGGACGGCCGAGCTTCTTGGTAGAATGTGTATCCTTGTCTGGGGAGATCCCTCGTCGAGGCTTTCCACGGCTTGAATCCTTTGGGTGGGTCGTCGTGGTCGACCCGTCGAGTGTCTTTGGGCGGAGGCAATCTGTCGTTCATTTAGCATGGCCGGCATCGCGGCTCTCGGATTGTCCATTGGTGAGGTCGTCAAGCTCGAGAATAGCCTATCTCCTCTCTCGGTCTCAATTCCTCTTCATGCAGCTGGCTGACGGGAGTAGTGAAGGATTAGGCGGCGAAGGCGGGGCCACTCCCGATGTCGCGGCAACATGTGGAGCCTTGGCGATTTGGCGATAAGCAGCAAATGCGAGTAGTCGGCCAAGCTCGGGATCAATTGAAGAATTTCTCGGGAGGCTCTAGATATAATCGTTGATGCTTCCATCCCGGTTGTTTCTTCTTCGGGCGACGCCGTCTCGGATTCCAAGTCTATTAGAGACGTCGAGTCTCGGCGAGGTGGTGCGGCTGGCTTGAGTGGAGGAACTTTCGAGGGGCTGTCCGGCCGTTGAATTTCTTCGCTTTGAGCTTCGGTAGCCTCCTCTTGTTCCATCCGAACGGGTTCTTCGGTGGAGACGGCCTTCTCCGGCGATTGAGTCTTCTCGAGAAGACTCCGGTTCATCTCTCGGCCTTGGAGGCTGGCGGTTTCTTGAGTGGCACATTCGGTAGGGGCTTCGGGTTCGGCGAGCACCTCGGCGGCTTTCTTGAGTTTCTTCGCCGGTGCCTTAGGGGTTTTAGGCTGGAGCGTTCTCTTCTTACGTAGGTAGCCTTACGAGATTGATTTGGTGAAGGACGACCCGATTCTTGAGGGCCGCGGTTCGGTTATGAAAATGAACTTTCTTTACGTTGAAGTACTCCTTGTCTTCATATATTATCTGCTCAGAGCCACAAGAGTCTTCAATCATAATGGACAGTTTGAGCCCGTAAAGTAGCTTGCCTTTTGCGCTCAGCGTGCGCGTGGGCTTGTCGAACTTGGCTGCTTGAATCATGAAATCCCGGATGAAGAACTTCGGTCAGTTGACCTTGGCCTCAATCATATATGGCCATCATCAAGTGGATCTTAGGTCGAGGGCCCGATCGAATGATCCGGCTGGCTCATCACCAGCGAGTGACGATGTAGGCCCGATGCTCTATCTTTGGGGTAGCATTGCGTTCTTCGGGAAGGCAGCTCTGAAGGTGGTAGGCTTGCCACAGAATACCGTCAGGTATTCGTCTACAGAATCATCGTTATAGCCTATGGTGCTGATGCCTTCAGATGGAAGATTGAAGCTCTTCTTCAGTGCTTGCTTGAGTGAAATCTGCTTCAGAATCTTCGAGGCGTCGCCAATAGCGTGAACGCCGAATCTTGCCACAATGTCTCCTCCAACGGAGTCGGAGTTCAGATACATCTCTGCCACCTGTCTAGGAAGGAAGTAAGTGGGCTTCCTCGATAAGAATTCTTCAAGACCTGATCTTCTGAGGTATGAGAAGATCGCATCCATGTATTCGAGCTCGCACGCATCGAACTCCATGACTGGTTTGCACCAGACACGGCCCTTACTGAGGATCTCCTCTATCTTGTCTGGACAACTCACAGATATACCAGCCATAGTACCTTTTACAAGAGATTTATCGATGCGATTCTTGGATAGAACAGTGCTTTCGATGCGATACTGAAAAAAAATAGTGAATACGATACTTGGTTATAAGCATACCCAATAGATAAAATTCGAGATAAGATATGAATATGAAGTTGCAAGTAGGGATTGTGAATGCGGATCTCGGATTTTTGGATTTTGAAAGATATGAAGTATGCTAATGGCGGTTGCAAAGATATGATCGAATATATATCAAATATGAAGATGAGCAGTTTTCGATCTAAGGGTTTGTGTTTAAACTTGCTTTATGATATGGACGGTTAAGATTAGAAGTTATATAATAGGTAATGATCACATATGCCGCTAGAGTCAAAGCCGGTTGTAAAATAGCCTAAGTAATGCTTGTGAAAAGACATGCGTTAAATGCGCGCGAGTTCGGCAAACTTATGTATGGAATGTCGTGCATTAAATGAGAGCCGTTAATAATAAAGACAAACCAAAAGATATTAATGTCATGCTGAATCTTTATCATAAATGCATAAATCTTGTTATATTAAAGTTACTGCGAGTAGAGATACGCAAACTGTCGGTGAACATAGTAGTCGGTGATACCTCGTGTAGATAGTTTACGTCTCTACATGCTGAATGTATTAGTGCGAGAGTGAACATTCCCCCTTCTTGAAATGTCTCTCTTCTGAAATCTCTTGCGGCCCGGGGTCGAGTAGGGTCCAACAGAGACCTAGCTCTGCGAAAGTTCTACGAATACGGATTCGGCTAGAGGCTTGGTCGGTAAATCGGCCCGTTGCTTGTCGGTATGGATCTTCTCCATCCCCGATATCCTTCTTTTCGACATGGTCACGAATGAAGTGATGTCGATGTCCACGTGCTTGCATCTCGTGTGAAGTACGGGGTTACGAGTGATTGCGATAGCCTAGCGAAATGCTTTGTCGCGAGAAGATCGGCACTTCATTACGAATGGCGTCGTAGTCTCGCATTTCTTTGTCTCGGCCAAAGGATGCAGGCGCAACAACTTCCGGCAGCCATGTATTCGGCTTCGGTAGTCGGCGTGGCTGCGAGTGCTTGTTTCTTTGAAAACCATGATATCGACTTGCTTGCCAAAGGAGCCGACATGTTCACGAAGTTGATTTTCGGTCTATCCTACATCCTGCGTAGTCGGCATCGAGAATAACCGGTTAGTTAAATATTATCATCAGTTGGATACCACAAACCCGTGTCGGGTGTTCCTCGTAGATAGCGGAGAATCTTCTTTCTTTGAGTCCATATGACTCTGTTTGGGATTCGCTAGAAATCGAGCACAGAACACCTACGACATAAGTTATGTCGGGACGAGTAGGCCATTAGATATAATAAAGAACCAATTATAGCACGGTATTCGGTTTGGTCTCTTGATACTCCCTCTTCATCAAGATCTATCTTCATATTCTTGTTCATCGGGATCTTGATAGATTTGCGGATGTGCATCCGAATCTCTTGATGAGGTCTCGAGTGTATTTGCCTTGGTTGATGAACGTTCCTTTTTCAGATTGCTTGACTTGAAAACCAAGGAAGTAGTTCATTTCACCCATCATTGACATCTCGAACTTATCCTTCATCATCTTTTCAAATTGCTTGACACGTGATGACATTCTTTGACCCGAAAATTATGTCATCCACGTAGATTTGCACAAGTAATAAGTCTTCTTTCGGTCGAATCTTTGAATAGAGTGCGATCTTGTGCCCTTACGAAAACCTTTACGAAGAAGAAACTCGAGACGAGGGTATCGTACCAAGCCACAGGTGCTTGTTTTAACCCGTATAGAGCCTTCTTGAGTCTATAAACTTGATGTCCCTGCGAAAGCCGGGCGGTTGTTCTACATAGACTTCTTCTTTCAGTACGCCGTTCAGGAATGCGGACTTCACATCCATTTGATAAACTCTGAATCGTTGATGTGTTGCGTAGGCCGGGAATAGTCTAATATCCTCCGATCTTGCAATTTGGAGCCGAACGTCTCATCGAAATCTATCCCTTCGGCTTGATAGTAGCCTTTAGCCACGAGTCTTGCTTTGTTCCTTACTACAACGTTGTTTTCATCTCTCTTGTTCTTGAAGACCCATTTTGTTCCTATTGCGCGTTGATGTAGGGGTCCATCAACAAGTTCCCAGGACATCGTTTCTTTTGAGCTGATTCAGCCTCTTCTGCATGGCTATGATCCGGTCGGCATCGTTCGGTGCGTCCTCAATGGTGCGAGGTTCTTGGTGGACAAGAAACGGGGAGTATAAAGCGCTTTCTCCTTCACAAAATCTGGATCTTGTCTTGGCATGGTGAAGGATCTCCAATGATTAGGTCGGCGGTGTGAGCATCTAGCCAAGTTCTACGATGTTTCATCTTTTCATCTAAAATTTGGTCGACACGGATAGTAGGTGAGTTAGGCATTTCGGTTGTACTATTACGAGATTGAAGAATTTCGGTAATGAGAGTGTGATCTCTTGAGTCACCGGGTTCGGGGGCGTTCGGCTCGGGAACATTACTAGATGTTCCCCACGAGTTGTTATTCTCGGTAGTGGTCTCGGTTACCTCTTGGGTTTCTTCATCGACTGAGTTACACAGGATTGATTACGTTCGGGAGAATCAATGCGCTCGGCTACTTGCTCTGTTGGTTGTGGTTCGGTAGACTTGTCTTCGGTTTCTTCGTACGAATCATCATCCCAACATAGCTGGATCTTTCAGATTTGTCTTTTAAGCTTAGATCACGTGGCGCTTCTTGATGTTCTCGGTTCGAGAATTTGAGTTATTGCTCCTGTCTTCGGTAGCAAACTCGTTAAAAACAACATGAGGGCTTTCCTCCACGCAAAGAGTCCGATAGTTGAATACTCCGAAAGCTTTCTTGACCGAGAGTATCCTAAGAATACTCCTTGATCGACTTGCTATCAAAAGTCTTGGTGATCTTTCCCATTATTGTGAATAAAGCATGAACAACCAAAGATATGGAAATAAGATAGAAGGCTTCCTGCAGTTCCATAGTTCATATGGTGTCCTCTTATCTTTGCTTTGTCGGTAGAGATCTATTACGAGTGTAACATGCACTATCGTTGCTTACGCCCCGAGAATTTGGTTGGGAGTCACGAATCCGCGAGTAGAGTTAAGTTTGCTTCTTTGAGAGTTACTGTTCTTTCGTTCGGCAACTCCATTTCTTTGTGGTGTGCGGGCGGTGAGGTCTCATGCTCTATTCCTTACGCCCGAGAACTCCTCTACCATGGAATTAAGGAACTCGGTTCCTGCTGTCGGAACGTATTTTTGATTTTGGTGTTCTTCTCGACAGAGCTTTTCGAAGCGTTGGTAACTCTGTTTGGCGTCGAGACTTGTTGGCGATGAATATGACCCGTGTGTAGCGCGAGTAGTCATCTATGACCACTAATGCATATTTTACGCCTCCGATCGTCGGCTTGGGGAGGCTGGACCAAATAAATCCGTGTGTAGTAGGCTGAAGGATTCCATCGGTGGAAGGAGATGGAGCAGGTGGATTTTGTTTCTTTGTTTGCTTTCCCTTCGAGACAAGCTTCACCTTTGAGTGTCTCTGCTTTGAATACTTCATTTGGTAGTCCCCTTGCTAGAGTGTTTCTAGCCGGCTTATTGAGCGTCTTAAAGTTGAGATGGCTGAGTCTTACGTGCCGTAGCCACCCCCGTTCGGTTGTCGTTCTTCGCCCGATAAACAAGCTTCGAGGTTCGGGTGAGTTCCGGTCGGCCAGCATATATATTCTTTATGCGCGACACGATAACATTGTTTTCCCTGTAGATTTATCAATAACATCACGAAACCGGCGTAAAAAATCACTCTATTCGAGTTATCACAAAATTGACTAACGGAGAGAAGGTTATCTTTGAAGTCCTTCAACATATGATACTCTTGGAACTTTGGCGGTTCCAATCTTTGAGAGTTCCATATCCTCTAGTGTAGCCTTTCCCATTGTCTCGAACTCGATTACGGGTCCTTCTTTAGTAATATAATTCTTGATAGACTCCTTTGGTATGCCATGTGTCTTGAGCATCCGTTGTCCACATACCATGGATCTTTTCGCACTGCAAAACGAGAATTATATTCGGGTACCCTTTATTTTTGATTTTGGGTCCTTAGATGTTAGTTTTAGTAACCCCGAATCCGTCTAACAACCACTGGTGGTTTCGGACATTTTCTTTCCACTTGAGTCGACATATCGACCCTTTGGGTGAGTCGCTGGCCGACTTACGAGGCTTCGAGGTTCGGGAGTCCTAATCTTACGAGTGGTGGATGCTTGACCTTTGCCTTGTGTGCGGCTTTCTTTTCGACTCTTGGAGCCTCTTCGACTATTGGTTCATAATAATATGATCCATGCTTGGGCTGGAGTGTCGGCTTTGGAGGTCCATCTTGATCGACCAATTTAGCTCTCTTGGTTCCCCCCTTGGTGGCCCAGGATTTCTTGCGCTGATCTTCTTGTCAGAGCAACTGCTGAGTAGGATGAGGTGCTTTCATCTTTTGTTTGTTTTTTGCGAGGGGATTCAGTATATCTGCGTTGATGGTCTTCCCTTGAACAAACCTATCAGCAAGCCGTACTTCTGAGTGTACTGGGGCAGATGAGGAAGCTCCTAGACTGAATCCAAGTCCTTCCTTGTAGTGTTTTGGCTTATTGCTTGCTAGCATAGCCTCCAATTTCTTCTCGGCGCCCATGTACCTCTCAGTCATCAGGCTCCTCCAGACATCATCACTTTTCTTCAGTGTATCATGCTCGGTCTGAAGTCCTGATAGTTCTTGCTTGATAGAGCTCGGTTCGGTATCTTTACGAGTCAAGTCATTGGTCAAAGCGAAATCCGATCTTCTTGATCTTTGAGACTTGGCCATCGGAGAGTTTATCTCCTCCACGAGTCTCAACACAAGTCCTTCGGCCTCGGTAGCAACGACTCTCTGAGAAAGTCTCACGATTTTCCATTTTCGGGGTATCCAACTCTGAAGAGTCTTCTTGAGCTGCGAGACTCATCGAATTTGTTCATCTAGTAGATCTTCATATGCGGTCGTGATGTCCAAATTTCCGTGCACTTTGAAACGAGTGTCGTGTGTGCGGTGTGAAGAGGAGTTAGGCTGGTTCATGAGAATTTACCTCATCCTCTTTGCCTGCCATCATGCACTTTTCGGTTGATTCATCCGCTTCATGCTCTAAGGCCATGAATCTTTGCTTCATCGTCGGATGAATCTATAAAGGGAGTCGATCTCTTAGAGTCATGCGAGATTTCACCGACTATATATGATTGTCGTTTACGGGTGAATTTCTCTCTCCTTGCCTTGCGTCTTTGCGCGTTCGGCACTGCGAGCTCGGGACAATCATGCGATAATGTCCCGGCTTTTTTGCGGTTATAGCAAGTGATGACTTTTTCTTCCTTAGTTGCACTATCCCTTGAGGGTCTTTGAGTCATCCTTCTTTTACGCATTGAGAAGATTGAGTGTCGGGGAGATCGTTTTGGTGTATATTTTGACTTACCTTTTGTATCACGGTATGCTTTGGTCGGTTTTCTATGCCTCTCTTTCTCCTTCGATACTTCAGCTGCGGCGTAGCGCATACGAGCTAGACTTCCTTCTTGTAGATCGGTGAGTGAAGGCTCTGTCTTACTCGTCGTCTTGCTCGTAGCGGGAGATCTTTGTCTTGTTGTAGCTTTGAAAGCATGGTCAATCTTCGTGTCGGCTTCGGCTCTCGGCTTTCTTTGAGGTGCGTCGAACTCATACTCTTACACTTTGTAATTACGAAAAGATATGGTCGGGAGAGACAACATCTAAATCGAGAATGTCGCAATAAAGTGGCAAAAGGTGTCCGGTGTCCGTCGGCGGTGCCCTCGAGAATCTTGGATTCATCTCTCGGTTCTTTGAATGTCTTTCCCGGCCCGTTGATAGAATTCATCAGTTGGTAAATCGGCGTTTAGATCTTCGATTTTGTTAGGGCATGAGAGACAAGCTTTCCGGCTTTTGGAGTTCCACGCTAATTTGTTTACTTTAATCTTCGAGTCCCTCGACTCGGTAGCGCAGAAGCATCCCGAGTTCTTTAGCGAGTCTTGCATTCTTGAACCACTGCCAAGATAAGAATCGCTAAGGGTGGTTAGTATAGCATTTCCGCGACTCGGTCTAAATTGTGAAGCTTCTTCTCTTCGGGAGTGAAGAGACTTAGTCTTTAGGGATCTTCTCCCCCGGTCACCCATTCCTCCTCCTTGAGCTTGGTCACGAGTCGCGACACCATCGATCATAGGAACAATAGGTCCATCTTCAAGCACTTGATCATCTTGTCAGTAGAGGGATGTCGGATGAGCTTCCATCTGACTCGCCATACTCCATAATTCTCCCGAGAACATGGGTACCATCCTTATACGACATATCAGCCATGAAGAATAATGATATGAATGTAGAGTGATATGCGGTGAAAAACGCTTTCCCTCGGATCCGTTCGAATAGACCGAGTCTCAAAGATAACAAGAGTCAAAGAACTCCGGCTCGATACCAATTGTTGGTCAGTGAGTGAGTTCGGGTGTAGGGGGGGGGGTGAATACACTGAATCCAAATTTCTCAAACTTCAAACACGAGCAGTCCTATTCGGGGAAGATGCCGTCTTGAAATAATTCGGCCGAACCGGACAAGCCCATTACGAATCGTGTTAAAAGATTTAAAAAATGCTTGGCTCGGTGAGATACGCTAGCCGGCTAGGTCGAGAATCGGTATCGATCGGTGAGAGTTCGGTGTGCGGAATAGTGTAGGCCCGAATCGGTTTTGATGAGGAAAACATTTTATGCAAGTCTCGGTTCGGTAGATAAGAAGTTCGAGAATGCGAGACGGTTAATCGATTTTAAATATGATGTTACGTATGCGCGGTAAAATCAATGTAACGGTAAATAAGCGACACGAGAGATTTTTAAAGTGGTTCGGATATCAACAATCCTACGCCATTGTCCCGAAAGTTCGGGGAGGCTATTTATTATGCGAGTTAGTCTCGGTCGGCTTGTGCGCGGGGACAAAGCCGTGGCTTGGGGATTATGCGAGCAAGTCCCGGTTTACAATTCTATCAAACTTTAAGTGTTTGACAAACTTCTCCAACAGTGAAGGAGTCTTTATACAACAAGGATTGGGTTCAAATGTGAACTCCTTCGTCTAAGCTATGGATATAACAAATGAGCTTAGGGTTAGAGGGATAAGGAACAAGAATGTAGCTTTCTAGAGCGACGAACAGCTGAGGGTTTAGCTATAGGTTCGTGTCACGTCGCTTGGATACTAGATGCTTATGTCGGTTCAGCTTCGTTCCTTTTTGAGCGGGAGGTAGTCTTTCGCCGGAGATAACTCGGTTGATTCTTGCGGAAGACTTAGTCTTTTGATTTCGCTCGTTTGAATGCTCTGTGCGTTTTTGGCTTCTATTGCATTAGGTTCACTACGTTTTTATGAGCTTCAAATCTTGAATGATCCCTCTATTTATAGAGTGGAGAGAAGAATAGATCCGTTGGAGACGATCTTCTTCTTTTTCCCTCTTTGTGGTAGCAAACGGCTCTTTTGTAGTAGGTAACAGTGTACTTTCCCACCTTTTAAGGTAAAAGGTTGACTGCAGCTTTAGCAGGTGAGAAGACACGTGTATGCTTGTCATTTGTCGAGGTAGATAGGGTGGTTGAGATAGAACAAACTTCGAGGCAACTGAAGTTGACTTCTCTCTTCCTCGCACTTGACAATACTGATAGCTTATCAAAAGCTTGGGGTCATTACGAAGGGCGTCGGCCCTGGCTTGAGTCGATCTTGTATTCGGTAGGTTGATAGGCGAGAATGCATCTGCGAAAATCAGCTACGAGTCCGGTGAACTACTCTGCTGAGTTCGGTTCAGCGACTCTCTCGGTATCTTGCTCTGCTGAGTCCGGTATTCACTAAGTCTTCTACAGTGTGCTTGAGGGCGATGAGCTGCGGCGCCTTGACCGGAGCGAGTGTCTGCGAGTGCGAAGCCTCGGAGACAAATACGAGTACAACGGAATGGTTCACCCGATCGAGATAGGGTTTTGGGATCTTCAAATCTTACGAATAATCGGGCACTAGGCTACGAGCTTGGTTCGATATAGAAGATAGAATCATTTCCCACTAAGTACGATCATGCCGAGGATAGAATCATCACCCAACGGTGGGCTGAGCCGATTGACTCTCTGAGCGAGTCGATCCCATGTAACTTCAGTCCATTAAGAAACCCCAGGAGGTAGCGAGACCACTGCGAGAATAACAACTCGGGGGAACATCTAGTAATATTCCTGAGTGAATGCCCACAGATACGGTGACTCGGTATATCATACTCTCATTAATGAATTGCTTCAATCTCGAGAATAGTACAAGTGAAATGCCTAACTCACCTACTATACGTGTTGAACAAGTTTCGGATAAAGAAGGCTGAAACATCGTAGATCATGGTGGACGCTCACCTTTGCTTATCGACTATTGGAGATCCCTCGGCAAGAGTAAAAACAAGATCCAGTTGTCAAGGAGAAAGCGCTCTATATTCCCGCTTCTTGTCTGCGAGGAACCTCGAGACAATTGAGGGCCACTTGAAATATCTTGGCCCGGATCATAGCTATACGGGAGGAGGCTGGATCGGTTCACGAAAGCGACATTTGGGAGCTTGTTGATAGACCCGACATCAACATGTTATTGGAACTAAATGGGTCTTGAAGAACAGTGGTATGAAAATAATGCCATAGTAAATAATAAAGCAAGACTTGTGGCAAAGGGCTACTTGTCAGCGGAAGGAATAGACTTCGATGAGACTTTCACTCCGGTTGCAAGGTTGGGGGCGGTAGACTATTCTGGCCTACGCAACACATCAAAGATTCAGATTCTATCAAATGGATGTGAAGTCTGCTTTCCTGAACGGCGTGCTGAAAGAAGAAGTCTATGTAGAACAACCGCCCGGCTTTCAGTAGGGACAACAGGTTTATAGACTCAGAAAGCTCTGTATGGGTTAAAACAAGCACTCAGGGCTTGGTACAATACCCTATCTGAGTTTCTTCTTCAGAAAGGTTTTCAAAAAGGCATAGTAGACCACACTCTGTTCAGCATTCGACTGGAAGACGATCTTCTACTTGTGCAGATCTATGTAGATGACATTATCTTCGGATCTAAGAATGTCATCATGTGCCAACAATTTGAGAAAATGATGAAGGACAAATTCGAGATGTCAATGATGGGAGAAATGAACTACTTCCTCGGTTTTCAAGTCAAATAATCTGTAAAGGGAACATTCATTAATCAAGGCAAATACACTCGAGACCTCATCAAAAGATTCGGTTGCACATCCGACAAACCTATCAAGATCCCGATGAACACGAACATGAAGATTGATCTTGATAAGGAGGGAGTATCAGTATACCAAACTGAATTTCGTGCTATAATTGGTTCTTTATTATATCTAATAGCTACTCGTCCTGACATAACTTGTGTTGTAGGTGTCTGCGCTCGATTTCAAGCGAATCCCAAGCAGAGTCACATGGACTCAGCAAAGAAGATTCTCCGCTATCTTAAAGGAACACCTGACATGGGTTTGTGGTATCCAGCTGATGATAATATAGAACTAGCTGGTTACTACGATCTTGGTGTGCGGGGTGTAGGATTGACCAGAAAGTCAACTTTAGGAACGTGTCAGTTCCTTGGCAGTAAGCTGATTTCATGGTTTCAAAGAAACAGCACTCAGTAGCCACATCAACTACTGAAGCTGAATACATGGCTGCCGGAAGTTGCTGCGCCCAAATCCTTTGGCTGAGACAACATCTCATGACTATGACGTCATTTAGAATGAAGTGCCAATCTTTTGCGACATACCAGTGCCATCGCAATCACTCAGAATCCTGTATTTCACACAAGATGCAAGCACGTGGACATCAGATATCACTTCATTCGTGACCACGTCGAAAAGAAGGATATCGGGATGGAGAAGATCCATCTTGGCCCGACAAAGGGGCCGACATCCTGACCAAGCCTCTAGGCTGAAGCAAGATTCGAGATAAATTTCGGTAGAGCTAGGTGCTGCTAGATCCTTCTGACTCCAGTCAGTAAGCAGGTTCAGGAGAGGAACATTCAGTAAGGGGGAATGTTCACTCTCAGTACTAAGTAACTTCACTGCGTAGAGACTTAGCAACCATCTACACGAGATATAATGGCGAGTACAAATATTTCAGTACTCGTTCCTGAGAACATGCTGGAGATTATTGAGAAAGGCAGGTGTGCAGTGCGAACCGGTCGTGGGTTCGATGCATGTGATACGGACTACATGGAAAAGATCTTCGATGCTCTCCGGGCATCTCGATTGGAGGGAATTCTCTCCAAGAATCCGACGTTCTTCCTCCCCAGGCAGGTTGCAGAGATCTATCTTAATTCAGACTCTGTAGCGAACGACATCATTGGAAGATTCTCTGTCCATACAATCGGTGAAGCTGCTCTGCAACTACAGCAGATGTCTATAAAAGAAGCAGTGAAGAGAAGCTTCAACCTACCGTCAGAGGGTATCAGCACCGTTGGTTACAACGATGATAGGGTGGATGACTACCTATCAATATTTTGCGGGAAGCCCAGCTTTGCTGAGCGCCTTCCCTAAAAACGTGATGCTGCCTCAGTACCGCGCGCTAGCCTACATAGTTACGCAACTGCTGACTAGCCAAGCCGGCTCATTCGATCAAGTATCGAGGCCGAACATACAGTTTATGATGGCGATCTATAACGAGTAAAGATCAAGCTTGGTGAATTCTTCCTCACGAGAATTCATGGTCCGAGGCTACTGAGTGACAAAGCCTCATTCGGGCGGCGCGAAGGGCAAGCTTACGTATGGCCTCAAGGCTGTCGTGATGATTCGGGATTTCTACGGAGTTAACCAAATCACATACCATGACATGACATACTTTAACGTGAAGAAGGTCAGATTCCAGAACAATGCATCATCCCTTCAGCAGATAGGGTCAGGACCCTCAGCTCAGCAGACCCCGCCATCAAAGAAACGGTCTCCACAAGTCAAAACTCCTAAGGCACCGACCAAGCGACGAAGAAAACCATTCTCGACGTGCCCCTGCGAAGCAGGAGGCCCTTCTTGAAGTCCACGAGACCCTTCTTTGAGCGAGACACTGACGGCCAATGCGGTGGTTGATGAGTCAGAGTCCTCAAAAAAGACTCAGCCAGTGGAGAAGGCCGTCTCCACTGAACAGGCAGAAGAAGTGGACCAAGGGGTTCCAAGCCCCGAAACAACCCGAGTGGTTATTTGGAAACTACAGAAAGTCCCCTTGACGTTCCACCACTCGGCGATGCACGCCTGGCGAGAAACGGGACGTCTCCAATAGGCATTGAAGATTCAAGACGGCGTGCGAACGAGGGAATTTGTCGAGAATGGAAGCTTCGGCCATCCGATCTCAAGCATTAGGAGATTGCGAGCATATATCGGAGATTTACGGCCACCCGTCTGGTGGCTTATTGTAAAATAGGAAAGACTCCACATGCTCCTAAGGTTCGGGAGTGGCCCAATCGGCTTCGCCTCGTTCTTCACTACAAGCTGCGACCAGCTTGCATGAAGAGGAGGCTGATCATAAGGCGACGAGATAGGCTACTCGCGGCACTGCTTACCTTGGCACCCTGGAGGACCTAAGGGCGGCAATGCTAGCTCTGCGAGTGGCCGTCGGCGGGACGGCGCTCGAATCATTCGAGATGGGTCGACCACGATGGTCGGGACCCGCCTCGTGATCGAGGCCACGAGAAGCGATGGGGAACTCACCGGGACAAGGATACAAGCTGCTCGACTTTGACCTACCTCTAAGTATCCTTAGACACGAGAAGTCGGCGGTGGTGCTTCAACCTCGGCGAGCACCTGCTCGGCTCTTGCTTGAGACGACGTATGAAGCGGCGCCCAACCCTACGGCCGACGATCGAAGTCGGTAGCAAAGGATCTCCTCAGCCAAGGCACTCTAAATCGTGCCCTTGCCGCTGCCATCCACAAAGTGTGGAAATAAGCTGCTCGGGGCCACTTGCGGCGAGATTCGGGGGCTAAGGACTTCCTTTTCGGACTTCGGTTGCCCCGATGTCTCCACCATCGTATCGATCTTGTTGTCAAGCGAAGGGTGACTTCGACATTAAGCTCGGGCCCGATCGAAGGGACGGGACAAAGCTTGCTAGAAGATTTCAAGGCTTCTCGGTTCTCCCCCTACGACTTCGGTGACAACCATCTCCCATAATAATGAACTTAGGATCTCATCTATCCGGCGAGGCTATGGAAGACAAGGTTGAAGAAAAGGCTGAAGGAATTCAGAAGGTGCGGTGATCATTCTCACAAGCTTTATAAGGATGAGCGCGATTAATGAGAAGAATGAGGCTGCACGAGGCGTTGACCAAGATACATGACATTAGATGAATTGTCGGCCTCGTACAAAAGCCCGAACACAAAGGTACTAACTCCTACCACATTTGGAATTGCGATGCCAAAAAGGGGAAAAGAGGCCCCAGAACAAGCTGTAACTAAGAAATCCTGGAGGATAAATCTAAGGGGAAATCTTGAAGTCTTCAAAGAAGACAAGGTCGGTAGGAGCAAGCTCGGTTCGAGACAAGCTTGCTCCCTCTGAACCAGCTGAGTGAGCCCGGGGTGTCTCGAGGTGGAATCTCGGCGGGGGGCGCCCAGCGGCTCGGGATCCGGGGGAGCAATAAACTCGTACGGACTCCTCAGACATAATCAAAGAGGTTCTTTGAGTATGTTGAGGAGGAGGTTTTACGAAGAGGAAGAGGCACCTCTCCCACCTCCGGTTGAAGGGAAAGGTAAGAAGATCTTAAAGCTCCCGACCCCTCCCTCCAAGAAGTCTAACGGTATATCGGTAAGGAGGAGGAGGCTCGAGATAGCGGTTGATGAAAGGTTGGCTAGGGAGATAGCGGAAGGCGGAAGCGACCCGACAAGCTTAAAGCGAAAGGCGTAAAAGGAAAAACAAAGGCTCCGGCTCGCGGCGGAAAGAAGTCAACAACCACTAGGCTGCCTCCAAGAAAGCTCAGAATTGAAGATGATGATGATAGGGAGAAGCAGCAACAACGAAGGATGCGAAGCGGGGTACATCCGAAGAAAAATCCGGTACCCTGGCGGCTCGGAAGATGAATATCCTCACAAGCCTTCATACACGAGGATGAAGGAACAAGATGTTGAGATCGAGACCATCTTTGCTCGAGATGGATCGATATCTTTATAGAAGAGGAGAAGAGGCAAGACGGGGTTCGTTTGCCGGGCCGAGGATACATTTGGCGGAGACTTGGAGCGCTCAAAATCCGTGCGAGAAAGAGGCCGGGAGAGTACCTTCAAAGGCGACATTCCGTATAAATATAGAAGGTTTAGGAAGCGATAGATGCGAAAGCGAGAGATGGCCTAAGACGGATGAATGGATTCTGCTCGGTTCACATAGAGATGGGAATCACGAGAAGATAGAATTCATCAAAAGAAATTATTTACGGAGATTACAGGTCGAGACAAGACAAAGGCGGATGCCTACGTTGAATGGATGATGATTGCGGAGCGACTTATATGCCTACATGGTGAGTGCAGCGAAAGAGAATATTGAAGTCCAAGTCCCACGAACCCGAGTGCCGCCACCAGAGAAGACTTGATGATTCTATTCACTATGGAGTGATAGAGAAGGAAGTAAAGGATCTTCTTTGCACATAGAGGTCTTGAAGAAGATGAGCCGGCGGACTTTCTTTGAATACAGAAGCTAAGGAAGTACACTTACGAGAATGTATGGATTTGCTCCTTCCAGAGACTTCAATCGAAAGATTTCATGGATAGGATCAAGCGGTACAAGCGCTCTTAGTTCTTAGACTCTTCTTTAACTTTCCTAGCTTAGAAAGAGATGTATACGTATTGAATCGTTTTATCGATATATATATCTCTTCTTTTGGCTTTGACAATACCTTATTGTCTCTATAAGCCTTGTTACGCTTTTATGCTTAACACTCGAGAATCACGAAGTGATTCTTGACTCACACACTCCTTTGGTTGATTATTTGTCGGTAGGCTGCTTTGAGATTCGATAGACTAGTCTGTTGTGATATTGGGGGAAATTGCTTCCTTGTAATAAGGGAAATTGTTAAGACGGGGATATGCTTAGTCCTTTTATTCGACTCCTGCTTTCTGCTCCCTTTACGTAGTCCAGAACTTGAAGAACAACTCCACTGATCCTACTTGTAAAATTGTAAGAAGCTATGTTAAATCTTAGAATTTTTAAAGTATGTTTAGTCCACTGAAATGTATAGATAAAGGACATTAGGTCGGAAATCGATCCTATTAGCACAATAGTTATTGTTTTGGTATGAAACCAATTCGGTATGATTTAGACTTATTAAGGAATCTATATGTAGAATATTAGAATTTTTTAATGAATTCATGTTACGTGGAATTTTTCTAAAATATGTGTTACTTGCACGAGTTAAGATAGAACATAGAAATCTAGTTTATAGATATGATATGTTGTAACCTAATAACTATAGGTATCGATATACTTATTTGCATTCCATGTACAAAAAAGATTAATTGTTTCATGCGTATCACGATATAAAGATTTGAATTTTCATGTTAGGATTGGTGCGACGAACTTAATCCATTGATATACATCATTTCATTCACTTCTTTTGCACAAAAAGGTTAAGGTGGGGTCTTTTTACTTTTATCCTTATTATACACTATATTGTTTTTCGATGCGTTATTCGGTACAGGGCGAGCCTTTGGGCAGTTCGCAGCGGTAAAACCTTCGGGGTTAGCCTTCGGGCTATTCATAGCGAGAAAAATCTTCGGATTAGCCTTCGGGCGATTTACAACGAGAAAAACATTCGGGGGGTAGCCTTCGGGCGATTCATAGCGAAAAAACCTTCGGTTAAGCCTCCCGGGCTTGCATGTCTAATTTCTCATGTTGAATCCTTTATAGTTTATAGTTTGGATAATCGTTGACCCCACTGAGTAGTCGTACTCACCACTTAATATTTTCACATTTTCAGATCATGGTCCGGCACATGCTTGAAGTGGCGGATGGTGATGGTCACACACAGAAAATGAATTATGAAACTTTTACGTTATTAATTTAGTTTTATCTTGAACTATGCATTTATTTTTATTTAATTTCGCGAACTAATAGGTGAACATATTTTTGATTCAAAACTTCTGCTATTTTGAAATGCATTAAAACCTTATTATTTTTATAAATCTATTATTTTTGAAAAATAAATTTGAAGAAAAAGTTTATGCATGTGGTGATGTCCCCTTAAAAAGTTATGAAAATTGGGGCGTTACAAGGAGAGCATACTTCTCAGCTAAGTTATCGGCGGTAGGTATGGTCGTTGAGCTTCCGGTGGCTTGTTCTTTGAGGGACTTTCTCCGGGAGTGCTAGTTGATGCCTTGTAAGCATGATCTATTGGAACTTCGGCTTCGGCACCGGGTGTGTGTGGGAGGTTGAACTCGAACTCCTCGGATTCAAAATCTAAAAATATGTAATCGGGGAGTAACGGGAATTCAAGTCAGTTCTCCTCATACACGTAGCAAAAGAATACCACTTGGAGTGCGCTAAGAGCCCTTAGAATTTTGGTGTTGGTCTCCTTATTGTTGAACGTCTTCCCGAGTCCATCGATGATGTTGATCGATTCGTGAATCGGCGAAATCACTTATGGACTCCTGGACAGGCATGTGCGAATGCCTCGAGTTTCCGCAACTCTAACTCCGGTTTGTTTTCTTTGATACGTGGGTTCTTGGCTTAGCACCACGAGAGCATCCCATAGCTCCTTTGCGAGTCTTGCATTCATGTACTCTTAGAGATAAGAGTCACCGAGTGTCATCGGTATAGCATTACGAGCAGCTCGTTCGAGGTTGTGCGGTTTCTTCTCTTCGGGGAGTGAAGAGGCTTTTGTCCTTCACAACTTTGGGTCCGGTTCTAGCACCTCCTTTGCTCCATATACTACAAGTTCGGTGAGTCGACCATTGGAACAATGGGGCCTTTCTCCCGAACGTCGGTCATGTTGTTGTGCGGCGGGTCAAATGTGCCTCCATCCTTACATGCCGTACCGCATAGTTTTCCGTTGAGAACATTGGCACGGTCCTAATCCACGAAATATCAGCCATTGAAAGATAGGATATGAGATGCGATGAAAAGATGCAAGATGCGGTGAAAAGCGGGTTTTCTAGGATCTTTGTTCGAGATAGACCAGTTCAGAGAACAATGATCAGTTAAGAACACTGTGCTCTGACACCAATTGTTAGTCCTGAGACGTGGTTCAGGTGTATGTGTGTGTGGGGGGGGGGTTAAATACACCTGATTACAAATTTCATTCTCAAACGGGAAGTCAGCTCAAGCTGAGTTTGCTATTGAACTGAGTCAGATAGTCAAATATGCTTCAGATCGCGTTGGCAAGAAATTCTTCTTCTTAGTTCAGCTCCACTGACTTTAGTCAGTCGAACATTCGTTCAGTATTAGAATGTGTGCGGAAGTGTAGGCCCTATCAAATGTCTTGGTTAGAAAACATCGATTTTATGCTGAGTTTGATAAAATACAGTTTTAAATGTCGTATGAACAGTTAGAGAAAATGGTAAATGAACACAATAAATTTTTAAAGTGGTTCGGACACATTGAGTCCTACGTCCATTGTCACGACCAAGCGGGATACTTGTTATATTTATGCTTGAGCAAGTCTCGGTTCGGACACCTTTGGGTCCTACGTCCGATGCGGTATAAATCACTTACTGCGAAGTCCCTTTCACGTGTATTTAAATAGTGACATGGTCCGAACACATCGGATTAATAATTTCATTCGTTTGAGAGAGAGAGAGAGAGAGAGAGAGAGAGAGAGAGAGAGAGAGATAATTCTTTGCTTCTCTAGTTCTTCATCCATCCAAAAGGAAAACAAGCATCGAGACACAGACCAGAAGGTTAGACACATGAGCAGCAAATCAAAGCCAAGCTTAGGACAAAGATATTAAATCTTAACTCCTTCACATTTGACCGTTTCTCGACCTCCTAAACTCTACTTAAGATGAAAAAAAATACTTAGACCATGTTTTGTGATAAATTAGTAAGTGGGATATTGTTGATGTTTATTTTCGGGTAAAAATCAAATGTTCTCAAATCCTTACTATCATTTTGTGTTGTTGTAATTTCTTTTGTTACAAAATTTGTTTGAAGGTTTTTCTTGTTTTTATCATTGTAAGAATGATGCGGAAATTTGGGATAATTGATTAAAGATGTTGGTCCAGAGACGAGATTTCAGGTGGTGGGAAGGGTGAAAACACCTGAGTGCGGTTTAAACTCAAACGCGAAAGTTAGTGCTACTAAGTGTTTCTCTTGAACTAGTCGGTTGGATAAATTAGCTTTCTAGATCGCATGGGCAGAGTACCTTTACAGATTCTTGTGTAATGGCTTATATCAGTGACAATGTTCGGTATAATATATGTTGTGCAGAAGTGTAGGCCTAAAATATGTTCGTCTCGGTTTGAAAACTGTTTTACGATTGATTGAAAGGCGTTTTTATGCGGTATGAACGGTAATCAATGCAATACTAAATTAACACAAGCAATTTTAAAATGGTTCGGATCACGCAATATCTTACGTCCTTTGTCTGAACAAAGCGGGGAGTTCTTGATTGCTTATACTAAGCAAGTCTCAATCGATACGTGCCTTTGGACGTATACTCCAGTTATAGCACTTAGTGACTTTACAAGATTTAAACACAAGGTTTGATATTCTCCAACTATGAAGGAGTTCTTATAGTAAGAGCGGGTTCGGAAAGACGAACTCCTTCGAGTTTTTCTAAGCTTATTATTATAAGTTCGCTTAGAGTAGAGAAGGGGAACTAATGAACTCCAGAGTGAGGAACTAAGATGATCTCTCGGTAAGCATGTTCTTTGCTAGGTTCTACTTTGAGTTTTTAGAGTGTATAAGAGCCTTGAATTCTTTGGTTCCCTCTTTTTCTTTTTCTTTTTGTCTATAGGAATATTGTTCTCTATTTATTGTCTTCAACTCATGAATAGATCCGTAGGAGGGAGTCCAGACACGTATCGAATAAGACAAGGAAAACAACTATATTAATTTGAATGATACTATATAGATTTCCCCTTTTCATTCTATGAAGCAACTTTATGACGGAGCGGGGTAGAGAGTGGCGGCTTCTCATTAGTCGAGGTAAGAGAGTAGGTGAGGTTTGTTCAAACTCCAAGACCATGGAGAGTTGACTTCCTCGACTCGGACCTTTTCTTGAATCATCCTCTCTTGAAATTTATCTAAGACTTTCGGTGCGTGGCTCGAATTCCTTTGCGGATTCGGTTTGTTACGGTATTCCCAATTGGGACGAGATATTCTGCGGAACCTAGGCGCTGCTTGAACTCTAGCTAGCCTGCGAGTTCCTAACAAGCTGAACTTCAACTAAGCTATTATATTATATAATGCTCATCATTCGGCTAGGGGTTTTGGGATCTTCAAATCTTATCATGCTTGAATCTCATGTCCAACAATTTCCCCCTATTTTATGATGCCAAAAGCTTTACATCAACTCTATCTATCAACACAATTTCCCCTATAACACAAGACTATTGTCTATGAGATAGATCAACTAAGCACAAAGGGAAAAAACATAGAAATAAGTAACATGCGTGTGTGTTTTTACCCGAGGTGATCGGTAGTGTTGAAAGATAAAGATATAGCGATCGACAATGAGTAGTTGTCAAAGACCAAAAGAGATAGAATATCATAATAATAGGAAGTTACAATTACATGACATTCCGTCCCATCTTAACTAAGACTATCGGAGCTTAGAGAAATCGGTTGGTTTCTGAATTGTTGCAATCGCGCCTTGAAGTCAGCAGATTTCTTCTCTGTAAGATCAAGATCATAGGTCCTGTAAACTCTGCTTCTCAGCTTCCTAATTTCTTCCATGTCTTCTAAGTCATTCATGCTTAGTCCTCTTCTTGCAATGGCAAATTTTATCTCATCCTCTACCTCCTTAGTGCATAAGTTTCCTTACAAGGCGTGCAGGAGGAGGTGGAGATATATATTCGGAGTGACTTGAGAGTATTACATTTGTTGGAGAACGATCGGGATTTTAGCATAGACTTCGAGGTTCACAAATCATCAAGAATTCTTTGAAGATATTATGCGGATCTATTTGATCACTCACTGTCTTCCAGATATAGTAACTTTTGATGAAATCAACCTTGATCTGCTCCCTCTTTTGGTTGATCTTCCAAGGGACCCATTTGGTCGACCCTTGGGTAGATGATTCACTTGATGTTGTTTTCTTGTTCCTTGCGTACGAAATATTTAGAAGTTGTCGGGACGCTCCTCTCTTTCTCAAGGATTATATCTCTCGCTTCCTTGTCGAGTTATATGCACTTTGAGAGCCTCAAGATCCGCTAGTCTTATACGTTCTTTTTTAGCTTGAATTTGGCGAGTCTCGGAAGTAATATCCATGCCTCTTTCACGGGCATCCCATATCTCTTTCATTTCGGCTTCTTGTTTCTTAATAATTCGGTAGTGGGGATGGTTTGCCGAGCTTGAGTTACTTGGTCGGCTGACTTGGACTTAGAATCTTCATGCTTCTTCTCTGTAGATTTGGATATGGACGATTGAGCTCTAGATTACACGGGCATCACGGATCTTGTTACAGTGGAAACCTTGGAGATCGGATTTGTATGCCTTTCTTCTTGGCTTTTACCTTTCCTCCTCTTGTTCTTGTAGTTCCTTAGCAAGCTTCTCATCGTAAGCAATTTGTTCATCGGCATTTGGAATTCGGCTTCTTCGCCTTTGGAGGGCCTGGGGTAGGCTGTTGGTCCCGAGAGGGAGTTCGGGTCTAAAGGGGGGGTGAATACACACTGAACCCAAATTTCTCAACTATGAACACGAGCAGTCCTATTCGGGGAAGGTGCCGTCTTGAGATAATTCGGCAAACCGAGATAAGCGGCATTACAGATCGTGTTAAGGCAAAAGTCGACTCTGCGAGACACGCTGGCCGGGCGAGTCGAGTCGGTGTCGGCGGTAGAAGTTCGGCGTGCGGAATGTGTAGGCCCAAATCGGTAGAATGAGTGAGAAAGGCGTTTTATGCAAGTCTCGGTTCGGTAATAAGAAAGTTCGGCTTCTTGAGACGGTTGAATGATTTTAATGAAGATTTTCAGTATGAATAGTAAAATCAATGCAACAGTAAAATAACGCAAGTAAACGACACAGAGATTTTTAAAGTGGTTCGGATATCAACAATCCTACGTCCATTTGTCTAGATAGATCGAGGAGGCTATTTATTATCTTGAGTTAGTCTCGGTCGGCTTGTGCGCGAGGACTAAGGCGTGGCTTGGGGATTATCTTGAGCAAGTCCCAGTTTACAAATGTATCAAACTTAAGTGTTTGACAAACTTCTCCAACAGTGAAGGAGTCCTTTACAATAAGGATCAAGTTCAGCTATGAACTCCTTCGTCTAAGCTATAGATATTTCGATTGAGCTTAGGGTTAGAGGGAAAAGGGAACAAGAATGTAGCTTCTAGAGTAACGAGCAGTGAGTATAGCTTATAAGTTCGTGTCACGTTGCTTGGATACTAGAGGCTTGTATGAAGGTTCGGCTTGGTTCAGTAGAGCTAAAAGATAGTCTTTCGCCGGTGATATGCTTTGAATACTTGCGGAAGACTTAGGCTTTTCGGTTAGGCTCGTTTGAATGCTCTGTGTTCTTGAGTGTTCTCGTTAGCGTTTTGTGAGCACGTGAGCTTCAAATTCTTGAATGATCCCTCTATTTATAGAGCAGAGATTGAAATAGATCCCTTGGAGACGATCTTCTTCTCTCTCTCTCTTCTTGGTAGCAAATGGCTCTTTTGAGTGTAGGTAACGAGTGTACTTTCCCACCTTTTAAGGTAAAAGGTTGGCTGCGGCTTTAGCGGTGAGAAGACACGTGTATGTCCGTCATTTGTCAAGGTAGATAGAGGTGGTTGAGATAGCACAAACTTCAAGGCAAGCTGAGTTGACTTCTCTCTTCCTCGTATATGACAATGCTGATTATCTCTTCAAAAGATATTTGACAGTTCTGAGGACTTTCTGCCGATGCTGAGTTGATCTTTCATTCAGTAGGTTGACAGTTGAGTATTGGTCTGCGAAGATCGGCTACGAGTCCCGATAGCTGCTCTCTGCGAGTCCGGTTCTACGACTCTCTCAATATCTTTGCTCTGCTGAGTCCCGGTATTGCGAGTCTTCTACTCATGGTCTTTGAGGCGGATAATCAATTAAGCGCCTTGACCGGAGCGAGTGTCTGCGAGTGCGAAACCTCGAGAGACAAATAACAAATACAATGGAATGGTTCACCACTCGAGATAGGGTTTTGGGATCTTCAAATCTTCGAATAATCGAGCACTAGGCTGCGAGTTTGGTTCGGTATAGAAGATAGAATCATTTCCCACTAAGTACGATCATCTTTGAGGATTGAATCATCACCCAACAATTTCCCCCTATTTGATGATGCAAAAACCTATCATCTATGCTAACACTAATCAGACAGAAACAGAACTCCTTACAATTTTACAAGTAAGATCGGTGGAGTTGTTCCATTAGCACTAGACTATAAAAGCAAAGCGGGGTAAACAAGGTTTCCCCCTTTACAAAAATAAAGCAGGACTAGCGAGAATCTAACAAAGCAATCAGCGACAAGTATAAAGTGAGTGTGTGAGTCGGCAATCACTTCGAGAGATTACGAGTGTTAAAGCATAAGACAAACACGGCTAAGAAGACAACAAGTAGTTGTCGAGACGATAGCGGTTGTATATATAAATGAGAAATTCAGTACAGTTACAAGTCTGCTATTCTAGAAAAACTAAGGAACTATGGAACTAAGGATGGGGGCCTCTGAACTTCTTGATTCTGTCCATGAATCCTTGAGTCTGATCTTCAGGCAGCGGCACACTATACATCATGTAGGTTATCTTCCTTAACTTCAAGAACTTCGGCAAAGTCTGCTGGCTCATCTTGACAAGCTCTCTCTTAGATGCGGCATACTTCACTTCGGCTTCGATTGTACCATAATGTGCTTGAGTCGTCTTGTCTTCTTGGCGGAGGTATGATCCTAGGCTCCGGAACGCTGACTTCTATACCTTCTGATATGGCTTTGTCAAGGTATATGTATAGGTCAGGCTCAGTAATGACCATCCATTCCATGTAGGCTTCAATCTTTGTCATGTTGGGCCAGAATCTCCAGAAGTAGTTCCTCTTGATGAACTCAATCTTTGCATTTTCCCATCTACGATTGGGCGAGCTGGCATCCATTCATACGTTCTCGGCCATACGTGAAATTTCGGGTCGGTGGCTTCACGAACTTCTGTATTTATATGGGATATCAGCTTTTGAAGGCACTCTCAGCCTGGCCTCCTCTTCAGTTCTCTTTCTCAGAGCTTCAAGGTCTGTCTTCCAAATCCTATCTCTGGCAGCCTGAATTTGTCTCGCCTCCTCGCCTCTGTAGAGATATCTGTTCATCAGATCAAAGATGGCTTCGTTATCATCTCCTTGAGTGTCAGTGGCTTGCTAAGGGGCTTCTTCTGATTCAGCAGGGGTACTAGATCTTTCCTTGGATGTACCCTGCCTCTCAGTACTCTTCTGCTGCTGCTCCTTTTCCTTTTCTCTATCCTCCTCATCCTCAATGATAAGCTTCCTTGGAGCGGTCTCGCGAGTTTCTTTCCTCCCTCCGGATGGGGCTTTAGTCTTCCCTTTAGAAGGTTTAGACATTGGCTTGTTTGCTGCTTCAGCCTCAGCAATCTCTCTGGCCAGCCTCTCATCCGCGGCTATTTGGGCTTCCTCCTCAACAGATATGTATCTTTTCTTCTTTGTTGGAGGGGTTGGGATTTTCAGTTTTGCCTTGCCCTTGCCTTGAACTGGTGGAGGAAGAGGAGCTTCTTCCTCTTCTGAGTCCTCCATGGCTTGTTCAGCGTACTCAGCAACCTCCTTGATAATGTCTCTAGGAGTCTGGGTTGCATGAGTAGTCTGGGGTCCTGAGCCACTTGGGCCGGTTTCAGCTGTGCTCGCAGCCAAAACACCACGGGCCTTACCGGAGCGAGTTATGCGGGGCCGAGTCTTGCTAAGGTCGGCAACGAGATCTCTTCTTCTCGAGTCCTCGGTGGAGTGTCCCCTTGATGATGCGGAAGGTTTGGTGGGAGTCAGCTTCTCAGGCTCTTTCTCAGCACTCTTCTTCTTTCCTTCCCCCTTTTGTGGCATCATCAATTACAGCCGGGGTTGGGATGAGTACCTTCTTTTCTAGCTTTTGATAGAGCGATGGACAAGTTGTCCGGTTGCCGTGAATTTTCTCCAATGCTTAGATGTAGCTCGTTCCTCTCGGCTATGAGTTCGTCCTTGTAAGATTTATGAGAGAACGGCTTCGACTTGAGTTGATCGGTTTCTCGGCAATCTTGTCCTCCACGATCATTTGGATATTCTCAAGTCTAATCTCGGTGGCACAGGCTTGATCGTTGAGGACTCGGTATGTGTGGAGAGGGATGCACGGAATTCGGCAAGTAACTTGGCTGTCCCTCTGAATGGTTCTCGGTGAGTCTCAAGCTGTTGTTCTTTGCTTGGCCAGCGCATCGGCAATAAGTGCGGAGACATCGGGGGCGGGCGATGTAGAGATGCTTGACTTCGGCCCTTGAAGCTCGGTATTAGTGGCCATTGCGGTCTTCTTCCACACCTTGTGGGCTGCCTTCGCCAAATCCCGATTCTTCACTCCTTGTGCGGTTAATGCTTTGGCAGCGGCGGGATCGTTTGGCGAGGCAGGCTGGCGCGCCTCGTACGTCGACTTCGGCGAGGCTGGCGAGGCTACGGTGAGGACGAGGCACCAACGGAAGGCTTCTCGGGCCCCGAGGATGCGGCGGTGCGGCTTCGGTAGATATTGTATCCTTGTCTGTGGATGTCCCTCATCGAGGCTTTCCGGGGCTGAATCAGGTGGGGGGTCCGACCGTCGTGGTCGAGACCCGTCGAGGTGGCGAGCCGGTGGCTGAGCGTCCATCATGGATTAAAGCCGGCATGGCTGCCCTCAAGTTCTCCCGTGGTGTTGAGGTTTTCGGGCTCGGAATAGCCTATCTCCTCTCTTAGTCTCGGTTCTTCCTCGTGTAGGCTGCTTGGTAGGAGTAGTGAAGTATGAGGCGGCGAAGTGAGCCACTCACAGAGCGCAAGATCATGTGGAGCCTTTGCGACTTGGCTAGGACGAGCAAATGCGAATGGTCGGCAAGCTCGGGGAATGAGGCTGGAGGATCTCTCGGGAAGCTCTCGACACAATAATAGATGCTTCCATCCCGAGAGTCTCCTCTTCGAGATGCGGACTCCGACTACAAGTCAGTGGAGGCATGCGAGTGTCGGCGGGCGGCAAGGCTGGCCGGCGGTGGCACGAGACAGAGGGCTATCCAATCTACGGATTTCTTCACTCGGGGCTTCGGTAGCCTGCACATTTTGCACTGAATCGGTTCCTCGGTGGAGACGGCCTTCTCCTTGGCGGCTGTGTCTTCTCGAGAAGAAGTAGGTTCATCAACTAGCTGCATAAATTTGGATGGGTGGCCGAGTAGTAGCCTCTTCGGTGGGGTCTCTTCGGCGGTTGTATCCGGGATGGCCTTCCTCGGCCTCTTGGGTGGTGCCTTAGGAGATTTCACCGGTGTTCGTTTCTTGGATGGGGTAGCTTGTTGAGCCACGGACGGTTGAGCCGCCTGGTGGTCTGACCCGATCTGTTGCGGGGCCGCGGAGCGGTGTGAAAGCGAATCTTCTTTACGTTGAAGTATTCTTTATCTTCAAACGTAACTTCCTACGAGCACACAAGTCCTCAATCATTACGGACAACTTCGGCCCGTATAGTAGCTTCCCTGTGGCGGCGAGTGTAGCCGTTGTCCTATCAAACTTGGCCGGCGAACCTTGAATTCTCGATAAAGAAGTCGAGTCCGAGTTGATTTGAACTCGATCATGAATGGCCATCATCGGCTGAATCTTAGGTCGGGAGAACTGATCGAATGATCCCGGCTGGCTCGTCGGGGGCGAGTGACGATGTAAGCCGGCGCTGCTGTGCGAGGCGGCATGGCATTCTTTGGGAGCGCGGCTACGAATGACGTAGGCTTCCCGCGAGAAAATCGGCGGATACTCATCCGGCTGAGTCATCGTTGTATCCAATAGTGCTTGACTCCTTCCGATGGCAAGTTAAAGCTCTGCTTCGATACTTTGTTGATGGACATTCTCTTGATGCGCGACTAGTGTTGTTCACGGCATTCGCGAGATAATCTTCCGATCACATCGCCTCCCTGCTTGAATCGGAATTATAGTAGAGTTCCGCCACTTGCCTTGGGAGGAAGAAAGTAGGTTTCGGGAAAGGAACTCCTCTAGGCCGGATGCCCTCGGCAAGGCGAAGACCTCCTCCCGTGAAATCAAGCTCGTAGGCATCAAACTCCATTCTTGGCTCACACCATACTCTTCCTTTGGCAAGAATCTCCTGCATATCTACTGGAGTACCAACATCGATGATCTCTGATCCTTTCGACATAATTCTGAGAAGAAATAGAATCATTAGATACAATTTATGAATATAACAGTTGAATTCAGTATAATGAATGATTCAGAAATTAAATCTATCAGAAATATGCGTCATACCACTAGTATGTTCGAGATTTTGAGATGAGTAGATGATCAAAATAAGAGCAAATAACTTCTTAGAAAATCTCGGAAATTTTGGAGAGCAAATATTTGAAGTAACTAATGGCGGTTCCAAAGATACGATCAATATTTGTAGCAAGTGTGAAGATGAACAGTTTATGATCTACGGCCATGTTTAAATTTGCTTTATTAGATGGACGGCTAAGATTAAAAGATGAAATAGGTAATGATCAAAAAGCCGCCTAAGTCAAAGCCAGTTGTAATATATTCCTAAGTAGTAACTATAAAAAGACTAGCATTTAATGCACGTAGAGTTCAGCAAAGTTATGTATGGAATGTCGTGCAATCAATGTAAGCCGTTAATAATAAATGACAAACATAAGATATTAATAGCATGCTGAATCTTTGTCGTAAATGCATCCATTGCTTTATTCTTTACTACGGAGTAGAGATACGCAAACACTGTCGGCTCAACATTGTAGTCGGTGATACCTCGTGTAGATGGTTTACGAGTCTCTACATGCTGAATTTATTCGATGCGAGAGTGATCATTCCCCCCTTCTTGAGTGATCCTCTCGTGGAACCCTTTTCTTGGCCGGGGTCGGTAGGATCCAACAGACCTAGCTCTGCTGAAAGTTCTGCGAATCCAGATTCGGCTAGAGGCTTAGTCGGTATATACGCCCTTTGCTTGTCGGTATGGATCTTCTCCATCACGATATCCTTCTTTTCGACATGATCACGAATGAAGTGATGTCGATGTCCACGTGCTTGCATCTAGTGTGAAGTACGGGGTTACGAGTGATTGCAATAGCAGAATGCTTGTCGCGAGAAAATCGGCACTTCATTACGAGTGACGTCATAGTCTCGTAGGCTGGCTTGTCTCGGCCAAAGGATGCAGGCGCAACAACTTCAGGCAGCCATCTATTCGGCTTCGGTAGTCGATGTAGCTGCGAGTGCTTTGTTTCTTTGAAAACCATGAAATCGACTTACTTGCCAAGGCGCGACATGTTCACGAAGTTGACTTTCGGTCGATCCTGCATCTGCATAGTCGGCATCGAGCAACCGGTTAGTTCAATATTATCATCAGCTGGATACCATAAACCCATGTCAGGTGTTCCTCTGAGATAGCGGAGGATCTTCTTTGCTGAGTCCAAATGGCTCTGCTTAGGATCCGCCTGAAATCGAGCACAGACACCTACATCATAAGTTATGTCAGGGTGTGTAGCTGTTAGATATAATAATGAACCAATTATAGCACGATATTCAGTTTGGTCAACTGATACTCCCTCTTTATCAAGATCTATCTTCATGTTTGTATTCATCGGAATCTTGATAGATTTGCCGGATGTGCAGCCGAATCTTTTGATGAGGTCTCGAGTGTATTTGCCTTGATTAATGAACGTCCCCTTTTCAGATTGCTTGACTTGAAAACCAAGGAAGTAGTTCATTTCTCCCATCATTGACATCTCGAATTTGTCCTTCATCATCTTTTCAAATTGTTGACACATAATGACATTTTTCGATCAAAGATTATGTCATCCGCGTAGATTTGCACAAGTAATAAGTCTTCTTTCGGTCGAATCTTTGAATAGAGTGCGATCTCTTGTGCCCTTACGAAAAGCCTTTACGTAGAAGAAACTCGAGATAGGGGTATCGTACCAAGCCACAGGTGCTTGTTTTAACCCGTATAGAGCCTTCTTGAGTCCCATAAACTTGATGTCCCTGTCTGAAAGGCTGGGTGGTTGTTCTACATATACTTCTTCTTTCGGCACGCCGTTCGGGAACACGAGACTTCACATCCATTTGATATACTACGAATCTTTGATGTGTTGCGTAGGCTAGGAATAGTTTGATTGCCTCCAATCTTGCAAGCTTGGAGGCGAGCGTTTAGTCGAAATCTATTCCTTTGGCTTGACAGTAGCCTTTAGCCACGAGTCTTGCTTTGTTCCTTACTACAACGTTGTTTTCATCTATCTTGTTCTTAAAGACCCATTTTGTTCCTATTGCGCGTTGGTGTAGGGGTCTATCAACAAGTTCCCATACATCGTTTCTCTTGAAGCTGGTTCGGCTCCTCTGCGTGGCTATGATCCGGTCGGCATCTTTCGGCGCGTCCTCGATCGTGCGAGGCTCTTGGTAGACGAGGAAACGGGAGTATAAAGCGCTTTCTCCTTGACAAAATCTGGATCTTGTCTTGACATGAGGTGAAGGATCTCCAATGATTAGGTCGGCGGTGTGAGCATCTAGCCAAGTTCTACGATGTTTCATCTCTTCATCGAAATTTGATCAACACGAGATAGTAGGTGAGTTAGGCATTTCGGTTGTACTATTACGAGATTGAAGAATTTCGGTAATGAGAGTGTGATCTGCTTGAGTCACCGAGGTTCGGGGCATTCGGCTCGGGGAACATTACAAGATGTTCCCCACGAGTTGTTATTCTCGGTAGTGGTCTCGGTTACCTCTTGGGTTTTTCATCGACACTGAGTTACACAGGATTGATTACGTTCGGGAGAATCAATCCGATCGACTACTTGCTACGTGGGTTGTGGTTCGGTAGACTTGTCTTCGGTTTCCTCGTGCGGATCATCATCCCAACATAGGCTGGATCTTTTGATTTGTCTCTTAGGTTTAGATCACATGTAGCGCTTGCGTGTCCTCAGATTCGAGTTAGAGTAATTGCTCCTATCTTGATAGCAAACTCATTAAAAACAACATGAGGGCTTTCCTCCACACAAAGAGTCGATAGTTGAATACTCACGAAAGCTTTCTTGACCGAGTATCTAAGAATACTCCACGATCGACTTGTTATCAAAAGTTTTGGTGATCTTTCCCATTATTGTGAATAAAGCATGAACAACCAAAGATATAAAAATAAGATAAAGAAGGCTTCCTGTCGTTCCATAGTTCATATGGTGTCCTCTTATCTTTGCTTTGTTAGTAGAGATCGATTACGAGTGTAACATACGGTATTGGTTGCTTACGCTTGAGAATTTGGTTGGGAGTCCTGAGTGCCGAGCGAGTCAGGCACATTTCTTTGAGAGTCTGTTCTTTCGTTCGGCAACTCCATTTCTTTGTGGTGTGCGGGCGGCGAGGTCTCATGCTCTATTCCATACGCTGCGAGAACTCCTCTACCATGAAGTTAAGGAACTCGGTTCCTGCGCCGGAACGTATCTTCTTAATCTTGGTGTTCTTCTCGACCTTTGAGCTTTTCGAAGCGTTGGTAACTCCGTTTTGACATTAGATTTGTTGGCAATGAATATGACCCGTGTGTAGCGTGAGTAGTCATCTAAGACCACTAAAGCGTATTTCTTGCCTACGATTGTCATAGGGAGGCTGGACCAAATAAATCCGTATGTAGCGGTGAAGGATTCCATCGGTGGAAGGAGATGGAGCAGGTGGATTTTGAGTCTTTGTTTGCTTTCCCTTCGGACATGCTTCACCTTTGAGTGTCTCTGCTGAATACTTCATTTGGCGGTCCCCTTGCTAGAGTGTTTCTAGCCGGCTTATTGAGCGTCTTAAAGTTGAGATGGTGAGTCTTCTATGCCATAGCCACCTGTTCGGTTGTCATTTTTCGCCGGTAAGCAAGCCTCGAGGTTAGGTGAGTTCCGATCGACAACATATATGTTCTTTACTGCGCGAACACGATAACACTATTTTCCACAATGGATTTATCAATGACATCACGAAACCGGCGTAAAAAATCACTCTATTCGAGTTATCACAAAATTGACTAACGAGAGAGAAGGTTATGTTGAAGTCCTTCAACATATGATACTCTTGGAACTTTGGCCGTTCAATCTTTGAGTATTCCATATCTTCTAGTATAGCCTTTTGCATTGTCTCCAAACTCGATTAGGGTCCTTCTTCGAAATGTAATTCTTTAGTAGACTCCTTTGGTATGTCATGTGTCTTGAGCATCCATTGGGTCTTTTCGCACTGCAAAACGAGAATTATATTTAGGTACCCTTTATTTTTAATTTTGGGTCCTTAGATGTTAGTTTTGGTAACCCAAATTTGTCTAACAACCACGGTGGTTTCGGACGAGTTTCTTCCCACTTGAGTCGATGTACTTGACCCATTTGGGTGAGTCGCTGGTGACTTCTTAGGCTGTTTAGGTTCGGGAGTCGGATCTTCGGGGTGGTGGTAGCGACCTTTGCCTTACGTGCGTTTTTCTTCTTTTCGACTTTTGGAGCCTCCTCCGACTATAGGATCATAGTAATATGACCCGTCTTGTCTTTGGATGTGTCAGGTGAGGTGGTCCATCTTGATCGGCCCAGCTTGACTTTCTTTGGTTCCCCCTTGGTGGCCGGGGTTTCGAGCATTGATCTTTACGTCGGAATGCGATGTGTAGGATGAGGTGCTTTCATCTTATGTTTGTTCTTTCTTTGAGGGGTTGAGAATGTTTGCATTGATTGTTTCCCCTCGAACAAACCTATCGATCGAGCACTTCGAGTGTACGGGGGCGAGATGAGGAAGCTTCTGGGTGAAACCAAGTCCTTCCTTGCAATGCTTGGGCTTGTTGCTTGCTAGCATAGCCTCTAGCTTCTTTTCAGCTCCCATGTAACGCTTAGTCATCAGGCTTCTCCAGACATCGTCACTTTTCTTGAGAGTGTCATGCTCGGTACGAAGTCTGATAGTTCTTGCTTGATGAGACTCGGTTCGGTATCTTTACGAGTCAAGTCGTTGGTCGGGCGAAATCCGATCTTCTTGATCTTTGAGACTTGGCCATCGGAGAGTTTATCTCCTCCCCGAGTCTCAACACAAGTCCTTCGGCCTCGTGTAGCACACGACTTTTACGAGAAAGTCTACGATTCTCCACTTTCGGGGGGTATCCAATTCCGAAGAGTCTTGCTGAGCTGCGGACTCATTTGAATTTGTTCATCGAGAAGATTTTCATATGCGGTTGAGATGTCCAAATTTCCATACACTTTTTTGAAATAGTGTCGTGTGTGCGGTGTGAAGAGGAATTAAGCTGGTTCATGAGAATTTACCTCATCCTCTTCTTACGCCATTTGGCACTTTCCGGTTCTGCATCTTCAAGCTCTAAAGCCATGAAGCGGCTTCATCATCGAGATGAATCCATAAAGGAGTCGACTTCTTACGAGTCGTCGAGATTTCGCCGGCTATGTATGGTTGTCTCTTTTGGGCGAATTTCTCTCTCCTTGCCTTGCGTCTTTGCTCGTTTAGCACTGCGAGCTCGGGACGGTCGTGCGATAGTGTCTGGCTTCTTGCGGTTATAGCGGTGATGACTTTTTCTTCCTTGCTTTATTTGTCTTTTGATGGTCTTTGAGTCATCCCTCTTTTACGCATTCGAGAAGATTGTGAGTCGGGAGTGCGTTTTGGCGTATAGTCGACTTACCTTTAGTATCTCGGTATGCTTTGGTCGGCTTTACTGCGCCTCTCCTTCTCCTTCGATATTTTACGGCAAGTAATGCATACTAGAGCCGAGACTTCCTTCTTGTAGTTCACTTAATGAAGGCTCGAGTCTTACTCGTCTTGCTCATTGTAGGAGATCTTTGTCTTTTGTTGCTTTGGCATGATCAACTTTGTTGTCGGCTTGACTCTCTGCTTTCTTTGAGGTGCCGTCGAACTCATACTCTTACACTTTGTAATTACGGAAAGATATGGTCGTGGGAGACAACATCTAGATCGGAATGTCGTAGTAGAGTAGCAAAAGGAGTCCGATGTCCGTCCGGTAGTGCTCTCGGTATCTTGAGACTCATTTCACGGTTCTTTGAAAGTCTTCCCAAGCCCATTAATAGAGTTCATCGGATTCGTAAATCGGCGTTCGGATCTTCAATTTTATCACCGGGCATGAGTGACAAGCTTTCCGGCTTTTGGAGTTCAGGCGCCGACTTATTGGCTTTTATCTTACGAGTTCCTCGACTCGGCGGGCTAGAGCATCCCGAGTTCCTTTGCGGTTTTGCATTCACGAACCACCTGCCAAGATAAGAATCACTTAGAGTGAGTCGGTATGGCGTTTACGGCAACTCGGTCAAGATTGTGAAGTTTCTTCTCTTCGGGGGTGAAGAGGCTTCTATCTTTAGGAATCTTCTTCCCGAGTCGCCATTCCTCCTCCTTCTTGGTGGCACAGTCACGACACTATCGATCATGGGAACAATAGGTCCATCTTCAAGCACTTGATCATCTTTGTCATGGAGGGAAGTCGAGATGTGCTTCCATTCGACCCGCCATACTCCATAATTCTCTCACGAGAACATGGGTACCATTCTAATCACGACATATCGGCCATGTGAGATAATAATATGAATGTAGAGTGATATGCGGTGAAAGCGTTTTCTCGGATCCGTTCAAGTTAGACCGGTTTCAAGATGACAAGAGTCTTAAAGAACTCCTGCTCGATACCAATTGTTGCTCCCGAGAGGAGTTCGGGTGTAGAGGGGGTGAATACACTGAACCCAATTTCTCAACTATGAACACGAACGGTCCTATTCGGGGAAGGTGCCGTGCGAGATAATTCGGCGGAACCGGATAAGCTTGCGAGATCGTGTTAAGGCGAAAAGTCGACTCTGCGAGACACGCTAGCGGGCGAGTCGAGTCGGTGTCGGCGGTAGAAGTTCGGCATGCGGAATGTGTAGGCCCAAATCGGTAGAATGAGTGAGAAAGGCGTTTTATGCAAGTCTCGGTTCGGTAATAAGAAAGTTCGACTTGCGAGACGGTTGAATGATTTTAATGAAGATTTTCGGTATGAACGGTAAAATCAATGCAACGGTAAAATAACGCAAGTAAACGACACGAGAGATTTTTAAAGTGGTTCGGATATCAACAATCCTACGTCCCTTTGTCCCGATAGATCGGGAGGCTATTTATTATCTTGAGTTAGTCTCGGTCGGCTTGTGCTGGGGACTAGTTTGTGGCTTGGGGATTATGCTTGAGCAAGTCCCGGTTTACAAATGTATCAAACTTAAGTGTTTGACAAACTTCTCCAACAGTGAAGGAGTCCTTTACAATAAGGATCAAGTTCAGCTATGAACTCCTTTGTCTAAGCTATAGATATTTCGATTGAGCTTAGGGTTAGAGGGAAAAGGGAACAAGGATGTAGCTTCTAGAGCAGACGAGCAGTGAGTATAGCTTATAAGTTCGTGTCACGTTGCTTGGATACTAGAGGCTTGTATGAAGGTTCGGCTTGGTTCCCGTAGAGCTAAAGATAGTCTTTCGCCGGTGATATGCTTTGAATACTTGCGGAAGACTTAGGCTTTTCGATTAGGCTCGTTTGAATGCTCTGTGTTCTTAAGTGTTCTCGTTAGCCAATCAGTAGACTATCTGCCTCAGCACCAGAAGTATAAGACTCGGTGATCTTTGGACTCGGCAAGAAGCGAGTATACTAAAAGGAGTCGGTGGGCCGAACTTCGGAAGGATTAGTTCCTTTGTACTCGAGTTGATCTTCGGTAGAGCCGACTCGGCGGGAGCATGCTGCGAATCAAAGATCGAGACTTCGGCAATGGTGGACAATCTTCATTTGTCGGGATCTTTAAAGTCGTCGGCGAGTCAATACGAGGGAAGAGAGAAGTCGGTTTCGAGATCTCCTTGAAGTCTATTATGTCTCAACCACTTTACGAACCTCGACGATGACAAGCGGCCCACTGTCCTATATCTACTAAAGGCTGTGTTGGTCAGAGTGTACGGTCGGGTGTAGAGGGGGGGTGAATACACACGATTCGATTTCTCAACCGAACTCGAACGAGTCCTATTCGGGATGGTGTCGGCGACAGCTTGATTCGGCGGACCCGGACAAGCTGATACGAATCGAGTTTGAGGCTAAAAATCTTGCGGCTTCGGTGAGATACGCTAGCGGCTAGGTCGAGTCGGTATCTCTGATAAGAGTTCGGTGCGCGGAATAGTGTAGGCCCCAAATCGGTTTTTGTGAGAAAGCGTTTTAAGTCTCGGTTGGGTAGATTTAAAAGTTCGGTATCTTTGAGACAGTTGATTGATTTTAAATATGATGTTCGGTATGAATAGTAAAATCAATGCAGCGATTAAGAAAGCGATAAGAGACACGGGATTTTTAAAGTGGTTTGGATATCGCTCAAATCCTACGTCCCTTTGTCCCGAATGATCGAGGGAGGCTATTTATTATCTGAGTTAGTCTCGGTCGGCTTTGCTTGGGCAAAGCCGCGTCTTGGTTTTATGCGATCCAGTCTCGGTTTACAACACTATCAAACTTAAAGTGTTTGACAAACTTCTCCAACGGTGAAGGAGTCCTTATACTAATAAGGATTGGGTTCAAATGTGAACTCCTTCGTCTAAGCTATGGATATAGCAAGTGAGCTTAGGGTTAGAGGGATAAGCAACGAGAATGCGGCTATCTAGAGCGATGAACAGTGAGGTTTAGCTATTGGTTCGTGTCGGTCGCTTGGATACTAGAAGCTTATATCGGTTCGACTTGGTTCCTTTTGGTAGGTGTAGTCTTTCGCCGGAGATAAATCGGTTGATTCTTGCGGAAGACTTAATCGTTAATTTCGCTCGTTTGAAAGCTCTCTCGTGTTCTAGGTGTGTGCATTCTCTTCAAATCTTAAATGATCCCTTTATTTATAGAGCGAGAGATTGAAAATAGATCCGTTGGAGACGATCTTCTTCTCTCTCTCTCTTTTTTGGTAGCAAACGGCTCTTTTGGTGTAGGTAACGGTGTACTTTCCCACCTTTTTAGGTAAAAGGTTGGCTGCGGCTTTAGCGGTGAGGAAGATACGTGTATGCTTGTCATTCGTCGAGGTAGATGGAGTGGTTGAGACAGCCACGGACTTCGAGACGGTGAAGGCGACTTCTCTCTTCCTCGTACATGGCAATGCTTGGTTGTCTTTCAAAAGGGTACGGCGGTCCACGAAGACTATGCGCCGTTCTTGAGTCGACCTTGTATTCGATAGATAGGTTTGTTGAGCTAAGTCTATTGATGATCGGCTACGAGTCCGATTGAACTACTCTGTGAGTCCGGTTCAGCGGCTCTCTCGATATCTTTGCCTGCTGAGTCCGGTATTCGTTGAGTCTTCTGCCAGTCTTGAGGGCGATGAGCTGCGGCGCCTTTGACCGGAGCGAGTGTCTGCGGGTGCGAAACCTTAGAAATACGAATACAAAGGAATGGTTCACCAATCGGATAGGGTTTTGGGATCTTCAAATCTTCTCAACGAGTTCGGAGCACGAGGCTGCGGCGTGATTGATATAGAAGATAGAGTCATTTCCCACAAGTATGATCATCATGCGAGGATTGAATCATCACCCTGACAATTTCCCCCCTATTTGATGATGCCAAAACCTATCATCTATGTCCTATCAACTATCTTAAACACAACTTACTCGAAAGCGGGCTCCTTACAAATATTACAAGTAGGATCGGTGGGTTGTGCGGTAAGTGCTAGACTGCGAGGGAGACGGGGCGGGAACAATTTCCCCCTTTTACAATAATTTCCCCCATGCAACAATTTCCCCCCAAGAAATAATAACTCTCCAGAAAGTCTAGTCTATCGGAGATCTAAGCAGAGCAAAAATTGACAAATAAACAAAGTGTGTGTGTGTCGATAATCACTTGAGTGATTACGAGTGTTAAAGCATAAAGCAAACACGGCTATTTAGACAACAAGTAGTTGTCGAGCCAAAGGAAGATTTGTATATATATAATAAATAGTTCGGTTACATTACAAATCTTGCTAAGCTAAAGGGGAGAACTAAGAGGGAGAACCGCTTAAGCTAGCTGAATCCTATTCATGAAACCTTGGGATTTATCTTCGGGCGGTGGGACTCCATACATTACGAAGCGTGTTCTTCCTCGGCTTCGGGTATTCGGCGAAGTCTGTTTGGATCATCTTGTTCTAGTCCTCATTCTTGCGGCATTCTTCACTTCTTGTTCAATCATTCCGAGATGTCTTGAGTCGTCTTGTCTGGGTGGAGGAATGATCCTTGCCGAGAACGGCGGCTACTACCCCTTCGATTCTTGCTCGTGCATATATGGGTAAAGATCGGGTTCGGTAATGGTCATCCACTCGACATAGGCATCGGCCTTAGACATTTCGAGGCGAGAATCGCGGAAATAATTTCTCTTGATAAACTCTATCTTGGCCGATTCCCATCTACGATTGGATTGAATAGGCATCCATTCGTCGATCTCGGCCATCCATGTGTTTTCGGATCGTTTGGCTTCAGAACCATACGTATCGATAAGGAATGTCGGCTTTCGAAGGAACTCTCGGCTGGCCTCTTGTTGATGCGCTTCACGAGTGCCTCAAGGTGCTTGAAATGTATCCTGCATGCACGGCGGCCTCTATACATCTAGCTTCCTCTCCTGTAGCAGAATATCTATCCATCCGAGCAAAGATTTCTTCAATTTACGCATCTTGCTCTTGAGGCTTACGAGGAGCTTGTTACGATTCGGCGGGGGTACTAGATCTAGATTTGGATGTACCACTGCCTTTCGGTACTCTTCTCTTCTTTGCTCCTTTTCTTTTTCTCTGTCCTCTTCATACGGTATGATGAGCTTTCTTGGAAGCGGTCTAGCGGTTCTCTTTCCTTCTCTGGATGGGGCTTTAGTCTTTCCTTTGGCGAGCTTAGACTTTGGCTTGTTAGTTGTCGCCCGGCCTCTGCAATTTCTACGGCCGAGTCTCTCATCCCTTGGCTATTTGGGCTTCCTCCTCGGCGAGATATGTACCTTAATCGCTTTCTTTGGAGGGGTTGGAATTTTAAGCTTACTGTTTGCCCTTGCCTTCTTGAGCGGTGGTGGAAGAGGAGCCTCTTCTTCTTACGAGTCCTCCACCGCTTGTTCGGCATACTCGGCAACCTCCTTAATAATGTCTTTGGGAGTGCGGGTTGCTGAGGTAGTCTGTTGGGGTCTGAGCCACTTGGGCCGGTTTCGGTGTGCTCGTAGCCGAAACACCACAGGCCTCACCCTTACGAGGCCGAGTTTGAGTGCGGGATGACTTGAGTATAGCTTCCCCCTTAGATTTTGGACTTTTGGTGGGAGTCGGCTTCTCGGTACTCTTCTTTCCTTCCATTTTTCCTTCACTTTCCCCCTTTTTGGCATCATCAATGAGCAGGGGTAGGGACTAGGGCCCGACTTCTTCGAGACTTTTGTAGGAGGTTGACGACTCATCAAGGCGATGGTGGAGCTTAGTGGGGAGCCTCATGCGACTCGTTCCTCTCCATGGTAAGGTTTCCTTATGCTTGCTTGTGAGAGAGGTCATTTGCTTCCTTGAAGTCTTTCGGCTTCTCGGTGATCTTGTCTTCAAGGCCGGTTGGATATTCTCAGAGTCTTTGTTCGGTGGCCTCGGATTGTTCGGTGATAAGCGTCGGTATGAGCCGGTTTAGAAGCCAAGAATTCATCAAGTAGCTTGGCTTGGCTTTCTGAAAGATCTTGGTGAGCTTGAATTTGACTTCTTCTTGAGCCAACGCACGAAATAAGCGCGGAAACATCGGGGCGGGCGTGAAGAGACGAAGACTTGACCCACAGAAGTTCTTTAGTCGTGGCTTGAGCGATCTGCTTCCATGTCCTATGGATAGCCTTGGGCGATTAAGGCTTTTACCCTTGATCGAGATCTCTTTGCGGTGCAGTTGGGCGTTGCTTCAAAAGTCGGCTGCGGCAAGAGGCGGCGGGCTCTGGCGAGGACGAAGCACCCGGCCTTGGACTTCTCGGGACCAAGGATGCGAGAGGTGGTGCTTTGCTCCGGTATGGGTATCCTTGCCTGTGGATGTCCCTCATCGGGCTTTCCCGGGGCTGAATCTTGGGTGGGTCTGACCGTCGTGGTCGGACCCGTCGAAGCGGCAAGCCCGGTGCTTAGCGTCGATCGGCTAATAATTGCAAGCATGGCTGCCCTTAGATTCTCCAGCGTGTTGAGGTTTTCGGGCTACGAATAGCCTATTTCCTCACACAATCTCGGTTCTTCCAAGTGTAGGCTGGCCGACGGGAGTAGTGTAGAACAAGGCGTTGGAGGCGAGGCCCTCCTGAAAGCGTAGGATCATATGGAGCCTTGCCGGCTTGGCTAGGACGAGCAAATTTGAATGGTCGACAAGCTTTGGAATCTGTTGAAGGATCTCACGGGAGGCTCGAGATAAGATCATTGAAGCTTCCATCCCGATTGATTCGCCTTCGGATGCGGTCTCGGGACTCCAAGTCTATGTGTGAAGTACGCTCTTCGGTTGGAGGGGCGGGGTGAGTGGAGGGGAGAGAAAGGGCATCTGGCGGCTGAATATCTGCGCTCTTAGCTTGAAGCATCCCCTTGGGCCCTTTCGGTGGAAGCGATCTTCTCCAGCGGCCGAGTCTTCTCGGAAGACTCGGACTCATCAACCGGTTGCATGGGGTGAGTGGTCTTCTCGGGGGCACATTCGGCGGAGCGCCGGAGACCCTCCTCGGTGGCGGCACCTCAACGGCTTTCTTGGTTTCTTTGCTTCGGTGCCTTGGGAGTTTTTAGCGAGAGGGGTTCTTTTCTTTGTAGGCGTAGCTTTCTTGAGACTTTGATTGCGGAGAGGCTGGCGAGGGTCACGACCTATCTGTTTGAAGCTGTTGCTATCTTGTTGTGAAATCGACCTTCTTCACATTGAAGTACTCCTTGTCCTTTGTAGGTGATAGGCTCGAGATCCACATAAATCTTCGATCATGATGGACGGTTTGAGTCCGTACGGCAATTTGCCCTTTGCGCTCGGCATGTTCGATGCCTTGTCGAACTTAGCGGCTGAGCCGAGAATTCTCGGAGAAAGAACTTCGTCCATTTATGCACGGGCTCGGTCGTATATGGCCATCATCATACGAATCTTAGGCCTCGACACACTGGTCAACGACCACGCTTGGCTTGTCGATAGGCTGCGTCACTATATAAGCAAGTGCCACTGAGCGAGGCAACATCTTGTTCTTCGGAAGCGGCTACGAAAGTAGTGGGCTTTCCACGAGAAGACGGTAAGATATTCATCAACTTCGGTCGTCTCTGTACCCATTGCGGCTTTGGTCCCTTCGGAGGGCGGATCAAAACTCCGCTTCAAAGCATCCTTGATGGACATGCGCTTCGGCTCCGTAGTGGCGTTTTGGATAGAATGGGCAACAAATCTCGCCACTATGTCTCCCGGACGGCTGCGTCGAATTCAAGTACGGCTCACGCACTTTGTCTCGGGAGGAAGAACAAAGGCCTCCCAGGACGAAGTTTCTCCGGCCACGACTCGCGCGGGGGGCGAGAATATATCGTCCATGTACTCCGGATCGCATGAATAGAAATCCATGGTGGGTTCAAAACACACGCGATCCTTCTCGAGAATATTACTGCATATCCATGCGGGGAGATATCATAGAGATATTGGTTTCCGCCATTGTACATGTTATAAGAAATGAATCGATGCTAGTTTCTTGGATAGAACGAGTCTTTGTACAATGCGATCTTGAAACATATCACAAATACATTAACGAGATATAAGCATACCAATAGATAAAATTCGAGATAAGATTGAGAGTGAAGTTGCAAGTAAGGATTGCGAATGCGGGATCTCGGATTTTCGGGAATTTGCAAGTTATGAAGTATGCTAATGGCGGTTTCAAAAGATATGATCGAATATATATATCAACTATGAAGGTGAACGGTTTTCGATCGAAGAAGTGAATGTAAACTTGCTTTATGATATGGACGGTTAAGATTAGAAGTTAAAAATAGGCAATGATCACAAAAGGCGCCTAAGTGAAAGCCCGGTTGTAAAATAGCCTAAGTAGTAATTGTGAAAAGACATGCATTAAATGCGTGCGAGTTCGACAAGCTTATGTATGGAATGTCGTGCATTAAATGTGAGCCGTTAATAATAAAGACAAACCAAAAGATATTAATGTCATGCTTGAATCTTTGCCATAAATGCAGAGTCTTGTTGTTTTAAATTACTGCTTGAGTAGAGATACGCAGAGCACGTCGGTGAACATAGTAGTCGGTGATACCTCGTGTAGATGGTTTTGTCTCTACGTGCGAATGTATCGGTGCTGAGTGAACATTCCCCCTTCTTGAAATGTCTCTCTCCCGAAACCTCTCTGCTTGGCCCGGGGTCGGTAGGGTCCAACAGAGACCTAGCTCTGCGAAAGTTCTACGAATGCGGATTCGGCTAAAGGCTTGATCGGTATATCGGCCGTTGCTTGTCGGTATGGATCTTCTCCATCACGATATCCTTTTCTCGACATGGTCACGAATGAAGTGATGTCGATGTCCACGTGCTTGCATCTCGTGTGAAGTACGGAGGGTTACAGTGATTACGGCTAGCGAATAGCATCGCGAGAAAATCGGCACTTCATTACGAATGACGTCGTAGTCTCTCGGCTGCTTGTCTCCGGCCAAAGGATGCAGGCGCAACAACTTCCGGCGGCTATGTATTCGGCTTCGGTGAGTCGACGTGGCTGCGGAGTCTTGTTTCTTTGAAAACCATGAGATCGGCTTGCGCCCGAGGCCGACATGTTCTGAAGTTGATTTTCGGTCTATTCTACATCTGCATAGTCATCATCATAATAACTCGGTTAGTTCAATATTATCATCAGTGGATACCACAAACCCATGTCGGGTGTTCCTCGTAAATAGCGGAGAATCTTCTTTCTTTGAGTCCATATGACTACGCTTGGGATTCGCACGAAATCGAGCACATGACACCTCTGGCATAAGTTATGTCGGGACGAGTTCTTTGTTAGATATAATAAAGAACCAATTATAGCACGGTATTCGTTTGGTCTCGCGATACTCCCTCTTTATCAAGATCTATCTTCATATTCGTGTTCATCGGGATCTTGATTGATTTGCTTAGGATGTGCGGCCGAATCTTTTGATGAGGTCTCGAGTGTATTTGCCTTGGTTGATGAGCGTTCCCTTTTCGGATTGCTTGACTTGAAAACCAAGGAAGTAGTTCATTTCACCCATCATCGACATCTCGAACTTATCCTTCATCATCTTTTTCAAATTCTTGACCACATGATGACATTCTTTGATCGAATATAATGTCATCCGCGTAGATACGCACAAGTAATAAGTCTTCTTCCGGTCGAATTCTTGAATAGAGTGCGGTCTCTCGTGCCTTTAAAAACCTTTACGAAGAAGAAACTTCGGACGAGGGTATCGTACTAAGCCACGGGTGCTTGTTTTAACCGTATAGAGCCTTCAGAGTGCATATACTTGATGTCCTATTTGAGAAGTCGGGCGGTTGTTCCACATAGACTTCTTCTTTCGGCACGCCGTTCGGGAACGCGAGACTTCACATCCATTTGATAAACTACGAATCGTTGATGTGTTACGTAGGCCGGGGAATAGTCGTTGCCTCCAATCTTGCAGCCCGATTTGGAGCGAAGCGTCTCACCGAAATCTATCCGCCGGCTAGCGGTAGCCTTTAGCCACGAGTCTTGCTTTGTTCCTTACTATAACGTTGTTTTTCATCTCGCTTGTTTTTGAAGACCCGATTTGGTTCCAATGACATGTTGATGCGGGGTGCATCTACAAGCTCCCATACTTCGTTTCTCATGAAGAGCCGATTGACTCTTCTGCATGCTTGATAATCCGGTCGGCATCTTTAAGTGCATCCTCGATATTACGAGGGTCTTGATGTAGACAAGAAGCGGGGAAAATAATGTGCTTTCTCCTTGGCCGAGAATCTGGATCTTGTCTTGACATGTCTTTGAAGGATCTCCAATTATAAGATCGGCCGGTGTGAGCATCTAGCCACGATCTACGATGTTTAACTCTTCATCGAAATTTGTTCAACCACGAGATAGTAGGTGAGTTAGGCATTTCGGTTATGCTTGTTCGAGATTGAAGAATTTCGGTGATAAGAGTATGATCTGCGAGTCACCGGGTTCGGGGGCATTCGGCTCGGGGAACATTACTAGATGTTCCCCACGAGTTGTTATTCTCGATAGTGGTCTCGATTACCTCTACGGTTTCCTCATCGACTGAGTTACCTAGGATTGATTACGTTCGGGAGAATCAATGCGCTCGGCTTCACTTGCTCGGTGGTTGAGATTGAGTGGATTTGTCTTGGTTTCTTCGTCGAATCATCATCCCAACATAGGCCTGGATCTTTTGATTTGTCTTTTAAGCTTAGATCTGTGGCGCTTCTTGCGATGTCCTCCGGTTAGAATCGAGTTATTGCTCTTGTCTTGGTAGCAAACTCGTTAAAAACAACATGAGGGCTTTCCTCTACGCAAAGAGTCCGATGGTTGAATACTACGAAAGCTTTCTTTTGACGAGAGTATCCTAAGAATACTCCACGATCGACTTGCTATCAAAAGTCTTGGTGATCTTTCCCATTATTGTGGATAAAGCATGAACAACCAAAAATATGGAAATAAGATAGAGGGCTTCCTGCTTCGTTCCATAGTTCATATGGTGTCCGCTTATCTTTGCTTTGTCGGTAGAGATCTGTTACGAGTATAACATGCGGTATCGGTAGCTTACGCCTGAATTTGGTTGGGAGTCCGAGTGCTGCGAGTAGAGTCCTTCTTTGCCTCTTTTAGAGTTACGTTCTTTCGTTCGGCAACACCATTACTTGAGGTGTGCGTGTTGTGAAGTCTCATGCTCTATTCCTTACGCTGCGAGAACTCCTTTACCATGGAATTAAGGAACTCGGTTCCTGCAATGCGAGCGTATTTTTCGATCTTGGTGTTCTTCTCGACACGAGCTTTTTCGAAGCGTTGGTAACTCTGTTTGGCGTCGGACTTGTTGGCTAATGAATATGACCCAGTGTGTAGCGAGTAGTCATCTATGACCACTAATGCGTATTTTCTACCTCGATCATCCATTGGGAGGCTTGGACCGAACAAATCCGTATGTAGCGGTGAAGAATTCCATCAGTGGAAGGCGATGGGCCTGGAGGATTTTGATTCCTTGTTTGCTTTCCCTTGGACATGCTTTACCTTTGAGTGTCTTTCTTGAATACTTCATTCGGCGGTCCCCTTGCTAGAGTGTTTCTTGCAAGCTTGTTGAGCATCTTAAAGTTGAGATGGCTGAGTCTTACGTGCCATAGCCACCGCCCGTGCGGTTGTCATTCTTGCCCGATAAGCAAGCTTGAGGTTCGGTTGAGTTCCGGTCTGCCACATATATGTTCTTTACTGCTGCGAACCTAATAACCTTTGTTTTCCCTATGGATTTATCAATAACATCACGAAACCGGCGTCAAATATCACTCTATTTGAGTTATCACAAAATTGACTAACGAGAGAGAAGATTATCTTTGAAGTCCTTCCAACATATGATACTCTTGGAGCGTTGGCAATTCAATGCTTGAGTGTTCCATATTCTCACGGTATAGCCTTTTGCATTGTCTCCAAACTCAATTCAGGTCCTTCTTCGGTGATATAATTCTTGATGGAGACTTCTTTGGTATGTCATGTGTCTTGAGCATCCAGCTGTCCACATACCGTGGGTCTTTACACACTGCAAGACAGGAATTATATTCGGGTACCCTTTATTTTTGATTTTGGGTCCTTAGATGTTACTTTTAGTAACCCAAGTCTGTCTAACAACCTGGTGGTTTCGGACATTTTCTTTCCCTTTGGAGTCGACATATCGACCCTTTGGGTAGTCACGGTGACTCACGAGGCTTCGAGGTTCGGGGTCGATCTTCGAGTTGGTGAATTTCGTGACCTTAGCCTTACGTGTGGCTTTCTTTTTCTTCGACCTTTGGAGCCTCTTCGACTATAGGTTCATAATAGTATGACCCATCTTGACGGTGGATGTGTCGACTTTGGAGGTCATCTTGATGCGCGATTTTGATTTCTTTGGTTCCCCCTTGGCCCGACGCCGGGGTTTCTTGGCGGCGATCTTCTTGTCGAATGCTGATGTGTGGGATGAGGTGCTTTCATCTTACATTTGTTCTTTGCTAGGGGGTTCATTATATTTGCGTTCATAGTCTCCCCCTTGAACAAACCTATCGGCAAGCCGTGCCAGAGTGTGGGGGCGAGATGAGGAAGCTCCCTAGGTGAATCAAGTCCTTCCTTGCAGTGCTTTGGCTTATTGTTTGCTAGCATAGCTTCTAATTTCTTCTCGGCACCCATGTACCTCTCGGTCATCGAGGCTCCTCAGACATCATCCCACTCTTCTTCGGTGTGTGCGTGCTCGGTCGATGTCACGACATTTCTTGCTTCAATGAGGACTCGGTTCGGTATCTTTACGAGTCGAGTCATTGGTCAAGCGAAATCCGATCTTCTTGATCTTTGAGACTTGGCCATCGAGAGTTTATCTCCTCCACGAGTCTCAACACAAGTCCTTCGACCTCCATACTTAGCAGCGACTCTCGCGAGAAAGTCTCACGATTCTCTACTTTCCGGGGTATCCAACTCACGAAGAGTCTTGTTGGCTGAGACTCATCCGGGTTTGTTCGTCGGCAGTTCTTCGTATGCGGTCGCGACGTCGGAAATTCTCATGCCTTTTGAAATAGTGTCGTGTGTGCGGTGTGAAGAGGAGTTAAGTGGTTCATGAGAATTTACCTCATCCTCTTCGCCTGCCGTCATGCACTTTTCATTTGATTCTTGACTTCAAGCTCAAAGGCATGAAAGGCGCATCATCATCCGATGAATCCATAAAGGAGTCGACCTCTTGAGTCGTGCGAGATTTCGCTTGACTATGTAGGATTGTCTTTTAAGTAATTTCTCTCTCCTTGCCTTACGTCTTTAGCGCGTTCGATACTGCGAGCTCGGGACAATCATGCGATAATGTCCCGGCTTCTTGCGGTTGTAACAAGCGATGACTCTTTCTTCTTTGCTTTCGCTATTCTTTGATGGTTTGAGTCATCTTTCTTTATGCATTCGAGAAGATTGTGAGTCGGTAAGTGTGTTTCGACATATAATTTGACTTACCTTTCGTTTCCCGATAGGCTTTAGTCACTTTACTGCGTCGCTCCCTTCTCCTTCGATACTTTACGGTGAGCGCGCATATACGGCGAGACTTCCTTCTTGTAGATCATTGAGTGAAGGTTGAGTCTTACTCGTCGTTTTGCTCGTTCTTTGGAGATCTTTGTCTTTGTGATGCTTTGAAAGCATGGTCGATTTTGTGTCGACTTGACTCTCTGCTTTCTTTGAGGTCTATCGAACTCAAACTCCCTGCACTGTAATTACGAAAAGATATGGTCGGGAGACACGACATCTAAGTCGGGGAATGTGCTTGATAGAGTGGCAAAAGGTGTCCGGTGTCCATCCGGCGGTGCCCTCGAGAATCTTGATTCGTCTCTCGATTCTTCGAATGTCTTTCCCGGCCCATTGATAGAGTTCATCAGATTGGTAAATCGGCGTTTAGATCTTCGATTTTGTCATAGGGCATGAGAGACAAGCTTTCCGGCTTTTGGGTTCCGGCGCTAATTTGTTGGCTTTAATCTTCGAGTCCTCGACTCGGTAGCGCAGAGCGTCCCGAGTTCTTTTGCGGTCTTGCATTCCTGAACCTGCCAAGATAAGAATCACTAAGGGTGGTGAGTATAGCATTCTCGCGACTCGATCTAGATTGTGAAGCTTCTTCTCTTCGGGAGTGAAGAGACTTGTCTTTAGGGGATCTTCTTCCCGGTCACCATTCCTCCTCCCTTGAGCTTGGTCTGAGTTCCGACACCTTTATGCTCGATCATGGGAGCGATAGGTCCGTCTTCAAGCACTTGATCATCTTGTCATGGAGGGATGTCGGATGTGCTTCCATTCGACTCGCCATACTCGGTAGTTCTCCATGAGAACATAGGTACCATCCTTATGCACGCATATATCAGCCATGAAGAATAATGATGTGAATGTAGAGTGATATGCGGTGAAAAGCGTTTTCCACATGGATCCCTCGAATAGACCCCGGTCTCAAAGATAACAAGAGTAAAAAAAAACTCCTGCTACGATACCAATTGTTGGTCCACAGGTGTAGCGGTCGGTGTAGAGGGGGTGAATACACACTGATTCGATTTGAGCAGTCCTATTGAGATGGTGTATGAGTTGAAGCTTGATTCGACAAACGGCCAGTGGCCCCATTACGAATCGAGTTTGAGGCTAAATCTTGTGGCTTCGGTGAGATCCGCTAGCCCGACTAGAGTGGAATTAGGTATCTACGGTAAGAGTTCGGTGCGCGAATAGTGTAGCACCGAATCGGTTTTGTGAGAAAACGTTTTAAGTCTCATTTCAGTAGATTTAAAAGTTCGGTATCTTTGAGACGGGTTGATTGATTTTAAATATGATGTTGGTATAAATAGTAAAATCAATGCAACGATTAAGAAAGCGATAAGAGACCACAGGATTTTTAAAGTGGTTCGGATATCGCTCGAAATCCTACGTCCCTTTGTCCCGAATGATCCGGAGGCTATTTATTATCTGAGTTAGTCTCGGTCGGCTTGTACATGGGCGAGCCGCGTCTTGGTTTTATGCGATCCCGAGTCTCGGTTACAACACTATCAAACTTAAAGTGTTTGACAAACTTCTCCAACGGGTGAAGGAGTCCGCCATACAGACAAGGATTTGGTTGAATGTGAACTCCCAAGTCCCAGCTATGGATATAGCAAGTGAGCTTAGGGTTAGAGGGATAAGGAGCGAGAATACTGGCTATCTAGAAGGCGACGAGCGAGTGAGGTTTAGCTATAGGTTGGTGTCGGTCGCTTGGATACTAGAAGGCTTTATGTCGGTTCAACTTGGTTCCTTTTTGGTAGATGTAGTCTTTCGCCATGGGAGATAAATCGGTTGATTCTTGCGGAAAGACTTAATCGTTAATTTCGCTCGTTTGAATGCTCTCTCGTGTTCTAGGTGTGCGCGATTCTCTTCAAATCTTAAATGATCCCTCTATTTATAGAGCGGGTGAAAATCAGATCCCGTTGGAGACGATCTTCTTCTTCTCTCTCTCTCTTTTTGGTAGCAAAGCGGCTCTTTGTTTTAGGTAACAGTGTACTTTCCCACCTTTTTAGG